>CM061032.1:5756720-6399220 GCA_030763125.1 Hippophae gyantsensis
TTCAAACCCGTCTCATTTTCTACCATAGCTTTCCATCTTCTAAAAGCCTCAAATACTTCAGACTTATGCTTTAGAAAGTAAACCCATACCTTCCGAGAGTGATCATCGATGAAAGTCATGAAATATTATTTCCCACCAATGGATGAGACGGTTGTTGGTCCCCAAACATCAGAGTGAATAAGCTCTAGCCTTTCCTTCTTTGGGGTTCTGCCACTTGTCTAAAAGCTGACTCTCTTTTGCTTGCCAAGTATGCAATCTTCGCATATGTCCATCTCTAAAGACTGTAGACCTGGAAGTTTTCCTTTTGAGTGCATAATCTTCATTCCCTTCTCACTCATGTGGCCTAGTCTCTGGTGCCACAGGTTTGGTGTTTCATTGCCTGCTGCAATTGTGATTGAACAACATGCTTCTGTTGTCATGTAAAGAGTGCCACTTTTCTTGCCTCGAGCAACTGTCATTGCACCCTTTGAAATCTTCCAATCATCACCATGGAAGATCTTAGTGTAGCCTTCACTGGCCAACTACCCCACTGATATTAAGTTCCTTCTGAGGTCGGGAATATGCCTGACATCCTTCAGCTCCCAAACAGACCCGTTTAACTTAATATTTACTACACCTTTGCCAACAATAGCACATGGTTGATCATCACCAAGATATACCTTTCCAAGGTTTCCGGGGACATATTTCTCAAAGAATTCTTTCTGTGAAGTAGCATGGAACGATGCTCCAGAGTCTAACACCCAAGATTCTTCCTTGCTCTCCAAAGAGCATATCAATGCATCATCTCCTCCTGAGGTGGAAGTAACATTTGCCTCTGCCTTCACTTGTTTGTCCTTTGGTGCACTCTTGCACTGATTTTTGCAGTGCTCGGTTCTTCCACAATTCTAACACTCGATAGTCTTCGAGCTATGGGAATTATTAGGATTTCTGGATTTGGACCTCCTGTCCTTTGATCTACCTCAGTAGTCTGTTCTGCCACGTCCATTCCCTTTGGTTGAATTTCTTCCTCTTGACTCTGTATGCAAAACTGAAGAAGTTAACGATTCACTTGACTCTCTACGTCGGATCTCTTCACTGAGAACCAAATCACGAACATCGTCAAATTTCAACTTATTGCTTCCTGACGAGCTACTCACAGCGTGACAATAGCATTCCAGCTTTCTGGTAGAGAAGACAAAAGTATCAATGCTCGTACTTCTTCATCGAATTCAATTTCCACTGAACTCAACTGGGTTGTGAATGTGTTAAGTTCATTGAGATGTTGAGCTACCGATGTGCCTTCCGTCATCCGCAAATTGAACAAACGCCTCATCAAGTGCACTTTGTTTGAGGCTGATGGCTTCTCATACATATTGGAGAGAGCTGTCATAAGACCCACCATGGTCTTTTCCTTTGCTATGTTGAAATCAACATTACGGGATAGCGTCAATCGAATAACTCTGAGGGCTTGTGTGTCTAGAAGATTCCAATCTTCTTCCTTCATAGCCTCTGGCTTCTTCCCTGAGAGAGGTTGATATAGATTTCTTTGATACAGATAATCCTTTATATGCATTTTCCAAAATCCGAAATCTGTGCCATCGAATTTCTTAAGTTTCACCTTTCCTTCATCCGCGACCATTGCTCCCACTCAAATCTGACTTTTCTGACTATTTTTGCAAACCACTGTGTATTAAAACACCTCCGTCAACGAACAAATATCGTCGACAAAATTTCACTATTCACGTAATTCACTCTTTACATAAATAGTAACCTTGCAGAAAATTGACAGGAATCACGACCAATAGCTCTGATACTAGTTGTTGGGAAATTGCGTAGATTCCCGATAAGTCAGATTTAAGAGAAAATAAGAATAGAAAAATAACACACAAATTTGATAACGGAGTTCGGCCAATCTTACTTACGTCTCCGGACCTACTGCAGATCTTTTTACTAAAAGGGGAGAAATTACACAAGGTATTTATGACACTCACAACTCACAACCCAATTACACCCAAGAAAATTACTCTCAATTTTCTCTCACAAAAGATTTTCTCTCTAAGCTTTTCTCTCAATTGGAATGAACACTTTGGATGATTAATTCATTACAATTACACATCTATTTATAGGAAAATTTACTCCTTAATTTAATGGTTCCTTGAATTGCTCCTTGAATTAAGCTCCTTGTTTTGCTCCATGTTTTACTTTTTATTTTGCTTCATGTTTTGCTCCTTAATTTAAAGAGCTTTATAACAATCTCCAACAAATATCCACCTCAGAAATATGGGAGGTTGGAAGTACCATTAGTTTGGTCATATGAGAATTAAAATATGTCTCTCCTAAAGGTTTGGTGAAGACCTGCTTATCAGATGGTGAATATCTCATATCAAGCTTGTGATTAACAACCAGATCACAAAGTTGATTTCAACGTACTTTATTCTTGCATGTATTAGTGGATTTACTGCTAAAAATTTAACAGGTAACATAATTATGTATAGCATTTTAGCTTAATTATCATTGTATTTCATATTCTTCTATTAAGTACGGAGGAAATTTATATAAGACTAGTAGTCATGCCAGTACCACCTCATCCCACACCTATTTCTTCGAGATAATTTATAGGTGTTAAGTATCCTTGTTCTAAATTATTTAGGAACAAAAGGTAACAATACTACTTATAAGTCTGAGCAACTTTTAACTTAATAAGATTTTATTGTGTTAAATTAGATCTAAGTTTTTATCATGATATCAAAACTCCGTTCATGGTTCCTATGTGTTTAGACCATAGACTCTACCACAGTTTCACCGTGACTTTAATATACACTTTTGTCTGTCGTATGTAAAGAGGTTGTTAAGTATTTGTGTCTTATATTTGTTAGGATTAAGTTTGGACAATTCTTAACTTAATAAGATCTTATTGAGTTAAATTAAGTCTGAGTTTCTAACAATACGAAAATGAATGAAGAAATGCTCAAAATAGGGTGTGAAAAAAATTAAGGAGCTCAACAATATATTTATATATTCTAAATAAATTATTCAAAAATATTTTATTTAAAACTAGGAGTGCACGAATGTGTACTAAATAAGGTATTCAAAAATGATGAGTAAATTGCAAAATAGCTGTGACTAAATTACATTAAACTCATTTCGGCATGTAAAAAAGTTGTTCTAATTGGGTGCTCCAAACCAATTGGAGCTCGAGATTAAATTTAAACATGTGTTTACAATTAGTAGCGTATAAATATGTATTCAAAATAGGATTTTTAAAATACAAGATGCAAATCTGGAAGTTCGTGAACAACTTTGAACAAGGAATAGTATTGAAACCAGTCACAATCGGGATATATATATATATATATATATATATTGGTAAAGGGATCATTGTTTTATTGATAGGCAAAATATTCCATTATGAATTTTTCGATCTTCCTACTCTGCATATTTTCTAAGTTTCTTCTGATTAGGAGTTGCAATTGTCTCTTATTATCATGTCACATTTTGTATCTTGACACATAAAAAAAAAATTGTAATTTTTTTTTCTTCCTATTTTTTTCCATTAGTAATAGTAAGGAATACCAACAGCATTGTATATACATACATAATAAATTATTAATAATAATAATAAATTCACACTTAAAATGCTTTGGTGCCATGAAGCGCTCACCTACCTAAGAAATGGCAATTCTATACGTCTTATATAGTGAAAATCATGTCAGATTAGCATAATTTTTGTTTCTTATTGATTAGTTCTGATTTTTTGAAAAAACTTCATGTCATATTTACTTTATTATACCATAAATTGCACCCCAATTTCTTAAATCTTGATGAAGGTTAACAAAGTAGAAAAATAAATTGGAATTGATTCGAATTAATCTAATTTGAATTGATTTAACAATATTTTAAAATAAATTAAATTTAAAACTAATAAAAGTAAATTCGAACACAAATTAATCGAAATTGTTCAGAATAAATCCGAATTATTAATTGTATAATTTTAGTTAATATCTTTTTTAAAAATAAAATAAATTTTTTTAATATCATTAAAGCTAAAATAACAAGTGTTACATACCTTTAACATCTTATAGACTATTTACATCACGTGGATCATTTAAAATAAATAAAAATTATAAATCATAACAATAAAGTTATATTTTTTAATATATTTTTATTAAAAATCAAATCTTTGGGTATTATTAAAATCCTATGATAGGAAACTAAATATAAAAAATTCATAATAGTAAAAATATCATGAGATAGTGAAAGGTTAAGAGATGATGAATATGTGGTGGCAAGTTGGTTGGACAGCAAGACACATAAAGAGGGAGTTATGGTGGCCACACAACGTGAACGATGGAATGCATGAAGGGTACGAGTACATTGTGATTGAGACTATTTCGGGTAAGGGGGAAAGAGTGGCGATGTGAGGGTGAGTTTAAGTCATTTGTCATGAGTCAGCCATAAATATTGAAAAGTAAAGGAAAGAATTGTCTTAGATTAACCTAACTTATTTATTTTAATTTTAATTTTTCAAGACCAGCTACAACCTAATCCTGACCCATTTCATTATAACAAAAAAAAAAGACTCATTTCGTCGGTTTTTACCGACTAAAAGGAAGGTTTTCACTAGTTTAGGAAAAATATATAGCTGAACAAGAGCAAACGAAAAATTTTTAGCCGGTTTTTTAGAATGACAACATTATTTTGCTGGGTTATAAAAAACTAGACCAAATTTTTAAAAAATCATTCTGTTTTAACGTTTTTGTCTGTTATTAAAAATGGGTGAAATATAATTTATTTTATTTCGGCGTGAATTCAAGAACCAAAAACAACAAAAAACAAAGTGAATAAACACAGTAAAATTTAGGATACATAATTTTAAATTTTTTAATATTAGATCAAAACAAGTAAATAAATTATTTGTATTGTACTAATTATAACACCTTTAAAAGGTAACTCACAAATTTAAGAGAAATACAAATACTCAAAGAGAAAGCTTTCAACTCACACTCAAACTAAGAATACAAAGACTAATTTGTTTTTGATAGAATGATTAAACCAAATGCAAGGTAGGCTATTTATAGTTCTTACCCTGCAATCTACATCACACTAATATAAAACTAAGAAATAATCCTAATCACATAAATCTTATCTACACACTTCTCTTTTCTACAACCTTCAACCACTTCATTTATTTCTACAACCTTCAACCACTTCATTTATTTCTACAACCTTCAACCACTTCATTTATTTCTATATCCTTCAACAACTTCATTTATTTTTCTACATCATTCATCCACTTCATTTATTTCTCTACTTCTTCAACTACTTCATTTATTTCTCTACATCTTTAATTATTATATTGGTGTTGATTTTCAACACTCTCCCTCAACACCAACTCTCATTATTTTTACTGTGTCAAGCTGACGGCGAAACATTTCGAACTTCCCAACGCTTAAGTTTTTTGTGAACAAGTCCGCAACTTGATCATCTGTCTTGATTTGCCTCATTTCAATTTCTTCTTGCAGAACATTTTCTCTGATAAAGTGATAGTGTACTTCAACATGCTTAGTTCTTGCATGAAAGATTGGATTCTCTACCAAACGAATTGCCGATTGATTGTCACAGTACAACGGTACTGCATAATCTACTGGTTGATGTAGATTATTCATTATCTGTATCAACCATATACACTCTTGAGCTGCCATTGCCACTGCTCGATACTCAATTTCAGTGGTTGATAATGATACCGTTGGTTGTCTCTTGCTACACCAAGAAATTGTTCCAAAACCCAGCATAAACATATACCCAGTTGTTGATCTCCTGGTGTCATGATCTCCTACATAGTCTGCATCGCAGTAACCAACTAAATTGTTGTCTCCATCTTTCTTGTACAAAAGACCATAGTCAATTGTACTCTTCACATATCTCAATATTCGTCGAACTGCTTCCAAATGTGGCTTCTTTGAATTTTGTATGTACCGACTCATTACACTAACTGCATAAGAAATGTCAAGCCGAGTTAAGGTTAAGTAGATTAGACTGCCTACCAATTTTCGATACATTATCGCATCTTTCAAATCTTTTCCTTCATTTGCACACATGTTGGCATTTGGCTCCATCGGCGTCGAAATTGGTTTGCATTCAAGCATTTCGAACCACTTTATCAAATTTTTGGAATATTTTTGCTGACAAAGAAATATTCCTTCTTGTGTGCGATCAACCTCTAAACCAAGGAAGTGCTTGAGCTGACCAAGTTCTTTCATCTGGAAACGGACTGACAAATTCTCCTTAGTTAAAAGAATTTATGCCTCATCATCACCGGTTATGATTAAGTCATCCACATACACTAGCACAATAGCTAGCTTTCCTTCATTGGATTTAACAAACAAGCTGGAATCTACAGGTGTTACTGAATAACCACTTTGTGTTAGAAATTCAGCAATCTTACCATACCATGCTCTGGGTGCTTGTTTCAATTCGTAGAGTGCTTTCCACAGCTTACACACATATTCAGAATGATCTTGGCTCTGAAAACCCATTGGTTGGATCATGTGGATCTCCCGATCCAGCTCTTCATGAAAAAAAGCATTCTTCACATCCATCTGCCACAACTTCCAATCTTTGTTGGCTACAAGTGCAAGTAGGACTCGAATAGTTGTAAGTTTTGCCACTGGACTAAACGTTTCATCATAGTCTAGTCCATACTGTTGAGAGAAACCATAAGCTACCAATCATGCCTTGTACCTCTCGATTGACCCATATGGTCTGCGCTTTATCTTGTAAACCCACTTGCAGGATATAGGTTTCACATCTCTTGGCTTTCGTACTAGATCCCAGGTACATTCTTTTTATGTAGCATACTTCGAAAAATTTCTACAAGATGTTGGTTCTTTCTCTCTACTACACCATTTTGTTGTGGCGTGTTGGCACAAGTGTATTGATAACGTATTCGACATTCCCTTAGGTATTGAGAGAACTCGCTTGAGCTATATTCTCCATCGTTGTCTATGCACAAGCAATAGATCTTCTTTCCAACTTCTCCCTCAGTTGACTCTCTAAACTCTTTAAACTTTGAGAATACGTCAGATTTTCTTTCATAAAGAAAACCCACACATACCTTGAGAATTCATCAATGAATGTCACCATATATCGCATACTGCCAATTAATGGTTGCTTAACAAGACCGAATACATCAGAGTGAACTAACTCCAATGGTTCTTTTGCTTTAAACTTTGATTCCTCATATGGAAATTGGTGAGCTTTACCATATTGGCATCCTACACACACCATGTCTGTTCGCACATCTAGTTAAGGAAGCATTTTAAGCATTGATTTCTTCATCATCACACTTAGCTTGGAATAGCTAACGTGCCCTAATCACATATGCTATAGATCTGTTGTCTCATTTCTTCTTGTCTTGTCTACATATGCAGATTCTGCTGACATTACGTAGACTGATTCCAATCGTTGCCCCTCCATTGTCGGTGTTTTTGAGATTTTGATATCACGATACACCTTCACGTCTTGGGGACCGAACAAGACATAGTGGCCTGATGATGTTAATTGATCCACAGATAGTAAATTTTTCTTCATTCCTGGGACATGATAAATATCTTGAAGTCGTACTTGGTTAGTACTATATTGAGGCGTAACTATCGTCTTACCGATATGGGCTATCGGTAACCTTGAGTTGTCAGCTGTCACCACTACACGACCTCCCTTATACTCAGACATGCTATCCAACTTCTGTTTATCACCTGTCATATGATTTGAGCAGCCCAAATCTACGATCCAGTCATTCTTGTAGTCAATTTGTTTTGATGTTGTCATAGTAAGAGCTAATTCTTCTTCCTCTGTAGCGAATAATGCTTCGGCATCCCAACCATCTTTGTTGTGCTCCTTAGAACTGGAAGTAGTTGTATTGCTTTCAACAAGCTTTTTCTTACTCCAACAATCTTTTGCCATATGACCCATCTTTCCGCAATTGTAACATTCACCGTCAAATTTTCTATTGTTATTGCGGTTCTTCCAAGCTCTCCCTAGACGAAAGCCTCCATTTCCTTGAGGAATTTTTCCTTTGTCGCCATCATTTTTATATTCACTTCCATTGTACCGCTTGAAAGTGCCTTTGCTTTTGCTAGTGTAGAGCGCTTCTTCTTCAACCTTCAGCGAGACTCTTCCCATTTGCTTAGCCATAGCTTCTTGACCAACCAACAAATTCTCAAACTCAACAAGAGATGGTTGTGTCGGCCATCCTTGTATAGCGGTAACAAACCCTCGATATTTGGGGTCTTAAACCATGAATAATTATTCTCTTTATCCTAGTTTCCCCAATATGAGTTTTTGGATCTAACTCTAAAATTTCATGGGATAACGACTTTACCTTGTAAAAGTATTGGGAAATCGTCATGTCGTGTTACGCCATTAATAATAACTCGTTCTCCAGAAGTTGCAATCTTGTATCATTCTTCTTTGAAAAGAGTGTAACAAGAGTGTCCTATGCTTCCTTTGGTGTTTTTGCATCCTGAATGTGCTCCAACATTTCTTCTTCAATTTTGGTCTTCAAAGCAAACATCGCTTTGTCTGCTTTAATTTTCCACTTTCGCAAGATGCCATTTGCATCTTCCACTGTTGGTTGTGTAACTTCATCACCACCAACAACCTCCCACAAGTCTTGACCTTGTAGGTAAGACTCCATACATATTGCACATGTGTTATAGTTTTTGTTGTTGAGCTTCTTGATTCTTCCAACTACTTGAAGATCACCCATCGTGTTTGCAAGACTTTGACTATACCGAACAAGCTTGATTAATAAACTTGTAGAGTATCAAACTCCTCACGACTCAAGATAACTCCACTAAGAACGATCTCTGACCGTCCCGCTCTGATACCAATTGTTGAGTAAAATTTAGGATACACAACTCTAAATTTTCTTATATTAGATCCAAACAAGTAAACAAACTACTTGTATTATACCCACTATAACACATTTCAAAGGCAACTTACAAATTGAAGAGAGATACAAACACTCAAAGAGAAAGCTCTCAACTCACACTCAAACTAAGAATACAAAAGCTTATTTGTTTTTGATGGAATGATTAAACAAAATGCAAGGTAAGCTATTTATAGTCCTCACCATGCAATCTACATCACACAAATATAAAACTAAGAAATAATTTTAACCATACAAATCTTATCTACACATTTCTCTTTTCTACAATCTTCAACCACTTTTTTTATTTCTACAACCTTCAACCACTTCATTTATTTCTACAACCTTCAATCACTTCATTTATTTCTACAACCTTCAATCACTTCATTTATTTATTTACATCCTTCAACCACTTCATTTATTTATCTACATCTTTCAATCACTTCATTTATTTATCTACTTCTTCAACTATTTTATTTATTTCTTTACATCTTTAATTATTATGTTGACGTTGATTTTCAACGGATCCTTTTTATAGTAATATTCCTAATTTTTTGAGTTAGTTAACCTAGTCCAAAATTAAATCTATTTATATTCTTTGGTTTAAGTTTGATTTGATTAAGTTACAGTACAAATTATACTACCCGTATTAAGTCATTGTGTTACGTTCATAAGCTTACTGTAAAATGATTGCTCTTTTCATTTCCTTTACAATATATCGATTGAAGACCTTTTCCTTCCAAATGTAAGCTCCATCTTATTTTTTTTTACCATGTTTGGTAGCAGTGTTTTATTAGAGCTTTGATGAGCTTTTATAATTGCAAAAATAAATTTACTTTTTATAAGATGGCTAAAATAAAATTATGATAAGTGAAACGAATACGACAATGTCTTTATCCTGTTTAATTAAATTTGGAAAAAAGTCCCTCTTTCTTCGATGCAGGTCTTTATTTATGATATTGCTATCCGACCCATAAGTCTTCTCAATTTTTGTGCTTCCACATTGAATCAAAGTATTTTTTTTATTTTTTTTTCTCCTCAGACACTTTGTAATAAAGTTGTATAAATATATATATTTCAATGGAGTGTTTAGCATTAATTCGAGAAGAAAAAAAAAACTAATTATGAGATTGAGGAAAACAGTAAGATATAAATATTAAATTGAATTGAAACACTGGAGGGGAAAAGGCATACATAAATTATATTATATATGAGAATTTTCGTTACCTATAAGCAAAAATTAAGTAGTTTGGGTTATATATATTTTTATGTTTATTTAGTGCAAGATAAAAGCAAATATTTAAGAATATTAATTAATCCTTGTTTACAAATCTTTGAGATTTGTTTTACAGTTTTTTAATCCATAAATTCTAAGGCTAATAAAATGAAAGCATATATTTTTAAAAATTCCAGCCCCTAGCTCGGTTCGCCATTGTTGACAAAAAAGATCTAGCTGAAGAAATATTTTTCCTAGTACTCCACTTTACTCATATAAATAAAGCAATAGATTTTGCTTTTGGACCAAATTAATAATACTCCAAGTTATTTGATTATTTAATAGATTTTGCTTTTGGACCAAATAACACCCCAAGTTATTTGATTATTTAATTATCTTTAGGAATTGGTTTTTAACATTTTAGATTTAGGTTGAAGAAATTCTATTGTACGATTAAAAGACTAAAAAAATATAAGTGACAAATAACATTAATTTTTTACCCAAATATTTATTTTAATATTTATATTCAACCAACTAAAACAACCCAAAATGCTAAAGTATCTGCCAAAGCAATGCATTTTTTATTCTTTGGTTGTTACTTCTTTTACAAGTGATATAGTATTCAACCTTTGGAATGTTAAACGCTTCATTCGTAATCATTTTTGTCCATATCAAATTTATTAATAGATATTCAAAAATTGAATAAATAATATCACAGCACATGCACATGAAAAAGATGACTAAGAGTAGCACCGAAACATCATAAGCTTCTTTATCTTACTCATCTTTAAATTTATCCATCACCGATCATCGTTACTTGAATAAATGTATTGATGAAACTCAATATGAAACAAAATATTTAAACTATCACTATTATAATATTATATATGACCTCAATCTTTAATTGTGATAATAACTCTAAGATCACAGTTATAATAACAAAGACTTACGTGAAAGAAACTATAGACTGTTACTTATAATCTCGACTTTTAAATAATCGAGGTCATAACCATACCCTATGGCCCTATGACCTCAGTCTTACAAAAAATTGAGGCCATAAACATATCTTATGGTCTCGATCTTTAAATAACTGAGATTATAAATATACTATTTAACTTCATTTTTCAATATCAATTAAAATAAATTGATAAATTGAAAAAAATAAAAGTCATTATATTAAAATTAAGAGAGAAATTACATTTGAGAGTTTTTATATGCATTAAAACATAATAAATACTTACTATAGCTAGCTAATTAAAATGTTCCAAAATATAAAATACATGCAAAAAATTTACTAATATTAATACTAATCAAATTGTCTACAATTTCCTGAGTTATTGCCAATAAGGACACTAGAAGTGCCACTAAAAACCTAGTACTGGTGTTGGTATTGGTACTGGTACCGGTGCTGCTGTTGGTACCAGTGTTGGTGCTAGTGTTGGTACCAGTGTTGCTGTTGGTACTAGTGTTAGTACTAGTGTTGGTACCAGTGCTGGTGTTGGTGCATGTGTTGGGGTGTGAGTGTAAGTGCAGGTACGAGTATTGGTATTGGTGCTTGTGCTTATGTTAGTGTTGGTGTTGGGGTGTGAGTGTTGGTATAGGTACGAGTGTTGGTATTAGTGCTAGTGTTGGTACTGGTACTAATGCTAGTATACTGGTGTTGGTGCTGGTGCTGGTGCTTGTGCTTATGTTAGTGTTAGTGCTGGGGAGTAAGTGTGGGTATAGGTACGGGTGTTGGTATTGGTGCTTGTGCTAGTGCATGGTGCTAGTGCATGGTGCTAGTGTTGGTACTGGTACTAATGTTGGTATACTTGTGTACTGGTGCTGGTGTATGTGCTAGTATTGATACTAGTGTCTGGTGCCTGGTACTAGTGCTAGTGTATTGGTACTGGTGTTGGTGTTGATGATAGTGTTGGTATGCTACTGTATTGGTGTTGGTACTGGTCTCTGCTCCCAATTTTAACTTTTCCCTTTAAGCCAACAAATCTCTATAACATTTAAAGGAACAATACAACTATCCATTAAAAACAAATTGATTCATTATGTGTAAAAATAAGAATTTTGTTTTACCACGTGCCTTAGGTGAGCTTGAAGGTACAACCATTACAAAAACTCCTGAACATCCATTCTCCAACTGACTAATACAAGGAAATCCAAATATTTACCTTTAGAACTTTAAACATCAAGATAAAAGAGAAAAAAAGATTGAAAATTTGCATTATGGTCTCATAAAAGAGAGGATATGTTATCTGGTGGTGGTAAAGTCTTATCCACGTAAGAAGTTATAGTTGATATAGAGATGATATCACAACCAATAATATGATCCAAGGAATAAGATGTATTACTCACATAGCTGCCAAAAACATTATTAACAAAAACATCTTAGAGCAAAAATATTTTAATTATGATGAAATTAGCATGTCTCAAAAGAAAATGAGGATTCACATATCTATAAAATTGCTAATATGAATTTGATAATATATTAATTTAAATTGAAGAGAACTAAAAATATTATGAAAAATCATAGCAATCACACAGTATGAAATTCATGATTTTTGAGTTTTGAATGACAAGAAGAATGCTGACAGGGTACCAACTTATGAGATTTTTTAGACATATTTCTCAAATTAGGAATGTATTTTTTATGCGAGAAAGAATTTCTTACATAAGTAAAATTGACATCAGCTTGTTCGAACCCTTCCTTCTTTTGTCTCAAAATCAATTGAACATTAAAAACCTTATCCATCTCACTTTCCTCATCCTTCCTTACAACATTCATATCAATATGAACCATATCCGCATGCAAGATTATTGATCGCATTGCGCTTAAATACCTCATTAGGATCATCGGTCTGATGAACCCTAGAAAATGACCTATTGTTCCCATATGGCGACAATAGGTAAGCCTTTGAAGGGATCGTCATCCGGGCATAAGGGTTAACTCTATAAATCGAAGCAACAATAGGATTAGGGTTAGATCTAGAGCTAGGAATCAAACTCGAATTAAGACTAGGGTTAGAATTAGGCCTTCTAAGAGTACAAATGAGGGTTTCGACCAAACAAGTGGCTCAAATTTATGACAAAATCAAACGAAAAGAAAATTAACCAGCTACGCAAGCGAGCTAGAGGAAAATGAGGGTCTCGACCGGCGAGGGAAGGTGTGTGACAAGGCTGAGGAAAAGGAAGAATAGACGAAATGAAAATTAACCAGTTTGTGCTAGCTAGGGAAAAAAGGATAAAAAGAAAAAAAAGAGATAAAAAGAGAAAAAAAAGAGAAAATAAAAGAAAGATGAAAAATAAAAAATAAAAAATAAAAAAAGAGGAAAAATAAAAAAGTGATATAAGTTATGATCATGATTATTGATAAAAATCGAGGCTATATGTATACATTATAACTCTGGTTTTTATTAGATCGTAACCAAAACCCATGGCCTCGATTTTTAAAAAAATTGAGGCTAAATTTTCGAGATCATAGATCCATATTTTAGTAGTACGTGGTAAATCTTTGTAGATTTTAAATATATAAAAAACACAAACATTTTCATAAGATTCGATTTGATCTTTATAAAATCATATTTGATAAAATAAACTATTAAATTTAGTAGTAACATATTATTTATGAACAATGATAAGAAAAGAGGCACCAGAAAAGCTCTTAGACGATGAGACTCTCCTTTCCATAAGGACAACTCCAAAATCAATAAAGACAAGAAAAATAAGATGAGAAAATGAAGAAGAGATGGGGAAAAATTATAGAGAAAAAGAAGAGCCTCTTTCTAGATGGTTTTTACTAATAACTTTGTCAATAAACCTATTTTCACATAATTTAATCAAATAATTTTTCATTTTATCTCCACTTTGAAGTTAGTTATAGTTAAACTAAGTGTAAAAACTTACCGAAAAAGATTTCAAATATACCACAAAAAATTACGAAAATAAAAATAACATTAATAATATTTAATATGAAATATTTTGGATAAGCTTTCTCTTTATCTTAAAAATTATATGAGGTGGACATATATAATATTGTTGTTTAAGTAAAAACATTTAACAAGATAAACATGAAATTGAAGAAAATATGTTCATAAAAAATAGTTAAAATATAATATTATGTAATTGTATGTATACAATACTGTTTTTTGATTGAAAAAATTTGACAAGATAAACATGAAATCGAAGAAAATATGTTTATAAAAAAATAGCTAAAATATAATATTGCTTGATTATTAGAAAAAATATCTTCAGAGTTCTTTACTTATAGTAAAAATAATATTAAAATCATATACCTATATTTTATAACAGTTTATTTATATTATTATAAAAAAAAGTGATAAAAAAATAAAGATACATTTTATTTTTTAATTTTTTAATTAAATTAGAAAGAGACTTTAATAACTTAGATAAATTATAATCGAAAGAATTTAAAAAATAAATAAAAAACTTAAAGAAATTATTATTTATCATTGTATAATCACTAAAATGTGATTAAAGTATTATAAAAATAATTATAAAATTTAAATAATACTTTTAAAATAAGTATAAAGCATATACCCTTCCGATCACCTTCCTAAAAAAAGAGTGTTAAATAAGTGGGGGTGAAAATGAATCCCAACCTTTTTTTTTTTTATAAACAAAATCTGTTTAAATGTCTAAAAGGCAAAAAGATAAATTGTAATTGGCTATAATGGATTCGACAAAGAAGACAAAGACCTAGGTTGACTTTAAAGTCTTCAACTAATATGGGTCATCCTTCCGTATTAAAAAAAGAAGAAAGGAGAACTTTAACGATTAGGACTTTTAATTATATATGACTAATTTTAAAGACTTTCCAAGCAATCAATATGTTATTGTTCCCCAAAAAAAAAGTATCAATATGATAAATAACAAAGAAAATAAGGATCTTAAAGCTAAATTTTCAGCTTTTGAAAACTATTTCCAGCTAAGGACTATGAACAGTTATCATAATTTTTCCTTGTTGATATGTTTATAAAGAATAAGAAAAACTAATCCCCAAATCCTACTCTGTAAAAAGCACAAAACCAAAACATATATAAGCCACTCTACCTCGCACAAATCTCACCATGAAAACCTTTCAGAAACCAATTCTTGTTTATGGTTTTCTTTTTCTACTCTTTCACATTCACTTTGTTTCCTTCCTTCCACTGAGTACTGCTATATTTTCTCCAAAAAACCCACAAGCAGAAGCTTTGATCAATTGGAAAAACAGCTTGTCCTCTGTTCCATTTACACTAAACTCATGGTCGCAAACCAACCTTAACAATCTTTGCAACTGGTTTGGTCTTGTTTGTGAAAACACCACAAACACAGTCACAGAGATAACACTCACCAATATGGATCTCACTGCAACACTGTCTGAGTTCAACTTTACTTCATTCCAAAACCTCTCTGTCTTCAACCTTAGCAGCAATCATCTCGTCGGTCTAATACCATCGACCATTGGAAACCTCTTAAAGCTCAGTTTGTTGGATTTGTCTAATAACTTCTTAGAAGGAGAAATACCTGTGGAGATCACCCAATTGACACAACTTCAGTATCTTACTCTTTATAACAACAATCTCAATGGTAATATTCCTGAACAACTCAGCAATCTACAAGAGATAATTTACTTAAGCTTTAGAGGAAACTACCAAGTAGCTCCTGATTGGTCCAGGTTTTCTAGTATGCCTTTATTAACATACCTTAACTTTTATCTCAATAATCTCAATTCAGAATTCCCAAATTTTATACCCAGTTGTCTCAACTTGAGATTTATTGATTTGTCCTACAATATATCAGTTAAAAGGTAAAATACCAGAATCAGTATTTGAAAATCTCAACAAACTTGAATACCTTAATCTCACAAACAACCAATTTAAAGGGCCACTTTCACCTGCAATTTCAAAGCTTTCAAAGCTCAAAGCACTTCATCTTGGGTTTAACTTCATTGGTGATTTCTTTCCTGAAGTGGTTATATCATTACATGAACATGAAATTCTTGAATTGAGTAATAATTCCATCAAAGGGGAAATTCCTTCTTCTATTGGAATGCTCAAGAAGCTCTCAATTCTTGATCTTCAAAACAATTTGTGTAACTCCACAATTCCTTTTGAAATTGGACTTTGTGCTAATCTTAC
This sequence comes from Hippophae gyantsensis, assembly GCA_030763125.1. Classification (NCBI taxonomy): domain Eukaryota; kingdom Viridiplantae; phylum Streptophyta; class Magnoliopsida; order Rosales; family Elaeagnaceae; genus Hippophae; species Hippophae gyantsensis. The sequence goes on from CM061032.1 coordinate 5,772,979, forward strand.
CACTTTGGCTTTGTCTGTGAATCAACTCAGTGGGAAACTACCCATGTCTCTGTCCAAGTTGAATAAAATTAGCACCTTGCATTTGTCTGATAATTTACTTTCAGGTTCTATTTCTCCTATGCTTATCTCCAATTGGACTGAATTGACTTCATTGCATCTTCATTCTAATAATTTCAATGGGATACTTCCAATTGAAGTTGGATTGTTGACTAAGCTTAATTCCCTCTTTCTCTACATCAACAACATTTCTGGTCCTGTTCCCTCTGAAATAGGCAACTTGAAGAACCTTATAGAATTAGACCTCTCTGTCAACCATTTTTTGGTCCAATTCCTCCAATACTATGGAATCTTACAAACCTTCAATTGTTCAATCTTTTCTACAATGATCTTAATAGAAAAATCACAATAACAATTCGAACTTAATTAAGTTATAAACAACGGAATTAAACATATTCTCCTTCTTTGTGTGAATCTTTTAGGAAACAAATAAATAGAACTTAAAATGAAACATGCACAAAATCAACACAAGCAATTTACATGGAAAAACCTTCCCGGTGTAGGAAGGAAACATTCATGGCACTCTTCTCCAAAACTTCCACTATCAAGAAACAATTATACAACAACTCTCTCTAGGTAAAACTAGAGGCAAACAATCAACAACATCATCAAGAATACACTTATTGGAAACTAACAATTATTTCAAGAAAAATGGAGAAATCTAACCCAATTCCGTAATCACTGTTCACGGCTCAAATTTTCCAAACCAGTGAGCCAAATCCAAATCCCACCATACAAATTAAAGAGTCTTGAGTTGTGAACCTTCCTGCAAAATTTCAACTTAATTAGACCACAAACGACCTTCAATCGACGCACTTGATGAAGGCTTGTTGGAGAAGGAGAAACTGAAAAACTGCTCAGTTTTTATGCTGCAGTTGCTGCATTTCTGCACTCATTTTTCTCTCTGCAGAATGCACACACAACAAACCCTAAATGAGTTTATTAATTAAAATAATGAAATGACCCAATTACCCTTATTCCATTTCGCCCCATTTTTGCGCGCAGCCGCCCCCATGACGTCATGCTGACATCATCAATGACCTCAGCAATTGCACTCCGCGTTTTCATCATTTTTTCACCCATTTTTTCTCTCCATCCTTACCTATAAATACCCCGCTTCTCTTCACTTCTAATCACACCTCAAAACACATTCTCTTCTCTCTTTCTTTCTCTCTTTTCTTAGATTTTTTAGTTTTTCTTAGTTTTTAGCTTTTCTTAGTTAATTTCTCTTAGTTTTAGAGTTCTTTCCTTTTTGGGAAGAACTAGTTATGTTTTTGTAATTTATTAGCTTTTTGATTCAATAAATGGGAGTGCAAATTCTGCTTGGAGGTTTTCCAAAGAATCGGAATAACATCAAGTTCTATAAGGATTTTATTTTTACGCTTATTTTTTATGCTTTATTCTTACATGTTATATTTAATTTGTTTGTGATTAAATTTAACTCTATTGTCGCTTATAAACATGATGTAATAATAACGTTGTTATGCTACGAAATATTAAATAGGTAAAAATCTCTAAAATGAATTGATTTTATTTTTATTCAAGATTTTATATTAAGAATGTTAGAGAGAAATATATTATTTTTCATTACAAACTTAAATCTGAAAATTAGATTTTAAGGTTTAGTTATCAAGTCTGATTTAGAGTAGTGCTCTTTTATTTGTTGGTACAATCGCCCGGTAGTTAGAGTGAAGCTCTATTTCAAAAGTTTTTATAAGAATTATTATCTGAAAATGTATTGACAACATGTTTTCAGTAGTGATTTTAAAACTTGAAAGTTAGTGCTCGGATAACTAAATTCTTATGTTTAATTTGGACACCTTGAATAAAGTTTAAACTGTCTAACCCCACCAAAGGTGGCATTTAAATGGTTCATTTTCAATCTCTTAGAAAAAGAAATTAATTTAATTAACCAAATTAATTATCAATCTCACCCATAGGTGTTAATTGATTTGTTTAGTTAACAAAGAATATCTAACCCCACCAAAGGTGGTATTCATATAAAAAAGAGAGAATCAATAAATATCAATTCATATCTTTAATAACCTAAATAATATGAACAAGCATAATTAACTTAATTATTATATCCATAAATACTCTACATTATAAATGATAAAATTTGCATAAATGTTTATTGAATCTATGTTTATTTTTATGTAATTAGATTAAAAACACAAAACCCAAAATATATTGACAGGATGTTTAGGATTTAATTTTGTTTTTAAAAGTTTGAATAATAAATTAAAAACCACATACATTCCTTCCTTAGATCGACCTTGGGAGTATACTTATCATTTTCTACGAAATGATTCGTGCACTTGCGAGAGTTTTATAAATACATAAAACCAAATGAACGGACAGGATCGACGATGTCGGTTCTGCCCCGATTAAGTTTTTGGCGCCATTGCCGGGGAAGAAATAGCAATTTTAAATTATTTATCAAAATTTTAAAAACTTTTTGTGTTGTAAATAATTGTGCTTTTTTTTTATTTAAAAAAATAAAAAAATAAAAATTTTTGTTGTTTGTGAAAAGTAAAAAAAAAATTCAAATTTCAATTTCATAATAACTAAAAAAAATTATAGCATGAATAATAAAATAATTTTGAATTTTGAAATTTGTAGTAAAAAAAAAAGTAAATAAATTTTAAATTAAATTAATAAATAAATAAGAATAAAAAAATAAAAATAAATAAAAAATAAAAAAATAATAAAATAAATAAAAATAAATAATAAAATAATAAAATAATAAAATAAAAATAATAATAAAATAATAATAAAATAATAAAAAATAAAAAAATTATTTTATTTAAAAAATAAAATTTTTTTTCAAACAAAAAATAAAACTTTATTTTCAATTTTTTTTTATTTTTTGTTCTGTTTTCTTTTTTTTCTTTTATCTTTTTCAATTATTATTTTTTTTCAATTTTTTATTTTATTTTATTTTAATTTTTTTTTTGGCTTAATTTTTTATTTAAAATTTTTTTTTCTCTTTTTATTTTTATTTTTTTTACTTTTTCAATTTATTTTATTTTTGGTTTAATTTTTTTTAATTTTGTTTTTTTTTTATATTAATTTTCGTTTAAGTTAATTAACTTAAGTTTTAGTAACTTAATTTACTAACTTATATTAATTTAATTTACTAACTTAATTAACTTAGATTTTCATTAACTGAATTAACCTACTTTTTTATTAACTTAATTAACTTAAATTTTAACCTAACTTAACTTAATTAACTTAAATATAATAGCATGAAAAATAAAGATCTAAGAGAGTTATGTCTAGGAGACTAGTTCCTGGAAGTCTTTGTGCCACTAGTCTTTCTTGGGAACGTTGCTCTGTCTAGGAGGATGGTTTTTAAGGAGCCTTTGTCCCACCATTCTTTCCTGGGAGCACTCTTGGTTAATACTGATTATGTTATTTTAACTTAGATATTATAGTTAAAAACAAAAAAAAACCAAAAAAAAATAACCGAAAAAAAAGTCTAAAACTATCTCTAAATTTTTAATGTTTTAATTACAATCTAAGGAGTTAGTTGTTTTGTTTGATCTAGGTACAATTGTGTTTTGATGCCTTTAATTATTTGATTTGTACCTAGACATGGATTATCTAAAACTCACAAGCATGTCCCTAGTTTTAAGTACAGAAAAATTTGAAAATCCATAGGACATGATTGAAAAAAGTATAAGTAGACAATCTTGTCTTACTTGTTGGGTTGAATTGACTCATTGATGAGGGGACATTGAGTTTACTTAAAATAAAATCCCCAAGTTACGTCTTGCTAAGATGTTAAACTAAGCGCTGGATGGGAGGCAACCCATCATTTTAGGTAATTTATTTATTTATTTAATTTCTATTATTTATTTTAGTTTAATTACATGTGAATAATTTTAAAATTGTTAAAACTAAAAATATTTGTTGAGATGTTAGAAGTTCATAGCGATCTGTCTGTGTGAACTTTATTGATGAATATGATGGATGCACTTGCATTTCTCCATTACTACTTGCATATTCTCAAGAAATAGGTAATATTTCTTCTCTTTTCTCTTTATCTTTAATTTACAGTTGTTACATTGAGGACAATGTAAGTTCTAGGTTGGGGGTGGTGAAAAGTTATCATGCTTAATAAAAAAAAGGATTTAACAATTTAAAAATTATGTTCACATTTTCATTTTTATTGTGTTTGGTTTTATTTTATTGTGTGATTTAGTAATTTATGGAATTTAAAAAAAAATTCTCACAAAAATTTATCATTTCTTTAAATCAAATTTAAGTAAATAGTTAAGTCTTTTTTACTGTTAGATTAATTTTTGAAAACATATCATGAAATATTTTGTAATTGTTTTTGTAATTAGTTAGTTTTTGTCATAATTAGTATTTCTTGATAAGATGTAGAAATTATATTAAACCCAAAATCGGTGTTTATGAATTTGTTTTAGTGGAGACTACCTTTGTGAGATATAATTTGAGCCTAATTTCCCTTATTCAGAGTTAAATATATATTTTTTCTACTCCAAACACATTTCTTATTTCTTCAAATTCTTAGATGATCTCTATAGGCATTAACATTGAATGTATGAATTTTTTCTCATCTTAATAGAATGTCGTATATTTTTTATTATTATTTTTGCTTAGATTAAATGATTTGAGTAGAAATTAATAGTATATGCTTTTATCTCATTCGTGCATGACTATTACAAAAAAAAAGAGACATATATGGGGTTACCTAAATCAAGATCAAACAAAAAAGCCACAAAATTAACCACTCACCAAAATCCTAAAAAAAAATGTACAATTTGTACATGGGTTGACTCTCTAAAAAAATGATATATATTAAAAAGTATCTTCAGAAAAATATAGAGAGATAAAGAATATATAGTATAATCTACATACTATGACCCATATTACCCAAAATTCAAAAAAAAAATGTACAATCTGTACATGGGTTGACTCACTAAACAAATGATATATATTGAAAAATACCTTCAGAAAAATATAGAGAGAAAGAATATATAGTATAATCTACATACTATGACCCACATTGCCTACAAAATTGTGAGTAAAGGCTAATTACAAAAGAAAGATATAGGAAGTAATTCCCTAAAAAGTCATTTCACTTTCTTCATTTGTAAAAGGCATATATCTTGAAATTTTTTCTTAATGTGTTTGATTTATGCATGAAAATAATTTTTATATATGATATCTTTATAATTTATACATTTGATTCCTTCCATGAGATAAACGTCAAAATAATACTTTGAGTCTTAATTCTTTATACATATGCGAACATATTAGTTTATTTCTATACATCAACTCTTTCGCATATAAATTAGTATGAGTGTTTGAACCCATAGGATTCAGTGTTTTGAGAGTATTGACTTGTGAGGAATAGAGTCGAAGCGAATTCAGATTCATAACACTGAAATTGGGTGAAATTAAATTGATACATTTTTGATATGAAATATGAAAATGATTTTCAACTAATTATTATAATAAATCATGATTGTTTAAGAAGATTAAAATAACTTATGCTTGAGATTTTAATTATGATCTTAAAGGAGATTAAAAAGTATGAGACATTTTTGTGTTATGTTGTTTTCTTTTATTCTTAAAAGTTAATTTTTGATTTTGTTGTAATTTTAGTTTTTAAGTTGATTATTGTTATTATTTCTTTTAATTTTTTTACATTTAGTTTAATGTTTGTGGGTATCATTACTGAAAACCCTCACGAGACTCAAACTCATCCACTAGGGCAACCTAGGGGTTTAAAGGCTTGTTGCATAGGCTAAATGTAACCGTGTCAATCTACGGAAGTGATTTAGGATAATTTAATTTTTAGTTTTTATCGCTTCTCTTGCTAAGGGACTAGCAAGAAGTTGGTTGGGGGTTGTGATGAGTGCTCAAAAAGCACTAAAATTACCATGATTTTATGCACATTAATTGATTAAAAATATATATATTTATATATTTTATCATATATTTATATAAATTTGTCTTTTTCGGAATCACGGGTGTTTTTATTGTTTTTCAGGTATTTTCACTTAAAAACGTAACTTAAAGACTCAAAAAGGAATACTGGAAGCAATACATCACAAATATATTAATAAATAAATGGGGAAAGGTCAACAAATATGAAAAAATTGGACAAACTGGGTCAAAAGGGTCAAAAATTTCAAAAAGGAGAAAATCGCGCCGCCGCGCCGCCCAGCCACGCCGAGCCCCGCGCACGCCTGCATTCTGCACGCCCAGTTTCCCTCCGCGTGTGCTGCTGCCCATTTCGCCCCATTTTCGCGCGCAGCCGCCCCATGACGTCATGCTGACGTCATCAATGACCTCAGCAATTGCACTCCACGTTTTCATCATTTTTTAACATTTTTTCACCCATTTTTTCTCTCCATCCTTACCTATAAATACCCCGCTTCTCTTCACTTCTAATCACACCTCAAAATACATTCTCTTCTCTCTTTCTTTCTCTCTTTTCTTAGATTTTTTAGTTTTTCTTAGTTTTTAGCTTTTTCTTAGTTAATTTCTCTTAGTTTTAGAGTTCTTCCCTTTTTGAGAAGAACTAGTTATGTTTTTGTAATTTATTAGCTTTTTGATTCAATAAATGGGAGTACAAATTCCGCTTGGAGGTATTCCAGCAACGGGAATAGCATCGAAGTTCTGTAAGGATTTTATTTTTTTTACAGTTATTTTTTATGCTTTATTCTTACATTTTATATTTAATTTGTCTGTGATTAAATTTAACTCTGCTGGCTGTTTATAAACATGATGTAATAATAACGTTGTTATGCTTGCGAAATATTAAATAGGTAAAAATCTCTAAAATGAATGCATTTTATTTTTATTCAGGAATTTATTGTAAAAATGTTAGTGAGAAATATATTATGTTACATTACAAACTTAAATCTGAAAATTAGATTTTAAGGTTTAGTTATCGATTCGATTTAGAGTAGTGCTCTTTTATTTGTTGGTACAATCGCCTAGGTAGTTAGAGTGAAGCTCTATTTCAAAAGTTTTTATAAGAATTATTATCTGAAAATGTATTGACAACATGTTTTCAGTAGTGGTTTTAAAACTTGAAAGTTAGTACTCGGATAACTAAATTCTTATGTTTAATTTGGACACCTTGAATAAAGTTTAAACTGTCTAACCCCACCAAAGGTGGCATTTAAATGGTTCATTTTCAATCTCTTAGAAAAAGAAATTAATTTAATTAACCAAATTAATTATCAACCCCACCCATAGGTGTTAATTGATTTGCTTAGTTAACAAAGAATATCTAACCCCACCAAAGGTGGTATTCATATAAAAAAGAGAGAATCAATAAATATTAATTCATATCTTTAATAACCTAAATAATATGAGCAAGCATAATTAACTTAATTATTATATCCATAAATACTCCACATTATAAATGATAAAATTTGCATAAATGTTTATTGAATCTATGTTTATTTTTATGTAATTAGATTAAAAACACAAAACCCAAAATATCGTGACAGGATGTTTAAGATTTAATTTTGTTTTTAAAAGTTTGAATAATAAATTAAAAACCACATACATTCCTTCCTTAGATCGACCTTGGGAGTATACTTATCATTTTCTACGAAATGATTCGTGCACTTGCGAGAGTTTTATAAATACATAAAACCAAATGAACGGGCAGGATCGGCGATGTCGGTTCTGCCCCGATCATCTACCACCCAAGATTCTTTCTTACTCTCCAAAGAGCATATCAATGCATCGTCTCCTCCTAAGGTGGAAGTAACATTTTCCTCTACCTTCACTTGTTTGTGCTTCGGTGCACTCTTGCACTGATTTTTGTAGTGCCCGGTTCTTCCATAATTCCAACACTCGATAGTCTTCGAGCTATAAGAATTGTTAGCTAGGATTCTTGGATTTGGACCTCTTGTCCTTTGATCTACCTCGGTAGTCTGTTTTTCCACGTCCATTCCCTTTGGTTGAATTTCTTCCTCTTGACTCTGTATGCAAAGCTGAAGAAGTTTACGATTCACCTGACTCTCTACGTCGGATCTATTCACTAAGAACCAAGTCATGGAAATCATCAAATTTCAACTTATTGCTTCCTGACGAGCTACTCACAGCCGTGACAGTAGTATTCCAGCTTTTTGGTAGATAAGACAAAAGTATCAATGCTCGTACTTCTTCATCGAATTCAATTTCCACTAAACTCAATTGGGTTGTGACTATGTTGAGTTCATTGAGATGTTGAGCTATTGATGCGCCTTCCGTCATCCGCAAATTGAACAAACGCCTCATCAAGTGCACTTTGTTTGAGGCTGATGGCTTCTCATACATATTAGAAAGAGCTGTCATAAGACCCATCGTGGTTTTTTCCTTTGCTATGTTGAAAGCAACATTACGGGATAACGTCAATCGAATAACTCCGAGAGCTTGTCTGTCTAGAATATTTCAATCTTCTTCCTTTATAGCCTCTGGCTTCTTCCCTGAGAGAGGTTGATATAGATTTCTTTGATTTAATTTCCTCTTATTTGTTTTATTCACTTTATTTCTATGTTTATTTTAGTTTAATTATATTTGAATAGTTTTAAAAATTATTAAAACTAAAAAAATTTTGTTGAGATGTTAGAAGTTCACAACGATCTGTCTGTGTGCATTTTAATGAACATGATGGATGCACCTGTATTTCTCCATCACTACTTGCAACATTTTCAAGAAATAAGTAATATTTCCTCTCTTTTCTCTTTATCTTTAATTTATAGTTGTTACATTGAGGACAATGTAAGTTCTAGGTTGGGGGTGGTGAAAAATTACTATGCTTAATTTAAAAAAAAAATTAACATTTTTTTAAAAAATAAAAATAAAAAAATAATAATTTTTTCTTTTTTATGTTCACATTTTCATTTTTATTGTGTTTGGTTTTATTTTCTTTGTGTGATTTAGTAATTTTGGGAATTTTAAAAAAAATTCTCACAAAAATTTATCATTTCTTTAAATCAAACTTAAGTAAATAGTTAAGTCTTTTGTACTGTTAGATTAATGTTTGAAAACATATCATGAAATATTTTATAATTGTTTTTGATAATTAGTTAGTTTTTGTCATAACTATTATTTCTTGATAAGATGTAGAAATTATATTAAACCAAAAATCGATGTTTATGAATTTGTTTTAGTGGAGACTACATTTGTGAGATATAGTTTGAGCCTAATTTCTCTTATTCAGAGTGAAATATATATATTTTTCTACTCTAAACACATTTCTTATTTCGTCAAATTTTTAGATAATCTCTACTCTATAGGTATTAGCATTGAATGTATGAATTTTTTCTCATCTTAATAGAGTGCCGTATATTTTTTTTTATTATTTTTGCTTAGATTAAATGATTTTAGTAGAAATTGATAGTAAATGCTTTTATCTCATTCATGCATGACTGATACAAAAAAGATAAATATATCTGGGGTTACCTAAACCAAATCAAACAGAAAAGTTACAAAATTAACCACTCACCAAAATCCTAAAAAAATGTACAATCTGTACATGGTTTGACTCTCTAAAAAAATGATATATATTGAAAAGTATCTTCCAAAAAATATAGAGAGATAAAGAATATATAGTATAATCTACATACTATGACCCGCATTACCTAAAATCCTAAAAAATGTACAATTTGTATATGGGTTAACTCTCTAAAAAATGATATATATTAAAAAATATCTTCAAAAAAATATAGAGAGATAAAGAATATATAGTATAATCTACATACTATGACCCACATTGCCTACAAAGTTGTGAGTAAAGGCTAATTACAAAAGAAAGATATAGGAAGTAATTCCTTAAAAAGTCATTGCACTTTTTTCATTTGTAAAAGTCATATATCTTGAAATTTTTTCTTAATGAGTTTGATTTATGCATGAAAATAATTTTTATATATGATATCTTTATAATTTATACATTTGATTCCTTCCATGAGATAAACGTCAAAATAACACTTTGAGCCTTAATTCTTTATACATATGCGAACATATTAGTTTATTTCTATACATCAACTCTTTCGCATATAAATTAGTATGAGTGTTTGAACTCATAGGATTCAGTGTTTTGAGAGTATTGACTTGTGAGGAATAAAGTCGAAGCGAATTCACATTCATGATACTGAAATTGGGTGAAATTAAATTGATACATTTTTTATATGAAATATGAAAATGATTTTCGACTAATTATTATAATAAATCATGATTGTTTAAAGAGATTAAAATAACTTATGCTTGAGATTTTAATTATGATCTTAAAAGAGATTAAAAAGTATGAGACATTTTTGTGATATGTTGTTTTCTTTTATTCTTAAAAGTTAATTTTTGATTTTGTTGTAATTTTAGTTTTTAAGTTGATTGTTTTTATTATTTCTTTTTTTTATTTAGTTCAATGTTTGTGGGTATCATTACTAAAAACCCTCACGAGACTCAAACTCGTCCACTAGGGAAACCTAGGGGTTTAAAGACTTGTTGCATAGGCTAAATGCAACCGTGTCAATCCACGGAAGTGATTTAGGATAATTTATTTTTTAGTTTTTATCGCTTCTCTTGCTAAGGGACTAGCAAGAAGTTGGTTGGGGGTTGTGATTAGTGCTCAAAAAGCAATAAAATTACCATGATTTTATGCACATTAATTGATTAAAAATATATATATTTATATGATTTTATCATATATTTATATAAATTTTTCTTTTCGGAATCACAAGTTTTTTTTATTGTTTTTTAGGTATTTTCGCTTAAAAACGTAACTTAAAGACTCAAAGAGGAATAGTTGAGGCAATGGATCACTTATATATTCATAAAGTAAATGAGGAAAAGTAAAAAATATGGAAAAATTGGACAAAATGGGTTAAAAAGGTCAAAAAGAAGGAAATCACGCACGCAGCCACCCAACCGCGCCGGCCAACGCGCACGCCATGCCAGCATCTTCCCCAGTCGTGCCCAGCAACGCGCGCATCCCTACTTTATTCCGTGCGTGCTTGCGCCCAGTCTACACAGGCTTGCGCCCATCTGCTCTATAACGTCATCATTCACTACTCCGCATTTTCTCCATTTTTAATCATTTTTTCACCCACTTTTTCTTCCCCTTCTCACCTATAAATACCCTCATTCTTTTCACTTCAAAACACACCTCAAAACACATCTTCTTTCTCTTTATTTCTCTCCATTTCTCAGTTTTTTTAGTTTTTAGTTTTTCCTTAGTTAGTTTTTCTTAGTTTTAGAGTTCTTATTTTTTTAGGAAGAACTAATTATGTTTTTGTAATTTATTTGTTTTTTGATTCAATAAATAGGAGTACAAATTCCGTTTAGAGGTTTTCCAGTAACAAGAATAACATCAAAGTACTGTAAGGATTTTATTTTCTTTACATTTATTTTTTATGTTTTATTCTTACATGTTATATTTAATTTGTCTGTGATTAAATTTAACTTTGTTGGCTGTTTGTAAATATGATATAATAATAACGTTGCATAACGGCATCCTTATGGTCTTCACTAGGCAGTGCATGAACTGACTCACGACACTCACAACATAAGCAATATCAGGTCAAGTATGAGATAAATATATGAGTTTACCTATTAATCGTTGATATCTCTATTTATCTGCTGGTACTTGATCCACATATTCTCCAAGTTTATGATTTTGGACCATTGGAATATCGACAAGTTTACAATCGAGTAATCCTGCCTCTGCTAGTAGGTCTAAAGTATATTTCCTTTGGGAAAGAAATATGCCATGTTTTAATCTTGTTACCTCAATGCCTAAGAAGTATTTGAGCCCTCCTAAGTTTTTCATTTCAAACTCATTTGACAGTCGTTCTTAAAGCCTAGAGATTTCTTCTTTATCATCCCTTATAATGATCATGTGGTCTACATAGACTATAACGGCTGTTATTTTCCCCCGTCGATGTTTTAGGAACAGAGTGTGGTCAGAGTTGCCTTGTTGAAACCCATATTTCCTCATTGTTGAACTCAACCTACCAAACCATGCTTGAGCTGATTATTTTAGTTCATACAATGCTCGTTGTAATCTACATGCAGTTTCTTCAAGATCACCATGAAGGAAGGCATTTTTTACATCAATTTGGTGCAATGGCCAATCTAAATTTGTTGCAAGAGATAACAAAACTCTAACAGTTTTTAGTTTAGCCACAGGTGAGAAGGTTTCCTTATAATCTATCCCATGTTTCTGTGTATATCCTTTTGCTACTAGCCTCGCCTTGTATCGATCAACTAACCCATCTGCTTTATACTTAATGGAGAAAATCCACTTGCATCCTACCATATTTCTCCCTTAAGGTAACTTGCTTAACACCCATATGTTATTCTTCTTCGATGCCTCAAAATTCTTCTTTTATAGCTTGAGACCATTTTGGATCAGATAAGGCTTCTTCAACGCTACTTGGAATTTGACATGAGGAGAGTGTTTATGCAAACGCCTTGATAGGTTCTGATAACCCTTGAGTAAATACATAATTGGCTATTGGATACTTGGATTGTCGTTCTTCTCTTTCTAAGGAGTATCGATCTGGAGGTTTGTCTCGATTGTGTCTGAAAGGTAGAACATGACCAACAAATGTATCTATAGTATTAGTTTATAAAGGTGTGATAGGATAGCTTACCTCAGGAGTATTCTCAGTAGGAGGATCATTGGGTACTAGAGAGTGAAGGGGTGCATCAACCACTTCATCTTTTGGAGATTCAGTTACTACTGCAGTTTTAGTTCTTGGAAGTTCAAGTTTGGGTCTAGGTACTGGCTCCTCCATATTGTTGGCATGATCTGAGTATGCTGGATTGTTACTAGTGTCTAATATTTCAACATCAGGCCAATTTTGTTCTTCACCATAACTCTCCCTCTGAAGAGGGTAATTGGATACTGGTGATGGGAAAAAACATTCAAATTCTAGGAAAGTGACATCCATGGTAATATAGGTTCTTTTAGTAATCGGATCGTAACACTGGTAGCCCTTTTTTGTACGCCATACCCCAAGAATACACATCGGACAACACATAGATCCAACTTAGTTCGTTGATTTTTGTGGAGGTGGACAAAAATAACACATCCAAAAATTTAGGGCAGAAGCATCAAAATAGTAGGCATGGGAATATGATAGGATAATACCTTTAATGGAGTCTGAAATTGTAAGGTCTTTGTGGGCATGCGATTCAATAGATACACAACTGTAGTAATAGCATCACTCTAGTATCTACTAGGCATATGTCGACAATATTGTCGACATAAAATTTAAAAAGTTGTATTGAGTTATAATCAAATATTGAAAAATCAACAATATTGTTGACATAAAATTAAATTCTTGACATTTGGATGAACATCGACATTTTAAACCTTGGTTATAACTCATATAAATTAAACTGAACCTAAAAGAGATGGATCAACACACCCCTAGATAAGAAAAATGCTTTAGTCTTTTTATTTTATAATGAAAACAGTAGCATGATATATTGTTTGTTCTATGAATGCTTTCTTGCTCAATACTTTAAAATAACTGATGTCATATAACATGCATATTTTATACTTAAATTTACTAATATCTATATGTTGATATGTTCATAGAGCTTGCTCTATCGATGTGTTCCACAGAAAAATGTGATGTCTATAGCTTTGGGATTGTAGCTTTGGAGATTATGATGGGAAAACATCCAAAAGAATTGATAGAATTTGTACATGAATCATCATCGAGAAAAAATTTAAACAATGATGAATTGTATTTAATGGATGTTTTAGACCAATGGCTACAACCTCCAACAAATGAATTGGAAAATGCAATAATATATGTGGTGACCATAACATTGGCATACTCACAAGATTTACCATATAAACGACCCACTATGCATTGTGTTGCATATGATCTATCAACTATTACTTCGAGTTACCAATATAAGCCTTTAGGAAAGATAACCATTACGGATCTAGTGTGTTATCTAACACAAGAACATTTATTGAACTAGCACCACTTTGTTCATCACACATCATTGGGTAATAATGTTGTCTGTGTTATTTTCTCTAGGTACTATGTTAAGTTGAGTTGAAAGCTTAACTGAAGTGGAAGTAAGCTAATAAACATAAGAATAAGTAATAGTGAATTTTGTTATCTACCTGTTAACTATCGCTGTTAGTTTGTACGTGTGCAATCTATTTAGTAGTTGTTCATTCAGTCTTAGGAAAGCTTGATCATGTATAAAATGTTTAAACTAATCTATAATAATAGTGTGGTGTTATCAATTTACTTATCAAGCAAGTTTTCCATTAGGATTGGCGTGTGGTTTAAATGATAATCCCTACCCCTACTACCATGGACCCAAGAAAAATTGAACATCAGTATGAAGCGAGACACATTCCATAATCAACTTTATTCTATAACTCTAAAATTCTAGCTATGGAATTTTATTTTATTTTTGGAAAAATGAAATAATGAGAATCTTGTTAAGATATGAAGTAGAAAGGTTTGTTTACGGATTTTATTGTGGCCTATTAGAACCAATATAGATGGAATATTGTACATTTTGAATATCAATACTTGCAAGTCAAGATTAAATGATCACCTCCTGGTTAATTAGCTCTATAAATAAATAAGGAGTATATGAATAATGTGTTTTACTGTGTAGTGTTATGATTCAAATAAATGGGATGCTTGAAAATCATTTGGGTAATCAAACATGGCAGACTAAAAGTATTGTAAAAAATGACAAAGATGATCATGGCTTACTTTCTAAAGCTAGGTTTTATATAGGTATTAATGTAAATGTCTCTAAAGGTGTATACAAGCATCATTTTGTGTCCTAGATAAGACCCAATGCATATGCTAACCTTCTTTCAGCAATTGGGTTTCACAAATAACCTTCAAGCATTTAGAAGTAAATCACTATTATAAAATTGATATATGATCTTGATTTTTAATCATGATTATAGATTTATGGTCATGGTTATAAAACCCGAGACTTAAGTAAGAGAGTTCATATACTTATACATATGGTCTATGTTTTTAACCAAAATCATATACATATCATTTGGTCATGATTTTATAAAAAAAATGAGGCCATAAAGATAACATTTGGTTATGATCTTATAAAATACTGAAGCCATAGACATACTATTTTGTCTCGATCTTTTATAAGACTATGACCATACATATATCATTTGGTCACGGTCATATAAAAGGTCGAGGCCATAGACATGCATATCATTTGGTCTCGGTCTTTTATAAGACCAAGACCAAATAATATGTCTATTGTCTCGATTATACTTAAATAATGACAATATACATTTCAATTAACCTAATTTTTAAATATAAATTATAATAAATTTATCAGTCGAGAACATTAGAAGTCATTATATTAAAATTAAGAGTGCAATTACATTTAAAAGTTTATACACTAAAACATAATAAAGTCTTACTAACTAATTAACTAAAGTATTCCAAAATGTGAAATACATACAATTTTTTTTCCAATAATAATATTAATCAAATTGCCTACAATCTAAATAAATAAGAAGGATATTTTGCATGACACATTGTCATGTTTTCCTTTAAAATCTTCTTCCTTGACAGCATTTGTTATGTGCATTGCTAATTTCTCTGCTACATGAACATCCTCTGACTGTAGCATTGAGTCCATCCCTTCTAGTACATCTTCGACGTCCTACTTTGTCAATAAAAATGAATGATAACATATTTTCTTTAAAATCTATATAATGTCATATAATCATGGATTACTATTTTGTTTTTAAAATAATATATATATAACCACTCTTTGCATTCTAAAATAAAAAATTTTCTCTTTTCAAAATACTAAGGTTAGAGAGTCAGAGCTTAATGGAAAAAAATAGAAGAATAGAGTTCACATAAAAAATTACAGGTAAATTTATTCTTTATTTTGCTAAGCTTGTCCATTTGGTATGTTTTTGGGTCCCATCTCACTAACTTAAGCTCAAAGAGAAAGAAAGATTCTTAATCTTATATCATTTTTCATCACCACCCCATCTTATTTAATATAATTTATATCAATAGAAAAGTCACTAAACAATAATCTTCAATTCACCAGAATAATTTTAATTTCATATTTAATATATAATTTAATAAGTTTTTAGGGAGAGTAACTATGTTGGCATGTGCACTAATTTATATATGATACCATCTCAAACCTTCATCCAGAACTCCTTCGGAGTACAAGCCAACATGGTCCTAAGTAAGTATTCTTACACAACTTACAAATTACACAAACATTTAAATTTTATTCTAAAACATTTTAAGAAAAATATTCAACTAAAGATTTAGCATATGGATTAAAGAATGAATTGCAAAATAATGCAGTAGAAGATTACTAATATCTATAAGAATAACCGGTAACAATTCAATCAATCGAGTAAGGAACTTAAACCTACTTGAGATTGCTAAAGTATCATCTTTTGATATAAGACACCACATCAAGAAGCTAAGGTTGACATCAAATTACCAATGTATAAGCCATAGACAGTTGGAACTTGGAACATGTGATACTACCATGAAAGAGTAATAGGAATGATATTGATGTGGACATGTAATAGGAAGAGTAATATTATAAGTCTTAATTAGAACATTCAAGTAAGACTAGATAATATAACACAATATGGATTTTCTCATTTCATATGGCACCATACTCTACCCTTTGATTTTAGCAAATGTTTCTGCCACTCGTATCATTGTTTAGTCAATAAATCCAAGATTTGAAAGAATAACAGTTAGTTGAAAGTTGGTTTGTTTTATCGGATGCAAAAAATTTATAGGCAATGTGTACAACCGAGGTCTTATTTTGCATAGATGGTCTAACTAGCTAGTTATAGCTTAAGAATCAATTTGTGAACTCTTCTCACTCATTTCACATCTCATCAACTTCACTATTAGTGTAAATTCCTTCGTGATTGAGCTATAATGTATACACATTTCAAATTATTATTAGCTAGTCACCTATTTTGATAAAGAAAAAACTAAAATTGAAAGCAAGTGGTCCACTTGAGGTTAGGGGACGGTCGGGAATAGGTAGAGGCACCAGACTAAGCTAGAGGTGCGCAAGAAGCAATGGAGCTAAGTGATGCTGAAATGCTAGAAACTACGAGTTGGGTACATGAAACTAGGGCTGAGAAGAAATGGAGAGTAGTAAGGTCGGAGGTGGGTTGCAAGCAATAAAAAAAAGAAATGGTCGGCTACGAGGGAATAAGGGAGGTTGCGCGAGAGGGGTAAAAGAAAAAGACTGTGATCAAATGGCACGAGAGGGGAAATAAATATTCAACGTGACGAAGAAAAAAGAGAAAAAAGATAGAAAAAAAGGAAAAAAAATGCGAGGAAAAAAGAAAAAAATTAGGAAAAAAATAAAAAATTGATAAAGAAATTTGATGTGGTGTAAAAAAGAAAAAATAAATGAAATGAAATTAATAATAAAATAAAATAAATTGTAAAATAATTTTTGTATTTTTTTAAATGAATAAAACATATATATTATTTGATTTCATTTAAAAAGAAAGATTAAAAACTCTATTATTTTAATTAAATCACGATCATTTAATTAATATAATTATATAACTTTGTTTATATTTAAATAATTTTTATAATTTTTCAAAAATATCTAACATATTTTATCAGAAAAGACACTTCTTCCAAATCCTACTTTATAAAAAGCTCAAAACCAAGACATTAAATAAGCCACTCTTACTCGCACAAATCTCACCATGAAAACCTTTCAGAAACCAATTCTTGTTTATGGTTTTCTTTTTCTACTCTTTCACATTCACTTTGTTTCCTTCCTTCCACTGAGTACTGCTATATTTTCTCCAAAAAACCCACAAGTAGAAGCTTTGATCAATTGGAAAAACAGCTTGTCCTCTGCTCCATTTACACTAAACTCATGGTCGCAAACCAACCTTAACAATCTTTGCAACTGGTTTGGTCTTGTTTGTGAAAACACCACAAACACAGTCGCAGAGATAACACTCACCAATTTGGACCTCACTGGCACACTGTCTGAGTTCAACTTTACTTCATTCCAAAACCTCTCTGTCTTCAACCTTAGCAGCAATCATCTCGTCGGTCTAATACCATCGACCATTGGAAACCTCTCAAAGCTCAGTTTGTTGGATTTGTCTAATAACTTCTTAGAAGGAGAAATACCTGTGGAGATCACCCAATTGACACAACTTCAGTATCTTACTCTTTACAACAACAATCTCAATGGTAGGAAACTACCTAGTAGCTCCTGATTGGTCCAGGTTTTCTAGTATGCCTTTATTAACATACCTTAACTTTTATCTCAATAATCTCAATTCAGAATTAGCTTGGAAAATGCTCCCAATCGAGACTGGACCCGTCAAGTTGTTGTAAGAGAAATCAATAGATTGTAGACTAATCATGTCTGAAAATGATGATGGGATGTTACCTCTAAGATTGTTATATGAAAAGTTCAATTGCTCCAATGATTTAAGCTTGTAAAGGCTTGAGGGGATTTCATTTGACAACATGTTCTGCTGAGATCCAACTAATCTGTAAATTAGTGAGATTTTTACATTCTCCCCATTGCGGTGAGATTTGGCCGACAAAATGGTTATCATTGAGTTCCATGAACTCAAGACTTGGATGAACACCAAATGCATGGGTTATGTTCCCAGTGAATTGGTTTCCATGGAGTCGTACTCTCCTTAGTGCCGAACAGTTTTTAAGGCATTCAGGCAATGACCCTGTGATGTTGTTATCACTTGCAGTGAAATATACAAGAGTAAACCCACTACACAGATCTTGTGGTAATTCCCCATAGAAGCTGTTGTTTGAAAAGCTGATGAAGGTCAGATTAGGACTATACTTACCAAAATCTCTTGGAATTTTTCCATAGAATTTATTGCTGAACACAGAGAATATCTCTAAATGCCTTAAGCTAGAGATTGTATCTGATCTCCAGAAAAATGGTTGGTATTGACATCAAAATAAAGAAGGGAAGTGAAATTTCCTACTTGAGGAGGGATTGTTCCAGTATGATCATTGTAGAAAAGATTAAACAATTGAAGGTTTGTAAGATTCCATAGTGTTGGAGGAATTGAACCAAAAAAATGGTTGACAGAGAGAGGTCTAATTCTATAAGGTTCTTCAAGTTGCCTATTTCAAAGGGAGCAGAACCAGAAATGTTGTTGATGTAGAGAAAGAGGGAATTAAGCTTAGTCAACAATCCAATTTCAATTGGAAGTATCCCATTGAAATTATTAGAATGAAGATACAATGAAGTCAATTCAGTCCAATTGGAGATAAGCATAGGAGAAATAGAAACTGAAAGTAAATTATCAGACAAATGCAAGGTGCTAATTTTATTCAACTTGGACAGAGACATGGGTAGTTTCCCACTGAGTTGATTCACAGACAAAGCCAAAGTGGTAAGATTTGCACAAAGTCCAATTTCAAAAGGAATTGTGGAGTTAAACAAATTGTTTTGAAGATCAAGAATTGAGAGCTTCTTGAGCATTCCAATAGAAGAAGGAATTTCCCCTTTGATGGAATTATTACTCAATTCAAGAATTTCAAGTTAAACCCAAGATGAAGTGCTTTGAGCTTTGAAAGCTTTGAGATTGCAGGTGACAGTGGTCCTTTAATTTGGATTGTTGACTAAGCTTAATTCCCTCTTTCTCTACATCAACAACATTTCTGGTCCTCTTCCCTCTGAAATAGGCAACTTGAAGAACCTTATAGAATTAGACCTCTCTGTCAACCATTTTTTTGGTCCAATTCCTCCAACACTATGGAATCTTACAAACCTTCAATTGTTCAATCTTTTCTACAATGATCTTACTGGAACAATCCCTCCTCAAGTAGGAAATTTCACTTCCCTTCTTCATTTTGATGTCAATACCAACCATTTTTCTGGAGAGTTACCAGATACACTTTCTAGCTTAAGGCATTTAGAGATATTCTCTGTGTTCAGCAACAAATTCTATGGAAAAATTCCAAGGGATTTTGGTAAGTATAGTCCTAATCTGACCTTCATCAGCTTTTCAAACAACAGCTTCTATGGAGAATTACCACCACATCTGTGTAGTGGGTTTGCTCTTGTAAATTTCACTGCAAATGATAACAACTTCACAGGGTCATTGCCTGAATGCCTTAAAAACTGTTCGGCACTAAGGAGAGTACGACTCCATGGAAACCATATCACTGGGAACATAAACCATGCATTTGGTACATTTTTTTATTTCTTTTTGGTGTGGGATTATTAATTTTTTTTATTAGGTTTTGGTATGTTTGTTTTCTTATTTGTTTCCATTCCAACTAGTTTGAATTTACGTGTTTCAATTCTTATTGATTTGTGTATGATATATATTTTAAAGCATTTATTTAGCAATTTTGATTTTTGACAAAATTAAATATTTCTAAAGAGCAACAAACTGAGAAATATCATGCTATGATTTCTTCTTAATTTTAGATTATGTTTTTGCAAAGAAAGTTTTAATAAAAAAAATTATAAATCCAAAAATAAAAAATAAAACCGCTCTCAAATCAATCATTAGGTAGATAAACTTGAATGTCGGTTTTTAGGAATCTATAAATATGCTAAAGTTTTTATTTCTCTAAAACCAACAACATAAGATTAATTTGTAATTAAAATAATACTCCAATGATCAATTAAACTGAATGCACCCATCTGTATTGCATATAGTGTTTATGGTTAAAATCCACAACGAGAAGTTGAAGTGGAACAGTAAATATATTTAGGTTATTACTAGTCGTGTATCACCTGCGTAATAGGTATATGATGTACCTCTCAACCGAGGCACCCGGGGAAGAGAGACATGGGCTTGTTAGATTGGTGAAGTCATTACAATTAATTCAAGCTTTTGGGAACGTGGATGTGGTGGACAAGCCTAATTGCCTCACTTACATGGTTTCGTTGAATATTGGCTTTTGGGAATGTGGATGTGATGGGCAAGCCTAATTGCCTCACTTACATGGTTTTGTCGAATATTGCCACGACGTTGTATGTTGTGTCTATATTGTTGAAGGTTGATAGTGAGTGTGATTGGCTGATTACTTTGAGTGCAATAGATTACACACTTATCACTCATATATGTCTATTTGGTAATTAATTTTTTTTATTTTCGTATTTATTTATTCTCTGTTATCACTTTAGTCACAATCAATTGATTAATTCGTATCTAATTAAAAAAATAAAAATTATATTAAATAATATTTCTAAAACTTATATAATAACAAAAATAACGACCCTTATTTGAATCTAGAGGACTATGTCTTAGCATTAGGATGCTACTTTTGTTTCTATGAGTTTTAGGTTTGTTAGATTTTTTATTTTCACAATAGATTTTTATTGATTTGTTTTGGCGTTATTTCATTACACGGATAGCTGTCTGGAATTGACTTGAAGACTTTAGTTCTTGGTTTATTGGAATTTCTTTTATTACCTTTGAAGCATTAATTGTCTTTGTTTTTTTACTTGTTTAGGTTATGAAAACGAAAAGATGTGATTTGCTAAACTCTATATAGTAAGTCTTCTTTTGGCTAGCCATTTTGAATGTACTTGGTAACGATGAATGTAAAATATTACTCTTAGATCCTGAATATCTGCAGTACGTTTATTCTTATCTCTTGTATTGTACATGGTCCATGGATGTGAATTACTTTAAGTGTTGCAATGGTCGAATTGTTTTCTGCATTCTAGTTACTTGCAACTTTATGGCATGCAGTATTTATCACCATTAGCTGAGTAGACTTGATTTTCGCGACAAATTCTACATTCTAAAAGACTGATAGTATGCTATTATAAACCAATATATGGGTGTAGTGAAGTAAAACCGAGTCTAGTTTCCATAGATTCTGATGAATAATTTTTTTAGATACTGTAACTAGACATTCCATTTGTATGGAGAATCATCGTTATTTCTTTTCACTTGGGGTTTTGACAAAAGATATATTCTGTTGTAAGATGAGTTTTATGATCATGCTTAGAGATGTAAAACAAGTATTAGTCCAATTTATTTAAAGGTAACTCGTTCTTAAAAAAGTTTACTTAACTTATGAACTTAAATGAATACTTACGTAGCAGCTTATTAGCTCATTTAACGAAAACATGTTACATTAAAAGATTAATAAATAAGATAGAAAATCAAATAGTTACATAAATATTATTGTTAATTATTACTAAAAAGTTTACAAACTTACTAATATTAGTTAAATTAATAAATACAAAAAATAATTGATTTTTTTAATATAAAATAAAAGATAAAATTAAATTAAAGTTATATTAAAATTTTCTAATAAAAATAGAATTATAAGATAAATAATAACTTAAAAAACATACACAATATAATTGAGGTTAAAGAGATGATAATTGAGTCAGATTTGAAATTTAAATTGTATTAAGTTACAATAATTTATAATTAAATCTATTTTTCATTGAAAAAACAAATAGTTTATTTTATAAAAAATATTAAATTTTAAAATTTTGAGTTATAATAATTTATAATAAAACAAAAGTAAGTTTTATATTAAACATTTTTCAAATATAAATTGTATTAATTCACAAAATATCATGATTCATTTCATATACACTACTACAGAAATAGGCTTTAACCGACTTTAAATTTAGTGACTTAAAATGTAAAGTCGGTTCATCGCGTGAACCGACTTTACCCGTAAAATCGGTTCATCCCGTGAACCGACTTTACATACCGTATTTTTTTTTATTTTCATTTTTCGTATTATTCAATATATATATAGCATAAAAAAACTAAAATTTAAATAATAATACAAATAATTAAAAATTTAAATATATTTAATTACTTGATAATTAAATTTATTACAAAAACAAATAATGTATATATAATATATATAGTTAACTTAAATTACGAATAAAATAATGTCGTCAAAGTATAATTATGCGATCGAATAAGCTTGGTTGGCTTAGAATCTTGATTGGCCTTCACAAGCATTATGACAAAAAAACAGCTGATCCATATAACAATTCATATTCCCCTACATACACATGAGCACGTAAAACATCCATCAAACAAGCAGTCTAAACTTCAGACATACGAATAAAGAAATTAAATCATTATAAATATTACCATAAAAAAGAGATTACCACATACAGCGACATTCGACGAACTCATATTAGCACTTTATTAATCATTTGTCTATATATATGAAGTTATCTGGAATCTTTGCTAGTATTTTTAAATGATATATATAATGAACTCTAAATATGAAATCAAGTGTAGCTCTGATTTCTTACTTGGTTTGTGTGAGTTTTGGTGCCCTTAAACATATGGAACACGTTCATGGGCACTAAAACTCACACAAGCCAAGTAAGAAATCGGAGTTACACTTGATTTCATATTTAGAGTTCATTATATATATCATTAAAAATACTAGCAGAGATTTCAGATAAATTCATATTTATAAACAAATGATTAATAAAGTGCTAATATGAGTTAAATGAAAGTAGGAAAGAGATATGAGATGTAGTTTGGGCCAAAAATAGGTCCATAAAACAATGCATCCCCTAAATACATGAGCATATAATCATCAATCAAACAAGTGATTTTACACGGGAATAGATAGAGAAATTAAATCATTAAAAAATTTCTTGTCAGTATAGTCATATGCTATTCAAGATCATCAGAATCTTCTCACGATTCTTCTTGTGATGATATAATTTGAAGCATGTGTTCTGCTTCATTCCTCTCGTAAATCATCAAAAATTTGCTGATCGTAGTCGTCTTGTTCCAACCAAAGAACTACATGTATTTAAAATCAAAATAAGAATATAATTTCATTTATTTACAAAAACAAACTCAAATATGTTAAAAAAAATTATGTATATGGATAAAAGATATTACCACATCATCAATTGGAATTTTGATATTTGTGATGATTTCACTCATAAACTTCATGACATAATAACCACACATGACTCCATTATTTTGTTTTGGAACCTACAAAATTTAAGTGTACATGAATTTTCATATCTTTATTATTCAATTGTAAAATTAATAAAATTATTAATATTGACTTATACATACCATAATTTTTGTCCATATAAGCTTATGAGATTTTTTGAGGGCAATGCCTCGAAACTTGTTCCACAACTTCCATGCCCTATCAAGGTTTAAAACGATTAGTTTTTATTAAATATTACAAAAAATAATAGAAGAAACTAATATGTAACTATAACTCTTACATTTCAACAATTGTTGTTGTATCTTTACTCAGTTCTATAGAAGCTGAGTCACAATACCAAGCATGATTATTAAACAGATCAATGATGACTAACATCCAATGATCTTGGCCTTGTTCAAACCTTAATGGCTAAGGGATTATCAACTTTTGATTTCTGTTAAGCGTTAATGCTCTATCACATAATTGTTTAGCTCTGATGCTAACATCATTCTCTTGATATTGATTGACATATGAAGAATCATAGAACATTGCTAAATGTGATGAGTGATTATGTTGAAGTCGATAATAACACGCCCTATATAAAAGATATATATATATATATATATATATATATAATTAGATAATATAAATATAATTATATATGTTCTACATAAATAAAAGAAAAATAAATAGATTAAGGACTCACCTTGTCCACACTTGAATTATACTTAAATCGATCATTTGATATTCAAATAGTTGCAATAAGCACTCGATCGATATATACATTTGGCCGAGGTCTACACCAGAAATTTCTATAGGAAGTGGCACAGTCCATCCATCATTTATGCTAGATGCCCTCCCAACAATAGTCATCAAAGTGCCAAGATTTCTACTGAATTTTAACGCATAAATATGACTATACTTTTTCCAAGGCTTCTTCTTGAATGACTTGGTGCGCGATGATTGGCCACTAGGCATAGATTTAGCATGCGATACTTGCTTTGTATCTCTTAAATGTGCCGAATTTAAGAAATCTAGTATAATAGACTAATAAAGTGTATTATATATGGATTTTGTTAGTAACAATATAAGATATAATAAAATAATAGTAGTAAACAAGTGTTATCTTTTAAGTTAAAAAATAGTACCATGTCAAAATTTAGAACAACTTGAATCGACGCCAAGCCACATCTTGTCCAACCGCCTCTTGACCGTGGTAGCATCGAAGGCACAGGTAGTGGACAATCATGAAACAATGATTGATCAATTACTATTCGCCAATGATTAGGCAAATATTGATTATGAATCATCCGATCATCGCTCAATTGTTGTCACCGTTCAATAGCAACATAGTCGATTGACGAAGGATGTTTCAACAAACATTTCATATTCTGTAAAAAATTTAAGTGTTATATATAAAAAATACAACATATAATAAGAATTTAAAAATAATAGATTATATACAACAGAAATTAAAATCTTACCACATATGATTCATCAAATAAAAGAGGACTCTCATGTGGGGTAGCTATTGGATGTACATTCTCACCAAGATGTTCATCTTGGTTTGATTTATGGTAAGAATGTGCAGATTGCATCAGAGAAAATGAACCACTACTTGATTGCCTATGCATTCTTGGCATATAGTGAGGTCCAATAGGATGGCTATATCCCATACTGGATGTAGATTGAGCGCAATGAGATTGCATGGGTGGCATGCCTGTCATGTATGGTGGCAAGCCTGTCATGTATGGTGGCATGCTTGGCATGAATTGTGGCATGACTGGCGTGAAAGGTGGTATGCCTGGCATGGATGGTTGCATGCTTGGCCAATATGGCATGCCCTGGTTGTAGCATGATGCCATGGCTGACATTTGTTATGATTGATGTTCTTTTAGAATGGCAATCTCACTCATAACTGAAGCCTTAAAGGAGTTGAATTCTTCTTCAATTTTAGTATACTTCTCCTTACTTACCGTCTGAGGCTTTTGTTTTGGAATGTTAAAATACTCCATAGAACCATCATATTGGCTACCTCCCCTAACACGACCAGGATGCTCACGGCTGAATGCATGATATAAAGCATCTCTTCTAGGCTCTTCGATTATTTCACCCCTGGATATTTTTTCTTGAACGGCTCTCTACAAATAATAAAGCCATCAAACATATCATTCATTATTATATCAATTATTAAATATCATTAAGACTTTTTATCGACCAAAATTACTAACCAACTCATTAAGTCTTGAATTCTTCATTTTGGGGGTCTTTGTTTCTATGTATAATTTAGTTCGGGTAACAGGTCTACCCAATTCAGCTTCCTACATAAATTATGAAAATTTTATTAACAATGACATGAAATTAAATTGAGGAAAATAAATATAAAAATATTTATAAATTAAGACAAATTAATAATACCATTCTATATCTAACTTCAGGATTTGAAGACCTCCCAGTACGGTTAGGAAAAATGTTATGCATTTGTACATTCTGATGATCTTCTCTAATAATTTGAAATTCATCTGTACGTCTATAATCCACAAATTCTTTCCAAACTTGAGGTGTAATCCAGGGGTGTCCTTCAGGAATTTTGTAGATTTCATTCTCATCAAGTGTTTCCAAATATGGAAACACATAATTTCTTACCAATCTGGAAGTCTTGTATTCCTTCCACGCCTTAATTTGCAATTTTATAACACTTGCCCTTCCAACTGTCATCGACTTTGTAACGATTCTGTAAAAACACAGTACAAAAGATTAGATATACACCTAATATAATATATATATTGATTATAAAATATAAGAGACTTACACAAATGGTTATCCATATTTTGAACTTTTCTCGTCAACCTCGGACCAATCATTTATATTGATTGGTATACTGAACTTTGCAAGTCGACCAATAGAGGATTTCAATTGTTGACCATTTTCCCCTATTGGATTACCAGTAGCATCAAATAGAACAGGTATTCTATCATCTGGGTTAAGTGGAGCATCAGGTATAATGGTCCAACCCCTTCTTTTCAAATACCCCAATGGATCATTTGGATCTACAATCTCTGTTGTTCGAATATCCATGAAATATCTACAAACAATGAAGAAATATAAATTAATTGACAATTTTAGGAACATACATATATATAAGAGTTATTACAACAATATAGAACATACGTTATGTTTAAGTAGGTTGTTGATCATATACATATATTCCTTCACAATCATTTCGAGCCCATGACGAAGAATCATCATCATCATCAATTAGATCATCACATACATTAGGCAATTTATTTGAGAAATTACTAATATTGGTTAATGTATCAAGCATAGAGTCATCATCTTCTACAACATCACAATGGTAAAACTATTTTTGTGGAGGCGTTAATACAACAGACCATCTTGAATCAATCTGATCGCTCACATAAAATACTTGTTTTGCATGAAGTGCTAACGTGAAAGGATCATCAGTGTGACTTATCCTGGATAAATTTACAAGGGTAAATCCAAACTCATCTATTTTATATCCCACATTGATAACATCTTTGACCCAATCACACAAGAAAACTGTTTCATGG
The DNA here is from genome assembly GCA_030763125.1 of Hippophae gyantsensis. NCBI lineage: Eukaryota > Viridiplantae > Streptophyta > Magnoliopsida > Rosales > Elaeagnaceae > Hippophae > Hippophae gyantsensis. The sequence goes on from CM061032.1 coordinate 5,800,544, forward strand.
AAGACCTCATAATCCAATTCCCAAATCTCTTGTATTATACCATAATATGTTCTATCGTAGAAAATCTGAGTTAGCGTCTTTTGAACTGGAAAATTGCATAGTTTGTGCAACCATCTTCACCCCACTATTTTGATTTACTTGGACTTTGTCCCTAGCTTGAGTCGTAAACCTCGATCCATTTATTGTGAAACTATAAAATGATTTGACATCAAATTTTGGCCCATGTGCAAGCCATTGTAAACTTTCTGATATTTTATGATTGGGTTTCTTGAGTTCATCTCAAATCTATGTATACAAAAACACAAAATGTGTTTAGAGCAAAGTTTTAAAACATTGAATAGATCTAGGAAGATACATGCATGAATTTTTGTTTGTGATACTTATGTGGTTGCGAAACCAATTAATAAGCTCTCGCTTATGTTCATCGTACAACCATTTTTCTCCTCTTTTTTTTATAACGAGGATCGATCTTCAATAAGTTTAAATGCATCCTGTAATGTTATTAAATATATATTAAATTATATATCATCATTAATAGTTAAATAAAAAATGATTTTTGCAATCATGAAACAATGAACATCACTTACTCTATGTACGGTTGTGCCTCATTATTATTTACCAAAATGATTCGGTGTGCTTTTTCCCATCGAGTGCGATCAATAAATAATTTCTTACTTCCACCAAGCATAGGGTTACCTACTTGAATCATGTGACGTTCTAAGAACAACTTGTGCGTAGGATTCCCAATTTCAGTGTAACTACTAAAGTATTTAGAACAAAACTCAATGGCCTCTTCAGCAATGTAGCGTTCCACCATACATCCTTCAGGTCGATTTCTATTATTTACGTATCCTTTAAGGACTTACATATATCTCTCAAAAGGATACATCCACCTTAAGTAAGTAGGACCACACAATTGAACCTCTCGAACTAAATGAACACATAAGTGAATCATCATATCGAAGAAAGAAGGAGGAAAATATTTTTCAATTAGACACAAAGTCTCTACAATTTCTTTCTGTAAAGAATTTAACTCGCCAATTGATATAGATTTCTTGCATATTGTATTGAAGAATGAACAAAGCCGAATTATTGATAATCGAACATGTTTTGGAAGAATTGATCTAATAGCAACTGGTAATAACTGTTGCATTAAGTTATGAAAGTCATGTGATTTCAATCCATACAGTCTCTTATCGGTGATAGACACAAAATTTTCCAAAGTTGGATGAGTAACCATCAGGAACTTTCACACCCTCTAAACATTTACAAAACACATCCTTCTCTTTTGTTGACATTGTATATGATGCTGGTGGTAAGTATGTTCGATTCTTATCATTTCCACTCTTGGTTCCAATTCAAGTCGTGTGCCTAGTTTCTTTAAATCCAATCTTGCTTTAATTCCATCCTTTGTTTTTCTAGGTATATTAAGTAAAGTACCAATCAAGCTCTCACATACATTCTTCTCAATGTGCATGACATCTAAGATGTGACGAATGTGTAGGTCTTTCCAATAAGGTAATTCCCAAAATATTGATTTTTTTTCCAACAAACATGGTAAGTCGGTTCAAACTCTTTTTCATTTTCACCCATTTCATTAGTTGACCTCTTTCGTTTCCCTACCTTAGTAAGTTTTTTTTCATCTTTCCATATCGTTTGAATGTCATCTCATTCAATTGCTTTAATATCTCAATACCTCGTAAAGGTCGAGTTGCATGATCATGATCTTCTTCACCATCGAACGGTTTCTTTTGGTATCTAAACTTGTGTCCAGATGGCAAAAATCTTCTATGTCTTCTATAAGACATCTTTCGTCCGTGAACAAGATAAGTTGCAGAAGTTCCATCACTACATATAGGACATCCCTTGTAACCTTTTGTTGCATGTCCTGATAAGTTTCCATAGGCAGGAAAATCATTAATTGTCCATAAAAGGACCCCCTTCAAGTTAAAGTATTCTTCTTTATGTGCATCGTAAACATTTACACCATCATTCCACAACGTCTTTAAATCATCTATCAGAGGCTGCAAATATACATCAATATCAACACCGGGTTGTTTCGGTCCTGAGATCAATAATGTTAACATCATGAATTTTCTTTTCATACACAACCAGGGAGGAAGGTTGTATGTTACCATAATTACTGGCCAACAGCTATATCTACTACTGAGGGAACTATGTGGATTAATTCCATCAACAGTAATAGCAAGACGAAGATTGTGCGGATTAGATGAAAATTGAGGAGATAAATTATCTACTACTTTCCAATTTGGAGAATCACAAGGATGACGTAGCACCCCATCATCAGATCAATTATCTGACTGCCAATTCAACATCTTTGATGTATATTTACTATTGAACAACCTTTGAAAGAACGCAATCGGAGGAAAGTACCAAAGAACCTTTGCAGGCACGCCTTTCTTATGTGTTGTACTCTCATTTGTACCATGTTTCCATATCGATTCTTTACACATAGGACAATCATGTAATGTCTCATATTCTTTTCTATAAAGAATGCAATCATTAGGACAAGCGTGAATCTTATGATATTCCATGCCAAATCGACTAAGAGATTTCTTCACTTCATACATTGAAGATGGCAATTCAATACCCTCAGGAAACATATCGACTAGTAGATTTAGTAATTTCAGAATCCCTTATCGGAAAAACCATGTTTTGCCTTCACATTGTACAAATGAACCAATCCCGAGCATTTTAGTGTATTTTTTGCATTTTGGGTACAACGGTTTTTCGGCATCTTCTATAAGTTTATTAAAGGTTTCGGGATCATCCTCTCGTAATTCATCTTCAACATCATGAAACATATTTTACGTACGTACATTATGATAAGATGTATGTAATCTACTCACATTCTTATTTATCTTTTTTACATGAATATTATCAATATTTTCTCCATGATAATACCAACATTTATAGCTCAATAGAATACCATTACGGATAAGGTGATACTTAACCTCATCAAATTCATGAAATCGCTCATTTTTACATTTAACGCATTGGCGTGAATAATCATACTAGTTCCAATATTACTATTTCTACAAGCAAATTCCATGAAACTTTCAACTCCAGAAATATAGTCTTGCTCAATTCTACACTTTGACATCCAAGATTTGTCCATTTTCTATTAATGACATCAGATAAACATATTACTTAATTATGTATACAATGAATATATTTGAAGTATTATTATATATAAATTTCCTAATTATTAGAATATATATCAAAACATACATAATGCAAAACAATTATCATTTTAATCATTTTACAAAACCATTTCTATACAAGCAAAATAAAACAAACTGAATATTAATATGTCAAAAATTCTACTATAATTATTTATTATCCACGCACAGTAAATATATATAATCCATCAAAACCACAACATTTCAGATATTATTTCCACATAAAATAAATCAAACAAAATAAAAAACATACCTAAATCAAAAATTTATACAGAAAAAATTGCAAAATTTTACTATATTATTTATTATCCACGCAAAATAATTATATATAATCCATCAAAACCACAACATTTCAGATATTATTTCCACATAAAATAAGTCAAACAAAATAAAAAACATATCTACATCAAAAATTTATACAGAAAAAACTGCAAAATTCTATTATAATTATTTATTATCCATGCAAAATAATTATATATAATGCATCAAAACCACAACATTTCAGATATTATTTCCACATAAAATAAATCAAACAAAATAAAAAACATACCTAAATCAAAAATTTATACAGAAAAAACTGCAAAATTCTACTATAATTATTTATTATCCACGCAAAATAATTATATATAATCCATCAAAACCACAACATTTCAGATATTATTTCCACATAAAATAAGTCAAACAAAATAAAAAACATATCTACATCAAAAATTTATACAGAAAATGGGTATAAAAAAATTGTAATATTTCGCTCAAAAAAATAGTAGATCTGAAAGATAATGAGAAGAGAAATATAACTTACAAAATGACGTTACAAATGGTGGTCGGAGGTGGCCGGAAATTTAGAAAGAAGGTGGCGCGCGGTGTAGGAAAATGGAGGAGAGAGAGGAAGAAATTGGAGGAGAGAGGAAGGAAAATGAGAGTTTCTGCGTAAAATTTGGCCGAAATCTGATTATATCATGTGGGTAGCGTCGGTTGACGTGGCCAACCGACGCTACGTCCTAGCGTCGGTTTTACATTGAACCGACTTTAAATTCATTATAAGTCCGTTTTTTTCAAAAACTGACTTTACACAGCGACTTAAATACCTCTTTTTGTAGTAGTGATATTACAATTTTTAATTTCGAGTTTTTATAAAAATTTATGCACATTTTGTTAATTATTATTCAATTTTTTTTACTCATTTATAAAATATAAACTATACTAATTCATAAAATTTTATAAATCATTATATATACCATTAAAAAGTTAAGTTTAGTTTCTAATAAATTTTATTACTTGTGATTTGAAGTTTTTTATAAAAAGTTATGCATATTTTGTTAATAGTTGTTTAGATTCAGAAGAATTTTGTTTACTTATTTTTAAAACATAATCTGTATTATTTCACAAATATTTATGAATCATTTCACATAATATTAGAAAGTTCTAGTAGTCTAGTTTTTGATAATTTTTACGGTTTGTGATTTCGAATGTTCTATAGAAAATTATACTTATTTTACTAATTATTATTTAAATTTGGTAGAATATTTTTGAAATATAAATAATATTACTTCATAAAATATTATAAATCATTTCATATACCATTAAAAATTTACAGAAGTTTAACAGCTTTTAAATGAATTTACAATTTCGAGCTTTTAATATAAAGTTATGCTCAATCCAATAGGGTTCCGCTTAAAAGGTTAAAAAATGAAAGTTAAGAATTAGTTATCAAACAAACAATATCCAATTTTCACTTTTTGCTTTTCAAAATTGAAACTAGAAATTGGTTATCAAATAATTTTTTTTCAAAATATTTTAAAATTAAAAATTTTATTCTAAAATTTAAGAATTATAAATTAAAAATTAAAATGGTTATCAAATATAACCTAAATATTTAAATAATTTAAATGAATTCAATAAAAAAAATATAAATGAGCTCCCAAAGCTTGGGCCAGTTGAGCTAACATAGCTCGTTTGACACCTTGATTAGCTAAAGGCTTGTGAAGTTCAATGAAATTATGTCTCAATTGGAAAACTAGCATGGCTAGTTTTGTTGGTAATGTAATGTTATGCACTGAAGCGTATATATTGTTCTCGAATTACATGTCAAAAGGGATTAATGTTGGTTTGTAAATTTGTTTACAAGCTCAAAGAAATAAAAAAAAAACTCTTTGAAATATTCTAACCCATTTGAAGTCCAACTCATGGAAGCTTTTATGGTAATGATCTGGATTGATAAGGATACAACTCATAGTTGGTGGAAAGAAGAAAATAAATGGGTTAGATAAGGAGATATTGTATGGTTTAGATTGTTTTGGTAGGTTTATGTTGCATGGCTTAGATTTATTAGTTGTTTTTATAAATACTTCTCAATAGCAATGTAATAATCAAGTTAAAGAAATAAGAAACAAAAGTTTGAGAGTTTTTGAGTATTTCTGGAAAATTATTCTTGAGTGTTCTTGAGTTTTGAGAGTTTTGATCCATAATATTCCAACAAAGTGGTATCAGACATGTAGTTGAAAATATAAATATACACTATTGTATATCAAATTGAACCTCTCGACAAGACAAATCCGACGTCGCAAGAATCATCCCAATAGGAGTTTGGACGTGCTACCATGATCCTTCGGAAGATTATACTAGAAAGTGAGTTAACTCACCGAGCCAACTGAGTTGACTAAGCCGCAAAGTCGTTTGACGGAGCCGTCAAGCCGTTTGACCAAGCCGCCGGGATCGATGACCAAAAAAGTTGACTTTGATCGTTGATTGAAAATTTTTAGATTTTTCCCGGAGTTCTTCCTAAGGATTTTTAACGTTTTGAATCCATCTATGCGATCAGAATTTGCAAATTCTCATTATATTGAGAGTTATGTCAAGTGGAGGCATGACATCATTTCAAGTCCCGACACTTAATAACGACAACTATGATAATTAGAGTATCAAGATGAAGGTTCTTTTGGGTGCACATGATGTATGGGAAGTTGTAGAGAAAGGCTTGAGTGAGCTAGACGATGAAGCTACTCTAACGCAAGTGCAAAAAGAATCTTTCAAGGATTTGAGAAAGAGAGACAAGAAAGCCCTCTTTCTTATCTATCAAGCTTTAAATGATGATGGATTTGAGAAAATTTCAGATGCAACATCTTCCAAAGTAATGTGAAATAAGCTTCAAATTTCTTTCAAAAGAGTTGAGAAAGTGAAAAAGGTTCATCTCCAAACACTAAGAGGTGAGTTTGAATCTCTACATATGAAAGCTTTTGAATCTATTTTCGACTATTTTTCGAGAGTCATAGTTGCTTCTAATCAATTGAAAAGAAACGGTGAGATGTTGGAAGATGTCAGAATAATGGAAAAGATACTTCGTTCATTAGATTCCAAATTTGAACACATCGTTGTGACGATTGAGGAAAAAAAGATTTGGAAGAAATGACTATTGATGAACTCAATTGGTCATTACAAGCATATGAAAAAAAGCATAAGAAGAAGCAAGGGATCACTGGGCAACTCTTCAAGATGCAATTCAAGGATAAACATGAAAGTCAAGGCAATGACAGAAACCAACGCGGCCAAGGTAGAGGTAGAGGCCATGGACAAGGTGGAAACCACGGTCGTGGACGAGGTTGGAATTACAACAACAATTCCAACAACTTCGAGAGAGTGAAAAGCTCAACACGAAGTCGTGGAAGAGGCAATATGAACTCAAGGTATGAAAAATCTCAATTTCAATGTTATAATTGTCAGAAATTTGGACATTATGCTTCAGAATATAGAGCTCCTAACAATATAGTAGATGAGAAAATCAACTACATAGAGGAGAAGACAGATGAGAAAGAAACTCTTTTTTCTAGCACAGAAGAAGGATGATGGTATTTAACCAAATGCTTGGTATCTTGACAGCGGTGCAAGCAACCATATGTGTGGAAGGAAATACATGTTCGTGGAACTAGATGAGTCAGTAAGCGAAAATGTCTCATTTGGAGATGATTCTAACGTAGTAGGGAAAAGAAGAGGTAACATTCTTATTCGCTTGAAAGATGGGCGACATCAATTTATTCCAATGTTTACTATGTCTCAAATATGAAAAGTAACATCTTAAGTTTAGGACAACTGTTAGAGAAAGGTTATGATATTCATATGAAGGATTGTAATCTTTCTATAAAAGATTACAAGAATAACCTCATTGCTAACGTGCTGATGTCAAAGAATAGAATGTTCTTGATCAACATACAAAATGACATTGCAAAGTGTCTGAAAGCCTGCTATAAAGATGCATCGTGGCTATGGCATATTCAATTCGGGCATCTCAATTTTGGAGGATTGGAACTGCTATCTAAGAAGGAGATGGTGAAGGGACTACCTTGCATTCACCATCCTGATCAACTTTGTGAAGGGTCCCTACTCGGGAAGCAATTCCAAAAAATATTTCCAAAGGAGTCAAACTCAAGAGCCAAAAAGCCACTCGAGTTAATCCATACTGATGTGTGCGGACCGATCAAGCCTAGCTCTCTCAGTAACAATAACTATTTTCTTCTTTTTATTGATGATTTTTCAAGAAAAACTTGGGTATATTTCTTGAAACAAAAATCTGAAGTTTTTGAAGTATTCAAAAAGTTCAAAGCTACAATGAAGAGAGAAAACGATAGAAAAATCAAAGCCATGAAGCAGTAACATGTGCAGTTTTTTTGTCAAACTGATCTTCAACAAGAAGTGTATGGGGAAAGACACCGCAAGAGGCATGGAGTGGAAGAAAGCCTAATATTTCCTACCTAAGAGTCTTTGGAAGTATAGACCATGTTCATGTATCGGATGAGAGAAAAATGAAGCTTGATGATAAAAGCAAGAGCTTTATCTTCATCGACTATGATACTAATTCAAAGGGCTATAAGTTGTACAACCCACACAATAAGAAGATTATGATAAGTCGAGATGTGGTATTCGACGAATAAGAAGAATGTGATTTTTAACTCTCATGCAGATAACTTCAATTTCTTTCCTCAGTTTAAAGTAGATGAGCAGACAATGAGGGAGCAACCTATAGAAATTTAACAAGAGCCAACAACTCCACCTACTTCACAAATGCCAACCACTCATGAAGACCCGTCACCTTCATCATCTTCGAGTGGAAGTGCAAGAGCCGTGACACGTACACGAAATCTCCAAGATCTTTATGAGGTAACAGGATGACAAGATAATCTTACCTTATTCTGTCTCTTTGTTGATTGTGAACCAGTGAGCTTTTAAGAAGTTGTACAAGAGAAGAAGTGGAGAGATGCGATGGACGAAGAAATCAATACAATTGAGAAGAACGACACATGGGAACTTATTTTACTTCCCAAAGGGCATAAGGTAATATATGTCAAATGGGTGTACAAGACAAAAAGGAATGCTAAGAGAGAGATTGAAAGACACAAGGCGAGGCTAGTAGAAAAAGCATATAGTCAAAAGGCTAGAATTGACTATGATGAGGTATTTGCTCTTGTTGCTCGATTAGAAACTATAAGACTAATGATTTCTTTGGCAGCTCAAAATAAGTAAAAGATACATCAAATGAATGTAAAATCTGCTTTTCTAAACAGAGTCCTTGAAGAAGAAGTCTACATTAAGCAACCATCAGTCTATGAAGCAAAAGGTCACAAAGACAAGGTGTTAAAGTTGAAGAAAGCTCTTTATGGTTTAAAGCAAGCACCAAGAGCATGGAATAACTGCATCAATAAGTACTTTCTATAGAACAACTTCACCAAGTGTCCCTATGAACATTCATTCTACGTCAAGATTGAAGATGGCAATATTCTAATTGTTTGTCTATACGTAGATGATCACTTCTTCATCGGAAGTAATCTGAAGCTATTTGAATATTTTAAGAAGGTGATGACCCAAGAGTTTGAAATGATAGATATCGAGTTAATGGCATACTACCTTGGAATTGAAGTGAAGCAAAAGGAAGAAGGCATCTTCATCTCTCAAGAAAACTATGCAAGGGAGATACTAAAGAAGTTCATGATGAACGATTGCAAGCCGATCAACACACCAATGGAATGTGGAATCAAATTATCCAAGCATGAAGATGGTGAAAGTGTGGATCCAACATTTTTCAAAAGTTTAGTTGGAATTCTGTGTTATCTCACTGCACAAGGCCTGACATCCTGTATGTGATGAGTGCTCAAAAAGCACTAAAATAACCATGATTTTATGCACATTAATTGATTAAAAATATATATATTTATATGTTTTATCATATATTTATATAAATTTGTCTTTTTCGGAATCACGGGTATTTTTATTGTTTTTCAGGTATTTTGGCTTAAAAACGCAACTTAAAAACTCAAAGAGAAATACTGGAAGCAATACATCACAAATATATTAATAAATAAATGGGGAAAGGTCAACAAATATGGAAAAATTGGACAAAATGGGGCAAAAAGGACAAAAATGTCGGAGAAAAGAAAATCGCGCAACCGACAATGCCGCTGGCCTTCACTCAGCTGTTCATCGACGCGCACTGTTCATTCGCACGCACTGTTCATCCGCGTACAGGTCTGGCCTTCGTCATCTTGGCGTCATCAAATAGCGTCAAGAATCACTAATCCGCGTTTTTAGATTTTTTTTCTCTACTTTTTCTCTCCATCCTCACCTATAAATACCCCCCTTCCCTTAACTTCAAAACACACTTCTCTCTTCTTTCTTTCTCTCTTTTCTTAGATTTTTAAGTTTTTTTTAGTTTTTCTTAGTTTTTAGTTAATTTCTCTTAGTTTTAGAGTTCTTCCCTTTTTGGGAAGAACTAGTTATGTTTTTGTAATATATTAGCTTTTCGATTCAATAAATGGGAGTGCAAATTCCGCTTGGAGGTTTTCCAACAACGGGAATAGCATCGAAGTTCTGTAAGGATTTTATTTTCTTTACAGTTATTTTTTATGCTTTATTCTTACATGTTATATTTAATTTGTCTGTGATTAGCCGCTATATGGAGAAACCGACAATCACCCATTTAAAAGCTGCAAAAAGAATCCTACATTATTTGAAAGGTACAATTAATTTTAGCTAATTCTATTCGGCTTCTAATGATTAAAAGCTTGTTGGATATAATGATAGCGATTTTGGTGGAGATATAGACGATCGAAAAAACACTTCTGGATTTGTGTTTTTCATGGGAGATATTGTTTTTACATGGATGTCGAAAAAACAACTGATTGTCACCTTGTCTAGCTGTGAAGCAGAATATGTAGTAGCTACCTTATGTGTTTACCATGCAATTTGGCTGAGAAACTTGTTAAAGGAGCTAAGTATGACACAAGAAGAGCCAACCAAAATTTGTGTTGACAACAAGTCAACCATTGCCTTAGCCAAAAATCTTGTTTTCCATGATCGAAGCAAACATATAGATACTCGATATCATTACATCAGGAAGTGCATCACAAGAAAGAATGTACAACTCGAGTATGTAAAATCTTAAGATCAAATTACTGATATCTTCACTAAACTGCTCAAGCAAGAAGATTTTGTCAGATTGAGAAATTTGCTCGGCATTATAAAACAAGTTTAAGGGGGAGTGTTGGTTTGTAAACTTGTTTACAAGCCTAAAGAAATAAAAAAAAACTTTTTAAAATATTCTAGCCCATTTGAAGCCCAACTCTTGGAAGCTTCTATGGTGATGATCTGGATTGATAAGAATACATCTCATGGTTAGTGGGAAAAATAAAATAAATGGGTTAGGTAAGGAGATAGGTGTATGTTTTAGATTGTTTTGGTAAGTTTATGTTGTATGACTTAGATTTATTAGTTTTTTCTATAAATACTTCTCAGAAACAATATAATAATCAAGTTAAAGAAATAAAAAACAAAAGTTTGAGAATTTATGAGTGTTTCTGGAAAATTATTCTTGAGTGTTTTTGAGTTTTGAGTGTTTTGATCCATAATATTCCAACAATTAATTGGGTCTTATTTTATGTTACAATGGAGGAATTTGTTGTATTTTTAAAATTTTTATTATATTTGGTGTTCAAGAAGTGAATATTTAAATTTGAAGATTTATAATTGTGCATATATATATATTTCCCCCGTAGAGTTTACTGCACTCTTTTTTCTTGAAATGGAGTACTGCTTTGCCTTTGGTAAATGCTGCCCATAGTGCAATCTTAAGCATAAAGATATCTACACTGGTTGTTTGTCTTGTTCTTAATATAGGGGCCTGTCCACTAACGGCTTATTGATATTTTCATCTAGATCTTGAGCGTCAATAACAAAATATTCAAGTTATTTTAAGACTCAGAGATGAACGAAGTTTTATTTTGCATACATTGCAAGTGGGAGTTGGATGGTCTTTACAGTTTTGAATTCTTGACTTGGTGCCACCATCCAGTTACTCCTATTCATATCAATTAGGAAATGCTAAAATATCAGAAACATGGTGGTAATCAAGCTCATGTGTTTGCATTTAGTGGCTGGTACTACCAGCCTGGTAGTGTATTATTGATGCTTCTAAATTCTAATAATATTGCTCCTGGATATCAAAAATTGCAAAAAAATGAATGAAAAGGGATTTTATTCAGAAATTTTATGATTGGAAAGAAGAGGATGTGCATAAACAGAAGAAAAAGCAAAGTAATTATGCAAAATGTAAACTTGTGAAAAACACAGAAGAGAGAAAAAAGTACTTATGCAGAATGTAAACTTGGGGAAAAATGTAATTTTAAATGATTCTCCGATTCTTTATGATAGGAATACCTGATACTCCCTTTTGCCATTTCCCATATGTAGTACTCATTTTGAATGACTTTAACATGAATACTAGTTACCAACTCACACACTTAAGTTCCGCGAATGTCAAAGATTTTGCACCTGCGTATTGTTGGTTTGTAAACTTGTTTACAAGTCCAAAGAAATCAAAAACAAACTTTGAAATATTCTAGCCCATTTGAAGTCCAGCTCATGGAAGCTTCTATGGTGATGATCTGGATTGATAAGGATACAACTCATGGTTGGCGGGAAGAAGAAAATCAATGGGTTAGGTAAGAAGATAAGTGTATGGTTTAGATTGTATGGCTTAGATTTATTTATTGTTTCTATAAATACCTCTCAGTAGCAATGTAATAATCAAGTTAAAGAAATCAGAAACAAAAATTTGAGAATTTCTGAGTGTTTCTGGAAAATTGTTCTTGAGTGTTCTTGAATTTTGAGAGTTTTGATCCATAATATTCCAACAAAGTGGTATCAGAGCTATAGTTGGAAATATAAATATACACTATTGTATATCAAATCGAAGCTCTTGACGAGACAAATCCGACGCCGCAAAAATAATCCCGATCGGAGTTCGGACGCGCCGCCACGATCCTCCGAAAGGTTCTGCTAGAAGTGAGTTAACTCATTGAGTCAGCCAAGTGGAGCCGAGTTGACCGAGCCGTTGACTGAGCCGTGAAGCTTGTTGACCAAGCTGTTGACTGAGCTGCCAAGCGTTTGACCGAGCCGTCAAGCCGTTTGACCGAGCAACCGAAAGAGTTGACAAAAGGTTGACTTTGAACGTTGACTTTGATAGTTGACCAAAATTATCAAATTTTTCCCTGGAGTTCCTCCTAAGGTTTTTTGACGTTCTGAATCCATCTGTGCGATCAGAATCTATAAATTCTCACTATATTGAGAGTTATGTCAAGTGGAAGTATGTCATCGTTTCAAGTCCCGACACTCAATAATGATAACTATGATAATTGGAGTATCAAGATGAAAGCTCTTTTGGGTGCACATGATGTGTGGGAAGTTGTAAAGAAAGGCTTAAGTGAGCCAGACGATGAAGCTACTCTAACGCAAGTGCAAAAGGAATCTTTGAAGGATTTAAGGAAGAGAGACAAGAAAGCCCTCTTTCTTATCTATCAAGCCTTAAATGATGATGGGTTTGAGAAGATTTCAGATGCAACATCTTCCAGAGTAGCGTGGAATAAGCTTCAAATTTCTTTCAAAGGAGCCGAGAAAGTAAAGAAGGTTCATCTCCAAACACTAAGAGGTGAGTTTGAATCTCTACATATGAAAGTTTCCGAATATATTTCTGATTATTTCTCGAGAGTCGCAGTTGTTTCTAATCAATTAAAAAGAAACGGTGAGATGTTGGGAGATGTTAGAATAATGGAAAAGATACTACGTTCATTAGATTCCAAATTTGAACACATTGTTGTAACGATTGAGGAAATAAAAGATTTGGAAGAAATGACCATTGATGAACTCAATGGGTCATTACAAGCATATGAAGAAAAACATAAGAAGAAGCAAGGGATCACTGAGCAACTCTTCAAAATGCAATTCAAGGATAAACATGAAAACCAAGACAATAACAGAAACCAACGTGGCCGAGGTAGAGGTATGTTGCATGTTTTTCAACACACGAACTCGTGCAAGCATACACGGTCACAAGTAATAAAGATTTGTAAGTAAAGATCGATCCCACGAGGATTTGTTACCATAGTTTGTCGAGTACTAAAATTGTATCTCTCTGATTTTATCCAAAATAATCGTTGGTTAATAAAAAAAGTAAAATAAGAAAATAAAAGAAATCTAGGATTGCAATTTTTCATCAAACTAATCCACTCAAATCATGTTATTTTCTTTTGATTTATATTTTTTAGTACATTTAATTTGTCAACCGAAAACTTCTTTTTCTATTATTCATACATCTCTTTCGAGCTCCGTATAAACACACCTCGTTAAGTTAATTTACTATATCTCTATGAAAATTAAATTTACCGAGATTCATTACGTTCTAAGTTTTCAAATGGCCACACATACAATTAGGGTATATTTCTATCCTTCATCATACATGTCATTCTATTTACGAGCAATACACACACAAATGCCTTTCTCAAGTTTATTCATGTGCCACATATCGTTTTGATAAGATTCGTAAATAATTAAAAAGCATTAAGCACAAAATAGAACGAACAAATCGAACGTCTTATAAATCTAAGGAAAAATAATTAAAATTAAAGCTTCATAAATTTAGATTAAATGCAACCCTAGAAAAATTAAATTACTTCATAAAATTAAAATAAAAATTATAACAACTACAGAAAAATTAGAAGAAGTAGAAATAAAATTAAAACATCACTTAGGAAAAATATTTGGTACACGCAGAACACAACAAAAGCCAAAAATGGCTTCTGCGTGTTCCGCAACCAACACACAAACACAATAAAAATTACAATCTGAAAAAACTAAAACACTCTAAAAACTTTCGAAAACTAAAACTAAATTCTACTCCAAAAACTACTCCAACCAAACTTTTTTACAACTAAAAACTATCTCCTATTTATAGCAAAAAAATACATCAATAAAATATTAAATTTAAATCTACGCGGGGGGACAAAAATGTATGGCGAAAATAATAAATTAAACGCGTGGGGGACAAAAATTGTATCGAAAATGGGATCGAGGGACGCTGCGCGTTCCTGTTTTAATTTTCTTCCACGCTGCCACGTGTCGCGTTCTGATTCACGGACACAATTAGTGGGACACGTGGCAGCATCTCATTCGTTGAGGGGAAACGGGCGCACGATACATGGTCGCACGGGAGCCAACGGCTACGACACGGGCTTGATCCAGCGCGGTCGCGCTCATTGTAACATGACACGTGTCACACCATGATTAGCTGCAAAATTGAGTGGGACACGTGTCATATCTTTATTGGAGGAAAATCGGGTTGCACGCAGAGATCAGCGCACGGGATCAGAGGCGCGCGAACGTGGGGGACAGCGTCTGCGGCGTCGAGGACGAGGTGGGTCCCACGGCGCTGCGCATCACCGCTGTGGAGTGGGCCCAGCTCGAGGCGAGCCGTGTGAAGGAATCTTCCCTGCATCCATTCGCTTTGGTCGGGTTTGATCTACACGCGCCAATCCTAGCCGTTTATGATTTGATCGGACGGTCCACGTTGTACGCGTGGATGATGACGGGTGCATTCTTCTCTCCTGCACGAATATTAAGCTTTATTTAATTATATTTTGACCCAAAAATTTAATTCAAATTACATTTTAAACTTTCTTTAATTACAGTTGACCCCTTTTCTAATATTAAATTAAATTTTTCAACTTTTAATAATTACAATTAAGCCCAAATTTAAATTTAATTTATATTTTCAACTTTTATAAATTGTAATTAAGAACTCTAATATTTGAAATTACATTTGTGGACAAAAATTTGAAATTAAGAACGTTTTCGATACAATTTATTTATTTTTCTTATAATATATAAAAAACAGTAAATACTAATTTATTAAACTAAAATTAACTAAAAATAGAGAGAACATAGCAATTATGATTAATAAAATAGGTGAAAATAACTATATAAAATACAATTATCAACACCCTCAAACTTAAGTTTTTGCTAGTCCTCGAGAAGAAGGAAGGAAATAAAACAAAGATAACTGCATTTAAAATAGTGATTTTCAAAATATTTCTTTTGTCTTTCGTAATTACATAACTCAAAGAAATAAAAGAATTTTATCCAAGCATCAAAATCAATTTAAAAGTATATCACATTTTCACAATGAATTTTAGTGTGTGTGTGAAGTCTTTTCATATTTCATCACATGAAATCCGGATCAATTTATACAAATATAAAATCAAACAATTTGTCATGAAATCACAAATCTCAATAAGTTTATTTTTCATTTCTCTCTCCACTAATGTAGACAAACACAAAACACAAAATCAATAGGACTTTATTAAGCTTGTAATGTATGGCTTAGGTAAAGGTAGGATGAAGGATAATATTTAGCTTAAAACTTTTCCCGAGCATAACATTTCAGGATTGAAAAAGATAATTCTATCATCTCAATAATTATTTCCCAATTTGGGATTTCTCATCACATACAATAACTATATTTTTTTTTTAGATTCTATATTTTTTCTTCCTTTTTTTTTCAGAATCTATATTTTTTTTTCTTTTTCTTTTTCTCTTTCTCTTTCTCTTTTTGTTTTTTTTTTCTTTTTTTTTTATAACCTTTTTTTTTTATATATCCTTCAACATTTACTAACAATTGTCACATGTTAGTGAGATAAGAACAATAGGTATATCAACAAACATATATATATATATTTCTTTAGATAGGCTTTTGAAATGAGAAAAATATATATATAAACTTTGAAGCTCAAAAGGGGTACTATGGATAATGAATGTGAAGGTAGATAGAAAAGCTCAAACGATCCAAAGATGGCCTAAATCATTTTCTTAGTTAAATGTTATCCATAATTTTGCCTCGAGAGAAAATCAAACAAATTCTAAAAACTGTGACACCACAAAAATCAATCGAATTCCATACTCACATAAACCTTCTCTAAATTATCATAGCAACTCAAAAATCAAGACTAGTGCTCATGAATATTTATTCTTGTAAAAACGAAACATACGTAAAAATTATTTATCACTTAGACAATATTCAAATTTTTCAAAGAATTATGCATCATTTAAATACAAGAAATCAAAATAAATCACTATTCATAGCAAAATATCTTCAATCAACCAAACAAAAAAAAAATTTCACAAGCAATAACATCCAGAAAGTATTTCAATTAGGTTTAATATATCCACCACCCCCAAACTTAATATACACATTGTCCTCAATGTGTGAAAGTTAAAGAACATATGAGATGGGATTAAAGAAACTTCCTGGTTTGTTTGTTTGGTTAAGCCAAAATTGCTTCATTACCTCCAATTTGCACCTACGAAAGAAAAAAAATACATAACATAATAAAAAGAGTAATACATGCGAAAAATAAAAAACATAAATGTGAACACATGGGTTGCCTCCCAAAAAGCGCTTGATTTATATTCTTCAGCTTGACTTCTCAATTTGTTTTTCTTTTGTAGGTTAAGATTTGTGTATAACAAAATCTCAACTTACGAGAAAATTGAAAAATAAATTAAGAAAATATAACCAAATTTTTTTTTCTCTTTGTGAGTTAAGATTTGTGTTTAAACAAAATCTCAACTCACTAGAAAAATAAAAATAAAAATAAAATAAAACAAACAACCAACAATAAGAAAATAAATTTTTTTTTTCTTTCCGTGTATTAAGATTTGTGTGTCAAACAAAATCTCAACCCACAAGAAAATTAAAAATAAAATAAAATAAACTAACAATAAGCAAATAATTTTTTTTCTTTTTGTGAGTTAAGATTTGTGTGTCAAACAAAATCTCAACGCACGAGAAAATTGCAAAATAAAATAAACAACGAACAATAAAATAATAAAAAAAAAATTAATTTTCTTTTTGTGAGGTAAGATTTGTGTGTCAAACAAAATCTCAACCCACTAGAAAATTGAAAAATAAAATAAAACAACAATAAGTACATATTTTTTTTTTTGTAAGTTAAGATTTGTGTGTCAAACAAAATCTCAACTTACGAGAAAATTTTTAAAATAAAATAAACAAGAACAATAAGCATAAATTTTTTTTATTTTTAAATTTTTTTTTTTAATTAAAATCAAATTGATTGGTATTAGTATCAACAATGAAAATAGTAAAACAAATCCCCGGCAACGGCGCCAAAAACTTGTTGCATGTTTTTCAACACACGAACTCGTGCAAGCATACACGGTCACAAGTAATAAAGATTTGTAAGTAAAGTATCGATCCCACGAGGATTTGTTACCATAGTTTGTCGAGTACTAAAATTGTATCTCTCTGATTTTATCCAAAACAATCGTTGGTTAATAAAAAAGTAAAATAAGAAAATAAAAGAAATCTAGGATTGCAATTTTCACCAAACTAATCCACTCAAATCATGTTATTTTCTTTTGATTTATATTTTTTAGTACATTTAATTTGTCAACCGAAAACTTCTTTTTTTATTATTCATACATCTCTTTCGAGCTCCGTATAAACACACCTCGTTAAATTAATTTACTATATCTCTATGAAAATTAAATTTACCGAGATTCATTACGTTCTAAGTTTTCAAATGGCCACACATACAATTAGGGTATATCTCTATCCTTCATCATACATGTCATTCTATTTACGAGCAATACACACACAAATGCCTTTCTCAAGTTTATTCATGTGCCACAGATCGTTTTGATAAGATTCGTAAATAATCAAAAAGCATTAAGAACAAAATAGAACGAACAAATCGAACGTCTTATAAATCTAACAAAAATAATTAAAATTAAAGCTTCATAAATTTAGATTAAATGCAACCCTAGAAAAATTAAATTACTTCATAAAATTAAAATAAAAATTATAACAACTACAGAAAAATTAGAAGAAGCAGAAATAAAATTAAAACATCACTTAGGAAAAATATTTGGTACACGCAGAACACAACAAAAGCCAAAAATGGCTTCTGCGTGTTCCGCAACCAACACACAAACATAATAAAAATTACAATCTGAAAAAACTAAAACACTCTAAAAACTTTCGAAAACTAAAACTAAATTCTACTCCAAAAACTACTCCAACCAAACTTTTTTACAACTAAAAACTATCTCCTATTTATAGCAAAAAAATACATTAATAAAATATTAAATTAAAATCTACGTGGGGGACAAAAAGGTGTGGCGAAAATTATAATTTAAACGCGTGGGGGGACAAAAATTGTATCGAAAATGGAATCGAGGGACGCTGCGCATTTCTGTTTAATTTTTCTTCCACGCTGCCACGTGTCGCGTTCTGATTCGCGGACACAATTAGTGGGACACGTGGCAGCGTCTTATTCGTTGAGGGGAAACGGGTGCACGATAAATGGTCGCACGGGAGCCAACGGCTACAACACGGGCTTGATCCAGCGCGGTCGCGCTCATTGTAACATGACACGTGTCACATCTTGATTAGCTGCAAAATTGAGTGGGACACGTGTCATATCTTGATTGGAGGAAAATCAGGTTGCACGCAGAGATCAGCGCACGGGATCAGAGGCGCGCGAACGTGGGGGACAGCCTCTGCGCGGCGTCAGATGGGTGGGTCCCATGCTGCACGCCGGCCTGCGCGGCAGGTGGGCCCCACTCGGGCGCCGAGCCGCGTGAAGGAATCTTCCCTGCATCCATTCGCTTTGGTCGGGTTTGATCTACACGCGCCAATCCTAGCCGTTTATGATTTGATCGGACGGTCCACGTTGTACGCGTGGATGATGACGCGTGCATTCTTCTCTCCTGCACGAATATTAAACTTTATTTAATTATATTTTGACCCACAAATTTAATTCAAATTACATTTTAAACTTTCTTTAATTACAATTGACCCCTTTTCTAATATTAAATTAAATTTTTCAACTTTTAATAATTACAATTAAGCCCAAATTTAAATTTAATTTATATTTTCAACTTTTATAAATTGTAATTAAGAACTTTAATATTTGAAATTACATTTGTGGACAAAAATTTGAAATTAAGAACGTTTTCGATACAATTTATTTATTTTTCTTATAATATATAAAAAATAGTAAATACTAATTTATTAAACTAAAATTAACTAAAAATAGAGAAAACATAGCAATTATGATTAATAAAATAGGTGAAAATAACTATATAAAATACAGTTATCAAGGTAAAAGCCGTGGACGAGGTGGAAGCCATGGTCGTGGATGAGGTTGGAATTACAACAACAATTCCAACAACTTTGAGATAGCAGAAAGCTCAACACAAAGTCGTGGAAGAGGTAATACGAACTCAAGGTATGGAAAATCTCAAGTTCAATGCTATAATTGTCAAAAATTTGGACATTATGCTTCAGAATGTAGAACTCCCAATAATAGAGTAGATGAGAAAATCAACTACATAGAGGAGAAGACCGATGAGAAAGAAACTCTTTTTCTAGCACGAAAGGAGGGTGATAATAGTCAACCAAATGCCTGGTATCTTGACAGCGGTGCAAGCAACCATATGTGTGGAAGGAAAGACATGTTCGTGGAACTAGATGAGTCAATAAGTGGAAATGTCTCATTTGGAGATGATTCAAACGTAGCAGTGAAAGGAAGAGGTAACATTCTTATTCGCTTGAAAGATGGGAAACATCAATTTATTTCCAATGTTTACTATGTCCCAAATATGAAAAGTAACATCTTGAGTTTAGGACAACTGTTAGAGAAAGGTTATGATATTCATATGAAGGATTATAATCTTTCTATAAAAGATGATAAGAATAACCTCATTGCTAACGTACCGATGTCAAAGAATAGAATGTTCTTGATCAACATACAAAATGACATTGCAAAGTGTCTGAAAGCATGCTATAAAGATGCATCGTGGCTATGGCATCTACGATTTGGACATCTCAATTTTGGAGGATTGGAGCTGTTGTCTAAGAAGGAGATGGTGAAGGGACTACCTTGCATTAACCATCCTGATCAACTTTGTGAAGGGTGCCTACTCGGGAAGCAATTCAGAAAAAGCTTTCCAAAGGAGTCAGACTCAAGAGCCAAGAAGCCACTCGAGCTAATCCATACTGATGTGTGCGGACCGATCAAGCCTAGCTCTCTCTCGGTAAAGAACTATTTTCTTCTTTTTATTGATGATTTTTCAAGAAAAACTTGGGTATATTTCTTGAAACAGAAATCAGAAGTTTTTGAAGTATTCAAAAAGTTCAAAGCTACAGTGGAGAAAGAAAGCGGTAGAAAAATCAAAGTCATGAGATCAGACCGAGGTGGAGAATTTACATCCAAAGAGTTTCAAGAGTTCTGTGCAACAAATGGAATTCATAGATCTTTAACAGTGCCAAGATCCCCTCAACAGAATGGTGCAGTTGAAAGAAAGAACCGAACAATCCTCAACATGGCACGAAGCATGCTCAAAAGCAAGAAACTACCCAAAGAATTTTGGGCAGAAGTAGTAGCATGTGCAATTTACTTGTCAAACCGATCTCCAACAAGAAGTGTATGGGGAAAGACACCGCAAGAAGCGTGGAGTGGAAGAAAGCCTGGTATTTCCCACCTAAGAGTCTTTGGAAGTATAGCCCATGTTCATGTACCGGATGAGAGAAGAACGAAGCTTGATGATAAAAGCGAGAGTTTTATCTTCATCGGTTATGATGCTAATTCAAAGGGCTATAAGTTGTACAACCCACACAATAAGAAGATTGTGATTAGTCGAGATGTGGTATTCGACGAAGAAAGAGAATGGGATTTTAATTCTCATGCAGATAACTTCAATTTCTTTCCTCAGTTTAAAAAAGATGAGCAGAAAATGAGGGAGCAACCAATAGAAATTCAACAAGAGCCAACGACTCCACCTACTTCACAAATGCCAACCATTCATGAAGACCTGTCACCTTCATCATCTTCGAGTGGAAGTGAAAGAGCTGTGACACGTACACGAAATCTCCAAGATCTTTATGAGGTAACAGAACGACAAGATAATCTTACCTTATTCTGTCTCTTTGTTGATTGTGAACCAGTGAGCTTTCAATAAGTTGTACAAGAGAAGAAGTGGAGAGATGCGATGGACGAAGAAATCAATGCAATTGAGAAGAACGACACATGGGAACCTGTTTCACTTCCCAAAGGGCATAAGGCAATAGGTGTCAAATGGGTGTACAAGACAAAGAGGAATGCTAAAGGAGAGATTGAAAGGCACAAGGCAAGGCTAGTAGCAAAAGGATATAGTCAAAAGGCTGGAATTGACTATGATGAGGTATTTGCTCCTGTTGCTCGATTAGAAACTATAAGACTAATCATTTCTTTGGCAGCTCAAAATAAGTGGAAGATACATCAAATGGATGTAAAATCTGCTTTTCTAAATGGAGTCCTTGAAGAAGAAGTCTACATTAAGCAACCATCAGGCTATGAAGCAAAAGGTCACAAAGACAAGGTGTTGAAGTTTAAGAAAGCTCTTTATGGGTTAAAGCAAGCGCCAAGAGCATGGAATAACCGCATCGATAAGTACTTTCTAGAAAACAACTTCACCAAGTGTCCCTATGAACATTCACTCTACGTCAAGATTGAAGATGACGATATTATAATCGTCTGTCTATACGTAGATGATCTCATCTTCACCGGAAGTAATCCAAAGCTATTTGAAGATTTTAAGAAGGTGATGACCCGAGAGTTTGAAATGACAGATATCGGGTTAATGGTATACTACCTTGGAATTGAAGTGAAGCAAAAGGAAGAAGGCATCTTCATCTCTCAAGAAAGCTATGTAATGGAGATACTAAAGAAGCTCAAGATGAACGATTGCAAGCCGATCAATACACCAGTGGAATATGGAATCAAACTATCCAAGCATGAAGATGGTGAAAGTGTGGATCCAACATTTTTCAAAAGTTTAGTTGGAAGTCTGCGTTATCTCACGTGCACAAGGCCTGACATCCTGTATGCTGTTGGATTGATTAGCCGCTATATGGAGAAACCGACAATCGTCCATTTCAAAGCTGCAAAAAGAATCCTACGCTCTCTAAAAGGTACAATTAATTTTAGCTTGCTCTATTCGGCTTCTAATGATTACAAGCTTGTTGGATATAGTGATAGCGATTTTGGTAGAGATATAGACGATCGAAAAAGTACTTCCAGATTTGTATTTTTCATGGGAGATACTGCTTTTACATGGATGTCGAAAAAGCAACCGATTGTCACTTTGTCTAGCTGTGAAGCAGAATATGTAGTAGCTACCTCATGTGTTTGTCATGCAATTTGGTTGAGAAACTTATTAAAGGAGCTAAGTATGACACAAGAAGAGCCAACCAAAATTTGTGTCGATAACAAGTCAACCATTGCTTTAGCCAAAAATCCTGTTTTCCATGATCGAAACAAACACATAGATACTCGATATCATTACATCAAGGAGTGCATCACAAGAAAGGATATACAACTCGAGTACGTAAAATCACAAGATCAAATTGCTGACATCTTCACTAAACCGCTCAAGCAAGAAGACTTTGTCAGATTGAGAAATTTGCTCGGCATCATAAAACAAGTTTAAGGGGGAGTGTTGGTTTGTAAACTTGTTTACAAGCCCAAAGAAATCAAAAACAAACTTTGAAATATTGTAGCCCATTTGAAGTCTAGCTCATGGAAGCTTCTATGGTGATGATCTGGATTGATAAGGATACAGCTCATGGTTGGTGGGAAGAAGAAAATCAATGGGTTAGGTAAGAAGATAAGTGTATGGTTTAGATTGTATGGCTTAGATTTATTTGTTGTTTCTATAAATACCTCTCAGTAGCAATGTAATAATCAAGTTAAAGAAATCAGAAACAAAAATTTGAGAATTTCTGAGTATTTCTAGAAAATTGTTCTTGAGTGTTCTTGAGTGTTCTTGAATTTTGAGAGTTTTGATCCATAATATTCCAACACGTATCTCAGGGTGTGGAGGTTATATAGAAGCCACTTTCTTGATACTAATGTTTGGAAGTGTATTATAGGAATTCTTCTAGTGATTGATTCGGATGAGAATAAATTTAACTGCTTCACAAGAGATGATGAACTTGTCTCAATTCTTGTAACTTCTGTTTCTTTTCCTAACCAATGTTTTCCTGGTGTTCTTGTGGCACAAGTTGATTTGTGCCTGTTGACTTTCTATGTGAAGATAGCTCTATCTGTATCAATCCTGTTTAGTTTTCTTTTTCTCATTTATGAAATGCTCTTTATTTATTGCATGAAGCCCATACATGCTACAGAAAAGAGAAAAACACCTGATACATTTAAAATATTCACAGGCAAAGTCTATATAAGTTGGATTCATTTGTTTCAGTGATTGAATCTAAATTCTTACCGTTGTAGCGAATTCTATACTAAGTGACTGTCTCTAACTTACAAGGTTCACAATGGGTGACCCTGACTCGGTCATTCCTAGAGTTTTGCATTCTGGGTTGGGATAATCTTCCCTGGACTATGCTTATGTATTTTACAAATGTAATTTTGTCCCAAAAAGGGTACTTCCATTTCTGTAGTATGTAATTCTCTGAAATTTAAGAGTACAACTGTTAACAATGATCTGATATATATGATCTGGGATAGTCCCCCTAAAATGGAGCCACACTTCCTCAATACTTTGGACTACGTTGAAATGGTTCAAAGTAGAGGTGTTTTCGCAAGACAATTTGAAGGAAATTATCTGGTGCTGGACATCGTTGATGAAAAGATACTGAAACGAGGGCATGCATAACTAGTCCTAGGTGCATGGTGATCTGGCAAGAAAAGTTGGTGGATAGATCCTTGCTCTCAACGGCATGATGTCAATATCATGAATCCTAGACCCCAAGCAAAGAAAGTTTGAAGAGTCTATTACAAACCTCCTTGATGACCGACTACCACGAATTCAGATACATTTTTTGGTCACTACAAGCTAATTTTTCGAGTTCCTGGGACTACAGGTCTGCGCGCGGGTATGTATAATAGGAACAAGAGTTGAAAGGGGAAGAAAAGTGAGTTTCAAATTAGATTTTGAGCTGTGTTGTTGGGGGTAATATTTGTTGGAGCTGGCACCCAACTGTATCGAATGGATGGTCTTCTCTTTGTTACATCTTTTACATGGTGTAGTCTCTTCATGCCTTTTATTGTTTTAGCCACGTACTGAGATTGTGATCGTCACATAAATTGTATGTGCAATGAATACGTAAATATACGTATCATAATAAATAATATAATGATAAATAAATATCATTTCCATGAAAATTATTTTTTTAGAAACTAATTTTTAAAACTAAAAATAATAAATCAATTTTTTGGTGTTTTTATATCTTAAGAAAGCAAAATTAAAATAACTAAAAATAAATAGCAATAATTAATTAAATCAGATTTTGTAACTAAAAAGATATATTAGAAAATATCTAGGAATATTTAATCCCCCAATTTTCTAAACATGCAAATCACCAAAATTCCTTCAATATAATATTAATTAATTACATGATTAATTGAATCTAACTTAACATGTATTCCTCTTTCAAGTAAACTACACATCATATAGTAATCAATTTAATCACACTCTCATGCAAATTAAATTGCATACTACTCATTAAGTTCATCAATTATGGATCACATACATAAGAATCATACATCTCTGACTAGAAATTATGCATGTTATTTAATCAAGACAAACAATTAAATAATTTTTTCAAATCTATTTAATTGTCTATATAGATAAATTGTTAGCCAAACAATTAATACCATAAAAATCAGATTAAATAAAATAATTAAATTAATATTATAATTGGGAAAAAATATTAGATCATCACATGGTGAAAATTGGGTTCATAAGATTCCTAGATTAATAAATTACACATAATTGTGTTCATAAAACTTATATTTTTCATAAATAAAGACATAAAATTAATAAAGAAAAGAGTAGAAAAAGAAATACAATCAATCTCTTGAATTGTAGAATTAATTTTCTCTTGAATCTCCACAAAAATTGTGTCATTTCTTTAATTTTTTGTATTTTTCTCTCTTTTTAGCTCTAAAAATTGACCAAAATTATGCTAATGGAGGTTAATTAGAGTTTATGGAGTTATTAGAGGCTTAAATAAAGTTCATATGCGATCTGGACCATCCGAACAGTTTCAAATCAAGGGTTATGATCAAAATAAGCAAAACTAACAGTTTTAGCCAATCATAGAGCAACACGTGGTATCAAAAAATTCATTGGTCGAATCATGGAGCGACGTGTGACAGAAAAGACCAGTCAGAGTCAACGCTCACCGAGTTAGCCACACGTGGTAGAACGTGATTCGCAGGAATGGATGGCGTGGTGCACAGGTGGAACACGCGAAGCAATGGCATGATGACACTTGTCATGCCACGTTGACCGGTTTTTGAGCTCGGATTGAATGTCGTGCTGGCACGTGGTGCGTGTTTCGGCCTCTTCATACGCGGCCCGATGTGATTCGCTCTCCGTGCTTACGTGGCGTCCGTGTGGCTTGCCCAGTCAGCTCCTCTGCTTGCGTGGCATGCCACGTGACAACTTCTGATTGGTCTTGCATTAAAAATTCATAAAAAAATCCCAAAAAATTCTAAAAATTATATTTTTACCCATTTTTACTAAAAAATTTATATTTTAATTTTTTTAACTATAAAAATACTATTTATTAAATAAAACAAGTAAATATTAAGTAAAAAAGTAAACTAACGAATCTATTTTCATAGAGTCATCAAGTTGAATACTTGAAATACTGGAGCACACTTCCATTCATTATATTGTGATGTACCATTTTTCTCTATTAGATAACATGCAGAGTAACACAATTTGTTGGAATAAATGAAGAGTGGCAATGAATTGGATATTACTTGATTACGTGATTATCTGAATGATCCATTGCTAAAAAGATCCAACATTGATAGATCATACAAATAGATCTAGGTGTTAGATTAATGTATCAACCAATATATATGATTTGGTTCGTACCGGTTTTATATTTTTTTCTTCATTTTTTTTAAACTTATGTAACGTGATGTATTGCATATTTGAGATTAATAAATTAAAAAAAATAATATTATATAATTATTGGGTTTGGGAAACATTTTCTCACTTATTTATAACAAGTAAACTTTAATTCAATTTTTTCTATATCTCAAAAAAATTATTTTTATAATAAAAAAACTTTATATATTATTAACTTCATACTGGAGCATAGTTTGCATATTCATTTTATAAATATAAAATTTTAGTTCATGTTTTTTTTATATTTCTAATTAAAAACTACAATCAATATTATAAATACTTTGAAACTAAAACAAATAAAATACACTGGCATTTTTCATTTACAAATAAATATAATAAACAAGATTTTGAGTTAATTACTCAAAATTATAAAAAATTAATCTGGTTTAACTATAAAGAACTAAGTAGTTATTAATAAGAGGATGCAAACAATAATACTTAGATTTATGAAAGAATGTAAGAGAAATTTTTCTAATATAATTGTTTGCATTATAATTTTTTTCAAATAAATAGTTTTACTAAATGGATCGATCCGTTAAATTTTATAAACGGATCATGATTTGATACAATCCAAAACAGATCCATTTTGATTCAATTTAGATCAAATCATACAAGAAAATTCTATCTACACAAATCATATTCAATAAAACGATTAGTGGCTTTTGTCTTGTGTACAACACTCAAAATCTGTACGCATCTTTCTATGGTTTATCTTTACTTTTGTTGCTTAAATAGCCCATGGATCATCTAAAAAATTTCAGTTATACTATAATTACGATCACGGATGAAGATGACATCATCTGGTAGAGGAAATAGATGTAGTTTTCACCCACGTCCTTCCTCTACAAATGACAATCATGTGCAGATCTAGATGGAACTATTGCATGGCCTGGGATCCTGGGGACACGGTCACCTCAAAATTTTTAGATGTAATTTGTTTTACTTTAGAGATGATATAAATTATAACTGTACAGTCACTTTAAAAGCAGTTCTATTTTTTAATCTAATTTTTAATTATTAGCTCATGTATCTTATAAATAAATTAATAGCTAATTTTTTTTATTTAATTCCTGATTCCGTCCTAATCATGTGTTCATCCAATTACTTCTTCATCGTGGGTCAATGTCATTTGGTCGATGGTTCCCTCGTTATCATTCACAATCAATAGCGGATTAACATTGATGAAGAGAATATTCTTTAGAATTTGGCTAATCTTCGTATATTAATTTGTGTCGTTTTAAGGGAAATTTTCATTACACCATTTTGTTATTTTGGTATAAATGAATAATTCTTTGTTATATTGAGTAATTATTGTAAAATTCCAATATCGTGAAGTTTTTTTTTTTTTAGAATATATAGTGAAGATTATATTTCCTAGGTGAACATTGAAAGATTTACTTAGGGCAATCTGGAATGGAAATCGAATGAAATTGGTGTAGATTTATCAGGATAAAAGGGAATCAAAATATATATTTAAATGACACATTTGTTGTTAGTTACGATTATTTTTTAATCAAAATAAGTAAGAAAATATTGAATTGGAATACAAGAGATTGGAAATAATAACTTTATCAAAATATCATTATAATATTAATTATATTTTTCTTTCATATATTATAAAAATAAGAATATTATATTTACATAAATAAAATAAGAACTTTTTTTTATAAAAAAATAATATAACTTCCAATTTTAAAATTTTGATTTTTTATAAAATATAAGTAATGGTATCTAATGGAAAAAATAGAAAATAATTCAACAATATATATATAACAAAATAATATATGTAAGTAATGCAATATATAAAAAAATTAATTAATAAGTTATTTTTATAATTCTTAAATTTAAATAAGAATAGTTTTATTAAATTTTAAAATATAAAAAAACAATAAAATAATTATGTAAGGAAAGAAAATCAATAGAGTTGGGAATGAATTTCAATCTAAAAAGAAAATTGGAATAACAACTTGAAAATAATTCAATTCTTTATCTTTTAAAATATATTTTTAATGATTTGACAATAAAACTCAAATTTCATCTTTATTATGATATATGTATGAATCACATAACTAAATATATATCATTTGAGTATTTTTATTTATAATAACTTATTATAATGTTACAATTGATGTTATAGTTATCTATTAATTGAGATTAAGGTTGTCAAAAATAGGGGACCGAATAGGATGAAATCGTAAAATCAAAACAGATCAAATCGAATCAAAAAGTTTTATAAATCAAACAGTGTAGTCCAATTTGTATTAATTAAAACTGCTTTTCAAACGATCTAGTTCGATTATATTAATTTTTAAACCGATCAGACTAGATCGGACCTGTTTAATAATATATTAAAATTTTCACATTATTTCTCATAAATCATTGATTAAATTTATCATATTTTAATCAAAGATATATCATTAGGTGTATTATATTTACGTATTATTAAACCGGATCAAATTGTTCGGTTTAATATTTTAAATAATTAAATAGTTCAGTTAAATTTTTTTGACCAAAAACCGAATCAAATCGGACAATAAACACCCTTAATTGAGACAATTGAATCTATTTCTTTAAAACAATAGATAACTACATACTAATTGTCATTAAAAATAAGTTATCGTAAAAAGAGGTTTTGCTTTCGTTTTCTATTAAAATAAAATAAAATCCAAATACACTTGGACCGATTGTCACCATCCTTCTTATTCAATTACTTTGGATGCAAGTCAGTGTTAAAAATGAATAAAAAACTAAGATGGAGCTTTCTTCATAATATGGCTAATAACTACCAAGCAACTTCCAAAATTTGTCTTTACTTTTGCGTCTTATATATAGACTATATATATATAGATGTTTTTTAATGGTTATAAATGAAGCTGTCTTAGAAAGTAGAAGCGCAAGTAATATATGAATTAATGTTTTAAATGCCCGGACTATTCTAGTAGAGACGACCGGCCGTCAACTTATTAGCCATTTTTATATTTCTATTTATTTATTTAACCTTTTAATTATGATTGAAAAGTTATTCACTTAATTCCAATTATATGTTTACTCTATAATTATAACATGTCCTCCAATTAGACCCAATTCTAATAGTGACATTTTTTTATATACGTTGATGTTGATTGTTATCAACACTAAATATGAGTATCTTTTTGTTGATTTATGAGATAAGAGATTAAATAAACCGTTAAGATCTCAAACAAGTGAAAGTCCAAAAAATCCTACCAAAATTGTAATCATTGGCTTGAAAGGGTAGAATAGCCTCACTTGTTTTCAAGTTTTATGAGTGCATTGAATGACATCATTTATAAGTCTTACACATATGGATTATTTTGTTAAAAACCTTACATATTCCTTTGTTAATAGTATGTTAACTGATAACCATATATACTTTTTAATCATAAAATATACATTCATTGACGGAAATAAATTCCTGTCGAACATGTATCTATTTGAGGAAACATGTTTATGAATATGCTACTCATATCGTGGTAGTATTTAATATCTAGTTTATTAGAGTTTAGCTTTGTATTAATTTGTTTGAGAATAATAAAAGAATTAAGTATGCAGATGATGACAACCCTACAAAAGTAGAGTTATTTAACCACTTCAAACAAACTATTTGTCTTATTTTGAGATAAATATCATTAAAAATATCTATTTTATGTTTGACTATGGTAATCTAGGTGAAAAGATATCGAACAAAGCAAAAAGGAGAAAATTGAAACGATTTATGATCAACAAGGCCCGATAGATCGAGCCACCTATTGATAGATTGTTTGAGAAAACATCACATTATGCCTAAGAATAGCAAAAGAGAGTTAGATCAATCGAACAAAGTCTTGATTGATCGAACGGAGAAGATTTTGACACATTGGCCCAGATTTGAAGTCCAATTTTTAATCTCAACTATTGGATCAAAGCTAATACGAATCCTAAATGAATTAGGACATATTTTAACTTATTTAAATATCATTAAGAGGCCATAAATAAGAAATAACATAGAGAATTAAAGGAGCTTAGAAAGAGCAAGTAGAACAAAGTTAATGTGACAATTAAATAGCTAGTAAGGGAAAGAAGGAGTTGGATTCTTCATCAAAGTTTGATCTAATTATTTTCTTCATCTTTTTTATAACTTTTATGTGCTTATATATTTTAATGATCATTTTTATATATTTGTTGATATAATAACTTTATCTTAATGCTTTGATTGTTTAGCCAATAATTATATGATCTGAGATTTATACCTTACTTAAAAAAAACAAGTTTTGGAATTAATCATGGAGTTATTATTATATTAATTGAAATACTACATTTGTATGCTTGATGAATGCATGACATGTGATACATAATCTGTGATCATAATTGATGTGTGAATGAAATAGCATGATAATATGATTATTTGTACATTATTAAAAAAACTTCTGATAAATATTCTTAGGTATTTAAGAATATGTAGCCAATCAATTCAATACAAAAAAATGTTCAATGATATTTGATTTTACATGTAGAGTGGTTAGGAAATTAGTAGGTTTTAAGTCTCAAACATTATTTACTTAATCATTATTTATTATTTTGAATCAATTTTAGATTTAATTAATAGTTTAGATTCCTCTCATAGTATTATGAGTGTTGCACATTGATACTTTATTATAAAAGATAATTGTTCTCTGTAAGATGATATTTGACACCTAAAAATACATAACAATCCATTTTTTATATATAAGATATAGAGGGTCTCCAATATTTGGTATTGGGATGTTCAAATTTTTTATCATATCTGAAATCTTTCTACATTTAGCCCTCGTCATGAAACTTTGGTGATCTAAATTGTGACATAAAAATTTGTGAGTCTATTATTTCTCTTGTCATTTTTGGTATACCATAATATGTATCATAAAAAATTAATGATTATTTGATTTATTGTAATGATTTTATTGTTTAATAATTCTTCTCACAAAAATCAAGCTGATATTATAACTAGGTTTCACTTGTAATTTTTTTCCCATAGCATACTTCTATATATGAGTTGAGTGGCTGGTGCGGAGATCGGTGAGTTCATATAGGACACTAATTTTTTTTAATTTTTACAATCTAGACATGTTTATTATCTAATTGTTATAATTTGCAACATTTAAACTAATTAAAAGGAGTATATCTCTTAGCAACAAGGAAAAAAGACTTATAAAGAGCATTGAATATTGTGATGATCTCATAAAACTGAAAGGAAAGTTAATTAATTTTCTTGTATGAGACAAATAAAATGTTCAAGACATTTTTACACACTACTTCTAAGCATGGACGCAAAAATCAACATGGATCCAAATTTTTTATAAAAATATCGACAATACTTTAATTATTGATAGATATTTGAAAAAAAATTATAAAAATCATAAAATTTATAGATATTTTTAAAATTTTGTAAGAACATTAAAGATACTAAAGAATAATAATATTTGATTAATTAAATTGATTTTTTTATTTAAAAATTATATATATGATTAGAATATAACATAGGATAACTTATATAATGCTAAAATATTGTGATTGATATTATTTTTACATTAAGAAAAAAATAATTATTTTAAATTTTGGGATATCTGTATAATATAAATTACTAAACGTAAAAATTTATAAATAATTAAATTCGGTTATTTTATATAAATGTTGACATAATTCATAAAGTTATATACAAAATTAAAAATATATACATAAAAATCAACATCTTGTGATATATCCATATAGATATTTTCAAAATTTTCTTCTAAAAAAACCACATGTTTGTTGTATATATTGACAACTGTCAAATAGAGAAATTGTACTCCAATTTACGAAGACGTTTACCAAAACTAGTTTGGGATGCGTATGTATCGTGCGCTTGATAATACTACTTCATTTGACTTTAATAAATTTGTGATAGTTAGGTAAAAGAATAAAACAAGAGTAATATAGATTAGGGGTATAGTTGTCCATTGTATCATATATATTACAAATTCACGTATTTTACGTTCTTTTTTTCAAAAATAAAGCAATTTATTTAAATGCAAATATTTATTTTGAATTATAATTATTGATGTGTAAAGAAAGAATATTGATGAAGAGTATAAAAAAGGAAATAAGGGATATGATTTAGAAATTGGAGATTTAGGTGAAAGAATTTGAATTTAAGTGAAAGAAGATATAAAATAGAAAAAACATGAAAACTAAGATTAATAATAATAATAAATAAATAATGTTATTATTATTTGCTTTGTTTGAACGTATGGATATTTTTTTATATTAATATAATTTTTTTTATGTATTTTAATTTTTTTTTAATATATCTCAAATGGAAGTATCATTATAATACTAAATGTATTAAATTTTTCCTAAAAATATATTAATTCTTTCAATCAATATATTCATAAATAATAATAATAATAATAATAATAATAATAATAATAATAAAATGATCACGTAAATTTAGATTACAAACATGATTTGATTTATTTATATCAAAAAATATTTTGTGTTAAATAAATGAGTTCATTAGGATTTTTATTTAATACAACTATTATTTTACCTATGTGGTTTTGGGTTAGTATTGTGTTAGTTATTTTTTTTTTCTCTTACTTTGTAATATATATTAAATGATTAATTTTTTAGGTTTTATAATATCATCTTATATAAATATAATTTATTATTATTCTAATTGTTATCACAAGAAAAATGATGAATTCGCATGTAAATAAATAAATTGATAGGATCATAACCATTTTTAAAAATATAAATAAGAATCACATGAATTGTGTAATAATTTTATGTGACATAACTTAAAAACGAGCGTCTTATCTTTGTTGGATATTTGTTCCCTTGTCTAAGTTAATTTCATCGTTCCTTTCTTCCATTCAAACAAATGCAACTTGTGTACCTCTCTGTACACTTTTATTGGATGAAGTGTATCATACTTCATTTCTTCTTCTTCTTCTTCTTTTCTTTTTTCCTTTCAAATGAATAGTTTTAATTTTTTACTAACTCACTTGAATTCATTTTATTTTTTAATATTATTTTTAACATAATAATTTTATGTCCATAAATATCTCATATTATATATATATTTAAAAAATAAATTTCATAAACTTATATGGATCTATGTAAACAAAAAAAATTAAAACAAATTATAAAAAATTAGTTAATTTTCAATGATATTCTTTATCAAATAGGTATTTTTCTATAATTTAAATATAATAATATAAAAAAAGTAAATTGGGTTGTAGTTTATCCCTTTAGGTTTATCATTTATCAAGTTGTCCCATTTACAAAAAACCAAACAGAAGTAATAAACTTATAAAAATATCATCAAATTATTCTATTTATTTTGTTTGTACTATTAATATTTTTTATCTTTTTATATCAATCAATTATTATATTTATCTAATTTATATTATTATATTAATCTCCGTTCAATACCATCACATGTTAGATAGTTAAATGACGACTTGAATTACACTTTTTACCATTATATACATAAAATATCATTATATCTCATTAAATTTTAATGTTTAAGTATTTTTTGCTCAATAATTCACTACAAAATAAAAAATAAAAAATATACTTAACTTTTATTAATAACTATTATTGTTATAATAATTAATTTAAAATTATAAAAACTAAATAATAATATTTTATTTTACGGTGTCCATCCTGAACTTAGTAACTCATTGGAGGCAAATTAAATAATGAGATGTCAATGTCGACGTATATATATATAAATATATATATCTCATTCTAGAGGGCTACTACAATTTCGTGATAATGTGAACTGAATTTCCTACTTACTCTTGTTCTTGTCTCTTGTGATTGAGCTTTAATCCAGTACATGCGTCTATATGATAAGCTGTTGAAACCAAGTATCACAAATCTCCATCTTTGGTGAGAACAAAGCTTTCAACGTTGCTTTGGTATTTTTCTTCGTTGCATAAGAACCAGCAAGAATAGTCACCTTAGCTAAGTTTTTGTGTAATATTGAATTGGAAGCTAAATTATGTTGATAAAATATTAGGATTTTTTTTTAAATGAGAGAAGTAAAGATCAATCAAGCATATTAAAACGGAAATCACATGCAACTTAAAGTATTTTTTTTTACACACAAACAAGTAATGTGGGACTAAGCACATTTCGAAGACAAAGATCAATCACGAAGACTATACATACGCAACCTTCTTTTAGAATTAATGGCACATAATCTTTTTGATTTCTTTTGAAAGAAGAGAGACACTACTAAAAAACAGACATATGGTCTAAGACCTATGGCATAGGTTTTTATAAAAATAGACATATGGTCTCAATTTTTATAAAAACCGAGGCCATATGGTTTTGGTCACGATCTAATAAAAACCAAGACTATAGGATATGTTTATGGCCTCGGTTTTTATTAATAATTGTGACCATAAGTTATATTAACTTTTTTTCATGTTTTTTTTTCTTTCCTTTTCTCTCTCTCTTTTTCTTTTTTTTTTCCTTCTGATCCCACGCCCACCCCTCTCTCTTTCTTTTTTCTTTTTTTCTTTCTTCCTTCTTCTCCCAAATCTAAAATTTCATTTTTCCAAATCTGATTCTTCCTCTTCCCCTCTCGTGATTCTTTCTCCTCTTCTTGTCTCTTCTTCCTCTTCCTCCTCTTCTTGTCTCTTCTTCCTCTTCCTCCTCTTCCCGTCTCTTTTTCCTCTTCTTCCTCTTCTCGTCTCTTCTTCCTCTTCCTCCTCTTTCCAGCTCACAAGTTTGGTGGTCGTTGTTCGATGCGTCGTTGTTCGTTGATTCGCTGGCCATTAGGTCGTTGTTCGTTGTTCGCTGGTTGTTGGTCGCTAGACGTTGGATGTTGGTTGCTGGTTGTTGGAGCTGGTGCATTGCGTTGGTGCTCTACCCTGGTACTAGTGCTCTACGCTGGTGCTGGTACTGGTGCACTACGCTGGTGGTGGTGTTGGTACTGGTGCGCTGCGCTGGTGTTGGTGCACTGCGTAGGTGCTGGTGCTCTGCGCTGGTGCTGGTGCTTATTGCTTCTTGTGCGTCTCTACTAATTGTACTCATGTCTTTTATTTTATAACAAAAGGGTTGTGCTTTTCTTCTTGCTAGGTTTCAGCTTCTGTTATATATTTTGATATTTTAGTCTTCATTTGAGGTTTTCATTATAACCGTATTTGTGGATGCCAAAATTAGAGCAGCCATTGGAAAATTTGAACCATTCAGAGACTCGTTGTTTTTAAGGTAATGGGTCCTCTAGGATATAGATATCAAGCGGAGGCTTTTACTTAATATGATCTACAATTTAAAATATTGAAGATTAAGGTCTGTTAGTGTAAGCAAAGAG
This sequence comes from Hippophae gyantsensis, assembly GCA_030763125.1. Taxonomy (NCBI): domain Eukaryota; kingdom Viridiplantae; phylum Streptophyta; class Magnoliopsida; order Rosales; family Elaeagnaceae; genus Hippophae; species Hippophae gyantsensis. The sequence continues at coordinate 5,836,412 of CM061032.1, forward strand.
TAGCCAAGATGATCAACAAATCACTTGTTTTGACTTATTTCTACCTATTGATCTACATTATACTTTCATCCGAAGTAATATTGTACAATAAGGTATGTTTTTTGGGGTTATGAAATGCTTATACATTGTTATTCAATTTCTGAATGATCTGTGTATGGATAACTTTGTTAGTGATCAATTGTTCAATATTGGACTATGTATTAATATATTTAAACATTAGTCTTCCAGTTTGTTTATTGAGTAAGAGTGAAGTATATCTGGCTAAATTTTTCTTGAGTGGGTTCTCTCTCCCAAATACTTCAACTTTCCTTTACCTATTACGCTTACTATGATTCATATGGGATTTTTTGGAGCCGTGACATTTTTTCTTGTTCGTGTTTTCAAGGTATGTTTGGCATCTTTATTTTCATGTGTACCATGTTCTATTTATTGGTTAATTTTTCAGCATGCTGAGTGATAGCTTTTTTCTCTTGTTGTGACCCTCCCCTAGCTTTTATGTTTGTTTTTAGTTTTTTCCTTGATGTGCAATCTCAAATTTTTAAAATAATTTTTCTCGTCATAGATATGCAACATGTGTAATACCAATAAGTGTCTTCTTTGCATCAAGTCTTTGGTAAGCATTAAAACACTTGATTGTTGTTGGTACTATTGTTGTTAAATTGATTTAAATATCCTTGCTATTGGTGCTACACTATTGGTTCTGCTGGTGTTGGCATTGGCGCTGCTGCGCCACGTTGGTGCTGGCACTATTGGTGCTACTGCTACTGCTACTGGTGTTGCTGATGGCGCTATGTTGGTGCTACTAGTGCGTTGTGTTGCTGGTGTTGTGCGCTAGTGTTGTTGGTGCTGTGCGTTGGTGTTGCTGATGACGTTGTGCTGGTGCTGTGCTGTACTGGTGCGCTGCACTAGTGCATTGACGTTGCTGGTGTTGGTAATTAATACTAAGTTTTTTTTCATGTTTGTAATTAATGCTAAAAAGTTAGTTTGTAATACTAAGTTTTTTTTGTGTATAATAAACTCTCAAATGTAATTATACTTTTAATTTTAATATAATATAATTTTTAATATTATAATTAATAAATTTATTGTAATTTATATTAATTTTTAATATTGTAATTACTAATTGTATTTTTTGTAATTTATGTATACCATATGACATCGGTTAGAAAACCGAGGCCATAGGATATTTTTTTAAATTTATGTATAGCTTATGGCCTCGATTATTAGAAAACCGAGACCATAGGTACATGGTGTCGGTTATATGCTAACCAAGGCCATAGATACACCCTATGACCTCGGTTATCTAATAATTGAGACCATAGGTACACCCTATGACCTCAGTTATATGCTAACTGAGGCCATAAATACACCCTATGATTTCAGTTATCTAATAATTGAGGCCATAGGTCATTACCTATAGTCTCTCTCACTTAGGCCTCAGTTCTTATAACTATGGTCATAGACCTACGACCACGGTTAAAAACCGAGGCCATATGTATGTTTTGTAGTAGTACCAAGATCAATAAAACTCATTGAGCCTGTTAAAAGGGAATCGTATGAAAAAGACTTAAAATTTCTTTAATTTATACACACAATCAAAGTATTATAATAATTATGAGTTCATTTTCTAATAATAAATTAATTATATTATAATATTTAAATTGATGTATATATCAAGTATATATTTATGATAAAAGATAAGTTTTTATAAAAGCAAAGTTACATAACTAAATATTTCTCATTCATATTACCCAAAACAAACAAAAAAATACTACTAGTCCAAAATCATGACTAAGGATGGGGCGTGATTAGTTTAGTTAGTGATTGGCCTATTTACAAAGCTACCTTGTTGGATATTAAACTTGATTTGTTATTTTTTATAAATCATTTATTACTTGTAAATTATCTAAATTTTATTTATTTTATCAATAAATGTTGGAGTTAAGAAGGTGATTTATTAGATGTGAGACAAATAAATGTAAATATGTATGGGTGATATTTTATAGGTGTGAGATTACTTAACGTAATTAATTTGAGAAGTAATTTAATGTATAGTTGTGAGGTAATTTTAGAAGACTATAAATAGAGCTTCTCTAACACTATTTATAAAAGTTATTGAGCAATTTTATAAGCAAGTTTAAGAAAAATAAACTTGAGTAGCTCCTCCTAAATATCTTCCTCTTTAGCTTGTTCTTATATTTTTTCTCCTACAAAATCCTACCATACAAAGTAGTATCAGAGCTTAGGTAGTGAAGAGTTTAGTTCAAGAAGATGGCAAACAATGACATGACTCCCTTTCAAGTTTCATTTTTCACAAAGGAAAAATATGATAATTGGAGCATCAAGATGAATGCATTATTAGAAGACAATCATACTTGAGACATTGTAGAGAATGGGTATGTTAAATCATAAAAGGAGATTACTATTTTTCAAGCACAAAAAGAGTTCTCAAAGATTAAAAAAAACAAGAAGACTCTATTTCTCATCTTTTAAGCTTTGGATGATAATGGTTGTGAGAAGGTATCCGAAGAAAAAATATCCAAGCAATTATGGGATATGCAATCCAAATATCTTATAAGGGAGTGAAATCAGTAAAAAAAGGTATGTCTTCAAACTTTAAGAGGTGAGTTTGAATCCTTAGACATGAAAGAATTAAAAAAATATCAATTTCTAGACTTCTAACCGTTTCTAATAAACTAAAATGTAATGATCGATAAAACTTTGAGTGACATGAGAATTATGGACAATATTCTTTGCTCTTTACCTAAATTTTTTGAGCATATTGTATTCGCTATTGAAGAGACATAATTTAGAAGAAATAAAAATTGAGTAACTTTTGAATTCTTTACAAGCATATAAAAAAAGAAATACAAAAAAAGAAGAGACCTTGGAGCAAGTCCTTCAAACAAGGTTCATGCTAAAGGAGGCAAAAGAATGGTTTGACAATGAGAGAAGTCAAAATGAAAGAGACAATGATCATGGTCGTGACCATGAATGAGGAAGAGGTGGTTTCAATACTTTTAACCATTAGAAAAGAAAACAAGAGTCAAGTTCATCAATAGGTAGTGGAAAATATATATAACAATGGGGTAAGATATTATAACTTTTAAATTAAATATTATAATTATCAAAGATTTGGGCATTATGTTTTTGAACACATAGTTCTAAAGAAAAATAAAAAAAACTAAATACATCAAAAACAAAATTCAAGAAGCCACCACCTTACTTCTAGCACACAAAGGAGAAGAGGGAAGAGAGAAGAGCACTTGGTACCTTGATATCGGTACAAGAAACCATATGTGTGAAAATAGAGACATGTTCGTGGAGCTTGGGAAGTATTAAATTGTGCAATCATTTTTGAGAATGAATTCATAATTCACGTAAGATGCAAAGATAAAATCCATAATCACTGCAGTAATAGAGGGTGTCAATTTATTTTTTATGTTTATTACATGTCAAAAATGTAGAATAATATTTTGATATTGTGTTAACTTTAAAAAATAAGTTACGATGTTTACATGAGAGATAATAGCTTTTTTTAAGAGATTAGAATTTTAACTTGATAGCTAAAGTTCCAATGGCTAAAAATAGAATACTTTTGTTAAATGTTCAAAATAATATTACTCAAAGTTTAAAGGCTTGTTTTAATTAAGATATATCTTGGTTTTGATACTTACGACTTGGACACTTAAATTTTGATGGTCTATATTAAATTGTTTTTTTTTTCAATAATATGGTGAGAGGATTGCCTACTATCAATTTATCTAACTAACTTTGTGAAATGTGTTTGCTACTTGGAAAACAATTTAGAAATATTTTTCCCTAAAGAATCAACTTCAAGAGCAAGAAGACTGCTTGAACTAATCCATATACATGTGTGTGGCACAATCACTCAAAGTTCAAAGAATAAATACTTTCTTCTCTTCATAATGATTTTTCAAATAAATTTGGACATATTTGTTGAAGGAGAAATTTGAAGTTTTTGGAATCTTTAAGAAATTCAAAGCATTATTAAGAAGGAAAGTGGATATGAAATTATGTTCATAAGATCATATCAATTAAGTGAATTCTTGTCAAAAGAGTTCAAAGATTTTTATAAAAACAATGGAATTTATTGATCATTAACTATTCCAATAACTCATAAAAAAATCATTTGCTTAATAATTTTGAATTTATCTTTGTTTTAATCTAAAATTACTTCATAGAATAGAAAAAGAATCTTTATCACACATTTTCTCCGTATGTTACTATTTCGAAAATGTTTTTTTGTTAAAAATTAAAGTACTTCAAAATATGCTTATTTCCCACCAAATTAAAACTCCTAACAAATTTAATTAAATGATTTTTCTAAATTTCATAACCTATATTATATATATACCAACTAACTTATTTAAAAAAGTGTATGTACATTTAGTGTTTTGTGATTTTTGATACGAAAAAAATTGTCCACCCCTAATCATGTTTTCCGACGAATTTTTATTTTTTACAAATATTGGCAATTATAATAACACAAAACATAGTTGGGATTGTGATTAGTTTAGTGGTATGTAAATAAGATATATACCTTTTTCATTTGGATTTGAATCACACAAAAGTATAATTTAATCTAAACAAAAGATAATTAAGACTAAACATCATTATATAATTGCTATCTTTCAACCCCAATGAGTACAACCGTTTGCAATTTACCATTCAACAAGATAAACAAAGGATAAGTTCATTTCTCAAAGTGTATCACATATATATCATTATCATATAATATATTTAAAGATAATTACAACTATTTATTTTCTACTTATTAAAGATTTTTCTTATTCTATCCCTTCCAAAATAACATAAATATTAATATATAATTGATCGTATATGGAGAGGATACCAAATTAAATAGGACCGAAAACTTTTGTTAACACATAATTAGTGGTAGAGAGGATCAAAATGTAATTAGCTTATATATCATTTAAGAGAAAAATATAATAAAAGTTTTTTAGATTAGTTTATTTATATCATTTAATCTCTTAGTTTTGTAAGAAGGGTTAATTCAATATAAATTATATTATTTTAATAATTTTTTTATTAAAATATTATTATTATTCCATAAAATGATTAAACGTGTTTAAATCATGAGTCTTTAACAATGTTAAAGTCACGATTAATATGAAAATATTTACAAAATATTATATTTAAATATTTTTTAATTGATACTATTTTATTTTAATGTTTTATTAATTTTAAATTTTTATTAAAAATTAAAATATATATTTAATTAATTTTTTTGAAACAATTTCATATTAAATTTTATTTTTATGATTATTAAATATTCATATTTTAATAACTTAATATAAAATAATAATATTTTAATAAAAAAATCATTAAAATAATATAATATGTTCTTAATTAGTCATTTTTACATAATTAAAAGACTAAATAACATCATTTCTAATCTAAGTGACTAAACAGTACAAATTACCTAATTTAAGAAACTTGAGTGACACTTCACCTATAATTTAATTGTACCTATATGAAAAATTATTTAAAAATAATATAAAATTGTACTCTTAAATCTTATAATAATAAAAATAACATTTTAATATTATTGAAGAATATCTTATAAGATAAAATTAAATATTAAATAAATATATATAATCAAATTTTAACTTTAAATTCATCACAAAAATTATATAAATATAAATAATCAAATTTTAACTTTAAATTCATCACAAAAATTATTCATTATATCAAGAAGTAAAAGACAAAAAAAAAATTATATACGTAATTATATATATACATACATACATACATATATATATATATATATACATATATATATATATATAATATATGTATATACACATATACATATATTCTATATTCTATATTTATATATAAACATATATATGTATTGATCGCATAGTATATTTGATGAGCAATCAAAAATACTTTCTTAAAGTAGAGCAAATTATTTTATCGAATATTATTAATTTTATAACGAAGATATTGTTGGGCATTGGACAGGGAGACAAGGGAGAACAACTTCTCCCCATTCTAGCTTAATTTAGGTTAATGAAAACAGCATGATGAGAGGTTCTTATTAAGCTATCAAATTAATTAATTATTGAACGAAATTATATATTTTGACTGATTAAGTAATCTTATTATTTTTAATTCAGTTTAATCTTTCTTTAAGATTTATTTAATTAAATGAGCCTAATCATCCCAAGTTGAACCCAATATCACCATTTGTCCTCGTGATGTTTTTTAGAATACCTTGATTTAGAGACACAAGTCATTGTTTAAATATAATTAATCAAAATGTAATAATATTAGTACAACTTGTACACCAAGTAATTATTTATTTTTATTTTCTTCTATAAATATCGCACACCATTTACCCATCCTCTTATATATATATAGATAGAGTATACTCAATCTCACACTCATAACTTATATCAAACTCAAAGCTCTCTCTATATCTCTTTCTCTCTGACTCTCTGGTGCTCAAACAAAAGAAGAAAGAAGTCTCCGTTTTCTCTTAGCCTCCAATTTAATACGATCAAGTGAAGACAGACATGGGTGTTCTGAATTTTCTCTCAGACTATCTTGAGATTTCTACGCCAAGGAAAAAAAGAAAACCAATGCAGGTATTCTTTTAAAACAACATAATTAAGTTCCGTAACCCATCTCATATTTTCTCTCTCTCTCTCTTTTTTTTTTTTTGTTTGATAAACAAGTCTGGGGTTAAATTGGTATGAATATATATAAATATTTTATTTATTGTTTTGCAGACAGTTGAAATAATGGTGAAGATGGACTGTGATGGATGTGAAAGGAAAGTTAAAAATTCTGTCACTTCCATCAAAGGTACAAATCCTTACATACTTAAGACTCTCACTCTTATCTCAGTTATATAACTGATCTTTTTTTGTTAAAATTTAGAACAATCTTTTATATCTTTACAAAGTCATCTTTTATATATTTAATTTTTCATGTTTGTCTTTTCAAATGGCTTGTTTTGAAGCTTTGAACAAATTAGCAGTTGTCTCAAGGACAGAGATAATTAAAACAACAAATTTGTAGTGAAGACTGAAACAATCAGATATTATCATATATGTTGACTTATACTTTGTTCTTCCAAATATTACTCTTTAATATTCCACGTATAAGAAGGAAGGAAAGGGAAAAAAAAAGATGTTGTGATAAACCCAACGCAAAATAAAAATGATTGTTTATCATTTGAATTAAAAGAAATAATTGTTTAGGTTTTTATACGTGAAAGAAAAGTACATAATTAGCTCTAACCCATTTGTCTCTTTCCTTGTCATTAATATAATAGGAAAAGCTTTATAGCAGCTATATATGCTAAAAGAAGTTGAACAGTGACACAAAATGATTAATTACACAACAATAATTATAGTTAATTTTTATTTTTAAAGTAATATTTTTGTTTTAAAAAATAGAAAACATTAAATAATTGTGAAGTTTGTATTTTTTATTCTAAAAATAACAATTATTTAATAATAAATGCAATCGTAATATACAGGACCATGATAAAGGCATAAGACAATTTTATAGCTTCTGCATAATTCATAAAAAAAACTATTCATCTACAAATTATAATTTGTAATACAATTATAATAGATATGATAAGTAATTATTAATTAAAATGATAGAATTCATTTATTTTGGATTATAATTAAATTTCACATCGTTTATAGTAATACTATAACTTACGTACCATACTGTATAAACAGTAGCACAAATTAAATAGTTATATATTTGGGCCACTTGTTAATAACTCGGATATTTAACTGTAATACAGGTGCTAAATCAGTGGAAGTGAATAGAAAGCAAAGTCGAGTGACAGTAATGGGTTATGTGGATCCAAACAAGGTGTTAAAGAAAGTGCAGAGTACAGGGAAAAAAGCCGAGTTCTGGCCTTATATTCCATACAACTTGGTGGCATATCCATATATATCTGGTGCTTATGACAAAAAAGCTCCTTCTGGTTATGTGAGAAATGTTGCACAAGCTCTGCCTAGTCCTAATGCACCTGATGAAAAGTATACAAATATGTTTAGTGATGAAAACCCAAATGCATGTTCTATCATGTAAGCTACCAATTCAGCTTTTCGAGTGTGAAATAAAATAATGATGGATATGTCCAGGAGTTATTTTCTTCATTTTGGATGTTTAATTAGGATTGCTTTTCAGATTTGAAAAAAAAAATTATGTGGTTTTTGTGTTTCTATTTTATGTAGAGCTTTACTTTATTTTTTTAAATCTTTTTTTGAATAGAAGTACTTTTGGCTTGTAAATATCACAAGTGTTTTTTAAAGTCATGCTTTCTATGAATGCTTATAAAAAAGTAAATACTTTATTGTACATGTTAATGTAATGCATGGAATATGATTTATGAATGTATTCAATTTGCTCGAATTTTCAAATTAAGACAGCACCTTAAAAAAAATGGGAAAACAATTAAAATGAAACTCTCAAAACTTACGATCGTAAAAATAACACTCCTTATATCTAGTTAATATTTTTTATTATTAAAAAAATATAATGCATATAATTTCATATTGAACACCGTTGAAGTTAAATTATGGATTTTTATATTCGTTTAATGTTAAACTCGATCCAATTCAACTCGATGCAATACTATTAGAGTGTTATTTTTATTATTATAAATTTTAAAATTATTATTTCATATAATTTTTCAAAACTTAGAATTTGGATATTAATGTTTAATGTTTTAATATAAATGTTTGTAAAACAAAATCCTTATAAACTTTAATAATTTATAATTCTATAGACCTCTCAGTTTTTTCAGAGATAAGAATACGTGATATTTAGGAAAAACCTTATTTATTTTGTTTTTATCTGGTTAATTTAGGTTATATTTGTTTTGGAATGAAAAGATAATAGCACTATTTAAAAAATAATAATTTAATATAAGTTTCTCTCATTAATCTTATTTTAATATTAAAAATAATTTGACATACATAACTCTCTCTCAATAATGTTATTTTAATATGGGAATTCTATTTATATTTTTTATACATTCAAGAGTCACCTTAGAATAAAAATAGTTTAAAAGGATTATGTTAACTTGTTTTTTAATTTTTTTAAAGATTTCAATAGAATTTAATTATATGGGATTAATATCATTATTGATATGTTTCTTTTAAAAATAAGATTTAAAACAAAACTTAGTTGTGTGAAAATCGAGATAAAAGTGGAATAAGATTTATTTTGTTTAAAAAAAAAAGGGGGAGAAAGAGTATTTTCCATGAAGATGGAATTGATAATTTTCATTTCCTTCGAACAAGTAAAACCAATAAAAAAACATTCAAAATTTTAATTCAATTTCAATGTCTCCTGTTGTAGAAAAAAAAATTCAATGCCTCCTTACTAACAAAAATAACACATAATCTAAAACCAATAAAAAATAAATTCCTTTAACCCTCTAAATCATATATTATTCATCATAGATAATTTTGTGTATTTTACATGAAAATCAAAAAGTGATTTTATAATAATCCTCAAAGAATGAAGACTTAATACTTATCCTTTAATTATATTAAAGAGATAAAATTCAAAGATTATCCTTTAATTATCTTAAAAGGATAATCTAACTTATAATTAAAGATATATATATATATCTACAAAATTACAATAACTCAATCCTAATCAGATAGGATAGTAGGTTTTTTTTTCTTTTTCTATATATTGTCGCATATACATAAAATAATATCTTATATTTTATGTCTTATATCATATTGAAATTACTAAATATCATAATGGAGAATTATAACTAAATATTTTTTTTTATAAAATTATTAGATCGAGATTGAGATTTTATTTACCATTTATCTTACCGTTATTGACTTAAATATTTTAAGAGTTGAAGACCAATAATTTAAGGTTCTAACATTTTATTCATATTACATATTTCACAAAAAAATAATTATATTTGATTTTGACAAAAAAATGGTATTTAACGTTACCTAAGACAATGTAACAATGCTAAATTGTTATAAGGCACCATGAAACCTTCAGTGAGGTGAAATGAATCATTTTCAATTGAAATATTTGTCATTATTTTTTCTTATTTTATGTCTTGGCAATTAAGTTTTGAAACTTGATTTAGTAAATCAGCATTATTTAACTCTGTTAGATTTTTTCAAATAAACGAAAACGAAAAGAACACACAAGATAAAAACTATGGAGTTACAAGAGTTAGAACATATGTAAGTTGTTTCAATATATAAATCATCTTTTGTTTAAATTAAAAAGTTGTAATTAATTCATACAAGCGAACCTTGTTTTCGTTGTAATTTAAAAGAAACAAGTAAAATGAACTTACATATTTTACCTTATATTAATCTAAATATATCACTATATTATTAATGAATCAGGATGAATGCGTAATTTTTATTTGTTTTATTGATAATTTAAAGATAATTATTGATGGTTGGTCACTGAGCTCATGAATTAGGCCAAAATTAACACCACTATGATTAGATTATCATTACTATAAAATATTTATTAATTATTTTAGCATTAGGCTCTATCAATCAACAGTCTGAAGCACTAAGTCATACATGCGGCTAAACTTAACCCGACATGGACTAAGATATGACACTTTTGAAAAATGTTTATACTATTAATTTGTTTGTCGTGTAATTGTGGAAGTCGGATAATGATTGTTGATAAAAATAAGGGATCTTCTCGGGAGATTTTTTTTTAAAAAAATTTATTATATAAAAATAATAAAAATAAATTTTTAAATTTATAATTATAAAAATATTATCATTTATATATGTTTTATTATTAAAAAAATTTAATATATCATTTTTATATTAAATATCGTACAATTAGATATCATTCAAGTTAAAATAGAATTATTTAAATTTATTTAATATTAAATATCATTTAATTATATCATATTTAATATTATAAATTTTTGTTATATATAATTTTAATTATGTTACATAGACTTGTTAAGTGTCGGATTGGATTATGTATGTAGATGTCAGATTCATATATTTTAAAGTTTTATGACGCAGAGATTTCAATAATAAACATTTAATTATTAGACACCAATACTTAAAATTATTATATAAATTATGTTGAATATATGATACATTTATATATATATATATTTGCTTATCAATGTCGATTAAAATTTAACTTTTATTAAATATTATTTTACAATATTACTTTTATTTATTTATAATTTGTTTATTTTAAGTGAAATTTTAGTTATAATATTAATTAAAAAATTGTTATACTAGAGAAGAAATAACCCAGTTAACACGTTACATGTGTCAACTGATAAGGCCCTTACCATTTAGTTTGTATTTTACTTTTAGAGAGAGAAGAAAAAAATAAAAATTAATAACCCTTTTAGATTTACTATGGCCTAATAGTTATAGATAAGGCGCATAAGATTAGGTTTGCATTTTTCATTGGGTAAGAAGGAAAAAAATAAATAAATAAAGCCCATATTGATCAAGGGCCTTAATAACCCTTTATGTTCTATGTCCTAATAGTTAAAAACTTCTACCTTATCCATGTTTCTTCTTCTTCATGGTCATCTTCTTTATCTTTGTATCTTCTTTTTTTCTTTTCCCATGTCCAAAAACTTCTTCCGAAGTTGGACATAGGTCTCACACTAGTATCAATATCATGTCCATAACTTCTTTTAGAATCGAACATAAATCTCACACCCATATCAATATCATGTCTTATCGACACGAGTGTAATAGTCAAAAGTGTCAACTCTATGTAATAAAGGATTTTAAATGTTTTATTTTATATAATTTTCTAATTATTTTTATCCCTAATATTTTAGAGAGATAATCGCAACATAAACTAGAAAAATGAGTAATAAAGTTCGTAATAAAACCAAATAAGTCTAGAGGGAATAAAAAAATATATTTTAAAAATTAATAATTTTAAAATCAATAGCACAACGGTTACATATGCCATCACATATTAAAATTTAAATACGAAAAATAAAATATTATCACACAATATTTTTACATAAAAACAAACTTGGTCGACACTAATGATTTAAAAGGAAAATCATTTATTCATTGAATTACCTAACATTTTTACTAAAAAAATTAAATATTTATATACAAACTCAATCTAATACTACATTTCATAGGATAATTCCTTATGTATTTTTACTTATGAGTCATTGATTTATTTTCAACCTCTAAGATTAGTGTGTAGAGATCCTAATCAAGTTCCAATTAATTCGTGAAAAATTACGTATATTTATGGAATATCTTACAAAAAGAATTTTCTCATAAATACAAGTGCTCGTGTGTTTTAGGCTGATTTTAATAATTGATAAATCTTAAATTGGTAGATTCAATAAATATATTAATTAAAGAAAATCTATAACAAACCTAAAATAAACATTTTAGATAAAGATCAATGATCATAGCTTCTTAAAACCTAAATAATTAATTTAATAAATCAAGAACATGTATGTGTTGAATTAATGTAAGCATGAGAAGATCCTAAAAACAAGAAAAGATATGATCACAAAAAATAATAAATAAAAACTATAATTGGAGTATATAGATTTTATGTGCTTGTGAGTTTTGTTTGTAACAATAAACAATGTGTTTCATTTATAAGAAAAATTAAAATCGTAACCCTATATCATTATAGAAAGATAATCATACTTCAAATATGATTAATAATATTCATTAAAAATGGAGTATGTGGTATTTTTATAAATTGTATCATGTTTTAAATAGAGTTTTTATAATTGAAAAACATGTGCTCGATTGATCGATACCCTACTACATTGATTTAGCCATGTCTCGAGACCTTTTTGGATCAATCATACAATGATAAGCCAAAATTTTATTTTAAGCCAATAGTACTCTATTCATATTTGATTGATCTACCATTGACCAATTGATCGAATATCGTATCGATCAAGTCCCTAAATTTTGCAACTCTTCGATCTTGATCGATCCTTAATCCATCTAATCATTGATTGATCAATAACCTTGTTACATAAATCGAGCAAAAATACTTTGAGCACAATAATATTTTTAAGTGTTTGTGTAATATGCTAGTAAATATATGAATACAATTATAAGAGTGATGGGAAAAGATTTATACTTAAAATGTGCCTATTTAGAATTTGGGTGGTTCTTCGAATTTTAATTGATAAATATGATAACGAGCCTAAAAATTAGTTTAAAAATAAATGTTTTGTTCATAAAAATCACCATCTCTCATAATACCTCACAAACTCTCCTTTTATTATTTTCATGAAGTAAAACCACTCTCTCACTATATGAAATTCATAGGAAAAAATGTTACATTTAAGGCCTAAATTTCATAGTAAAACTATCATGTAATTAAGTGAAACCATCTTCGCTTGATCTAAAAAAAAATTGTTTACAACAAAATTCATATATATATAAGATAATATAGCTTTGTTTGGAAGCCTTATTTGTTATTATTTGAGTTAATATTAAGAGTAGTGTTATCATCTTGAAATATACTTACTAAAATTTTGACGGAATTGTGACTATTTGTGTATTCAAATCGATACCACATAATTGAGTAGTAACATAGATTGCACATTTACTATTGAAGGATTAATACGGAATGGTTGGCAAACAATTGGGGAATATTTACTTTAATTTTTTATTTTCATTAGAGCATATTCAATTATTTAACCTTTGTTTGCAATTTTTTCGCTCTTTAATTCTTGGATGCTTTCTCATTCCAAAAAAAAAGTAATGAAGAAAATCTTATAATTCCATTCAGCTCACCCGTATTGGTTATGAACATAGATGCCATATATTGTTTTTACTAAAAATGGACACTTTCCGTTCATGCCTTATATTATAGAAGATTTTCGTCTTTTCTTGAAAAATTGTCATCTTTCCAAATCTTCCCATCTTTTTCCAAATTTTATGCCAAATTTTCAAAAAATTATGAAATTTTTAAAATTCATATTTGCTGTTATACCTATGAAACTTCTTAGTTACACAACATGTATAACAGTGGTTAGTATTTTTTATTTATCAAAATTGAAGATTAAATAGTATTAATCTATATGGAGCTATGAGTCATGTTATATACCATTTAAAAGTTGAGAGTGTCTAGGCTTATGGATACGTGTATGTCTATATATACACATATACATAGGATGAAGATATCAATGGTCCTATCTACCAAAAAATAAAAACTAATGATCCAAACTCTTATATCTAACATGTTATTTCTTACCATTAAATTATAATCATCTAACAATGAATACATTTTTTTTGTGTTATTTAACTTTTGCCTAGATTTTAGGGGTGACTAATTAATTTTAATTTTATATCAAGATAACATTTTCCCAATTAATTTTATGAGTAAGATGACTAATTAGATTTATAATTTAAAATAATTACTCTAAAATCTCAACCATGGAGGCAAAAACATTGTGTAATACTGGTAGCATCGTGGCATTCATCGTTAGCTTATTAAGACTTAGAAAACTTTTGGAAGCTTTTTATCATACATTCTTAAATTTAGCTTTTTGGGACGAATCAACAGGTATTATTGTTTGATTTTTAGACCTGTTATTGAGGTTTTCAAACAAAGTTTTATGTGTCATGGGTTTGAAGATGTGTGCTATAGGGTTTGCATCACATTGATCATACATGTATATTTTATTATATCAAAAGTAACAACGTAGTAGCCATTTTTATGGGATAAACGTGTATAATCTACTATCTATTTTAGTTAAAATATTTAGATTCATTAATTTTTTTGATAGATTAGTTCACTTGGTATGAAAAAATAACCGTAAATCTAAATTGTCAATTTTAAACTACATTTGGAAAATAAAATTTTAACATGAATAATTTCTAAAGTAGTTTGTTAACACTTTTTTAAAGCTTTTAAACTAAATTATCACAAAAAAATACTACTAAACCAAGGTGCTCCATTTCGAAAACTAGGTGACCTCTACTATCACCCTTTCTTTTTTAGTCGTCTTGTATACTAATAAATACCTAAATGTTATTCAAAAATATACTCTTAAATAATTATTTTAATCATATTAAGAATTACAATTCATATTGTATATGCTTATTTTCTTAATGAACATGTTGAGTCGAGTAAGTTTATTTGTATACGAATTATATTTATATTAAATTAATCATTTTCATTTCAAAGTCTTATCATAATCATATTAATTATAAAAAAAATAATCAACTAATATATATTATTTTTAACCAAAAAAATCTTATGAAAATTCGATCCGGTGTATTTATCGTGTTAATTTCATATTAACTTATTAAATAATAATGAAAAATATTAACTAATAAATTCATATATTTTATCCAATTATATTTCATTTATTTTTTAAATAGAGTTATGCAAATCTTAATAAAATGATCTATATCACTCATGTTTGAGTAGAGTAGCATATAATTTCATATGATGAGTTTAAGAAGAAGTGATTAATCAAAATATTTTCTCTTGATTAATTAATGAGTATATGTAAATAATCAAAAGATTGTGTTATTTATTCTAATGAAAGTAATTTATAATGTAAATGCATATGCATTTAATGGCACCTATCCTAACGCATTTACATGTTTATATTTTTAATGATATATTTTTTAATAAATGAACAAAAATTGTTCAAATTTTTTTACAATTTTTTCAATTAAATTTAAAATTTTTTGCATTATCTAACGTATAACTTTATAATTTATTAATTCAACACTAACAAAATAATCAAAACATAACGAGTATGATTACAATGATAGATATTAGGCCATAAAAAATTTATTTAAGTTTTATTCAAAGTCTTTTTAGTTAGAACTAAAATGTTCGAGCAGTTTTCAATTAAAACTACTTTTACAAATATGTATATAGAAAAATATAAAAATCATGAATCACGTGTTTTATTCCAAAATAATTTAACTAAAAACGTGATTAAAATTTTAATTTGTTCACTTAACACAGTTTTCACAAACAAATACATATTTTTTTATTTGAAAGTATACATTTGAAAGGTATAAGTATAGTGTGATATCTCAATTAGGTTGTTACCTCCTTAACACTTTCATTATTATTAGATACATAAAAAAGAAATACAAAATAATTATCAATAAAACTTAAATTTAACTTACACTTAGTATCCTGTGAATGAAATAGCTAACAAATGATGGGAGATTCCACGACCAAGATGTATAAAAAAAAAAAAAAACAATAACGGTACTTTCATAAGGTGCCTCTTAACAAAAAGACTGTTTCGTCTCTTCACTTATTATATAATATAGAATTATACATAGTAAGCACTGAATTATGAAATATTACTACTATTGTGAATGACGTTCATTATTTCATAGCGTAGGTAGATATAACAAAAGATATCATAATGAAATTAACTTCAACATTTGCAGTGACATTCATAGCCACTCTTTGTTTTCTTGCAGAGTGAAGCCGGAATAGGACCTCTGCTACATGAGGGAGGGCAGCTACCGCAGGTTTTTCCAACTTCACAATGATTCACTGGGTGGTCTGCACAACACTTCCAATCTGCAATTACTTCATTTTGTCCTCCTATACATATATATTATCCATCAATATTAGAATATCGTTTACTTTCATAATCTTTATTAAACATGCATTATCTTTTGAATGTACTAACGTTGACTTATGAAATTAGTTAACCCAAAAATATATTCATATAAATATAAAAAACTATCTATAGGAAATTTCTATCTGTACAGCAAAAAAAATACTAATACTAGAGCAACTTAATTTTTTACCTAATAATTTTATACTCGATTTTCCTAACAATATTTTTGGACGAAACGAAAAGGATAGTGAGAATCGATCATCCTCCCTTAAAAGTTTTAGAGTATATATTTAAATGAATTAAGTAGCCAAATGGCTTACCATCAATATGTTCATCAATCATAATTTTATGCTATTTATTTTGTTAATTTAATTACTAAATAATAATTTTGTCTGTATAAAAAATTAACCATTTCCTACAAGCAAGTAAATGAAAAAAAGTGGAAAACAAGTTGGTTATATGTATATATACTATGAATAATGTGATATATACACCATGGAATCAAAACGAAGCAAACCTATGTAGAGGATGATCAGAACCGTAACAAGCATCAAAGATACAAAGCGGTTGAATTTGGCCATTTTTTCCTTCATAGAGTGTATATAGTGATATCTTCTTGATTATGCTCTCCATGAAACTCACAAATGTACGTGTATTTATAGATTAACGAAACAACAGCATTGCTTGGAGGGAACATGGTCACCACAAAAAATTTAGAATTAATTTTTTTATTTTTATTATATAGGAGATGATAGAATTTGTTACTGTACAGCCCCTTCAAAAAAAATTTATTTTATTTTTTTATTAAAATTATATTTTAATCTAATTTTTGGTTGCTATATGTTTTAAAAATAAATTAATAATCAATTTGAATTTGGTTCAAGAAAATGTAAATTAAAAAAACTAATCTTTAACGAAAATTATGAAAATATGTATAAAAAAGAGTTATTTTTCGTTAAAAAATTGAATTTGAGGTTATCTTACTGCTAATGAATATATAAATCTATTGCAAGATTAAAATTTACATTATTAAACATTATAAACTTGCAACCAAAACTTTTTATTTAATTTTTTGGCTCGCATAAAATTTCATTCTTGGTTCCATCCCTTTATAGTGTAGATAAAAATAAGATTTTTATATTGTGCTTTTTTTTTCGCTAGAATGACATTGATCATGTATTTTTAATCTACGATATAAGACAATACAAATATAAGGATTAATTTAAATTTTAAATTTAAATTCAATGCATAAGGTGAATTTAAGATTATTATATAAAGTATAATTTCACAATAACAAAAAAAAGAGAGATTTTTTTTTTATAAAATCTCTTAAAACTTCTAATTAATGACAATAATAAAATCCTTATATTTTGCTCATATTTCTTCTATAAAAATGAATTAGCTCAATCATTACGCATTAAATGCCTTTTAATTTGAAATATTATTTATATAATATAGAAAAAGTAAAATCACAAGTTGAAGACTCTAATCCTAAATACAAAACAAAATATTTCAAATAATAACTCATATTACTAACATAAAGTTCACCATATTCATTGAATGGGAATGTATACGATTGATATTTAAAATATATCAAAAACAACTAGATAAAAGGAAAGTGGCAAGAAGATCTGTGTATATGGTTTGCTTCAATGAAAAATGATTTGAACAAATAGTATCCACAATTCATAATATATTTTGGATGAAAGCATTTAAAAGTACATATATTAATATATATAAAAACTTAAATTATTTAGTGATTCCTAAAATCAAAAAAACTATTTCATTACGAACAAAAATACATATATGTTGTTAGATTGTATTCATTTAAAAATCAGAGATTATTTTAGTAAATTTATTTTTTAAACAATTTGTATTGGAAAAGGTCACCATATATATATTGAATTAATGTATTAGTTTTTATTAATTAATTTCATTATGTTATCATCTTGCAATATACTTATAGCTTTCCAAAACTTTGAAGTAACAGTGAATATTTGTATATTCAAATCGATACCACATAATTGAGTAATAACATAGATTGCGCGTTTACTTTTGAAGGATTAATACCGAATGATATGATTGGCTTTTTTATTTTCATTAAAGCATATTCAATTAATTAACCTTTGTTTGCATGTTTCTCTCTCTTTTAATTAACCAAAAGAAAAAAAAGTAAACAAGAAATTTGTACTATTCCATTTTCCTCACCCTTAATGGTAATGAGCATAATAGATGCCATATATTGTTTTTACTAAAAATGGGCATTTCCATTCATGCCTTATATTAGAGAAGATTTTCGTCCTTTTTTTGAAAAATTATCAGTCTTCAAAATCTTCCTTTTTTTCCCATATTATATGGAAATTTTCCAAATATTGATGCAATTTTTAAAATTTACATATATTGTTATACATGTGAAATTTTTCCTCAACTTTAAAAATTAAATTGTATTGATATATATGAAGCTTGACTCATGTTACATACCACCTGAAAGTTTAGAATATATATATATCCATTTCAATAATGTCCTATTTAGCAATGAAAAAAAAGTACCAACGATCCTAACTATTATATCTAACATGTTATTTTTTACCATTAATGAACTATTCTCATCTAACAATAAATATAGATTTTAAGAGTGACTAATTAGTTTTAAATTTTATATCCAAATGTTTGTGTATATTAAATTATCTTATGAGTAAGACGATTAATTAAATCTATTATTTAAGATAATTAATCTAAAATCTCAACCGTTAGATTATGGTCAATAAATTATTGTTTACTATTCTTTGTCATTGTGGCATTCACCAATAGCTTGTCATAGTTTGAGAAACCTTTGAGCGCTTCCTATACTACAATCTAAAGTTTAGCTTTTTTGGATCAGATAACCAGATATTATTGTTTAGTTTCTAGACATGTTCTTGCGGTTCTCAAGCATAGGTTTTGTGTTATGGGGTTTGCATCACATTGACTTTATACATATATCTTACTATATCAAAAGTAACAGCATGGTAGTATTTTTTTTGAGACAAATGTCGTAATAGTCTACTTGTTATTGTAGTTAGAGTACTTAGATTCAACAATTTTTTTATTAGATTAATCTATCAAGTATGAAAAGGTGATACTATAAGTCTAAATGGTAAATTTTTAGATTTTGAAAAAATTATTATTTTTTAATTTTGTTAACTACATTTGGAAAAAATTTAACATGGATAATTTTTAAAGTAATTTTTAACACGTTTTTAAAATTGAAAAACTAAATTATCACAAAAGAAACTATTAGACTTAAGTATTCTATTTTGAAAACTAGATGACCTCTGTCATCATCCATCCTTTTTTCGTTTTCTTGTACACTAATAAATACATAAATATTTTTTAATAAATATACTTTCAATATACAATTTTAATTGGTAGTTTTAATGTGTATTAGCTTTACATTATTACTATTAGGTAGTTATTTAATCAAATTAAAAGCGACAATTAATGCAGTTTATTCTTGTCTATTTAATAAACATGTTGTAAATCCATTTATGTGTTAATCATATTTTTGTTTAATCAATCATTTTCATGTCAAGGACTTATCATATCTTATATTAGTTATAAAAAATGATCAACTAATATATGTTATTTTTAATCAAAAAAAATTTCTTACAAAAATTCAATCTAGTGTGTCTATCATGTAAATGTTAGATTAACTTATTAAATAATAAAAAAAAAAGTTAATTAATAAGTTCATAAATGCTATCCAATTATATATTTTAAAAAAAATTATGAAAGTCTTAATAATATCATGCTATATCACTCATGTTTGAGTAGAGGTAGCATATACTTTTATATGATGATTTTAAGAAGACACAATTAATCAAAACAATTTTTTATTTCATTAAAAAATGGGCAGATGCATATAATCAAACGATTCTTTTATTTATTTTAATTAAAGTAATTTAAAATAAAAAAACATATATATTTAATGGCACCTATTCTAATGCATATACATGCTAATGTTTTGCAATATACATATATTTGATAAGGTAATTTTTAATAAAAAAAATACAAAAATTGTTCAAATTTTTTACAATTTTTCAATTGAACTTAAACAAAATTTTTATTTTCTAATATATGACTATAAATTTATTAATACATCACTAATTCATTAGATAATAAAATAATGACATTGTGTCAATTATGATCATATATATTAAATAATAAAAAATTATTTAAGTTTTATAAGTTTTGTTGTGTTTAATTTTTATGTGTTGGCTTCTCGTGTATAAAAAACATGGTATATATGTATTTTTACTCAATATTATGTGTGGCTCTTATAAGATTGGTTAGTAAAAATCAATAATACATACACATAGTTAAGAACACTGTGATTAAAAGCATGTTTTTCACACCATATGATTTGTTGTTTTTAGTAGACATGCTAGGTTAAGAGTGATGATTTTTTGTTCATTTAAGGTGCAAGTATTTGTAGAATTTACTCAACATTTTTGGAAATGAAAAATATTTTCTTTGAGTACCTTGCCACCACCCTTACCACCATCCTTAGTGAGGTGGTTGGTGAGGTGGCTGGTTGAGACTTTATAAATATCCCTCACTTCTCTCAAATCTTTACCTATATTTTTAATATCGAAACTCTGTTGAAATTCATGTTGAGATTTGTATTTATTTTTGAAATCATTTTGGAGAGCTTATAATTGCGTGTGGGTCGTTTAGTGAGTTAATTTATCAAATCATAATCTATGTGCATAAGTGGTTTGATTGTGTAACTCTTATACACCATTTGGGATCTATGAAGAATAGTGTCTTCTAGTGCCTTAAGATTGAGAGTGATTCTCAAGATTTCTCATTCTATTAATATTTCACATTATTGATCTATGGTTACTGATCACACCACATTGGGTGGTATTGGTTGTGAAGGAGAGTCAGGTTTGTGTGTTGAACTAGGTTGTTATAGAAGTAGTAAGAAATAGAAACAATAGGCAGTTCGGACAAAGGTTCCAACTAATAGAGGTAATAGTGGTTCTATTTCTTTCAGAATTGTAACTATTTTATTGATTAATGAATTATTTTTTGTTGAGTGGTTGCCTTAAGCAATGCAAGGACATTAACATATAGATACGATATCTATATGAGTTTGCCTCATTATATTGCTTGATATACATGATCCCTTGTTGTGTTAGTACAATCAAAATTTTAAGGTGTGTAAATTACAACATACTGCAGTTACTCTGATCGGAAAGTGTTAGCTATTTTCCTACTTTCTATTTATTATATAATATCTATTGTGAAAAGTTATTTATTTATCTGATATTATATTATCTTTGTTTTTGTTGTATTTTCTATTTAAGTGTATTCTTTTTATTTATGTAAGTTCAGATTGAGTTATAAAGGAGTCTATATCTTCTTACTTTAGTACTATACCAGGTCGTATATTATTTCACTTGATATCAATGTAAGTGCACCCTTTTGGCCTTAAGCACTCTAGTGTTGATTTTGTTAACTTGTTTTTTACACATACATTTTCTCTCTAATGGAGTTAGGATAAGAAGGAAATGTAGGTAGACCTCTGTATTTCAATTGGTTGAATTATGCTTATTAGAAATCATAAATGAGGACCTTCTTGTAGTCTCGAGGAAATCGTGTATGGTTCCTTGTGGAGAATGGCTAAACTCACCAAACTAAAACCCTATAAGATAATATTTTTATTCCAAAACCTATGATTGAGTGGACTAAGGAAAAATACAAACGGTTCACATGGAACAGTAAGGGTTTATATGTTATCATCAAGGTTGTGATGCTTGATAAGTATAGAAGGATTTAGAGTTGTAAAAATTAAAAAAAAAACTTGATATTCTGGAGATAATTTATAGAGGTATATAAACTGTTATGAGATTTATAATGTTAAAGTTGAATAGAGACTTTGAATTGTTCATTATGCAAGAAGATGAGACTTTTGATAAATTTTATGCATAGTTCCCTAACATTGTTAATTGTTCATACAACTTAGGTAGACCTATTAGTGAATAAAAACAAATTTAAAAGACAATTAGCAATCTACCTTATAGGTTTCTGATCGGGGCAGAACCGACGTCGCCGATCCTGCCCGTTACTTTGGTTTTATCTATTTATAAAACTCTCGCAAGTGCACGAATCATTTCGTAGAAAATGATAAGTATACTCCCAAGGTCGATATAAGGAAGGAATGTATGTGGTTTTTAATTTATTATTCAAACTTTTAAAAACGAAATTAAATCCTAAACATCCTGTCACGATATTTTGGGGTTTTGTGTTTTTAATCTAATTACATAAAAATAAACATAGATTCAATAAACATTTATGCAAATTTTATCATTTATAATGGTGGAGTATTTATGGATATAATAATTAAGTTAATTATGCTTGCTCATATTAATTAGGTTATTAAAGATATGAATTGATATTTATTGATTCTCTCTTTTTTACATGAATACTATCTTTGGTGGGGTTAGATATTCTTTGTTAACTAAACAAATTAATTAACACCTATGGGTGGGGTTGATAACTAATTTGGTTAATTAAATTAATTCCTTTCTAAGAGATTGAAAATGAACTATTTAAATGCCACCTTTGGTGGGGTTAGACAGTTTAAACTTTATTCAAGGTGTCCAAATTAAACCTAAGAATTTAGTTATCCGAGTACTAACTTTCAAGTTTTAAAACCACTACTGAAAACATGTTGACAATACATTTGCGGATAATAATTCTTATAAAAACTTTTGAAATAGAGCTTCACTCTAACTAATGCAAGGCGATTGTACCAACAAATAAAAGAGCACTACTTAAATCGATAGGATAACTAAACCTTAAAATCTAATTTTCGTGATTTAAGTTTGTAATGAAAAATAATATATTTCTCTCTAACATTCTTAATATAAAATCTTGAATAAAAATAAAATCAATTCATTTTAGAGATTTTTACCTATTTAATATTTCGCAAGCATAACAACGCTATTATTATATCATGTTTACAAATAGCAAACACACTAAAATTTAATCACAGCATAAATTAAATATAAATACGTAAGAATAAAGCATAAAAAATAAATCAGTAAGAAAATAAAATCCTTACAGAACTTGATGCTATTCCCGTTCTGGAAAACCTCCAAGCGGAATTTGCACTCCCATTTATTGAATCAAAAAGCTAATAAATTACAAAAACATAACTAGTTCTTCCGAAAAAAGGAAGAACTCTAAAACTAAGAGAAATTAACTAAAAACTAAGAAAAACTAAAAAAAACCTAAAAATCTAAGAAAAGAGAGAAAGAAAGAAGAGAGAAGTGTGTTTTGAGGTGTGTTTTGAAGTGAAGGGAAGGGGGGTATTTATAGGTGAGGATGGAGAGAAAAAATGAGTAAAAAATATTTAAAAATGTAAAAACGCGTATTGGAATTGCTGATGTCATTAATGACGCCGATGACGCCACAGGCGCTGCACGTGAAAAAATGGGGCGAAGGCGTTTGGCGCTGGCGCTACGAACGTCGGCCGCGCAGTTCGGCGCGAGTGAATAGTGCTCCGCGCGATGGAAGCAATGGAGCGTGGGCCGGACTTGTGTATACAAGGGCTGGCTGCAGTACATCTTTTGACATTTTTGACCTTTTCGACCCATTTTGTCCAATTTTTTTCCATGTTTGTTGACCTTTTCCCACTTATTTATTAATATATTTGTGATGTATTGCTTCAAGTATTCCTCTTTGAGTCTTTTTTAAATTGCGTTTTTAAGCCAAAATACCTGAAAAACAATAAAAATACACGTTATTGCGAAAAAGACAAATTTATATAAATATATGATAAAACATATAAATATATGTATTTTTAATCAATTAATGTACATAAAATCATGGTTATTTTAGTGCTTTTGGGCACTCATCACAATCTGACCACCGAACTTCTTGCATAGTCCCTTAGCAAAGAAGCGATAAAAACTAAAAATTAAACTATCCTAAATCACTTCCGTAGATTGACACGGTTGCATTTAGCATCATGCAATAAGCCTTTTAAACCCCTAGGTTGCCCTAGTGGACGAAGTTTGAGTCTCGTGAGGGTTTTCAAGAATGATACCCACAAACATTGAACTAAATGTAAAAATTAAAACAAATAATAACAACAATCAACTTAAAAACTAAAATTACAACAAAATCAAAAATTAACGTTTAAGAATAAAAGAAAACAACATATCACAAAAATGTCTCATACTTTTTAATCTCCTTTAAGATCATAATTAAAATCTCATATGCATAAGTTATTTTAATCTTTTTAAACAATCATGATTTATTATAATAATTAGTCGGAAATCATTTTCATATTTCATATCAAAAATGTATCAAATTAATTTCACCCAATTTCAGTGTTATAAATCCGAATTGCCGACTCTTATTCCTCACAAGTCAATACTCTCAAAACACTGAATCCTATGGGTTCAAACACTCATACTAATTTATATGCGAAAGAGTTGATGTATAGAAATGAACTAATATGTTCGCATATGTATAAAGAAGAAAGGCTCAAAGTGTTATTTTGACGTTGATCTCATGGAAGGAATCAAATGTATAAATTATAAAGATATCATATATAAAAATTATTTTCATGCATAAATCAAACTCATTAAGAAAAAAATTTCAAGATATATGCCTTTTACAAATGAAGAAAGCGCAATGACTTTTTTTTAAGGAATTGCTTCCTATATCTTTCTTTTATAATTAACCTTTACTCACAACTTTGTAGGCAATGTGGGTGATAGTATGTAGATTATACTATATCTTCCTTCTCTCTATATTTTTCTGAAGATACTTTTCAATATATATCATTTTTTAGAGAGTCAACGCATGTACAGATTGTACATTTTTTTTTTTTTGGGTAATATGGGTCATAAGATGTAGATTATACTATATATTCTTTATCTCTCTATTTTTTTCTCAAGATACTTTTCAATATATATCATTTTTTTAGAGTCAACCCACGTACAGATTGTACATTTTTTTTTTTAGGATTTTGGTGAGTGGTTAATTTTGTGGCTTTTGTTTGATCTTGGTTTAGGTAGCCCAGATATGTCTCTCTTTTTTTGTAACAACATGCATCGAATGAGATAAAAGCATATACTATCAATTTCTACTCAAATCATTTAATCTAAGCAAAAATAATAATAAAAAATATACGATACTACTATTAAGATGAGAAAAAATTCATACATTCAATATTAATGCCTATAGAGATCATCTAAGAATTTGAAGAAATAAGAAATGTGTTTCGAGTAGAAAAATATATATTTCACTCTGAATAAAGGAAATTAGGCTCAAATTATATCTCACAAAGGTAGTCTCCACTAAAACAAATTCATAAACACCGATTTTGGGTTTAATATAATTTCTACATCTTATCAAGAAATACTAGTTATGACAAAAATTAACTAATTATCAAAAACAATTACAAAATATTTCATGATATGTTTTCAAAAATTAATCTAACAGTACAAAAGACTTAACTCTTTACTTAAATTTGATTTAAAGAAATGATAAATTTTTGTGAGAAAATATTTTTTTTTTTAATTTTTTTTTAAATTTCAAAAATTACTAAATCACACAAAACAAACACAAAAAATGAAGATGTGAACATAAAAAAGAAAAAAAAATTGTTTTTTTTTTTTTGAATTTTTTTTTAAATTGTTAAATCTTTTTTTTTTTCTAATTAAGCATGGTAACTTTTCACCACCTAACCAAGAACTTACATTGTCTCAATGTAACAACTGTAAATTAAAGATAAAAGAGAGAAAGAGAAGAAAAATTACCTATTTCTTGAGAATGTGTAAGTAGTAATGGAGAAATGCAAGTGCATTCATCATATTCATCATTAAAGTGTATACTGAGCATGTATTCTTTGTGAACTTCTAACAACTCAAAAAATATTTTTAGTTTTAAAAATTTAAAAATTATTCACATATAATTAAACCAAAATAAATCAAATTAAAACAAATAACAAAAATTACCTAAAATGACGTGGGTTGCCTCCCATCCAAATAAGCTTAGTTTAACGCCTTAGCAAGACTTAACTGGGATTGCCTTTTAAGTAAACTCAATGTCCCCTCATCATTGAGTCAATCAAACCTACAAGTAAGACAATGTTGTCTACCTATACTGCTTCAAACATGCCCTATTGATTTTCAAATTTTTCTCTGTACTAAAACTAGGGGCATGCTTCGAGGGTTTTAGATAACCCACATCTAGGTGCAAATCAAATAATTAAGGCATCAAAACACAATTGTACCTAGAACAAAACAAAACAACTAACTCCTTAGATTGTAATTAAAGCTTTAAAATTTTGGAGATAGTTTCTAATTTTTTTTTTTTTAATTTTTTAAGTTAAAATAACATAATCAAGATAACCAAGAGTGCTCCCAGGAAAGAACGCGGGCAAAGGCTCCTTAAAAACCATCCTCCTAGACAGAGCAACGCTCCCGTGAAAGACTAGTGGTACAAAGGCTTCCAAGAACTAGTCTCCCTACGTAACTCCCTTAGATCTTTACTTTTCATGCTATTAAAATTAAGTTAATTAAGTTAAGTTAACTTAAAATTTAAGTTAATTAAGTTAATAAAAAGGTAGGTTAATTAAGTTAATGAAAATCTAAGTTAATTAAGTTAGTAAATTAAATTAATTAAGTTAGTAAAATAAGTTACTAAAAATCTAAGTTAAACAATTTAAACTAAAAATTAAAAAAAAAAAAAAGTAGTTAAAAAAAATTTGAAAAAAAAAACAAAAATAAACCAAAAAAAAAATAAAATGAAAATGTAAAAAAAAAAAAAAAAAAATAAAAAGATAAAAAGAAAAAAAATAAAAAATAAGACAAAATAAAAAAAATAAAGAAAAAAAATAATTGAAAAACAAAAAAGAAAAAAAAAAGAAAAAGAAGAAACAACAAAAAAAAAATTGAAAATAAAGTTTTTGATTTTTTTTTATTTTTTGATTTTTTGATTTTTTTGATTTTTTTGATTTTTTTGATTTTTTTATTTTTTTGATTTTTTTTTATTTTTTTTATTTTTTTTATTTTTTTATTTTTTTTTATTTTTTTATTTTTTTTATTCTTATTTATTTATTAATTTAATTTAAAATTTATTTACTTTTTTTTTACTTCAAATTTCAAAATGCAAAATTATTTTATTATTCATGCTATATTTTTTTATTTATTACGAAATTGAAATTTGAATTTTTTTTTTTTACTTTTCACAAACAACAAAATTTTTTATTTTTTTTTAATTTTTTAATAAAAAAAATCACAATTATTTACAACACAAAAAGTTTTTAAAATTTTGATAAATAATTTAAAAACGCTATTCCTTCCCCGGCAACGGCGCCAAAAACTTGATACCATCATCCCTTGAATGCGCCTAAAAACTTGATCAGGCAGAACCGACAAGCCGCTGATCCTGCCCGTTACTTTGGTTTTATCTATTTATAAAACTCTCGCAAGTGCACGAATCATTTCGTAGAAAATGATAAGTATACTCCCAAGGTCGATCTAAGGAAGGAATGTATGTGGTTTTTAATTTATTATTCAAACTTTTAAAAACGAAATTAAATCCTAAACATCCTGTCACGATATTTTGGGGTTTTGTGTTTTTAATCTACTTACATAAAAATAAACATAGATTCAATAAACATTTATGCAAATTTTATCATTTATAATGTGGAAAGTATTTATGGATATAATAATTAAGTTAATTATGCTTGCTCGTATTAATTAGGTTATTAAAGATATGAATTGATATTTATTGATTCTCTCTTTTATATGAATACCACCTTTTGGTGGGGTTAGATATTGTTTGTTAACTAAACAAATCAATTAACACCTATGGGTGGGGTTGATAACTAATTTGGTTAATTAAATTAATTCCTTTTTCTAAGAGATTGAAAATGAACCATTTAAATGCCACCTTTGGTGCGGGTTAGACAGTGATTTAAACTTTATTCAAGGTGTCCAAATTAAACCCTAAGAATTTAGTTATCCGAAAGTACTAACTTTCAAGTTTTAAAACCACTACCTAAAACATGTTGTCAATACATTTTCGCATAATAATTCTTATAAAACTTTTGAAATAGAGCTTCACTCTAACTACCTAGGCGATTGTACTAACAAATAAAAGAGCAACTCTAAATCGCATCGATAACTAAACCTTAAAATCTAATTTTCGAGATTTAAGTTTGTAATGAAAAATAATATATTTCTCTCTCTAACATTCTTAATATAAAATCTTGAATAAAAATAAAATCAATTCATTTTAGAGATTTTTACCTATTTAATATTTCGCAAGCATAACAACGTTATTATTATATCATGTTTACAAATAGCCAACACGCTAAATTTAATCACGCATAAATTAAATATAACATGTAAGAATAAAGCATAAAAAATAACTCCAAGAAAATAAAATCCTTACGTAACTTCGATGCTATTCCCGTCTGTCGAAAACCTCCAAGCCGAATTTGCACTCCCATTTATTGAATCAAAAGCTAATAAATTACAAAAACATAACTAGTTCTTCCCAAAAAGGAAGAACTCTAAAACTAAGAGAAATTAACTAAAAACTAAGAAAAACTAAAAACCTAAAAAATCTAAGAAAAGAGAGAAAGAAAGAGAGAAGTGTGTTTTGAGGTGTGTTTTTGAAGTGAAGGGAAGGGGGTATTTATAGGTGAGGATGGAGAGAAAAAATGAGTAAAAAATGTTAAAAAATATTTAAAAATGTAAAAACGCGTATTGGAATTCTTGATGTCATTAATGACGCCAAGATGACGTCACAGGCCAGCACGTGAAAAATAAGCGAAGGCGTTAGGCTATGGCTGCGCAGCCTTGGGGTCGTTGCCCGCTAGTCGGCGAGTGAATAGTGCCCGCGCGATGGAGAAGCGGCCTGGACGGGCAGCTACATGGAGCTGCGCGGCACGGGGCAACATCAAGGCGGCCGGGCTGCCGGCGGCGATTGTCTTTTTGACATTTTTGACCTTTTCGACCCATTTTGTCCAATTTTTCCATGTTTGGTGACCTTTTCCCAGTTATTTATTAATATATTTGTGATGGGTTGCTTCAAGTGTTCGTCTTTGGGTCTTTAAATTGCGTTTTTGAGCCAAATTACCTGAAAAACAATACTAATCACCCTGATTCCGAAAAAGACAAATTTATATAAATATATGATAAAACATATAAATATATGTATTTTTAATCAATTAATGTACATAAAATCATGGTTATTTTAGTGCTTTTTGGGCACTCATCAGTTTCCTACTAAAGTTACACAGTACTTGAGTCAATGTACATACCTGGTGAGCTTGTTATAAATGAGCTAGTTGGTCACGTGTAAGTCTTTGAACTGTATCACATGTTGCTAAACACAAACAAAATTCTTTTGATAAGGGAAAAAGCTTAGTTTTGAAGACAACCAAAGGAATTGAACCAAGCAAATATGTTTGTACCACGATTGGTAGTAATGATGACTCTGATGCAAATAAGGAGGAAATAGTTTTCTTTCCTAGAGATTCACTAGATTATTTAGAAAGAAGAAACCCTTGTTTGGGATTACTTGAAGAGATACTTCAAGGTCTATGTCCTTAAAGTCTATAAATGCTTATAAAGACTTAAAAAATAAATTTGAGAAGAAGATTAACTTGAATAAAATCATATACTTTAAATGTGGAAAGACTAGACACATTTTTATCGATTGTTTTCAAAAAGAAAATCACACAAATAAGCATACTATGAAAGCTGATTTTTTTATTTCAGATAGTAATAGTATTGATGATAAGGATCACACTGATTTTATGACATTCGTTGCTTCTAATAGTGTTGTTGATCCTTTGACTGGTGTGTTAGATGTTTAAGAGGTTATAGTTAACACTAATGATGATGATGATGAACAATATGAATTACTTGAATCCTATAATGTGCTTTTACTGGAGCATATTGAGTCTGAAAAATTAAAGAAAAAAGATTGGGAAAGCCTGGATAAGAAAGAGCATGAAATATACACATTGAAGAAAAATCTAGAGCAAATGAATTCCTTTATTGATGGCCAACAACTTGATCTCACTAAAAAATGTGAGGTCATTCAAAAGAGATATTCAAATTTGCTTGAGAAACTTGATGCAAATAATGAAAAGGTGAAAAAGCTTGGGGTTTTCATGCTTGGTAAAGTTACACAACAGTTTGTTAGCCTTGATCCCTTTCCTAGTTAGAACGTAGAGATATATTCTATTTTTAATTAGATAGTACAAACTTGTGAAATACCTCATAATTCTATTTATAAAATCTCTCATTTTTGTTATACGAATAAGTAATGTAACCATGATGATAAAGACTTGAAGAGGGAGACTCTTGAAGTGGCTCATAATTCTATTTATGTCATGCATACAGACAGCAATAAAATACATCGAAGCTTTAAGGACTATTATTGGTATAAAGACATAAAACAAGAAGAAAATAGACTATGTGCTTGTGCTTAATATGCCAACAAGCGAAAGACAGCACCAGAGACCCTTTAGATTGTTACAACCATCATGTTTTGCTAAGCATCTTTATATATGCAAGAAGCATTATATATATAATTCCTATTTGATTACTTGACATAAGAAATTAAAGCACTTTTTATGATCATAAAGTATCATAAAAAGAAATATAACTAATATTTCTTGATAGGATCATAAAGTATCATATTACTTATGTTTATTGTATCTTGCACATATTAATAACTAGCAAAATATATTTAGTATTGATAAGATCAAGAGCTTTTTTTATTGATTCTTATTGAAGAATATTCTTCATTTATTTTCTAGAAAATACATTTTAGTCAATTGGATGTATAAAAAATTATTTTGTATATGTTATTATTATTATGACATTATGTAAATGCAAAGTATTAAATTTATATCATGCAAAGCCATAGTTTACTATTACAAGTAAATGGAAAAGGAAAATTTGCTCTAATGTCATGAAATTTATAAAAGTGATACGATGAAAGGAGTTAAGTGATGTTTGTGGACTTATTGAATGGATTTTTATATATTTCAACATGACGGTGTTGAATTACAATCAAAGTTTCGACAGAATATATTATATGTTTTGAAGTCATCGCTTTCATTTTAATAATTGAAAGGCCATTATGTGGAGCTAAAATATGAATTTATGTATATTTAATATGAGATAGTTTTTATTATCAACTATGAGATTAACTACGAGTCAAGACCCTTTTCACTTTAACAATTGAGAGAATGTCACATTAATATCGAATGTGATAATTCAATGATATCTTACATTATATGCTTATCAGTATTAGGAGAATAACTAACCCACACACTATACTTTTTTTCCTTTATGTGGTTTTATCCCATTAGATTTTCCTTGGAAGGTTTTAATGATGCATGTCTAGCATACACATGAGAATAATGTACTTTTTTTCCTTCGTTGGGTTTTGTCCAATTGGATTTTTCTAGAAAGGTTTAGGGTTTGTATTGTTTAGTCTCTTAACTGTGTAAAAATTACTAATTCAAGATAAATTATATTATTTTAATGATTTTTTTATTAAAATATTATTATTTTTCTATCATGTAATTAAAATAATTAAAACACAAATCTTTAACAATATTAAAATTACAATTAATATGAAAAAAAATCGTTTTAATATTTATTAATTTCCATTATTTTATTTTAATGTTTTATTATATTTTAATTTTTATTAAAAATTAGAAAATATATTTAAATAATTTTTTGTTTGCATTTTATTATTGTTAATTTTTTACTTAAACAATTTCATATTAGATTTCACTTTTATTTTTTCAAAGATTTATATTTTAATCACTTAATATAAAATAATAATATTTTAATATAAAAACTATTATGTCTTTAATTGACTATTTTTACAAAGATAAGAGACTAAATAACATTGTTTTGAATAAACAGTACAAATGACGTACTCTAAAAAACTTCTATAACATCTTTATCCTTTTTGCGTGATTGATATCCAAGATAGAGTGTTATGATATACATGTCAAATATCATCTTATATATAATAATTGAAATAATATATATGATACTTGTTAATTTTATTTGATGTTTCAAATAGAGATTTGATAACTACCATATTATGGAATTGTATTTAAATATTTCTATTTTATCTTATATTTTGAAATTTGAATTGTATCTTGAAAGTCTTATAAATAAAATTTATATCATTAATAACATAAGATAAATTGTTCTCTATATTATTATATTATCTTTTTATTCTAGCTATATAATAGAAAAAAGTTATACATTTATAAAAACACATTTGAGATCTTAAAAGGAAAATTCCTCTATCACCGAAAATTAAATATGCATAGACTAATTGAATAAAGTCATGTCAAATGGAAAGTGACCTCCTTTCACTACAACCGCGTGGTAGTTTCCAAGCAATTCCACAACCGTGCGTCTCTCTTTTTCCTCCATATTTCACTCGGCTTATCATATGAAGTCATTGATTCCCAAAAAAAAAAAAAAAAATTATGAAATTAATTTTTATTTTTCTTCATATCTCACTATATAATTCCCTATATATAATATAATTCTACGTAAATGACCATATTGACTAGAAAAGAAAGTTGGTCAAGCACCCTTTAAACTCGCATTATTCCATACATAGAGAGGTAATTAATTGGCAAAGATAGAGAGAAAAAAAATGGCAGATTTGATACCTGGGTTTAGATTCTATCCAACTGAAGAAGAGCTGGTTTTAGTGTATTTGCATAACAAGCTAGATGGTACTAAAAGTGAGGATTTGATCCATTGTTTTATGGACAAGTTAATCCCAGTGATTAATATTTATGAGTATAATCCATGGGACCTCCAACGTAAATTTCTCGATCTTAATTTTTATAATTTTATTTGTTTTCTTATATATTATTATTTTTTTCTTCCATTTGATCCATTAACTAAATCACTCACGTTCATGGCGGATTCAGGATTTAATTTCAACAGAGTGATCATATAAACAATAAAATCATGTAATTTGTTTATAATTGATCTATACATATTACATCTAATTAAAAAAAAATTCTTTGTTAAGAGTGATCGCACTAGTGCCTCTCTTGACCCCTAGCTAGGTAGATCCGCCTTGGTGTTTGATCCACTTCATTTCCTGAGTTAATTGGTATTAATATGTCTTTCAATTAACATAATCTTTTGTTTGTTATTGGTTGATCAATGATCAGAGTTCTCGGGAGAACTATGCCATGGAGATACAGAGCAATGCTTCTTCTTCATTCCTAGACAAGAAAGTGAAGCTCGAGGAGGGAGACCCAATAGGCTTACACCAATTGGCTACTGGAAAGCAACTGGGTCTCCTTGTTATGTTTATTCTTCCAAAAATGGAGTCATTGGTGTGAAAAGAACAATGGTGTTTTACCTGGGTAGAGCTCCAAACGGAAATAAAACTGAATGGAAGATGAATGAATATAAAGCCATTCAAGCAGATAATAATGCTTCTTCATCCACTACTACTACTAGTAGTACAACTCCAAAGGTATATATGATTTATGATTTCTTGTTAGATATCTAGTAATTTTTTAATATATTAAGCGGGTGTGAGATTTGTAAAAGTTTGCTGGCATATAACAACTAATTTTAAAAGATTAACTAATAAATTGAGAAGCAAATTAATGATACTTAATTATAAACTTCACCCTAAAATTACCATGAACTCCATTTTTATTTCTAATAAGAATGAAATCAAGAAATTCCTAAAAAATAAAATCTTAGTTACATGATATAGAATTTTTATTTTTATTTCCATAAAATTATACTTCATAAATTTAATATTTTTGTTAATGATTTTTAAATTTTATAATTATAATAAAAATATAATTGATATACGTGTAATTTTTTGTTAATCGATGTGTCGATAATATTATTAATAGTATTTTATAAAGATTAATAGTATAAAAATAATAAAAAATATCTTATCATATATTTTTGTAACATTTAAACTTTAATAATTAAAAATTTTACGTTAGAAAAATATATGTATGGCACTCACCTCAACAACATGAAGCTTCTCTCCAAACTGTAGTGCCTAACCATTAACCAAAACCCTTATCGTAACAATAAAATAAAATAAACAAATAAAGCCCAAGTTGATATAGAGAAGATAAGTCATATTTTTTAAAAAATTTAAAGATAATGGAGCTAATACTTGACATTTATTAAGCACACATTCCAACTATTAATAACTTAATGTTGGTATAATTATTTAATAGGTTTTAAGTTTTAACAAGAAAAAGTGTTAATTTAATTAAATTTATTATTTTTAATATTTTTTATTTTAATTAATTTTAAAATATTTTGACCAAAAAATATATTTGAACAATTAGATTGAAAATTTATGCCATGTTCTGATGCTTAAAATTATAAAATCGTGAATAAGAGAATGAAGTTAAACTTCACATTATGCGTATTTGACTTAATTTTTCAATCAAATCGGCTAATTATTTGTTAAAGTAATTTATTGAAATATATTTTAATAATAATAATATTCAATTAAATTAAAAATTTTAAAAATAGTAAATCAAAAGTTTTTGCTTAATAATAGTAACTGAACATATTTGTTTGGTAAATTAAGAATAAAGGATTATTCCTACACCAATGTATACAACAAGAAACTTAAAGAGGTATTTAGTTGGCCTTGCAAAGAATAGTTTAAATATTCTAGAGTATAGCTTCCGGTTAATTTTGAGAATACTAATTTTTTTTTTACTTTTATATCATTAAATATTACAAATATTATAAAAATAATATCAAATATCTTTTTCATTATTGTTGTACTATTAAATTTTATAAACGTTATCAAAATATTATCATCATCAATCCATTAACTAGAATTAATAGTAAGTTATAATAAAAAGTTTAATAATATTTTTATAATATTTATAAAATTTAATGGTATAAAAATAATAAAATAAAATTAATGATATTTTTATAACAACTCAAATTTCAGAGAGGCATACTCACTCTTTTGGAAACTAACGTGATAGGTTAATAATTTGTAGTGTGGTTATAGTGGTTAAGCATAACACATGTGATTTGAAGTTTATGTTTCGAGTGGTATGACTTTAATTTTACCATCGTTGACTCATGTTCTAATCATACTCTATAATACTTCATTTATTTAACACAAAAGTAAATTTTATTGCCACTTTTTTTTAATAAAAAAAAACTAAAACTTACATGATATGTTCGCTTTGCATTGTGAACATTAATGGCATGCAGTTGAGAGAAGAATATAGCTTATGCCGAGTGTACAAGAATTCAAAATGTACAAGAGCATTTGATAGAAGACCCACAGATGTTGAGATCACAAGCCATCATGGAAATGAGGGTTCAACATCGCATAGGATTAGGAACCATAATCCATCGATGGTGGACTGTGTTGGTTCATCCACAGGAGACCAAGGTGAGCCATCTCAAAGTGGTGGAAATGGAAACGCTCCAATGACCATCGATAGTGATCAGGCTTTGTGGGATTGGGATCATATGAATTTGTTTTGAGGGTGCAACTGCAATTAAATAATAATAATAATAATAATAATAATAATAAAATGTTGTACGTACAGGCTTGGTCAAGTGCTGAAGTCAAGTCTACAATTATCAATGGTTCGCAGAACTATATGCAAGTTTATGTGGATGAAGAATCTCTTGACTGAGCTAGAGATTGGAAAAAAAAAATCCATTGACACGTGCCCATTATAAGCAATTTTTTTTACTTGTAATTAGGTAATATAAAATTTAGAGTAAATATATTTTTCTATTATCAAATTTTAAAAATTATTATAAAAATATAATTAAATTTTGATTTGTTATAAAATATTATTTTTTGTTACTTTTATATCATTTATTTTTATAAAATATTTTAAAAATACCATCAACGTTATTCAGTTAACAGAAAACTATTTATATATTGATAATATTTTTATTACATTTAAAAAATTTAATAGTATTGAAATAACAAAAAAAAATTGAATTTATTTTTGTAACATTTATTTAATTATATGGATATAATAAATCAAAATTTGATAATATATACTTAAGATAAATGATCCTATTTTTTAGTTAAAATGATAAGTATCAACTTTGGTTGCCGGCAGTGGGGTTAGGAATTGATCCTATTATTTATAAAAATTTAACATTTTAGTGTAAAAAATGCACTTTAAATTTGTTGAACTTAGTATTAAATAACCATAAAATTGAATGAAAATATAATAGAAAGAAGAAATTAAAAAAGTGATTATATTATTAAAAAGTGTTATTTTAATTTTTTTTATGTAAAAATGATTTGAATTAAGATTTTTTTTAAATAAAAAACTAGTATTTTTGCACTTTTTAGATAGTGACTATTGTTATTTCAAACGTTGAAGAGTTTAAAATATACATTCAAAAATATACATTTTTTTTTACAATTTTAAAATAAGAAGAAAATGAAACAATTTTATTAGCTTTGAGTATAAAAGTATTAGACATAAAATAATATTTTGATGCAAATACTTGTAAAGTTTGTAAAATTTAAAATATATTAAATGTTGAAAAATAATAATTTTTGAGGGACAGTCAAATTATATATCAAAATTTACAAAGAACATACAAACATTAAAAATAAAATACACATTTCTAAAATTGAGAGAGAATATATGTACCTCCTAAAATACACATACCTCCATCCCATGCATGATTATGTTTTGTGTGTTACGACTAACCTAACATTTATAGCACAGCTATATCTCAATTTCTCTAACAAATCTCGCATATATCAATCTTTTCGTATTAAACCTCTATAATAGCATCTATATATAAGTTATATATAATTGAATGGATCTTAAATTATTTTTAAGACTACATCAAACAATAAAAGATTATTGACAGTGAATGAATATAGTGATGTGAGGGGTGGGCAAAGAGGGTGTATATGTTTTCCTATTGAAATGGGTCAAAAAAAATAAAGAGAAATAAATACATAAAATAATAAACATTTTAAAAAAAGATAAAAATAACCTTTTATAAATTAAATTATTTCAAAATCAAATCGTACATTTTATTAATTAAGAATAACAATATAATACTAATTTAAAAATGACAAAAAATGCTATAGGAATCACCTTGTGTAATTTAGTCTTTTAGATTAAAAATAATATCATTTAATCTCTTAATTATAAATAAGGATATTAATTAAGAAAAATTATATTATTTTAATAATTTTTCTTTTAAAATATTACTATTTTTCTGTTAAAGTAATTAAATGAGTTTAAAATGTGAATCTTTAACAATGATAAATAAAAATTAATATTCAAAAAATCACAAAATATTATTTTTAATATTTTGTCAATTATCAATGTTTTATTTTATTATTTTATAGACTTTTAATTTTTATTAAAAACTAAAATATATATTTAAATAACTTATATTTAAATATTATTATTGTTAATTTTTAAAATATTTTTTATTAAATTTCACTTGTATTTGTATTATTTTTAAACACTCGTATTTTAAACATATTTTAATCACTTGATATAAAATAATAATATATGATAAAAAAATCATTAAAATAATATAATTTATTCTTAATCGATTATTTTTCATAGATAAAAGATTAAATAACATAATTTTTAATTTAAAGGATTAAATAATACAAATGTACTTATATAACACTTCACCCTTAAAATGTAGGTTCGAAAGTATATTTTGATTAATAAAGCACTACTAATACTGAACTTGAAAGAACACAAGAAAAAAAAATTGGATAATTATAGAATTAGGGTATTCTAAGTTTCTGCAACATGTAAATTGATATTTAAGTTAGATTCATCGTTCTAACGGTGAATATTAGATTAAACCTGAAATTTAATATATGGGAAATTGAAGCCATTATGAAATTACTTACTCTGAACAAAAATACTTAAAATAAATTAATAAATTATGTAAATAATTTTCTACATGCTAAATTTTATTACATATTATCTATTTTTATTAATATTATCAGTTAATTTTATTTTCATTTTAATTTTTCTTATCTTTTGAAAAATAAAATGTTAAAATAAACCCCCATCCCCCCTCTTCTTCTTGTTGTTGCTAAGAGCATCTGTTGTATACTTATATGCGAATCAATCTGCTTTAATCTGACCGCCGGATCGAATTGTTTTCTCCGTAGGGTATATATCCAAATCCTAGTGCAAGCGCCAGCTGCCAAGCAACATGGAAATGAGAGAAGAAGAAGAAAAAAACCAAAAAAGACCCCAAAAAAAAGAAGAGAGATAACATAAAGTCATAAACCAACAAAGTTATTTTAAAGGATTAAGTAAGGTGGGTACCGTTCGATGTTTGTCAATTTTGATCTAAAATATTAACGGAATGTATTGGTTTGTTAAATAAAAAACCAAACTAACTATAAAATATCAATTAGAGCTCATTTGACCACGGTATAGTAAGTTCGATTTCCGTTTTAAATATACTTATTTTTTAAATAAATTTACTTTATATTAATGTTAAATTAATAAATAATATTTTTGTCTAATCAACAAATTAATTAAAAAAATATATATTAATATTTAAATTATAATTGTACATCAAATTTTAAATAGATAATAACTTTTAAAAATAAATAAATTGTTGAAAACAAAACGTGGTTTAGATTTTTTATTAGTTATAATAAATCTTTTTAAAAATGAACACAAAAAAATAATAGTATAAGTTGTTTCAATTTCTCAAATGTTATAAAAATTTAACTAAAATTAGATGATTATAATTATATATGATATATATATATTATAAATATATAAATTAAAAAAATAAATGTGTATTAACAATATATAGGATGATTCTGGTAAGTATTAATTTGAAAACTTTAAAACCGTAATCGATCTAAAACATGTCAGTTTTTACACTTTCAAAACCAAAATCAATCTAATTGGACATGTAAAACATAAAAATAGGTTTTGTTCGACTTGATTTTTGCCTAGTAGGATGATTTATTGATTATTATGTTCACCTCTAAGATCAAGTATACAAGTCATTTAGTTTTTGTAATTGTGAAACTTTAGTCACTTTGAAAAAGAACATTTAAATCATTCTCCTACTAAAAATGAAATATTATAGTCACATTTTAAACAATAAAATATTAATCCATTAATAAGAAATTCTAACATAATAATAAGAGTTTGTTATTATAGTAGTACCACCTTAACAATAAGGATAAAAAGGATAACAAAAATTAAATTATGATACCATTAAGGTAATGAAGTGAATTTAATAGGTAAAATTGTCATCTTATTTTAAAGTTTAAAGTTGATTTTGAATAGTACAATATTGTTTTAGTCAAATATTTTATAAATTTTATATTTTAAGAAATGTTTTGTATTTTTTGAGCACGTTTTTTGTATCACATTTGTATAGGTATCGTATTTAGATTAAAATTACATAATTTATAATATCATAAATAGGAACTACAAGATTAGTGGTGTTAGATCCATACCGATGAACTCTCTTATTCATTATCTTTGAAGACTAATACCAAAAATTGAACGATGTACATCCATTTTATTGTTAAGAGTAAAGAAGTGGTTCAACCATCTGTGTGATCATAGAAGATGATGGATTTGAGAAAACTCATTCGTGTGATTCTAACGCCAATGATTTATGTAGTCTTCATTATTGATATCGTAAAATCTGTAGTTTTAATCCAAGCACAATAATCACAGAAAAATAGAATATAGAAAAGTGTTCAAAAAATACAAAAAAAAATAGAAAATAGAAAACTTACAAAAGTAATTGACCAAAAAATAATATAATACTATTTAAACTCATATCTAAACTATTAAAATAAAATGATAATTTTAACCCATTAAATTTATTTTATTATTATGTTAAAAATATTTATTAATAAAATAATATTTTACTATTTTAAAAATAATTAAATTGTTTTTTTTATAAAAATAGTGACTTAAATATATCTTCTCAAATCAAAATAACTAAAATATTTATTTAACACAAACAAAGTGATTTTCACAAACCACTCCCTATTGTAAGTAGACAACAACAATGGGTGGATCCTAGGTCCCTTTCTTGGTAAAAAAATATGCTTTAGTCTCTTTCTCTATTTTTTGGTACATCTTAGGTCCCTAACTTCACGAGTTCAATTTTTTATTTCCAACTCAAAAATGGTTTTTTTTTTTTTGCACATGCTTTTCACATGTCTCCTTAGTAAAGGATAGGTACGTCTTTAAATTGTATTCTCGTCAAGTGAATAGTAACCAACTATGCTCATCTCATTTTTATCGCCATTTTCATTTAATTTGTTTTTCTTTTTTCAGCATACCCTAACACTTTACATCTCTCTCTCATTCTTTGTTTTCTTTTCTAAATCTATTTTATTACAATGAGAAACCAAATACCATACAAATGTTATTGTGGTAATGATGTATGTGAGGCAACATCTTTAACAAATAGAAATCATGGAAGGAGATGCTATGAATGTGAGCACGTGGGCTTTTGATTTTGCTCTCCAAGATATTTTATGTGGTTTTTTTTATCTATCTTTGTACTTTATTGTATAAAGGATGTTGAAAAAGGTTTTTCTTTTGTCTTTCTTTATTCACTTGCTTTTGAATTCAAAGATGTGAATATGAAGAGAAAGATCCAATAGTAGTTGTCAATTTTTTGCTTGGGTAGACCCTCTTGTTTTGTATAGAAAATCAGATGTGATAATTGAATTATTGAAGAAAGTTAGTGATTTAGAGAAAATAAATTGAAAATTGAAAAAAATGGTTAAAAATTGTTATTTGTTGTTGGATAAGAAAATCACCAAATATGTGTGACCCTATTTGAATAATCCATGGTGATATTATAAAATCAAATGCATGCAACTAACGTATAATTAGTTATACTTTTTATTAATTAAATTCAAAATAAATATTAATAACATAATTGTATTTACGGAAGGTAATTAATAATACAAATAATTATATATTACTTAATTCAATGATTAAATATTATAAGTTAACTATTACTCAATCGATATTAGTTATCTATAATTAGGTCATATGCAAAAACCTTTAATTAGGTCCACAAAACTAGAAAAAGCTATGCATAAGCTTATACCACAACCCCTTAATTTTCCTTTGATCTTAACTTCTCTCAAAAATTGACTTAAGTATCAAAATGGAGACGACATCCATAGATGGCATACCTTCTGGCATGATTTTTTTAGTGATTTGTAGATCCATGTGTCAAGAGGACACGACCTAACAAAAATCGAATTCAATATCTAGCACCGAATGTAGGAAAGAAATTCAATGTTTAACTGATTGAGTTAGTGAAAACTCAAAAACTTTCATAGTGTTCTTTGTGTTTTTTACTCTATTTGTCACATTTTTCATTAACTTTTCTTCTAACAATGTGTTTGATCTATTAAATCATTAAAATGAGTTCCCAAGAAAATCCTCAAAACTCTCCACCATTATCAATGAAAGAAGAGTAAGTGGAGGTCTAGGTGAGCGACCAATCTATACCAAGAAAGACTAAAAGAAGAAAGAAGTGCACTAAGCCCAAGAAACCAACCATGGATCAGAGGTTGGGAAAGTTGGAATTCATGATAGAGTAACTAATACAACTCTAAATGAAAGTGTAGAGACACCTAGTGCCTCAATGAGTCACTCAAGGTCTCCACGACGAGTAGGGCTTGGCACCTTAGAAGAACAACATTAGATGCCCATCGCCAGTAACAACTTAAAAGGTTCAATCCATAACAGATTGGGTCCCCGTATACAGGATCTATAAGACCTAGGTGAAAATAATGGAAATGGTGATGATGGCTCACCCCTAGCACACTTAGCTACCATCGGCCAAGCTATTAGAAGCTAACTAAAACTAGAGCATATGTGCAAAAAATGTGTGAACTTAAGGAACCAACTCAAGGCTAAGGGTTGTGAGTGTTATGGCTAGGAAAGCATTTATGGTGGCACCACCGACTTTGGCCATAACAAACCAGTGGTGCCACGAATGGGCGATCATCCTGCTCCTAATTCACTAATATAAGACTTGGAACATCGGCTTCACAAGATAGAGCTAAGAGTTAAAAAGGAGAAACATGATCTAGATTGCACCAATTTCACTCAGGCTCTCATCACCTTAAAGGTATTATATACTTTTTTGAGGTAAGTTCAAGCAACATTCCATTGGAACTTATAATCGATCCTCTAAACCCTTAAACTACCTTGACCTATTTAGAGTTTGGGTGAATCTCTATGCATACAATTATGTTGTCAACTATAGAGTAATTCCAATGACACTGGTAGGAAAGGCCAGAGTTTGGTACATGACCCTTAAGCCAAGAATGGTTGGGAATTTCTCAAAATTATCAAGATAGTTCAGCACTCACTTTTCAGTAAAGAAAAGAATACTAAAGAACTCAACACATATGATAAGGATGATCTAGAGGGAAAATGAGTCATTAAAAGATTACTTTGACTACTTCGACTACTTCGACAATGAGAAAATTTAGGTTGAAGACTATCCAGACTCTCTAACAATCAATGCATTCCTTTAAGGTATCTACATGGGACTATTGTAGACTAGATTGGCATAAAAGATATCTAGTTTATCTTATAGAGAGATGACCGGGATTGTGGTTGTGGAAATCAATGTCGAAGATATGGTTAG
Organism: Hippophae gyantsensis; assembly: GCA_030763125.1. Classification (NCBI taxonomy): domain Eukaryota; kingdom Viridiplantae; phylum Streptophyta; class Magnoliopsida; order Rosales; family Elaeagnaceae; genus Hippophae; species Hippophae gyantsensis. The sequence goes on from CM061032.1 coordinate 5,879,780, forward strand.
TCACCATAAAAGTAGAATCAAGAGCCACCCTCATAAGAAGAAGACATAAGAAAAGCCTAGGAACTTGCATGGTAAGAAATTCAAAAGTGGAGACATAAAAGAAGATCCCTCAAAGAAAATTGGAACCTCACAACCCTATAATAGCTTCAAAACTTGCATGTCCAGGATTTGGGACTCTTCAAATACCCCAAAGAAATAAAGGGTAATCTAGTTGACAAGAACCAAAATTTAGACTATGAGTTCCATTAGGATGATAGCTTTAAACATATTACTGCTAGAAGCTCCAAAAGGAAATTGAGCACTGAATACAAAAGACCTATCTCAAGGAATTTGTGATAGTTAGTAAAGGATTACAGGACAAAGGTGTTGCACATTATCTAGAACCATGGCAAGGATAAAGAGCCCAGGATGGTTGAGGAAGACTTGGTCTTCATTAAGAAGGAAGAAACATGATTAATGCCTCTATACTATAATACTCTGGTTGTAACCTTATAGATTTCCAGCAACAAGATTTGCTAAGTCTTGGTAGATACTGGGAGCTCAATGGACATCTTATTCAAATATGCTTGGAAGTAAATGAAGTTATAACATCTCTTTAAGCTAATCACTCCATTGTATAGCTTCTATGGAAACCTCTCACCTCAGATGGAAATGTGGAACTTCTAGTAACTATTGGGAAAAGTCACGCTACCAAGACCATCTTGATTAACTTCATGTTAGTCGATTGCCTCTCAACTTATAACTACATCTTGGGACAACCGTTTCTATAAGTTGTCAGGGCATTATCCTCTACCTATAACCTAATATTAAAGTTCTTAACAAAAATAGGAATTGGGATTATCTTAAGAGAACAAATAGTAGCACAAGACTATTACAACATAGGTCTCACTAAGGCACAAGATGTGATTGGGATCCAACTAAAAGATGTTAAGTCTAGAATTATTTATTTCTACTTTGCCCTTGTAATATATTTTTCGATCAAAAGTGCTAGGTGAGGTCCTACACGACTAAGTCAATACGAGTACCAAAAATAAATAAAAAATATCAAGAATAAATGAAAAAATTAGCCAACTTAGCATTCATATAATCTTATATGAATTAGTATAAACTTAGTATCCAAAAAGCTATAATAACAGAATGAGAATCAGCCACTTATCCATAGTAACCCTAGCTTTGCACAAAAGCATGACCACCACCATGAACTACTATGGAATGGGAGAGATTACACTTATTCCTCAAACTTAATAACCATACCTAATCTAAGCTAGGAGCCATACTTGTCCTATACTATATCAAGAAGGCTACTTCTTCTACAAAACCATGTATCGACCACCAACTTAAGATGGCTTAATGCACAATGTCATCCAGCCAATATATCAATGGATAAATTCTGTGAGGCAATGAAAAGGGATTACACCTCTATGTATACATAGTGATTATAGTCCAGGATCTAGACTAATTCCACAAGATCACTGTCTTAATAGATTACATGCTACAGGAAAATGAAACGGGATCACACCATTTCTACATTCACAGTGATTATGACCTAGGATCACGACAATGGAAACCACTACCTCAATGGTTTACTTTCTATGTGGGAAAGGAAACAAGGATCAATGCTCATTCTATACCCACAATAATAGTAATCCATTATCAAGGTAGTGGCAGATGAATGTAAGGCCATCCAATGCCTATATAGATTACTTTTTATGCGAGAATAGAAGTGGCAACCATCCAATTCCTATAGATACATTAATGAAGGATCAAGGTAGTGGCTTATTGATGGGCAGAACCGACATCGCCGATCCTGCCGATAATTTGGTTTTATATTTATAAAACTCTCGCAAGTGTACGAATCATTTCGTAGAAAATGATAAGTATACTCCCAAGGTCGATCTAAGGACGGAATGTATGTGGTTTTTAATTTATTATTCAAAATTTTAAAAACGAAATTAAATCCTAAACATCCTATCACGATATTTTGGGTTTTGTGTTTTAATCTACTAACATAAAAATAAACATAGATAGAGATTCAATAAACATTTATGCAAATTTTATCTGTTAAAATAGTGGAGTATTTATGAATATAATAACTAAGTTAATTATGCTTACGTATATTATTTAGGTTATTAAAGATATAAATTGATATTTATTGATTTTCTATTTTTTATATGAATACCACCTTTGGTGGGGTTAGATATTCTTTATTAACTAAACAAATCAATTAACACCTATGAGTGGGGTTGATAACTAATTTGGTTAATTAAATTAATTCCTTTTTCTAAGAGATTGAAAATGAACCATTTAAATGCCACCTTTGGTGGGGTTAGACAGTTTAAACCTTATTTAAGGTGTCCAAATTAAACCTAAGAATTTAATTATCCGAGTACTAACTTTTAAGTTTTAAAACCACTACTGAAAACATGTTGTCAATACATTTTCAGATAATGATTCTTAAAAAAAAATTTGAAATAGAGCTTCACTCTAACTACATGGCGATTGTACCAACAAATAAAAGAGCACTACTCTAAATTAGACCGGATAAATAAACCTTAAAATCTAATTTTCAAATTTAAGTTTATAATGAAAAATAATATATTTCTCTCTAACATTCTTAATATAAAATCTTGAATAAAAACAAAATCAATTCATTTTAGAGATTTTCACCTATTTAATATTTCACAAACATAATAACGTTATTATTATATCATGTTTACAAACAGTCAATAAAGTTAAATTTAATCACAGATAAATTAAATATAATATGTAAGAATAAAGCATAAAAAATAACTGTAAAGAAAATAAAATCCTTACAGTACTTTGATGCTATTCTCGTTGCTGGAAAACCTCCAAACGGAATTTGCACTCCCATTTATTGAATCAAAAAGCAAATAAATTACAAAAACATAACTAGTTCTTCTAAAAAAGAGAAGAACTCTAAAACTAAGAAAAACTAACTAAGGAAAAACTAAAAACTAAAAAAACTAAAAAAACTAAGAAATGAGAGAAAGAAAGAGAAGAGAAGATGTGTTTTTAAGTATTTTTAGTTATGAAAAGAATGAGGGTATTTATAGGTGAGGATGGGGAGAAAAAGTGGGTGAAAAAATGATTAAAAATGGTGGAAACGCAGAGTAGTGAATGATGACATCATTGATGATGTCATGCTAACGTGGGGGACGGCGACGCACGCAGACTGGGTGTAGATGGGCAACGGCGTGCGCAGACTGGAGCAGAGGTGCGGGCAGAAAGCAGTAGGGATGCGTGCAGAATGGATAGCAGGAGTTGATGGGTGCGGGCGCACGCGGAATGGGCATGCTGCGCGTGGATGCTCAGCGTGACTGGGCGCACTACGCGTGTTGGCCAGTACGGCTGGGCAATTGCATGCGCGATTTCCTCCTTTTTGACCTATTTTGTCCAATTTTTCCATATTTGTTGACTTTTTCTCATTCATTTTATGAATATATTTGCGATGTATTGCCTATAGTATTCCTCTTTGAGTCTTTAAGTTATGTTTTTAAGTAAAAATACTCGTGATTCCGAAAAGACAAATTTATATAAATATATGATAAAATCATATAAATATATATATTTTTAATCAATTAATGTGCATAAAATCATGGTAATTTTAGTGCTTTTTGAGCACTCATCACCTACTTAGTATGAAACCATTGTCTTAATGGATCACTTCTTATGTAGAAATAGAGGAGGAATAAATACCCATCCAATGCCCATAGAGACTCTAACTTAGGATCAAGACAATGTATTCAATCACCTCAATGGATCACTTTTTGTGTAGAAAAGGAAGCAATCTCAACTTCTTTTCAACACCAATTGTGCCTGCGATCCAAGATCAAGATAATATCACTACCCTGTTATCTTAATGGACCTAGTCTTGTGTGGAAAATAGAGTCGAAACATAACCTCTCCAACACCCATGTCGAAAATGGTCCAAGATCCAGACATTATGGCTGGAAAAGGTATACTTTGGAATGAAACGGGAAACAACATCCTTCCTACCCAAGAAACTCCATTCCAAAATTCGTTAATCTTCTCAAAAATTCCAAGGAAAAGGTAGAGGTCATAGCTCCACAAGAATGGGGATTCAGAGAATGGTCATTGCTTACCATACTCAAGAAGCCTACCAAGCAAGTAGCTAAGAGATTCGGAGTCCAAACCATCCATTTTCAAAAACTTCCTAAGGTAGTTATGAAGAACTTAAAAACTTACTGGGAACTTAGGTTTGAGGAAAAAGTGGGACTCAAGAAAAGATGGAGTCCAAACCACCTATATTTTAAAAAAAAATTCCTAAGGCATTTAGGAATATCAAAAAATATCCCAAGAACATAATAACCCTAAAAAAAGTAGTTCTAGAGAAAAAATAAATTAAAAAAAAGTAGATTAAGAGAAAGTGGGTTTACAGAGAAAGATGGATTTAGAAATAGTAGATTCAAAAAAAGTTAGAGTTGGTATAAAAAAGTTAAGACTTCAAAGTTTGGGTAAGTCTATTAGGGAAATGTCCTAACATCGACAAGATGAGATTGTCATTCATTAGATCCTATCCCACGATCTGCTAAGGTAGGAAGCCATCTTTGATTATCATAACCGACGGGACCCTATCGATCATTTGAGTGTCAAAGTCTAATTATTAGAAGCCAAATTTCCAGTGGGTTGACCAACCATACAACTGCCCAGCCCCTAACCACTACTACAGAAATAGGCATTAAAGTCGGTTCGTTGAACCGACTTTAATTGTAACGACTTAAAATGTAAAGTCGGTTCACCGGGTGCCATACTGCACTTAAATACCTCTTTTTGTAGTAGTGAACCTATTTCCAATCATGCCATGCTTAATTTTGCACCACTCCACGTGCCATACTGCACTTCGTGCAAACTAGCTGACATTACCTAGCCACTTAGTCCACCAACCATCGTTGGTTGCATCGTGGTCTAAGGTCCATCTTATGAAGAAGCATGCTTAGAAATCATCTTTATAAAACAAAAAATATAAGTAAGTAACATAGAGTCATCAACCAGATAAAAAAAATGAAACTCAAAATTACTTACCTTTGGAAGGAAGAATGTCAAGAGTCTCAAGAATAGATAAAAAAGTTACAAACCCCAGTATGCAATCATCTCAACAATGATCAATCTCTCGTAGCTATGCTCTCTACAAGGTAGATAAAATAATTGGACAATGAATTCTTGCCTCTCATTAGTGAATTCAACACTCTTCTAATGTACTGAAACAAAGATAGAAAAAGTTAACAAAAAAGAACAAAACAATAAAGTGACCTCGTAAGTATAAGTTATATTTATATAGACAACTTATCGCTAAGTACAAAGTATATGAGTGTAGCACCAAGCTTAAGACAAGAAACTTAATATGCACCAGTCACAATGATTCCAATAAATCTACAGTTGTCATAGGGCCTAAGGTTGAACCAATCTCTACTCACAAAATTAAGATAGTACAGAGAATGAAACATAGCTAGGGTAAACTCCTTACCATTTTCCTTCCATAAGATGTAACAAAAAAAAGAACTCTCCAAAAATTAGGAGAGAACTATCCTAGGAAAGCCCTTACTCAACAAAGAAACTCATGGGCTAGTAGTGGGGAACGATAACCTAAGACTAACAAAGAGTTGATCAACAAAAATGGTGATCCCTCCAAGCAGAGGATTAATAAGAATCACATTACGCAAGGAAGAATGATTCCAATATTATCAAGAATTTCAAACATCTTCATCAACTTATCCACTATTATTTTTGTAGTGACTACTACCATGGAATCAACTTCATATTTAACTTTACACTCTGGTTCCAAATTTGGTAAATCCTGAGGAATGCCTTCACTAGAAAAAGATCAAGAAATGTCAACATAACCGAAGGGATCAAACCAAAAGGGGGATTTAGAACATAGACCAAAGCTAGAACTATTGTTGGAAGATCAGCATGATGCCATCCGTAAGTATACGGGCAGTACAAGTAATTTAATATACATAAGTACAGATATTGATTTTTAGGGACTTGGGTAACTTATGAGTACTAATACAGTTATTCTGAATATTATTTGGACAATAAAAAAATATAAAAATTGAAAAATAAATGATAACTAATTTTAAATCATAAGACTCAACAACTACGAAGATATATGATAAAACAATCTAGAAATCTTTGATCCTCTAATTATCCTGACACGCGAGTCACTAAATTTTTTCCAATATAATCATCAATTAATTATATGATCAATGAAATCTAACCTAACATGCATTCATTTATCAAGTACACTACACTCCATATAGTAATTAACTTAATCATACTATCATATAAATTAGAATGCATACTACTTATTAAGTTCATCAATTATAGATTACACACATATGAATCATACACCTTTATCTATAAACTATGCATATTATTTAATCAAAACTAATAATTAAATAATTCTCTCAAATCTATTTAATTGTCTTTATATATTAATTATTGGCCAAGAAATTAATAGCCTAAAAATCATATTAAATAATATTATTAAATTGCAATAATAATTGGAGTAAAATATTAGATCATCTCATGAAGAAAATTGGGTCTATAAGACCCCTAGATTAATAAATTAGCTATACAAATTATATTCATAAAACTCATATTTTCATAAATAAAAACAATACAATTGATAAAGAAGAAGAATAAGAAGAAGAGATACACTCAATCTCTTGATTTGTGGCACTAATCTTTTCTTAAATATTTCACAAAATTGTGACTCTTTTAATCCCTCTTGAACTTTTTCTTCTTGGTAGTTGCTAGGGTTTGTAATCTTAATTGTGTATTTGTATGACCTTCCTATGTTGCTTTAAATAGGTTGAAATTGATCCTTATTAGATTAGGATTTGTATTACTTTAAGTCAAGGACTGAGATTAAAAGTTGGGATTTAATTTTGTGATTATGCATTTTGATCCCCACCCCTTGATTGACCAAGCTAATTCTCGATCGATTAAGTAGTGACCTATCAATCGATCCACTTCTTTTTCGATCGATCTAGTTTCTAGTCAATCGATTGACCCTGTAATTCTGTATTTATCCTTATTTTTGCCTATTTTTGATTGGTTTGATATCTTTTCACCTATATTACATATTAAACACACATTAAGCTTTTTTATGATATTTTAACATATAAGAAGGCAAATAAGTGGTTTAAAAGTATATAAATAAGTCTACTTTCATATATTTATCATCAAAAGCATCATTGGAATTGCCACCACCACCGACAAAGGAATTGTCGACTAGTTCTACTCGATGTGTTCGATTGGCTAGCTAGTAATCTAGCTACTCAGACCTCTTGACCGCTAGTTGCAATGGATCACAAATGGTCAATCTTGTCCCTTTTGAGTAAGTTGCATGGCTGGTCCTCTTGATCGACTTGTTGTCCCTACTTTCAATGGTTCTACTATTTCATCACATCCTAACCTACCTATGGGACCCTCCTATATCGCCTTGCTCGATGTGAGTCATTTTTGTCTAGGTATCCACTCCTGGTTTTGAAATCTCTTGCATCTTAATTATTCTTCCTAGACCTTTTTTTGTAATAATGTTTGTGAGCTTTACTACCAGACACTTTGTTCCAATAAGCAAATTTTTGAAAGCTGAAGCAATGGGACATAAACTTCTAGCTCCTTTATTAAAAGAAAGGACTTTTCAAAAAAAAATTTAGGTTTACCATTCTAAATCTATAGAAAAAGAAAAAAAATTCTAAGGATACAAATGTTCTTCAAGCTCCTAAGGTTCATGCAAATTCAAGAAAAACTGAAGAAAAAAGTTAGAAAAATAAAGATATCGATTCACTTATCAAGAATTGGATGAAGCAAGAAACTGTTCTCCAATCTTTTCCCTCAAAGCTTTGACTTGAATTTCTAACTAAGAGTTGTGAGTCAAGTTGATAACGGCTAGTTCTATATATAAACTAACAAGTCCAATCTCAACCTCTAATCAACCCACAATTCAAAAGTATAGATTAGGAGAAGATCAAGTAGAATAGACTACAAAGATATTAGATTTGGGAAGTCAAACTCTTAAGTTCAAAATTGACTTCCCAACTGATATTTCGATTGAGGCCTAGTAATAACCATGGAAAAGCTTGTGACCTAAAAATTATGATAGCATAAAAATATATGAGATACTAGTTGCATAACTCAACTAAGATAATCTAAGGCCAATTGTCACTGAGTCACTATATTTGAGTAAAACAACTAAACTGCTTACTCTGTCAGAAGTAGCCTAGGCAACCTAGGGTGCTTGTATTGGATAGAAAAATTACTAGGTATGTATGGTCTTATTTGTTTGATCTATGATAAAATTGAAAATTCATATAAATACAATTAGTGTATAATTAGGTATATTTTTTATTATTTAAATTAAAAATAAATATTAATGATATAATTTGTATTTATGAAAGGTAATTAACATTATAAATAATTCAATATTTACATATTATAAATTTAAATATTAATTATTTATAATTATGACATCTACCAAAATTTTTAAATAGATACGCAAAACAAAAAAAATGTACTTATAAGTTCATACTACAAGTCATGCTAATTTCTTTTTATCTTAGTTTTTTACTTAAAAATTGACTAAAGTATAAGAATGAATACAATACTTTTATGTATAGTATCGTTTGACCTGATTTTCTAACAAATTTTTTATTGGAAGTAACTTAACAAAAATTTGCTTGACTTGATTTTCTAACAAACTTTTTATTGGAAGTAACCTAACAACAATTTGCTTCAATATTTATATTTTGTTGATTTTATAGATTTTTTTATATACGTAACCAAACTTATTCTATAGGTTTACCCATGTAAAATAAATTGTGCTTGTACTTTAATGTATATTACATTTGATATTTTTTGTAGTTTTAATAATATTTGTTTTCTTTGTTATCGAATTTGAGTTCATATAAATCGTAGTTTTAATAATATTTGTTTTCTTTGTTATCGAATTTGAGTCCATAATTTATATGGTGTAAATTAAATAAAGTAATGAAAGTACTTGTTTAAAAGTACCTCAAAGTTACTAAACAAAAGAAGTTATTAAAATAAACGGGATCATTTTCTAAATTATCCTTGAGGTTTGCTATATCTTCAGTTATGCCCCTAGGGTTTGTAAAATGTCACAAATGCCCTTATGTTTTAATAGTGTTAATTCTCCATCCATTATTATTTAAATTATTATTTTTTGGCTCTAATACCAATTTTCTACGGATCGATACAATCTTAATCTAGAGTTAAAATTGACCTAGTGGAAGGTCTTTGTGTATTTATTGATGGTAATAAATTATTTAAAAAATTTATTATTTTATTATATAAATCTAATTTTCTTCTGTATTCATTACAATTGCATAGGATGTTATGTTCTTCATTGTGTTGGTTACTTAACTCTAATCCTGACTCTATTAATTGTCTTTTAAAATTAAAAATTACTCTTTCATTTGTTAAATCTAATAATTCTAATTTATGTACTAATGATTAAATATTCATAGAGTATTATTTTAATTGTTTATTTCTAAAAATAAATTCTATTTTCCTGTTTTAAAGATATTATACCTTGTTGTAAGCGAATATTTCAACATTCAAGATCCTTAATTAGCTTAAATCTATATTTATCATACCTAAATTTAATGGGTCCACCACGGTCTTCCCTTCTGTTCGTCTTCTTTTGTTACACCTGTTATGCCTTAGCTTCGCTCACACCTCAACACTTCCTGGTAATAGTGAGCTTTCTGCATCCGTACATGAATGATGTCCAATAGTTGACTTACTAGAGAAGAGTAATAGAACTCTATTTTATTCAAAATATAATAATTACTACAACTTAAGGCCAACTAAGAACCTTGAAAGGGGTGCTTAGCCGCTCATATTTACTGGGTATTTCATTGTTGGGTTTTAGATTTCTAGATAGAAAAGGTTTTTCTATACTTGAGTGTTTCAGAGTAGAGAGCTATGGATTTCTATCCGTTCGTGGTTTTTCAAATGATAAGAAGGGTTCCTTTTATAGAATAAGGAATCCCTGTTTACAAGACTAAATTTATTATTTTACCCTTGCTTTAATAATTCATCTACTTTCCCTTTTTTTAAAGGATAACCATTACTTTTTTCCTTGGCATATGCTGCCGACTAAGATGTGGGGTCTACATCTTTATTTCTTTTGTAGTCTTCTACCGACAACTACTTTTCTTATTTTTCTTTGTCATTTTCTGCCGACTGTTCTTTTGATGATGTTGATGATGACACATCTTCATCTTCTCGATCTTTGATGCAGAGAATACACCTATGGTCTTTTGTGGATTTTTTTGGCATAGAAGCAAAATACCTTCCTGGTTTCTTGGCCAATTTCTAAGTTGTTGCAATTAAAATTGGTTTCATATTTGGTGATTTTTTCACCATCTTCTTCTGACAGAGCCATGCTGCTGTGAGAAATAATGATAACTTTACTAGTTGAATAATTTACTTTAATCTCAGTAGAATTGTCGATCTTTCTGAGTTCATAGTAAATTTGGCTTAGCATTTGTCCTCTTAATACACAGAGTTCTTCTGTGTTGAATTCCTTTTCTGGAAGTGCCCTTGGTTTAGGAACCTCTCTGTTTGTGTTGAAAATCCCTATCTTGATGAAGTGGTAGGGACTAATACTTCCTTCTTCATTCCAGTCCATTAATGAACTAAAAAATCTGAGATAAACAGGTTTATCACCTACTTTAATTTTTCTTTTGAAATTCTTAATTGCTCTTTTAAAATTTTCTGGAAAATAATTTAATTCACTTAAATTAATTCCTGGATAAATATTTTCTATTAATCCTGCATGAAATGCTTTATACACAAAAATTGGATCAGCACTTTCCAATAAATTGAATTTACTACCTGTAAGAAATTCCTTGTCTGTAGTATAGAATTTCATATCTTCAATATGTTCTTGGGTAGATTTTCTGGCTAAATTATAGAGACTTAACCATTGTAGTTTGTTGAGGTTTCTGTATTGGTCTTTTTCATCTTCAATGACTGGAGTATTTTTAGGAGGTGTCTCCCTGAATAATATTGAATGTTTTGTTATTTTTGATGTCTCTGGTGGAGATGTTTCTCTAAATAGCATTGGAGGCCTTGCTATTTTTCCAAGATTTGTCAATCTTCTTGGAACTGTTGGTTGTTGTTGTAGTACTACAGAATAATTTCTTACTATCTCCTCTGGAGTTATTAGTTTTGGTGTTTTGTAATTGGCATAACTACCTTCAGCTTCTATTCTGTTGGTGAAGGCTCTATGAGTTACTCCACTAAATCCTAGAATAGATTTTCTAGCTTCTGCCCAGTTGTTATAAATTCCTAGTTTTGGGCCATTATAGACCACATAACTTTTTTCTATTCTTCTTTTTCTGCTTCATCTGCCTAATTGGGTTTAGAAGTTTTTTGTGAACTGTTAGGTTCTTCCTTTTTTAACAGAGATTCCTCATTTGAGGTTATGCTCTCTAGAGGTTGTTTTGAACATTTAAATTTTCATGTTTTATTCCTGTCTCTGTAAGAGATTTCTCGAGATATAGCAACTCGAGTTGTTCCTGTAGGATTTTTATCTCCTTTTCTTTTATCTTGATTTTAATATCAAGAAGTTCCATTCCTGCAATCATAAAAATAGTTAGAGGTGCTAATTCTCTGGTAAGAGCATCAGCTAGGCTATTTTTATGTCCTGGAAGATGTTCAACATCAAAATTGTAATGGTTGAACCATTGTTGCCATCTAATTAGTCTTCCTTGTTTATAATCTTCTGCAATATTAGTTCTTAAAAAATAACTAAAATTCTTGTTATCTGTTCTAATAATGAATCTAGAACTTATGACATATATTGCAAATTTCTTAATAGCTTTTTTAACAACTAAGTATTCTTTTTCATTACTATGATAATTTAATTCTGGTCCTTGAAAAGACCCTAATGTGTATCTGCAAAGATATTCATCTCTGTCATCTACTCTTGCTTTAAGGACTGCTCCCCAATATTCCTGTGAAGCATCTATTTCAATTATCATTTTATCATCTGGTCCTGGATGGTATAAAGTTGGTAAATTGTTTACTTTTGCTTTTACTCTATCCATATATAGAGTATCTTCTTCTGTCCATTTCCAGACATGATCTTTTTTCAATTTTGCTTGTAATGGTTTTCTCATTTCTACAAGTTTCTTGATATAAGCTTCTGCATATGTTAGACACCCTAAAAATCTTTGTAATTGATTTTTATCTTTTAATTCACTAGGAAAACCTTCAATATTATTTAGTATATGGGGTTGTAGATTATGTTTTCCGTCTTCAATCTCCAATCCTAAGTATTTGATTTTTTGTTGAGCAAGTACTGCTTTCTTTTCAGAGAGTGCAATGCCTTCTTTTCTACATTCTTGTAATATATTGATAATATCCAAATAATTTTTATTTAATTCATTACTGAAAAACCAAAATATCATCTATGTAAACACAACAAATATCTTGTAATTTCTTAAAAATATTATCCATATATCTTTGAAAAATATCTGGAGCTTGTTTTAATCCAAATGGTATTACCGTCCATTGGAATTTTCCTTGAGGGCAACTGAATGCTGTTAATTTTTGAGATTCTTCATCCAATCTTATTTGCCAAAATCCACTTTTGCAATCGAAACTTGAGAAGTATTTCTTTCCTTTTATTAATGATAGTAGTTCTTCCTTTTTTGGAATGAAGTATCCATCATCAATGGTTTCTTTATTTAATGCTTTAAAGTTTATTACCATTCTCTTTTTACCTCTTCTTTTCTCAGCTTCTTTTTCAACTAAAAATGCTGGACTAGAGTGAGGTGAATTACTCGGTATTATGACTTTTAATTCCAAAAGTTCTTTAATTTGTTTTTCAAATTCAATCCTGTCTTCTGGAGTATAAATCATTGGTTTTACTCTTACGACTTTGTTAGGATCTCTTAATTTTATATTGACTATTGTTTTAGATTTATTTATTTTTGGATCCAAAGGATTTTCTGAACTTACTGTTTTTAATAGTCTTCGTATACCTATTAAGGCTTTATCTTCCTGTATTTCATTGAGAAAAGAGTTTTGTTTTTCTTCTATGTCTAATGAAATATTTTCTAGACAGGGTTTTTGTTTTGTTGGTCTTCTATCTCACCACGTTTTCGCTTTTTATGTTGTTGCATAAAAGTTGGGTTTGAGACAGTTAGAGCTTTTCTTACTTTAGAGACATAGATTGTATCTCCTTCTAAAGTTGTAAGACTTATTTTGTCAGAATGTTGTGTGAAAGGTTGATATAAATTTAAGAAATTATTTCCTATTAACAAGTCTACACCTGTTTCTTGTTGATATATAGTAGGGATATGAAAGTTTTCTCCTCCTATTATTATATCAGTATCTTTTAATACTTGATTGAGTTTTATTGTGGTATTATTAGCAATTCTTACAATCAAATCTTTAGGTGCTTGTTTCCAGTTGTCTTTTGGAAATACATATCTACTGGCTACACACACACTAGCTCCTGTATCTATATATGCATGTAAATGATAAGTGTTATAACCTTTAAATTTTAGTCCTACTTTAATGTAAATACTATTTGGATTTGTAATACTATACAAATCATTCATTTTCTGATGAAGAATATTCATGATCTGAATGTTCATATTCTGAGTCAGTTATTTCTTTTTCAGTTTCTTCTAATAGATAAATATTGTAAGTATCATCTATATCAGACTCCTCAATTGGTTCTAATTCCATTTTGAAGGCTTCTTCTAAGATTTTTGCTTTTTGTGGAAATTCCTTTTTAAATTCTTTTTTATGTTGAAGTCTGCTTGGACATTCATTTGCATAATGTCCTTCCTCGTTACAGATCCAACATCTGCATTTTTTCTTTCCTGAAGGGCAATAATTCCTTTTTTCAGAAGGTTTATAAACCTTTCTTTTAAAATATCTATTCTTGTAGTTTTCTTTATTGAATCTCTTTTTATATTTTTGGAAATTTTGTTTTTTAAATTTATATTTTTTATATTTTTGTTTATAAGATTTTATATTGCATCCATATTTTCCTGGCATTCTAAAATCTCTTGTATCACAACAAATTTTATCATTTCCTCTTATTTGTTTATATTCTTTTCTTTCTTGACATTTTATAATGATCCAATCTCTAAGACTTCTTATTATTCCTCCTAGAGTATCTGGTATAGTTTCTCTATTCCTTTGTTCCCAATTTTCTGTTAAAGTTTTATATAATGTTCCAGGTAATTTTTGAAAAAACATTTCTTTATAAATTGTTTGTATAGAGGGTGGTAATTTATGGTAATACATTTCATATTCACAAATAAAAGAATCTATATAACACATGTTACAAATTTCCATATTTGTTAGATGCCATTTAGCTTCATTGATTTCATTTTCACTGGATTCAGTGATAGTCCTTCCTTTATCTTCACCAATAAATTCTTTGTATATTTCATTTATTACTGTATCTAAATATTCTCTTCCCATGGAAGCATTTCCTTGCATTAATAAATGTTGTTGATCTGTTAAGTTTGAAAACCAAACTTTTACATTTCTTATCATTTTATGTGCTATAAGCACTCTACAAGTTGAAGGATTTGTTTGGGTAGTTGGAGAAGTTTGTATGAGAACGCTCATCCCACTAGACCATTCATCTAAAGCTTTTTTCCTATCTCTTATACAATCTAAATTTAGAAGTTCAGATTTATAATTATCATGGAGTTTGAACTCTGGTGGAATACTACCTCTAGTTCCCCAATGCAACCCTTCCTCCATTTTAGGTGGTTGTCTTCTTCTATATGTAGTATCAGATTGTTCTAATCTTTGTCTACTTCTTTCCTCCCTATGTGGGTTAGATGTTTCTTCTTGGTAAGGGACTGGTAATGAAATTGGTTTCATATGACCTTTTGGGGTCATGTTTTTGGTTCTGAATCAGTTTCACTGATTATTGTCATATCATCTTCTTCTTTGTTAGTACAAAGTTTTCCAATATAATGTTCTTCTATTTCTTCATTGGTTAATGTCAATAATTTGACCAATGTTTCTATATTCCTATTCTCAGGGTTCATAAATTATTTTTCTAATTTCTTTCTATATTCCATTAATTTGGAATTATTTCTTTATTCTTAGATTGTTCTTCATTTTTTCTTTTCTCATTTTTAGGAATCAAAGAATCTGATTTCCTTGGTGGTTCTTCTTTTAATCCTTCTAAGGGGTCATATTTATAATCTATTTTTAGATTGTATACATCTTTTCTTAATTCTGAAAATTCTTTATGCATATTTTGTTGTAGTTTATTATAACCATACTCCTTTATTTCCTTTAATAGTTCTCTTTGTATATCTGTTATTTCTTGTAAATATTTTGTATTTGATTCCTGGACTAGATCCATTTCTTCTGTTAATAATTGTATAGTTTCAAATAGTATTGTTTGATTTTTTGCCACACCTACTAGGCTTCCATTTATTTCTAAATACATATTTTTTATTTTTTCTTTAAACATGATTTTTCCCTAATATGCAATCATGAACTAATGCTTTCATTATTTTAACTTCATTTTCTAGTTTTTTAACTTCTTGTTGGTTTGAAGTTTCTTCTTCATGATTTATGAAAGCAAAACTTTGTATGCTATTACTTTTTCTTCTTGTTATTAAGGGTTTTTCTTTTTGTTATTAAGGGTTTTTCTTTAATATCTAATTTTCATTCTTCTGGTATTTCAAAGTCTGTTAGTATTTCTGGTTTTATTATTTGTTCAAATTCTTTAAAAGTTTTATCTATTTCTATAAATTCATTTTGTCCATATATTGAACTATTATGACTATTTGTTAAAGAATATGCCACTAGATAGTGTATTGAAAATGGATGATTTCCTTCTTTCAATAAATCTCCTCTTTCAAATTCATAAGCTAGACTTAATACTTGGTTTAGATTTTTATCTTGTATATTTATAGCAAATCTAGGATATGCTGTAAATTTTAGTTTTTGGTATCCTAAATTTCCATAGATCATTCTTAATAAAGCATTTTGTTTATTTATTATTCTATTATCTAATAAAGCTATTTTTATTGGTGTATCTATTCCTTCTCTAAAGTGAGCTTTTATTAATATTTGGATTCCTCCTAAATGGATGTATCCAATTTTTTCTTTATCCTTTT
Organism: Hippophae gyantsensis; assembly: GCA_030763125.1. NCBI lineage: Eukaryota > Viridiplantae > Streptophyta > Magnoliopsida > Rosales > Elaeagnaceae > Hippophae > Hippophae gyantsensis. The sequence continues at coordinate 5,895,973 of CM061032.1, forward strand.
GAGGAATTTTTGATAATTTGTTTAATATGGTTTCTTTATCAATTAATGGTATATTATATCTTCCTTTTACATCTGTAATTTTAATACTCATTTCCTTGTTACTTATACCGTAATAGATTATATTTTTTCTAGGAAATATTTTTCTTAATAAAAATGATAGGGTCTTTAAATTTATCTCATTCTTTAAGATTTAATTTTACCTTTTGAATTTCTTCAAATTTCTTTTTACTTATTACCATTTCTTGTAAAAAACATCCTAAAATGTCTTCTGTTTCTATATCTAATATTTCTTGGTTTATTTTTTCTTCTTTCATATTTTTTCTTATATAACCTTAGGGGTATTTTTTATGAGTATTAATTTTAACTTTCGTTATGTTTTCAAGGATATTTTTGAATTTTTTTAAAACCTGAAGAGTATTTCTGAAGATTTCTTAAACCTTAGGTACTTTTGATTTTTTTCCTATATGTCTATTTTATCCTCTATTTTACATGTAATTTTAAGGGTTCTTTTTATAAAAAAAAATTGATAATCGGAGGACTATTAGTAAAACAAGGGACCAATGTTTTGTTGATCAAGAAAGCAGAATTAAAACCTTGGTTTCGTAGTCATCGATCACAGGGCAATCGTTGCTTTGCCACTGCGTTTCTTAATTTCTCCGGATAAGTCGAAGCCAATAAGAGACTTCTCATCGTTTGATTTCAGAAAGGGAAGAGAGCAATTCATTCGGCAAATATTTGTATGAACTAATGAAACTATGTTTGGCCTTAAACTTCATTATAATTATGTATTTATGTTTTTTTTCCTTCGGAATATTGTATTGGGCATTCTTTTGCAACTATAAACCGTGATCTATCTTCAATTTGGTGAGCGGGTAACAGTTCCAAGGATGGGTTTAGATGAAGATTTTGTCTTTTTAGTTTTGCATATGAAGATGATTTACGGAGGGAGGGGGAGGAGGTATTTGATGAAAATCTCGAGAGTAATTTAATTTATTGATAACTTTTTCTTGGGTTGACACCATATTAGGCCTTGTTCACTAGCTATGGTATGATTGTATGGATAGTATGAATACTAGACATTGAATCAACTATGTTAAATTAAGATCATCCAAACGAAATATATGGTCTGATTCTTTGCTTGGGGAATGGTTAATTAGAGATGGAATTGCAGCTTTTCCAGGAATAACTGCTTCATATTGTTTGAGATGTTTTGCAATTGTAAAACATGAGACTTTCTGGAACTATATTATTGATGGATTCTATATTAATGGTCTGTATACTTGTATATTACAAACATGGAATCGTCAATTTAGTGAAAAAAAAATTCCCTAATTCCTCTCATTTCTTCTTGTTATCATCATAGCTGTGAGCTAAGCAGCTTCTTGGGTGTTTGGAGGCTTGTAGTATTGCGTAATATATGATCGAACCGAACCAAGTCATGGAGGGTTTAGCTAGCTTACTGCTAGGACTTGTAGTAAGGCTTTAAGTACTTTTAGGCTCAGCTTCCTTTTGTGCTTTTATTTTGTATTTTAATTGAGGTTTGGGATTAGTCTAATTACTGGTTTTCTTATATGGTAATGTTTTTTTTTTCTTTTTGTGTGTGTTGTGAGTAGTCTCTTGGAACTTGAAAGTACTGATGGTAATCCGGTGAATGAAGTAGCTAAAAGCATATAGCAGGGTCATGCTTGTCTAGTTAAGGGTTGGTTTCTGGATTTGTAAATGGTCATCATTGTAGATTATTTATCTTTAATATTCATGCTGGTGATGTTTGAGTTTAACTTTATCTAATTACTTGTTCTGTCTAGAATCCTTCCAGCTGATGAGGACTATCCCATTTATCTCATCTTAAATGAAAAAAAATACCTGAATACATTTAGAAGTTTCTACAAATTCAATTATTGGTAACTTATGTTACTTTTTATCTATTACAAACTTACATGGGTATTGAGGTTGCTCCGCTCATGTGAAATAGGCTTTTGGGTATAAATTTTCGAAGATAATTTGAAATGACATCTCTTGTTTAGTATGTGAGCAAGCATACAAAATACAATTCCTCATTTTATCATTCCATTCTTCAGCTTGAATGAGACCTATAGAAGGTGAAAGACACATTTTAAGCAGAAAAGGATTCTGGAAGGCAATGTTATTTACTAGTGTTTGGTATCTGCTCGTTAAAATTTTTAATTTCTTCATATTTTCCATTACCAGGTGGTAGCAGATGTGGAGGCTATCCCCTGTATATGGTTGAGGTATAGGACCCTATTGTGACCCAAATTGTACAGATTTTGTGTATCAAATCATATTTAAAAGCCAATACCATGTTTATCATTCCCAAACCATCATTGATCTCCACCTTCTCCATCATCATTATCTTCATCTTAGCGTTTCTGTTCCCAACCAAAACCCAAGCCGGAAAGCACCATGTCATCAATTTTCAATCCCCAAATCTCTACCCGGAGGGCCTTGTATGGGATCCATCTGCTCAGCATTTCATTGTGGGCTCTTTCCACCACCGCACCATTGCCTCTGTCTCTGATGCTGGTGTCTCTGAAACCTTAATATTTGACTCTGCTCTCCCTGACAATGTTACCATCCTCGGCCTTGCTGTTGATTCAATCAACCACCGTCTCCTTGCTGTCATCCATGCTACTGATCCACTTCTACACTTCAATGCCCTTGCTGCTTATGACCTCCGATCTCGTAGTCGTCTCTTCCTCTCTCTCCTCCCTTCTGAAGATGTCTCAAGGCAGGTTGCAAATGATGTCACGGTAGACTTCAATGGCAATGCATATGTAACTAACTCTGCTGGGAACTACATTTGGAAGGTGAATTCAGAAGGAGAGGCATTGGTTTTCTCCAAGTCCCCAATCTACACAGCCCATCCTGTAGACCGCAATAAACCATTTAGTGAATGTGGGCTGAATGGGGTTCTTTATGTTAGTAAAGGCTACCTCTTGGTGGTGCAGAGTAATACTGGGAAAATGTACAAGGTTGATGTTGAGAATGGGAATGCGAGGCAAGTTTTGTTGACAGAAGATTTGCCTCTAGCTGATGGAATTGCTATGCGAAGTGACGGTGTTGTGTTTGTGGTGTCACAAAATAAAATGTTGTTGCTGAAGAGCCAGGATAGTTGGGCAGAGGGAGTCGTATATGACAAAATTGACATTGATGCAAAGAGGTTTCCAACGTCAGTAGCTGTGGGAAATGAAGATAGGGTTTATGTGTTGTATGGGCATGTGGATGAGGCATTGTCGGGGAATGCGGAGAGGGATCAGTTCGGCATAGAGGAGGTAAAGTCAGAAAAGGAGAGCAAAGAAGATAATGTTTGGATATTTGTTTTAATTGGTTTTGGGTTGGCTTATTTCATGTTTTGGAGATTTCAAATGCGCCAACTTGTTACAAACATGGACAAAAAGATCACTTAATATTATATGTTCCTTTTCTAGTTTGTTTATTTGAACCTTCATGTATTCATTTTTAATCGTTGTAAGAATTAGAAACTGTGACATTTGCATTGTTGGTTAGGGCTCATATCTATAACTCTCTTGTAGGATAGGCTAAGCCAACAATTTCTCTACCCTTCAGCTAAGAGATAAAATATGCTGCCCTTATCAGTTATGTCTTTGGAAATTCTATATTTTGTTTGTAATGTGGAAGGCAGTTCTGTCAATGCAGAAGCTCATAAATTAATGTTTGTCCTTAATAAGAAATTATTGTTATATTCATATTTATTGGTTGAATTTAGAGGGAAAGCGGATCAATTAAGAAGCTGGTTTTAGTAGTTCTTGTAAAAAAAAATTGCTGATTTTGACTTGAACCATTTCTAACAACAGCGTCAGCAAATAAATCTTTAGCATATAAATATTTGGACTTCATAGCAAGCTAATGATTTTTAGTGCATTAGGCAAAAATTACAATAATGTAATCCCAGCATCTACACCATATCATCTAAGCAGCATAAATTCAACCAATCCAATTGCTAAAGGAGCACATCTAAAGCAACCGTAACTCTACAATGTTGGTGGCTTCTATATTTCAAAGATACAGGATAGACATGACATTAGACTTCAAAAGTCAAGGTCAAGACATAATTAAAAGCCGGCTTGGACTTGTTTGGCATTGAGAAAGCGTGGTTCGAATCTCATCATTATACATATGTATATGTATGGGTGTGTATCATTCTAGTTGTCAAAGTAAAGGTGGCTTCAACAAGATGTCCGACAGGTTTTTCTAGTATATTTCCAGGATGGTGGCATAGAGACCTTGACTGTTGTTAGTCTTTGTCTTTGAATCCCCAATATTTTCCCTAAGCTGCTGAAGACCATCTAGGATCTCTCTCTTTCTATATCAGTATTGGAAACTCGTGCTACGGTCCTTTCAACCTGAAAAAATGACCATAGTTTAAATTTTTTCCATGGAATAGAACCTGATTATGAAACCACCACAATTTTTCGAACATGATTGATGCAGTCAAGGTAAATTCCACAGAAGAAATGCTGCTGGGAATGAGACTTTTTGCAGGAGATATAATGCAATTAATATAAGTCTAAATGTCTAGATATTGCATAAACTTCCATAACAGATTCCATCACCAATGGAACCATCAAGAATGTAAAATTTCACACCAAATAAAAAGGTGTTCTATGTCTTCAATTCCTTATGGCATAATACACATAGGTAAACCTCAAAAGGCATATGCCTTCCTATAAATTTTTCGACAGAAGTGCATTGTTAAATATTTTCGAGAGGAGCACTTTGTGACTTTCATGCAATTTTGATTTCTAGAACTTCTTCCAGAAACCTTCTTATGAATCAGTGTGTCAATTCTTAACATTAAATGTGTAAACATGCATCTCTAACAGAAAATTGTCCTGATCCGGTACCCAACCAATGTATTGAGATATTTTGGAAAGGGTTGAAGGGTTTTATGTTCAAGTTATATGCAGCAATATTAGAGCCAACTGAACTGTTTATTTTAGAAACATCCCATTCCCATTTGCCAGTCCATCTGAAAAGACTCTGAACTGTCTGTTTTGCTGAGTTCTGTGTAGCAATTTTTGTTGGTAGTCTTTGATTTTTTAAACCTGGTATCCAAGGATCATTCAAATGTCAATTTGACTGCCATCTCCTATGTGATAATAAGTACTTTCTAAAATAGCTTATTTTCCCTACACTAGATTTTTCAAACATAAGAATCCGTGCCTTTGATTTTAACCTTCAAAAAGTACACAATTTTGAAGGTTAATTGATGCACTAAATCCCAAGCAACCTTGGCGAACATTGCCTGGTTAAACTCTTAGAATTTCCTCAAAATTAGTCCTCCAAATGATTTTGGACTACAAACATTATCTCAGGAAACTGGGCTGAAAAAATGGGTTTCCGATGGATCACCAGACCACCAAATATATTTTTACCAAACTATCTAGTTTCACAAATGGCAATAGGAAGTTTAAACATACGTACTCATCGAGTATATGGGAATATTTTGAAGGGTTAATCGAATTAAAGTGGCTCTCCAAGGACTAGATAGAAGCTTTGCTTGTTCACTTGATGAGAATTGAATTGTTTCAAACTCAACCTTAATAGCCTAAATATTTAATTTGTCCGTGAGAGATTTGTATTTGAAGTATGCTGCTGATTTGTTGCTTTAGAGATTCACTAGTCTTTGGAGAGTAAAACAGGATGACGTTTAAAGATTTATGGTTTCTCCAATATAGATTTGAGCATATGAATTTATGAGAGATATAATCTGGTGAACATTATTATATCATCGACATAGAGTAAATGGGGGCATTTCTTGTTGCTTTGATTTCTGGAATCAAAGTATTATGTTCCACTCTTAACAGCATTCTTTATGAACATTCAGCTACAATGATGTCCCCTTACCTTAGCCCATGTTTTGAGGTGATCCATTGAGTAGAATGGCATAGGACACTGTAGAAAGGTAGCTTAAAATAAGTTCACAAAAAAATTAGAATTGAAACCCATAGCCTGCATAATCTTAATTTGAAAACTCCATTCAACTTTGTCATAAGCCTTTTGATTATCCTGCTTGTCTCCAACCAGCCCTTACTTACCCGATCTTCTCTGTTTAATATTTGTGGCTATAACTCTTGAGCAATTTAAGTGTTTTCAACAATCCAACAACATGGAATAAAAGCATGGTGAAATGTGTTTTGCTAGTACAACTCTCAGTCTTTTAACTGATATCCTTGAAACATTCTTATAAATTACATTGCAATGGCTGATAGGTCTATAGTGATGATCTGTTACAGGATTGGAGACTTAGCGATCAAAGAGATGAAAATTTTATTCCATTGAGTTGGGATTGATCTTGTTATAAAGACTTGTTAGACTTCATGAATGACATCTTTACTTAAATGTGCAGAAACGTTTATAAAATAAAACAGGAAAACCATTTGGACCTGGTGATTAGTTGATAAATATCCAGGGTTGGCCCAAGCAAGCACGAGACCTAAACAAAACTTATTTATAAGGTTCTTATATGTTATTTAATAATTTTTATTTAAAGTTTAAATTTAAATATATTATATTTAACAATTCAAATATAATATTGAAAAAAAAACATTCAGTACATGCAAATTTCATTCATATTATTATATTACTTTATTTTAAAAATATTGTTAGAATACATAGTATTATCAAATACATTAGCCATAATAAAAAATCAGCAAGATTCTACTATTAATCCAGATCTGGAATTGTTTCTACAAGAACAATTTTCAGAATAACTTGCTAGGGCAGAATCTTTATGGAGACAATAATCAAGAGAGCTTTGGGTAGCTGAGGGCGACAAAAACACAAAATTTTCCGCACCTCTACCGTAAACCAAAGAAGAATTAACCATATTGTTGCTCTGAAACTTCAAACTGGAAAATGGATAAGGAATTATGAACAAATTGCATCTGAATTCATCATTGTGTTCAGTCAATCTTTCAAAACTTCAAATCCCAAGAAATATGATGACTTAAGAGAGATCTTTCAAAACTTTAATTTTTATGTAATAGAGTTTCACGTATAAACCTATACGTAGAGTTTTTTTTTTGTTTGTATTAGTAGATTCACACATACAATTTTATAAATTATTCTAATTTTTTTTCAACTTTAAAAAACTAGATAATATGTTTGTATAAGATATTCTAAAAAATAATCAATTAAATAATATTAAAAAAGTTTTCTTTTTTTATTTTTTTCTCTTATTTTTAATTTCTAAGAATAGTTTTTCTTTCTTTCATTTAAAAGTTGAAATCTTTTTATTCGTGAGATAAAAAAATATCTTTAAGTTACTCTAACTCTAAAGTTGTTAGAGTATTCGTTTAAAGATAGATAACATAACTAGGTTTATCTTATTCTAGATTTGCTAGAGTGTTTGACTAAATAGTAGTTTTTTTGTGTTTGTTTCATAACACAAATACGATATCTTTTTGTTAGAGAGTGAGTCTGGTTAGTCTAAACGTTACTTATATTCTTCTTATTTTCTAATTGATTTCATATTATTGGTGCTTTCGTCCTGCGTCATGTGATATCAGAGAGATACTCATATGGGTCTAATGGAACATAATAAAGGTATTTTATGAAAAGAATTTGAAGAATTTTGTAAAGAGTTTAATCAAGTTTTTAATAAATTGTTTGCATCATTAGCATTATTAAAAAATAAGAATCAAGCTCTTACTCAAAGTGATTATGAAAAAACTCAAAATCAAGATCTTACTTGAGTGGAAAAGATGATCCGACACAGCGTTAGATATGAGTCATCAAAAAGGAAAGACTCACTTAAAGTTTTAAAAGTGAAAAAACAATCTTTTGAAAACAAAGTTCTTGAAATAATTTTGGTCAAAGACAAAAATGGTTATATTATTAAGGTCAATAAACCTATGTTAGAGATCATACAAATTCAGAAGTAAAAATTTAAAGAAGAAATATCTTTACAAGATGAGTTAGTCCAAAATCTCAAAATTATCTCCATAAAAGAAGATTCAAATATCATGACACTTTTAGATATTCTTAAAATTAATGAATCAATTTGTTTACTATTTTTGAATGCAATCAATTATTTGTCGTTAAAATAAATTATTTTTCAAAGCAACAAGAGTTATCAAATAATCTTCAACATATCGAGTCATATTTCATTATTTCATAATTGTTAAAAATATTAATATTAAAAAGGTGAACATATAAACAATATTTGGCTAATATTGTTCATGGAAGTGGAACAACAAGAAAAATCAATTTTGAAGATCCATAAATTTTACAAGTATTATCATTCTCATTTGAAAAAAAATCCGAGGATGAGTTTTATATAAGTAGAGAGGAATAATACGAGACAAAATTAGAAAAGAAAAAATAATTTATTGTGTTTAAGATTTTTTTGTTTAGAATTCTATTAAAATAATAACTTATTTTGTTTATTAAGACCTCACGTATTTCAATTCTATTGTGTGAAAACATCAGTGCAAAATATTTGACTTTCAATCTAATTGTTAAGTTATATTTGATATTGTAATTTACTTATACTTCACTTGTACTACACTTCCACTATTTCACTTGTACTACACTTACACTATTTTACTTGTACTACACTTGTACTACACTTGTACTATACTTATTATTTCACTTGTACTACACTTGTTACAACCCTATAAATAGGGTTCTCTATGTACATTCTAAAACACACCAATACAACATTAAATCATTCTTTCTTCTTATCTCTTTATACTCTTCACATGGTATCAGAGCCTCTCATATACCTCTAAAATTTCTATCAAAATTTTGCCTCTCTCCATCATAGCCAACCCGGCTCACCCTAACCCGGTTCACTCTCAACCTGGTTCACTCAAACCCGGCTCACTCCAAACCCGACTCACCTCAACACGGCTCACCTCAACTCGGCTCACTCCAACCCGGCTCACCTCAACCTAGTTCCAGGCTTGTTTTCAACTCATCTTTTCATTTTTAAGGATATCTCTTTTATACTGTTCTATATATTTGCTTTATATTTCCTCCATTATTTCGTTAAAATGGACCAAAATGATGTCCCAAAACCAATCTCTACCACCCTTGATGATACTAACTACCTAGCTTGGGCACAAGCAATGAAAAGTTTCTTGAAAGGACGCAAGCTATGACGTTTCATAACTGGTGATATCTCTATACCCATCCAAGAAACCACTGAAAACAACTCCTTATTTGCTGATCGCTTTGAAGACTGGGAGAGTAAACATCATCAAATTATTACCTGGTTCCGTAACACCACCTTACCCTCCATCCATGGTGAATTTAGGCGTTTTGACACTGCCAAAGAAGTTTGGAAATTTCTTGAGGCTCGCTTCACTACAACAGATTTGGCCAACCAATATCAACTTCTAACAATTCTTCGTACCAAACGCCAAAGAGCTGATCAAACCATTAACCAATTTCTCTCTGAAATGCATACTATTTGGGATCAACTCGCTCTCTTTGAACCAACTTGGACGAACAAGATTGATGCTGAGATGTTTGCAACTTACCGTAATCACCAGCGTCTTGTTATTTTTCTCATGGCTCTCCATGATCAATTTGAACCTGTTCGAGCTTCCTTACTCCATCGGAGTCCTTTTCCATCCTTAGATACTGCTGTGACTGAGCTTCGCTCTGAAGAAACTCGGATAGGGGTTTTCAAAGTTCATTATACAGATTCTGTTCTTGCCACACTTGTAGATGATATGATCATAACAGGGAATGACTCTAATGGAATTATTAATCTCAAGCAGTTTCTGAGCCATCAATTTGAAATGAAAGGCCTTGGTCGTCTCCACTACTTTTTGGGCCTAGAAATCTCATCTGATTCTCAAGGATATTATCTCTCTCAAGCAAAGTACTCTTCTGATATTCTTAATCGGGTTGGCCTTACTGATTGCAAAACTGCATCAACACCTCTAGAAACCAATGTCAAACTTACTCCATTAGATGGTACTATTCTCTCAGATGCCACATTATACAGATAACTAGTAGGTAGTCTTGTTTATCTCATAGTCACTCGTCCTGACATTGCCTATGTTGTTCATCTGGTTAGTCAATTCATATCTGCTCCACGGTCTACCCATTATACTGCGGTTCTTCGCATTCTCCGCTACATCAAAGGCACCATGTTTCACGGTCTCCACTTCTCCAACAAGTCTAATCTTCTTCTTTCTGCCTACTCTGATGCTGATTGGACAGGTGACCCAACTGATCGTCGTTCTACCATTGGATATTGTTTCTTTCTTGGAAACTCTCTCATATCTTGGCAAAGCAAGAAACAATCCCTCACTTCTCGATCTAGTACTGAAGTTGAATATCGTGCTTTTGCTGACACCACTCAAGAACTTCTTTGGCTCCGTTGGTTACATGTTGATATCGGTGTTCTCCAATCAACTGCAACTATCTTATATTGTGACAATCAGAGTGCTATTCAGATTGCTCACAATAATGTATTTCATGAACGAACAAAACATATCGAGATTAATTGTCATTTTGTTCGTCAACATTTTCTTCAAGACACTGTTTGTCTCAAATCAATATCCTCCACAAATCAAACAGTTGACATCTTCACCAAATCTCATCTACGAGGCAGATTTCAAGAATTAGTTTCCAAACTCAAGTTGATTGTTTCTCTTCCTCCTTGAGTTTGAAGGGGGATGTTAAGTTATATTTGATATTGTAATTCACTTATACTTCACTTGTACTACATTTTTACTATTTCACTTGTACTACACTTCCACTATTTCACTTGTACTACACTTGTACTATTTCACTTGTACTACACTTGTACTATTTCACTTGTACTACACTTACTATTTCACTTGTACTACACTTACTATTTTACTTGTACTACACTTACTATTTCACTTGTACTATACTTGTACTACACTTGTTACAACCCTATAAATAAGATTCTCTATGTACATTCTAAAACACACCAATACAACATTAAATCGTTCTTTCTTCTTATCTCTTTATACTCTTCACACTAATAATGCATGCTCATATGAAACATATAAAATTAATAGACTTTCATTTCCTACTAGATCTTATGGTAAATGAACAACTAGATGTAAGATTCATACCATTTGAAAACGAGCTGACAGGTATACCAACCAAGCCCTTGCCTGAGCAAAGGTTTAGTTCTTTGAAGCCTAAACTGATAAGTGGGGATGCTAAGATGTATTGTGTTATGTAATACTTAGTGTAGGCTACTATTATGTATAGTAGAGTAGAGTAGCATTACACCTAGACTTTAGCATTAGTGCAAGCTGTTACATGCAGCATGGAGTTAGTTACATTGGTATGAGCTGCCATACTAAGCGTGTATATATTATTAATACTATTCAGAGATATTTTTTCATTACTCCCTAGAGTCATTTCCTTTAAGTGAGCTTGTTGCTTGGATTTTCATATGGCTTTATGTTTGGTTTTGAGGATGTAGATGTGTGGTGTGTTGTGTTTTCTATTATTTGTGTTTATTTGTATTGTTTTCCTTTGATTTTTCATATATTAAGACTTTGCTATATGCATCGTGTTGTTCTTATAATAGTGTCTATGGTTTATGTTTTTATCTTCTATCTTTGTTATGATGGTGGTTCTAGTGTTGTTTACTTTGTGGAGCCTTGTTTGTCTTTTCTTTCGTGTCATGCCGGATTAATGCCAATTTAGGGTAAGATAATGACTCCATAGTGTTATAATCTGTATAGCTTTAAGTTATTGAGTTGGATGGTTCAGTTATTTCTTGTTATTATTATAATTGTATTTAGAGATATAAATTTTAATTAATCACTCATAATTGAAAATATAATTATATAATTAATTGAATAAATTTAACGATTTTTTTCTTAAAAATAACCGTAATTAATAAGACGTAAAACATGATAGCTATTGTAATATTAAAACTATAGTTAACTTATACTAATATTATTATATATATATATATATATTTAATTATATAAAAAATATACTTTAAATAATAACATACAACAATTTTATTTCTTCTTATTTTTTTATTTTTTATTTGAAAATATATGATAAATTAGTTAAAAAATAAAAATTAATATCATTATTTTAAATAATATTGTAGGATAAAAATTATGATAAAATTTAATTTTTTAAAATTAAATATATTATTAAATAAATATTAAAAATAATAAGCGTGATTAAATAGTAAGTTATTACTCGAACGAAAGAACTCACTTAATTTGATTGCATCTCACACAACAATAAATTAAATTAAATGCTCTATAAAATATTCTCACTTGATTTGATAATGTATTCATACTTGAAAACTAATAAACAATAGAGTCATGGATGACTTTCCTGCTTCAATATCGACAAATAGAATTTACTCATTTTTTTCGAATATTGCATTTGTGGAAGAAGAAAAAAAACAAGTATTTTTTTTCTTGAAAAAATAATAAAATTAAATAGCATATTGTAAAATATATAAGTATAAAACAGTATTTTTTATGTTTATTTCAAATATTTTTACTATAATTAAAAAATTAAATTAATTATTTTAAATTAAATATGATCAAATTTAACATTATTCAAATCAAAATACGCTAATTATATAAATTAAAAAATTCTATCTATTTTAATATTATTGTAATATTATTTTTGTATTATAAATTTTATGAGTATTAGTTTGTATAATTTATTAAAGTTATTTAATTATTAATTCATTTTATTTTAAAATATTTAAGAAACTAGATAAAATAATAATTCTAAAATTTATAAAAATAAAAATAATAACTTAATAATATTAAAATGATTTAATTAATCGAATGAATTAACTGACTAATAAAATTTATTTGAAAAACATTCAATTAAGACATTTAATGTAAAAATTTGATTTAGGTTGAATTTTTTGGTTATATTATGAAAGTAATTTTATTCAATAATATTGAATATTGAAGTGTAATTAATATTATTTTTATTGTAAATAATAATAATTTTTTTTTGTAATAATATATGATTGTTTGTTTTTTTAAGTAGATATGTACGAGTTGTGTGCAATTTTTATGAATAAATTTTACGGATATTATAAATGATTATTTCTCAAAATCTAAAACCGAAACTCCCTCGTTTCGCCTATGTTTTTCTCTCTGTTTCATTCCGTTTCTTCCTCCAAGCGCGCCAAAGCTCTCATATTTTTTGTCAGAAGCCTTTTCTTATTTGATTTCAAGAATTTCAGACTTGTCGCCTTTCCTATTTCTCTTTGATTTGGTTATGAGGTGAACAATTTCTTTCTCTTTATCGGTTTGTTTACGATGTAATCATTCTCTTTCTTATTTCTCTTAATTGATTTTTTTGGTTAATTTTGTCTTCGTAGATTTGTTTATGTGATTTATTTGCTGTTTCTTGTTTATACAGGAGAAATTTTTCTTTCCTTTTTTATCAGATTACTTGTTGGCTTGGATTTTTTTGGTATGTTTTTCTTGATTTTGCATTTTCAATTGAAATACTTAGAAACCTAGGCCTAACTCTGAACCCAAAAGTCAGCTTGTGAGTTAGAAGATTGTCTAGACTTATAAGGAGCATTGTTGCTTTACTCTTAGCCAATGTGGGACTTAACATCCCGCCTCCACATCGGCTAGAGTCCGGATTTACGGCACGAGGGCCAATGGGAGTACGAGAAAGCTAAGAGCCTAGCTCTGATACCAACTTAGAAACCCAGGCCTAACTTTGAACCCAAAAGCAAGCTTGTGAGTTAGAAGATTGTCTAGACTTATAAGGAGCATTGTTGCTTTACTCTTAGCCAATGTGGGACTTAATAGAAACTATTAGGAAAAATTATCGGGTTAAAGCTAAAACACAATTAAAGTAAAATTGAGAATAATAAAAATAAAATGGATGCAAATATTTTACGTTGAAAACCCCCCGAATAAATTGGTGTAAAAAATCACGGACAAGTATAGGAAGATTTCACTATTGTAAAATAGAAATTACAACACATTCTCTCTAGTTACAATGAGATAACAATTCTAATCTCTATTGTAATAAGAAAAATAACTCTCTCACAAAATAGAAAAAATATTATTTACAAACAAGGAACAAAATTTTCTTTTCTAAGTAGTAACTCACAAAATAACTCTCACAAAGACTTTTACTATCTTTCTTATGGATACTCTCTAATTCATTTGCTCTTATATTTTGCACAAATGAAACAAGTTATTTTTAGGCAACATCCTTGAAGAACTTGTGGTATTATAGGCAACATCCTTGAAGAACTTGTGGTAGCAAAGATTCCATATTCATCTCCACTTTGAATTGGACAAGAAATTAGTGTTCCACATTGAATGGACAAGAAATTAGTGTTCCACATTGAATGGACAAGAAATTAGTGTTCCACATTGAATGGACAAGAAATTAGTGTTCCACATTGAATGCACAAGAAATTAGTGTTTCATATTGAATACACAAGAATTAGTGCTCCAATAGCATCTTTAATTAAATGCCTTCCATGTTTACTACTTCATCCATTAGCAAAATATAACATTAAACCAAGTAAGTGGCTTTACCACTAAACAAGGCCATCAATTATCACATTATCCCACTTAAAGTCACTTACGTAATCCTTCCATCTTTCCTCACTTGCCAAATCCATGCTTGCTTATGTTTCTGCTAGACCACATAAGGATCTACATCATTTAAACTTGTCAGTGTTGATTGGCTTGGTCATAACATCTGCTAGGTTCTCGTTGGTGTGAATCTTTTGCATATCCACACTACCTTCTTCCACTACTTCTCGAACAAAGTAATATTGGACCCTTATGTACTTTGCCCGTGAATGAAAAGATGGATTCCTTGCAATGTGCAAAGCACTCTAACTATCACAAAATAGAACAATCTTTTCCTGCTTGTACCCGAGCTCCTTCAATAACCTCTGTATCCAGACTGCTTCCTTGCAATCTTGTGTAGCGGCCATGTATTCTGCTTCCGTTGTAGATAGAGCTACAACCGATTGCAGTTTAGATACCCAGCTTACAACTCCTTTTGCAAGTGTAAACACATAACCTGTAGTAAACTTGCTTTTATTGAGATCCCCTGCAAAATCTGAATCAACATAGCCTCTGACAATAAAATCTGATCGTCTGTAACATAATGCAGCATTTGAGGTTCCTCTGATGTATCTCAGAACCCTTTTCACAGTATTCCAATGCCCTCCTCCAGGATTTTCCATAAACCGACTAACTACTCCCACTGCTTGTGCAATGTCTGATCTTGTACATATCATGGCAAACATTAAACTTCCCACTACTGATGCATACGGTACTCGATACATCTCTCTCCTCACGACTTCATTGCTAGGACACATACTTGAGGATAACTTGAAATTAATAGGAAGTGGGGTAGAAATTAGCTTACTATCTTGCATGTTGAAGCGTCGCAAGATCTTGTTGAAATAGTTCTTCTGAGAAAGACAAATCTTCCTGTTATTTCTATCTCGGTGAATCTGCATCCCTATAATCTTGTTTGCTGGTCCTAAGTCCTTCATATCAAACTCTCTAGCCAACTGTGCCTTCAATTCTTGGATTTGATCTCTGTTGGGGCCTACTACCAACATGTCATCCACATACAACAACAAGATAATAAAACTATTATCACCATCAAACCTTTTAAAGTACGTAAAATGGTCTAAATTGAGTCTGTTGTATCCAAGGCTAATAATGAAGGAATCAAATCTCTTGTACCAACACCTCAGTGCCTATTTGAGACCGTATAGAGATTTGTTCAACCTGCAAACCAAGTTCTCCTTTCTTGTTTCAGCAAAACCTTCTGGTTGGAGTATATAGATTTCTTTTTCAAGTTCTCCATGAAGAAATGCAGTTTTTATATCCAATTGCTCCAGATGTAAGTCAAACGTAGCACACATAGTCAGGACTATTCTGATTGTTGTAAGTCGAACTACCGGGAAAAATATCTCGTTGAAATCAATACCTTCTTTCTGAGCAAATCCTTTTACCACCAATCTTGCATGAAACCGTTCCACTTGATCATTGCTATCGCGTTTGATCTTGTAGACCCATTTTTTACCTATGACTTTTCTCCCATGTGGCAATGGTACCAGTTCTCAAGTCTTGTTCTTGTGTAGAGCTTCAATTTCTTCCTGTATTGCTATCATTCATAAAGATACATCTTAGCTACTTGTAGCTTCTTTGAAAGTTGAGGGCTTTCCGTCCTCCGTTAAAAGACAGTATGCAACATTGCTCTCCGTAACATACTCTGAATGCCAAGATGGCGGCCTTCTCTCATGGGTTGACCGGCGGACTTCTGAAGACTCGGACTCAACTGATTCTTGTACCTCGTGCTCTGGTGTTGCTTCAGTAGAAACTGAAGTTTCTTGTACCGGATTATTTTTCACTTGTATTGTTGTAGTCTCTAAAACCTCTTTCGATGTGCTATCATGTCCATCTGTTTGTAGTAGTTGATCTTCTGCAAAGATCACATCCCTGCTGACAATAACCTTGTCGGTAGTGGGATCCCATAGGCGATACCCCTTCACTCCATCAGTATACCCCAAGAATATACACCTTTTAGATTTCGGATTCAACTTTGTTCTTTCTTGGGCATTGTACATCACATACGTAGGACATCCAACATAATGTAAAGTAGAGTAGTCTACTGGCTTACCAGTCCACATCTCCATCGGTGTCTTTAAATCAATTGCTGTTGATGGCGACCGATTTATCACATAGCAAGTGGTTTTGGCTGCTTCTGTCCAAAAAAAGTTAGATTGACCTACAGTCTTCAACATAGCTCCTATCTTTTCTGTAAGAGTTCTATTCATCCTTTCTGCCACTCTATTTTGTTGAGGCGTGTATGTGATTGTGAACTATCATTTAATACCTTCCTGCTTGCAAAAAGCAAGAAACTCGTCGTCTGTGTACTCTCTTCCATTATCTGTCCTCAAGTACTTGATCTTTTTCCCAGATTCAAGTTCCACCCGTGCTTTGAAGTCCTTGAATACCAGAAATACATCTGACTTCTTCTTGATTGGATACACCCAACATCTCTTGGAATAATCATCAATAAAAGACACAAAATACTTTGCTCCTCCTAGGGACATTTCTGGTGACTCCCATACATCAGAATGAATCAAGTCTAGAATATATTTACTCTTGGCATCAAATCTATTAAACTTCAATCTATGCTGCTTACTTGTAACACAATGCTCACAGACCTTGTTCTGACATGTGACCTAGTTTGAGATGCCACATCTCCGTCGACTCTTCTCCCTTATTGATTGACGAGACACACACATCAACTTCCTCCAATGTTTCTCCTTTTAGCATGAATAGATTCATCTCGATCTTTTCTGCCTTCATAACCATAAGTGTGCCTTTAACAATTTTCATGAGCCCATTTTCAATATGGGTCTTGCATCCAAGACTATCCATTTGACTCAAAGATAATAGATTCTTCCTCAGGCCTTTCATGTGTCGTACCTCCTGAATAGTGCGAATTGTACCATCAAACATCTTTATCTTGATAGTACCAATACCAACGATCTCCAAAGCATGATCATCCATGTGTACAGCACCTCCTAAGATTGGTTCATATTTGTGGAACCATTCTCTTCAAGATGTCATGTGCCATGTTGCTCCTGAGTCTAATAACCAGCTATCAACGAACTGCTTTCTGCCTCTAACTGTCGTTGTTGTCTCGCTGTATAGAACTTCACCATCATTTGAGGCACTTGCCACATTCCCTTGAGCATTTGATGACTCAGGGACTCCACTCTTATTTTTGAACCAACAATCTTTCTTGACATGTCCTTTCTTGCCACAATTGTAGCACTTGAAATTCTTCTTATTTCTTGATTTTGATCTACCATGATTTTGACTCCCACTGGGACTGCGTTCTGTTGATCTTCCTCTCATCATCGTCAAAGCTTCCGCTTGCTACGAACCTGCCTGTCTGTCTTCCTTGTTTTTACGCCTGGTTTCTTCTTCCAAAACAGCGGCAGTAATTTCGTCGAAAACTAGATAGTCCGTGAGGATATTGTTCATCAAGTTAATGATGAGTTGATCATACGAGTCAGGTAGACTTTGTAATAGAAGTTCCGCACGTTCAGATGTCTCTATTATGTAACCCATTGATGTAAGTTGCAAAAATAGAGTATTTAAAATGTTGATGTGGTCGGCCACCGATGTGGATTCTGTCATTCGAAGAGTGTACAATCTCTTCTTTAAGAAGATTTTATTGTGTAGTGACTTGGCCTCACACAGTCTTGTTAGAGTATCCCAAATCTCCTTTGTAGTCTTCTTTTCTGCCACACTAGATAACACTCCATCGGCTAGTGCTAAGTGTAGATCGACAATTGCATTGCCATCCATCTCGCTCCATTTGCTATCATCAGTGATCTTTACGGGCCTTTCTCCAATTGCTGCCAAACTAGATAACACTCCCATTGAATTTCTCAACATTGAACTTTGTCGTAGTCGACATTTCGTTCACAACGATATGCTTCACACCTCTCAACCAATTGATCTGATACCACTGTTAGGAAAAAATATCGGGTTGAAGCTAAAACACAACTAAAGTGAAATAGAAAATAATGAAAATAAAATGGACACAAATATTTTACGTGGAAAAACCCCCGAACAAATTGGGATAAAAAATCATAGACAAGTGTAGGAGGATTTCACTATTGTAAAATAGGGATTATAACACCTTCTCTTTAGTTACAATGAGATAACAATTCTAGTCTCTATTGTAATAGGAGAAATAACTCTCTCACAAAATAGGAGAAATATTACTTACAAAGAAGGAACAAAATTTTCTTTTCTAAGTAGTAACTCACAAGATAGCTCTCACAAAGACTTTTACTATCTTTCTTATGGATGCTCTCTAATTCATATGCTCTTATATTTTGCACAAATGAAACAAGCTATTTATAGGCAACATCCTTGAAGAACTTGTGGTAGCAAAGACTCCATGTTCATCTCCACTTTGAATTGGACAAGAAATTAGTACTCCACGTTGAATGGACAAGAAATTAGTGTTCCACATTGAATGGACAAGAAATTAATGCTCTACATTGAATGCACAAGAAATTAATGCTCTACATTGAATGCACAAGAAATTAATGCTCCACATTGAATGCATAAGAAATTAGTGCTCCAATAACATCCTTAATTAAATGACTTCCATGTTTCTTACTTCATCCATTAACAAAATATAACATTAAATCAAGTAAGTGACTTTACTACTAAACAAGGCCATCAATTATCACAAAAACAATCGATCTTAATTTTATTAGAGTCTGTTTTTATTTATATGTAATTATAAAAATACTTTCTTTCCCTTGGTCCTTCGCATATTTATCAATTTCCTTACATTATTTGAAAGCTTAATTGTTAGTCTTCCATGTCGGTTTATGGCATTCAAGGACAGCCTCTTGAGATCACTGGTAATCATCACGTTTGGGTTGTTCTCTTAATTTTATGATTTTTGTGAGAAATAAATTCTTATTATGTAGTTTTCATTTGTGTTTGTTGAATTTGTTCTTTCCTTTTCCTTTCTAAATGGATCCAGTTGTTAGTTGCTACAAGTTGAAGGACACAGAATGGATCTCAAGGCAAGATCCCTATGTTTGTCTTGAATACGCTAGCACCAAATATCGTACAAGAACATGCACTGGTTTGTATCTTCATGCTTCACCTCTGTATTACAGAACTTGGGATGAAGAATTTATGATTGATTCTTTCTCCTTTATATTCCCGTAGTATCAGATTCAAAAATTGAATTTAAGCTACATTTTAGTTTTTTCCTTCTATGAATTTATTTCTCATTTAAACCATTATTGTGAATTTGATTGATGTAGATGGTGGTAAAAATCCCATATTCCAAGAAAAATTCGTATTTACATTAATTGAAGGCCTCAAAGAGATGAATGTTGTGGTTTGGAACAGCAATACACTCTCTTTTGACGACTTCATTGGCAGTGGAAAGTAATTGGATCTCAAACTTTTTCTTGAATATTTCAACTATAGTATTGAGTAACTTTTCGCCTATTATGATTAGCATGCTTCCTGGATTTGCTAAGTTGTGTATGCTTTCAGGGTTCTTCTTCATAAAGCACTTGCAGAGGGTTATGATGACAGTGCTTGGGTCCTTCAGACTAAAACTGGCAGGTAAGATATAAGCAAAAACCTCACTGTGATTGCAAAATGAGATTTTTATTCTTTTCTCTTACCTTCTTAAAGCATGTTTCTTTGCGGTAAGTTCATTAAAAATGCTCGTAAGAATAGGACCATGTTTTTGAGAACTAATCCGATCTAGTTCTCCTTCGATATACAAATCAGGTCCACCAGCAGAAAGTGAAGCCAAACACCAAATATTGAAAACGCAATTCACACCAACCTCCACTTCCAATAATCTGCAGATCACCTCTTAAGCAAATATGACATAAAAGCCTTTGGATTTTATAGAAAAATGAGCTACATGAGAGTATGAGACTATTGCTAAAGCTCCTTGTAAATCTTTTGAGAATTCTCCAAATCCTTAATATCTTCAAATGAAATCGAAACACACTCTTGTCCAGTTGGAAAACACACTCCACAGCTTCCTAAGAACTTGGCAAATCCCAGAGATAGTTCATTCGCAACACACGCTTATGCATACCCGTAATGTTCTTGAATTTGGATGACCATCTCATATTTAGCCAATCAAACTGCTTGTCTTTCTTTTGTTGGCCATTCTTTGACATATCCAAAGTTTTACCCATTTACTATTAAGTAAAAATGTAAATCTTCCAAGGTTCAATTGTTCAATTACTCATTTGTTTTAATTTCAATGATGCTAAAGTCGTAGCTTTTTACAAATAGATGTGCATTGCCTTTAATGGTACATTATATCCATTGAGTTTCGTACATAACTTGGCATGACTGGTAGGGAAAGCTCTGATATTTTATTCATTTTCATCTAGGTTTTAATACGTTGTTCTATGCCTTAGCATATTTCTCGCATGACGTGAGGTGTATGACTCAAGGCGGTATGAGGTGTAAGCAACATTCTAAATAATATTGAGGCAATTTTTTCCTAATACAAGCTATAAACCTAACTTAATTTTTACTTAAAATGAATGAAAAAATACTAATAGAATAATATGTATAAAATAAAAAATTTATAATAATATAATCATAATTTAATTTTAAAATTGTTGTATGAAAGAGTCAAAATTTAATATTAAGAATATTATATATGAACAAGGTCTGGTCATTTAGGCTCAAAGATATTAAAGAATATGATAGAAGCAAATGATGGGCAGAATTGAGATACTTGAATTTAAACACATAATTTCACTTTTGTTGTTTTGCCCTCTAAAAACTTGTTTTAAGCCTAGTATGGGTTGGTTATTGTATCACTAAAGATTTTCAACCCACCCATAAGAAGGCAATCTAAACAAAGAAGTTTTGAGATGTATAACCTCAATAGTCTTATTACCCACTACTTAATTAAGTAAACCTCAATTGAAAAAGACATTAGCTTTAAATAAACTATTTGAGATTAAGTCTCAACTCATTAGATAAATGAGGCTTACTAAGACAAGTCTTATTAAGTGTTTTAAAATAGTAATTTAAAATGATAATTTTCATTTGTAAGCAAATAAGTGAAAGTTTAATGTTACTTTACTTTGGCTCAAACATTTTGAAGATTAGCCGTCTGCTCCCAAATATTTGCTGGGAATGTTCCTCAGATGAATGATCTTAACATATAAACCAACTAAAATTCAATAATCAGGAATAGGAACTTTCATCCTTACTATTTGACGATCAGATGGTAGAGTATCACATGTTCTGCTAGATAGTGGATAAACAATAAATCTTGGGAACCTACTGTTTGATTTATGGCCGAACTGAACTGAAACCATTTAAAACCATAAGTCTATCTGTTCTTTTGTGCAATCTCTTTCTCAAATTGGGCATGGCACTATTACCATCTATAGTTTTTCAAGTTATGAACGCACCTAGCTAAAATTGTTACAGTGTGGTAGATATTCTGCTTTTTGGATCATTAGAATTACTGACTTT
Organism: Hippophae gyantsensis; assembly: GCA_030763125.1. Lineage (NCBI taxonomy): Eukaryota > Viridiplantae > Streptophyta > Magnoliopsida > Rosales > Elaeagnaceae > Hippophae > Hippophae gyantsensis. The sequence goes on from CM061032.1 coordinate 5,918,040, forward strand.
AAGATTATTGCCCTTTAGACATGCAGGAGAAGTACGATTGATAATACACTATAGAAATGCCAGGGTAAGGTACTTTCTCTAGAAAATTTATGGAGTTGTTATTGAAGATTGTTTTCTATACCTGTTAATGGGATTGGAACTAAACTGCTTCTGTACATTCATTACAGTTAACTGGATCAAACTATGCTCCCTCAGCATCACCATATGCAGCACCACCTGTACTGCAGGCTTCTATGTACTCGATGCCTTCACTAGCATCTGTATCCTCATACCCACCTCCTGCATCTACATGTTACCCACAACCATCCACAGCATATCCATCTCCTTCTCCATATTCTGTATACCAACCTTGTGCGGCAGGGTATCCGCCATCTCCATACACTGCACCCCAAGCAGGTGGCTATCCTCCACCATATCCAACAACTTCAAGTTATCCTCCACTTCCTTACCCTGCACCTCCACCATCCTCATCCTATTACCCTCCTCCTGGTATCCTCACTTTGCGTGTTAAATTCTGAAAGTGGCTTAGTTTTGACTTTCGATCCCTTTATACTAAGTTAATGTTTTTTGCTTGTGTTTCAGGCCCTTTCCCTGGAATGTGTCCTCCACCTTACTAAGAGAGAGCTCCTCCATATTCCCAATTGATCTAAAATTCAATAGATGAAATTTGTTCTGGATGATCTTGTTTAGATTTTTGGTCTTTCAAATTTTTTTCAAAACAAATGGGATTATTCACCAAACTACTTGTCCGCAAACACCGGAACAAAATGGAGTGTCTGAAAAAAAAATCGTCATTTACTTGATATGGCTCGTGCACTCTTATTTAGTGCTTATATGCCAAAATACCTTTGGGGTGATGTTGTACAGGCTTCTGCCCATCTCATCAATCGTCTCCCGTCTAGTGTCCTTAACGGAAACATCACATTCTAGATTCTCACATCTTACGTCTCCTTATCATCCTTTCATAATCTTCCTACCCGTGTATTTGGTTGTGTTGCTTTTGTACATGTTCCTAAAAATCAAAGGTCTAAATTAGATGCACAGGCAATTAAATGTGTGTTTGTTAGTTATGGAAGTTATCAGAAAGGGTACAAGTGCTTCCATCCACCAACCAGAAAGTATTATGTTACTATGGATGTCACCTTCTTTGAGGACATGAGTTATTTTTCCTCACTTGATACTGCTCGTCAGGGGGAGAATACATATTTCGAAGAACTGTATCATGGTGGGGGGAGGCATTAGGTGAATCACCAACTGATGTTTCAAAGAGACCAGTCATTACAGAAGCAGATGCTTCAAGTATTCAAGCACCAAATTCACTTACAGCAAATGACATTGAAGACACAACTGTACCCTCAGGCATTACTCCTACCCTTGATCAACAACTCTCTTGGATTGAAGGTCACTCATCTGAGGTATGTACACCTACTGATACTAATAGCATCGAGTCTAATGTTGGACAGTATGTGTTACCAAATAGGTCTACTCGAGGTCAACCAGCCAAAAGGTATGAACCAAATATTCATGCAAAATCAAAATACCCAGTAGCCAATTACATGTCCACTAAAAGATTATCTAAGTCATATAAATCATTTGTGAATCAAATATTTGGTGTATTAGTACCTAACAAAGTGCAGGATGCGTTGGGAGATCCAATATGGAGGAAGGCAATGGCTGAAGAGATGGATGCGTTAAAGAAGAACGATACTTGGCAACTTGTGTCACCACCACAAGGAAAAAGGCAGTTGGTTGTCGATGGGTGTTTACTATAAAACATAATGGTGATGGATCCGTAAATCGGTATAAAGCTCTGATACCAAATGGAAAGCTGGGCAGCTCAATGTTTCCCTCAAAACGCGCTAATCAGGAAAAGGGTCACCCAGACTTATAACCAACACATTGCTGGTTTCCCTGGACGACGTGTGACTCAACAGAAACAACTTAACTTTCTTGTTAAGTTCTATGCTCTCTTTAAGCAGTTTTCTTCTATCAAAACAAGATTTAAGCTTTCTAATAAACTTTAGGACCATTTGAAACCCCCCTAACTAAATAGGCTTTCAAATTGATGGAAACACTTTTAAAGGTAGTTGAAAATTTTTAAGGAGGTGTGTTTTCAAATTTCAAGGAGTACTATTTGTACTTCTAAGTGAATTAATAACTTCTTGACTAGTTTTGAGTATATGTTCTCATCTTAAAATAAGGATGGGTGATTGTAGGTTAACCGACTTTTACAATTTATGTAATTCATTAGCTATTTTTATGAACAATTTAGTCTCTTTTTTTTTTAAGAATAACGTCATAATGATAAAAAAAAGTATACTAAGTTAAGTAGTTAATTTTTAACAAAAAAAAATTATTTTTTTCTATACATTAATAATTATTGAAATAGATTTTAAAAATAAAATATTTAAAAAACATAAAAATTGATCATTTTTTTTACGGTGTAACTTTTACTTATCACACAAATAGTTAGCGAAGTACTTCAACTCCAATAGTTAATAAATGTGGTGATATTTGTCTCATAAAATAATTACTTTTAAGTGTTAGTCAAAAATATTTATCATGATTTATACTTTCTAATCTTGATCTTTAGACGTTATTATACCAATTTTGCTTACTACCAATATTGGTGCTAAGGTTTTATACCCAATTTTCAACACCATGAATTGGATCACACCTTCGTTCGAGAAAATGTTTTTTGTTTAATTATATTACTCAATATTATTTATGTCAAAATCTCATACTCTTTTTTATTATTATATTAATCTCATTCTATATCTTAACTAATCATCATATTAGTCTTATAAATCACTACTCCTTCATGGGTGCTCAGTTAGTTGGCCGTTATAGATCATGTACCCTCTTGTGACTAAATAGAAGATTGATTGACTAAAGCACTTTCTATTGATCGGTTCTTATTTCTCAGGCCAAACTCATGTTTTTTTTTCTTTTTAAAACTTATCGTCATCTAAAAAATATGTTAGTCAAATTATAAATAATATAAACATAATACAGAATAACAGTAAAAAGAGATTATAGGAATACAATTGTAATAAAATAAAGGTTTATTTATCATACGATTTTGATGTTTAATGGAGTACATACTTTCATGATGTTAAAAAATATTCCCCCACATATGTTCAACGGATTTCTTAGGCCAAAGATACAACCGTATCTAGCTTTACGTCGCGAGAGCACGACTAGCTATCAGTGTCTTTAGATAGGGTCTGTACGCAAGTCTATGAATGCCAAATTAAAAAGTAGAGGACCAGATAAGATGGATGAGACGAATGAAGTTTTTGAGAAATATATGAGAGTATTTTCTTGTTGTCTTCTCACAAAGCCAAACTTCTCCTATAAATAAAGCTAAAATCAACAATCCATTAAACGAAAAATAAGTCATAGGTTACACATACTGTAATTATGTAATGTTTACTTGTGACTAACACATGCATGCATGCTAACATGATATCAAGTGTTCAAATCCTTGCATTCATAATTGTTAATTTCAAGTGTTAAGTTACAAAGTATATGCACAGAGCTCACACCATAAATATTTTTTCAAGATTATTGGTAACTAATTACATGCATGCTCTAACATTATAAGTTTAAAAGACTTTTGTTTAATAATATTTATTTATAATTTTTTTTTCAATAAACATAAACACAACACATAAAAGTGGATGAGATCTAAGAAATATTTATTTATAACCTTTGAAAATAACAAATGCTAGGCCGTGTGCCTGAGTCAAACAATCAATTGGAAATTTTTAATTCACGAACTAACCTAGCATTTTGTTTTACATATTTAATATATGTAGTGTTGTACCGAGTATTTAAATAAATTAGTGGTTTAAATTTAATAAATATGTAGTAATATTAATTATCGATAAATAATTTTTACTGTTAAAAAATTTATTTTAAAAATAAAAAAATTATTTAAATATATTTTTATTTTAGGTTATTAGGTTACTTTTATCATTTTAACAAGGTAAGAAAGTGACGTTAATTTTTTTGTAAAAATGTTGCATGAATATTATCAAAAAAAAAAAGTTAATTAACTTATTATTTTAATAAAAATATATATATATAACAAGAAATATTTTGAGTAGTCTATGTCATTTGTCTCAATTACATACAATTCACACAATATACAAATATAAATTATTTGAAATTATACAATGATAATACTTATATAATTTTATTTAATAAATAATTTAAATATAATATGAAAAATATATAAATTTTTTTAATTAATATTTATATTATTATTTAAGAAATTAATTTGTTAAGAACACGATAAAAACCACCTAGTTAAACTTAATATGCATTTTTAATCCGATATTAATAAAATAGACAAAACATGATAATTTTATATTAATTTTATGATATGATCTTAACATGAAAATGATTAGTTTAACATAAATATAATTTGTTCATAAATGAATTGAACAAACTCAACCCCTTTATTGATTGGATACATAAATATAAAATGAATGAATTGGTACCCTTAACATGATTAAAAAAAAATTATATAAGGATTATAATATAAAGCAAGATGTAATAAAATTACCTAATACAACTATTCATAATAAATATATTTATTAACATATGTACATTTTGATTATTATGGATGTACAAAGAAAAAAACTATTTTTTCAATTGATATAAGATATAACATGATCTCAACATGAAAATGATTAGTTTAACAAAAATATAATCCGTTCATAAATGAATCGATCTAAATCAACTTGTTCATTAAATGTGTAAATATAAATCCCATAAGTTGTAACTGTAAAGTAACTTGTAAATTAGTTAGGATTGTTATAATTGTTATGACACGTGTAGTGTGAACACTAGCATAATGTAACTAATTTACAACACACATGTATAGCACTAATATCTATTAGTTTTCGCTCCCATTTATTTCTTTCTCATTTGTGTTCTACGGTATTAGAGCTATAAAAGTGAGGGTTCTTGATCTTGATTTTTTTTCTTTCTCTAATGTGTGTTTCTTGTTCATGAAAGATTTGGCTCATCTTGTTCATAACATTGATAGCACTTCATCAGGAACCACTTCTTTTGGTATGACACATTGTTTGTATGGCTCATCTCCTTCCTCTAATCAATCTTTATCAATTGAGTTTTGCTTTGCCCCACCTAACATTGTTCCTTTGTCTTCTTCTATGGTTTCTCTTATAGTTAGTTATCCTCAATTATCACCTCATGTGCCAACTTTTCTCATAAGTCTTTTTTTGAACCTTGTGTGCCTTCTAATGTTACATTATCTATGTCTGTTGTTGGTGTTTTTGATACATTTGTATCTGTCATTACACTAGTTCCTAATATGCATCCTACACAAATTATATTGAAGTATGGCATTAGGAAGCCTAAATTATTTTTTTTTTGCTAAATTTAAGGTACTTTGGGAACCAAAAAGATTCTTTGAGGCTAATAACTATCTATAATGGAGACAAGCTATAGAAATTGAATATGATGCTTTTATTTCTCATGGGACATGGGAGCTAGTACCAAGACCACTAAATTAGAAGGTTATAGGCTGCTTGTGGGGTGCATAAAACTAAGACACTAGCTAATGGTACTTTGGATAAAAGGAAATCAAGATTGGTTGGTCAAGGGTATTTGTAGGCACACAACATATATTACAAGAAAACTTTCAACCTAGTTGTGAAGGCTTCTACCATCAAAATTATTTTATCTCTTGTAACATCTTTTGGTTGGTCTCTATATCAATTGGACATAAACAATTCTTTTCTCAATAATGACTTAGTTGAAATCGTTGTTATACACCAGACATAAGGATTTGAGTATGCTTCCCACCCTAATTATGAGTGTAAGTTGAACAACTCATTATATGGCTTTAAGTAGGCTCCAATGGTATGCTATCACAAATTCAACTCCTGCTTGGTGTCTAAAGGTTTCAAGAATGCTATGACATATACAAGCTTATTTATGAGGAGATCAAGTTTTAGTATTCTTAGTCTATGTTGATGACATAGTCCTCATTTCTAACAATCCTTTTGTTCTACATGTTTTTATTTCACAACTTAGTGGCGTGTTTGCTCTCAAATATTTGTGTGCTCTTCATCACTTTTTGGGCATGGAGATATCTCTTTCTTCCTTTGGTTTATTTCTATCTCAACATAAAAGTGTTAATGCCTAAGGTTGATATGGATTCTTGTAAGGTGTCTTCCACTCCCATAGTCTATGAGGGAGTGTTAAGTTGGATTAATAGACATCCTCTTGATTAGGACACATCTTCTACTTTTAAGAGCTTGGTAGATGCACTCTAGTATTGTTGAATAACTCAACCAAAACTTGAATTTCATTTAATAGACTTTGTCAATACCTTAGCAAGCTAATGTATACATATTGGTTGGCTATGAAATAAGTGTTGAGGTATTTGCAAGATACATAATCACTTGGCTTGTACTTTGTTCCTTCCTCTTCTATTAAGATTATAGGATACTCAAATGCTGATTGATTTAGATGCAATGATGAGAGTAAAAATGTTAGTGCTTATTACATCTTCTTAGGTGACAATTTGGTTTTTAGTTTTGTGAAAAACAGAAGGTGGTGGCAAGATCAATGGCTAAAGTTGAGTATAGGATTTTAGTCTTCATTTCTGCAGAAATCAAATGGATTACATCCCTACTCTCAAAACTTGGTTTTGTTCTAAATCAACCTTCTTGGCATATTGTGACAATGTGAGTACCAAGTACTTATGTAAGAATCGCATTATGATACATCACACAAAGCATGTAGACATTAACTACCATTTCATACGTGAATAGATTGTAAGGAAGGAGTTGGCTAGGGAGTATTGTCCTTCTGAGCAATAATTAGCAAACCTCTTAACTAAGCCATTGAGTAGGCTTAGATTTGTTTATTGAGAGACACAATCTCAGTGAATGATCCACTGTGAGATCGTAGGGGAGTGTTAAGAAACTTCTAAGTTAGTTAGGATTGTTATAATTTGTATGCCACATGTAGTCTGCACACTAGCATAATGTAACTAACTTTTTATAAACACACATATGCAATAATAATATTTATCTATTAGTTTTCTCTTCAACTCATTTCTTTCTCATTTGTGTTCTAGCATCATTTAACATGAAAAACAATTATCCAATAGTAATAGTGTAAAGTCAATATATAATAAAACTATTAAATATAATTATTCATAATAAATATATTTATTACAAAGATATTTTGATATTTATTAGTAAACAATAAAAAGGGAAAAAATTGTAAATATATATGCATGCCATGCAAACCAATAACAATGACCACAACTCATGCAAATGACTAAGGTATTGAAGTATGGGACCATGCAATTGGGACACTTTCCCCCTCAATAAGTGTAAAATATAATCATTACCTTGGGTTTATAACTTGTATATAAATCTTGAAAGCTTCAAATGAAAAGTGTTGAATTCCATGCAAAGCTTTGTCAAATAAGGAGTCCTTGCTCGATCCTTAGGTTCGTTGTCCCTTCGACCTATTCATTTTGTATAACTATATTTTCCCCTTAATTTATACGACATTTTCATTTAACAAATCCAGAAGAATAATGTTGAATTGCTTAGTATAAATTTAATTTTACCTTTTTTCAATTAATCCTCACTCAAGCGATTGATAATGTTGGTTCATATTTGTGTGTTTTTTTATATTGATATTATTTTTTATTCTTTAACTATTTAACACATATTTTTAAGTAATTAAATAATAAAATACATAAATAAAAATAAAGAAAATTAGATCTAATAATTCAATGTGTTTTTGTGTTAATATTAAAAGTGACTTTCCTACGTTATTATATGTGAGAAAAATATAATTTTAATTTATCTTCAATTTTTATTAATCATATTTGAAATTGTAATAATTTATCTCTATCTCACGTAATTAAATTTAGTTTTTAAAAAAGAATTGTCAAAATTTTATAGATAACAACGATTTTAATTTAAAATATTGATATTAATTTTCATTCATATTTCTTTGCTTTCTCATCTCAATTCTAAACCCACCCTACCTCCCCGTTCCTCCCCTCCTTTAACAAAACAAAAAAAAACAAGTTTTTTTAACTTTTTTTCAAATTTTTTAATTGGAGTTGTTTTCCAATTTTTCACTAACTTTTTTTTAACCCTTTTTTCAATTAAATTTTTTCATTTTTTTAAATATTTTTACTTTTCCACTTTTTACAATTATATTTTTTATAACATTTTATGACAAAAGATGAATATGTTTCTGATTAAATTTCTTTAAGTTTTGAAGACTTGCATCACAAAATGTATATGATGTTTGTAACTAATCAATATGTTAGATAAATATAAAATAATTATATTGTTGATAGAATATAAGATTATATCATGAACATATGCTATTATGAAATTTTTCCTTAATTAGTTGATAATCCAAACATCTATTTGTTTGAAATGAAAATATGGGAATATGTTAAAATTCTCAAATAAATAGTGTTCCAAATTGAACATTATTTATTTTGAACAAATGCTTTTGAACTTATTTTCAAGTATTTTTTCATATTTTAATTTTCATAGATTCATTTATCTTAAAATAAATAAACAAAAACAAAATTAAATAGAAGTAACACTTCATTTTTTTTTATGAAATTGATTGCTTCAATGTTTTGTTGAATAGCCTTAGGTGTGATTATAATAGTTGGAATCAATCTTAATATGAACTCTCTTAATTTCATCTTACAACTAACTTTTTTAAAAGTGTATAACAACCTTCCGAAAAATTGGAGGAAATTAAAAAATTAAAAAATTAAAAGAAGAAGAAGAAGATTATATAACTCATACACCCTTGGATTAAACCCCTTGACCTTACATATATATTATTCTTAAGAAATCTTTCATGTCATTGAGTTATAACCGTTCGGGAAACATTAGAGGAATTTTTTGTAAATTTGGCTTAAATAGCTGAAATTTTCAAAAATGGGTCAAAATATTCAAAAATGTTGTACATGACTGAAAAATGTATATTTTAAATGAAAATGGGGTATTTATGTCCATGACTCAAGTATAATACATATAGGGTAAATAGAACTACTGGTCTCTTATCTATTGCAAGTATGTATTTACAACACATTTTAGTCATAGGCATCTACAACTCGTTGCACGTGATCAATATTACACTTATTAATTTTATTTTATTTTAAAACACTTTATAATTTGTACAATATATATAATGAACGTATGAAATACAAACATAATTTTTGTTTTAAAAAATATTTTTTTTGTGTGTATATTAAAATATGTATAAATTGAACTTAGTTTAAGATTACATTAAAATAATTTAATACTTCAAACCACAAAATTTGTAACAAAATCACTTAATTTATTTTAATAATAAAAAGTTATTCATTGTGTGCTAATAAATTAGGGTCCATTTGGTATAGAATTCGAAAATACCTCTTTTTTATTTTCAAACAGAAAAAACAAGAAAACATAAGGAATATGTGTTTTTGTGTATGTATGTATATATATATATGTGTGTGTGTATTTTTGAATATAAGTTTTAGATAAATTTTGAAAAATGCATATTTGTTTTTATAAATCTATTGATACTTTAGTTATATTTTGCTAACAAAATATTCAAAATAAGATAAAAACTATTTAATTATTGTAAGATAGTTTACAATAGGCATTGTAAAAATAACTATTAGAAAAGTATTTTATTTTCCTAAGAATTTTTTATAAAATAAAACCAATCAATCTAGTAAGATTTCTAGATAAGTACTGAATGAATACAAATATACTTTCTTATTAAATTTTTTAAATATCTATCTATTAAGAGCACATAATTATCATTAAGTAAAATATAAGGGAATGTGGGCAAAAAATTATAAAGTGTGAATTACGTCTAAAATAATTTTGGACAAGTGTCCATATATTTTAAAATAAATACATATCTTGTCATTTATATTTTATTTTAATTTTTTTGGGAGAAAATTAAGTTAAATACCTTAAATAGAAAGACTTCTATAGCAATGATAATTGTATTTTCCCAATAGATATCATATCTTTGTATTTTTATTTAGAACTTATTAGAAAAAAGTTATCAAAGACAATTGATCATAGTATTTATTTTCTATATTCATGTATGATTTGTTAAATATTTTTTACAATAATGAATCTTTTATTCAATAAAATAATAAATTTACTTGCACAATTAATTCTATTTGAAAGCTTAAAGAATTTAATTTTTTATATTTTAATTTATTGTAAAAGTTAACCATAGAATAAAAATTAAATGAAGTAATATAATTCATGTTGAAAGCACTTATCTTTAACTAGTATATATATATATATCGAATTATGATAAATGATTTAGACAAATAGTATTGAAAAATCATAATGACATTTGAATGAAATTATTTAAAATATAGATGTTAATAAATAAAAATTTAAATTAATTAGTGATTTTTAAATGGGTTGGCTAAATGTTCTTTGATATTTTATAAATTGGTTTCATTTTTTATTTAAGAAACAGATATATCAAAATCTAACTACATTTACCATTAAAAAAAATTCAAAATAAAAAATATTAAATTAGCTTTAGAGTAGTTTCATGAGGTCGTACTTTATAAGGTATCGTGCATAAACTTTGTAGGTGGAATAAAAAAATTAAATATTGCATGATTGGTATAGACGGTTGGAAGCCTTCACATGATTTTCACCAACTTAATTTGACAGCGACAACTCTATATACATGAGAACTAGTACAAAATTAAGCTAGCATACATAAATCAGACATGAAAAATTCAAAAATTAATTATAGAGCAAAGGAGGAATAAAAAATTGAAAAGACAAAATATATAATTTATATCTGTTTGATAATCTTAAATTGTATTCCAAAAATATATGCAGGAGAAAGATCTTTAATTAATTAAACATATAATCAATACATATGCAACTACTAGCTACTTCAAACGTTGGGTTAGGTTGCTACCAACCAAGATAAAAAATTTAAACATGCTTAGACTGTGTGAACTAGTAATAGGCCTTGACGTCGTTGTAAACAGTCTTACTTCATTTTCCAATTTTTGATTGGCTTATTAATGGTTTAATAGAACCATATAACTCCCATTTCCCCCTCAAAAAAAAAATTATAGTTATTTTGTTATTGCATGTTTGTATATATAACACGAATATATATATATTACATATGTTTTTTATAATAAATTATTTTTGAATACAACGTTGATTCAATCATTTTAATTAAACATATGTTGTTTGAAGGTTTTAAACGAGGTGGATATGGGGTGAGAGTGAGGGGTTTATTTGATACAAATATCAAGTATATTTAGTGACTCTTTTAGTAGTTGGTAGTATATATTACTCACATATATTTACATAGTTATATACAAAGATGTCAAATGATATATCTGACTCTCAAATCCAACTCAATTTATTTAAATTTTAAATGAATTGAGTTGAACAACTCATTTATATATAAATTAAGCCGAGTAATTAATATACAGATCATTTAATTTTATTTTATTGAATTCGTTTAAATTAAAGTTAAGTTTGATAACTATTTTAATTTTTAATTTTTAATTATTGAGTTTTAAAATTAAATTTTTAATTTTAAAATATTTTGAAAATAAAATTATTTGATAATAAAATCTAGTTGTAATTTTGAAAAATAAAAAGCAAAAATTGGATATTATATTCTGTATGTCCCTAACTGAAAGTTGAAAAAAATTAAAAACATATATTATGAAATTTTAAAAACTGTGTATGTGAATTTTCATAACATTTTTGTTATATAAATGTAGCAACCAAGAAAGTAGATATCCCATTACAAAAACAAAGAAAAAAACAAAGAAAGTAGATGTCCTTAGGAAAAAGAAGAAAGAGTTTAATGATTATATGTATATGTTTGTGGTGAAAAATTGGCTTTGATATTCTCCTATTCTCAACTTGAAAGAAAAAGGAAATAGCTAGCCTGAAAATGATCTAACAAATGAGTAATTGATAATTGTTTAGGGGTGATCAAAAACATAATTCTGCCTATATATTTATAAGCTAAAGGAGATTAATTATTGGATAAGCCAGATGAAAATTAATTATGGATAAGTACAAACTTTTTTTTTTCGAAAATTAATTTTAACTATAACTATCTTCGTGATGATCGTCAATTCTTTATGTTATCTTTATCTCTCAACATGTGTAAATCTAAAAAAGCATGTATGATTTATGTATGTTATGTGTAGTTCACATGAGTGTTCATCTGAATTCAATTTATAGAAAGCTCCAATAGGCAAAATATTCAGTCCACAAAATTTAAACTTTAATGTTTGAAATATATATATATATTAACGAATTATCTTATAAAGGAAATTATAAATTCTATTTTGAAATTCTGAGAACTATATAGTATGTGAGAACTAAAACAAAACTTTAAAAGTTAATTATGTCATCCTAATTTTATGATTATGTTTTGTATATAACCTACTTATTTGATTAATTTTATTTTTAACAATTTTTTAAAATATAACATATGTTCAATAATATTTTCATACATTTTAAAAATATTCATATAATAAACTATATGTTAAGAATATGTATAAATTTATGTTTAACTATGTAATAAAATATTGAACATATATATACTTATAAATATTATAAGTATCACATAAAATATAAAAAAATTAATATCAACATGTTTAATTATACCCTAGTTAGAAGAGAAGATAAAATCTATTAATGAAAATCTAAACCCTAAGTTATGAAATTTAAATCTAATTAACCTTAAAAACTTAATCTTAAAATTGATCTAAGTTATCCTAAAGTTTGAAAGATATTTAATTTGTTTACCTCTGAGATCATGTGATCAGTGCTTAATTAATATCAAGAACGTTTACTAATTAATGATCAGGTCGAACAGACAACGAAACAAAGGTTTATAATTTGCAAAAGGACTGTTCACTTGACAAGCATGGCATGGAATTCACTCACCCATATATATTGATCGAGTATTTGTGCAGCTTTAATTTTCTTGACATCGTCAAACCTGAAAGAACAAAGGAAAAACAATATATATATAATTTCCAGTTTAGCACTTATGTATTGAATCGAATGATGGAAAAGATTAAGCTAAATACAAGTTAATTGATAGAAGAAGATGAAGAATCCAAGAAGGTAAAGAGAAAATGAATTAACACACCTTTACTAGACAAGGGGTAAGCTAGGTCAAGCATTCTATGATACAAGTGTTGTATTCCAAGCTAGTTTAAGCTTGCTTTATAGATAAGATGGAGATGGAATATAAAATAAGATATTTTGATTGTAATTTATATTATAATAGAGGGATATTTTTTTGATTAAAAATCGTCTAATTTATTATACGATTGCAGTTAATACAAATTGTATCGATATATTTAAATATTAAATTATTTTGTATTAACTTACTTTCTACCAATTAGAGTCATGTTTATCCCATCATATTTTAGCGGTGTTTGTGTCTTGTTCATTGTGGTCAATTCGAAAAAAAAAACACAAATACATTTTTCTAAGCAAATACGTTTTTGGTCATTAGGAACTTTTCTAAGCAAAATTGAGTCATTGGATATGTACACGTCATTTCTTCATATCATATTTTAAGTGTATAATAAAAGTCAAAAACAATATCACTTTTATAATTTTTTTATTTTTATTTTTAGTTTTTTGTGTTATGATCATATTAGATCGTATTCAATGTATGCAATAAATCTGTGTACTTTTGACAGGGATGAACCTACAGTTGGGGGACGTGGCTTTAGATTTTGTCTAAAACTATTATGTTGTAAACTTTTTTTTTTTAATTTCTCTTATTTTCTACGATACCTAACAAGTAATATATGTCTGTGTTTATTGCCAAATAACAAACAACATCGCTTTCAATTAGTTTGTGTATTAATATGGACCAGTACCAAAGAATTTGTGAAAAATTATGAAAAAGGGTTTCGTGTTCAGTTAATGATTTCCACCTTTATATAATACTTAATTTTATTTTTTTTATTCTTCAATCTTTTAATTTTCTTACAAATAAATTAAGTTGCGACTTACCATTACTTTTTTTAATCTGCATTTTATAATTTTAAATTTCTATTTTGACTCTTTTTTTACCTTTTATTCTTTATGCATTAGTCATGTTACATACTTTAATGGTATTTATATTTGAAAAAATATTAAATTGATGAAATTTTCACATGTAATATACTTTAAATGAAAGATATTTTGGTATTTTTGGTTCTTACGGTCCCCTACAACATAAATAATTTTTTTCTCTATTTGTTAGTCTTTAAATGCAAATTTTTAATGGTTATTTATTCATTTTACCTCGTCTTCGTCGTCGTTTCTTTTTAATCATTTTATATTCTCTTTTTAATCTCATTTTCTCATTTTTATTTTCTTTTGTAGATGAAAACAAACCTACCCATGGTCATTTTCCAATGTGTTGGTGTGAAAACAAAACCAAACTCATTAAAATAAAAATATTTTAAAAAACATTGATACACGTTAATTAACAACTGTTTTTGCCAAAAGTTCATTAAAAAAATCATTTTAAAAAAAATATAAATGAGATAATGATGTATAATATTTTCAATCGCATATCTTAATATATCGACAATTTTCATAGAAAGTTAAATCACTAAATTTTAAACTAAATTATTGAGAATAATTAATATCTATCGTGTTATTATTGGATGATTCAATTATTAAAAGAAATTATCATTAACTTATAGATCACATTTTGCACCCACTTTGAGAAAGGATCGTGTGTGAGGTTGTTTTTATCTTCCAAAGAAAATAAAAATAAGGAAGTAAGGTTGAAGCAAGAATTCCAAATTACTAAGAAGAAGAGATAATGAAGATAGGTAAAATGAATCAATAAGTATTAAAAATATGCATTTAAAGACACGCCAAAATGGGGAAACAAATTGCAAAAAGAGATAAAAATATTTGAAATATTCTTCACTTAAAATGTATGTGTTAATCATACATACATAAAAATTAAATTAAATTGATATGTTTTTAAAAATGTAAATGCTATTAAGATAGAACTAAAAATAATGGTAAAAAAGTATCAAAAATAAATACCGTACCCAACAAATACATATATTTTATGAAATATCTTAATATTATTAGATTAAATCAATTATATTTAACTCATACAAGATTTAATCTTTTTTTTTATCTAGAATAGAATAAAAATAAGTGGTTTATCTCTATTTTTAGATGATTATATTAATCACGTATTTATACCTCAAATTCTAAATCTTTGTACAAGCTCAATTGAATTTTTTATCTTTAAATTACAACTTGTTAGCAAAATAAATAGTTTATCTTTCATTTTTCTAGAAAATAATTTTATGGTATTTAATGTCCTATCCCAATAATTGAGAATAATATTTCTTTTAAAATTAATAAATTTTATATTGTGTGCCGTCTTCGTTAATTTCCGATAGATCATGTTGTCATATTATAGGAGCCAGTCACTATATATGTAACTCGGCTCCAAAATATTTTATATTCACAATTTTCACCACTTGCACTTTTTTTTTTTTTTAGAAATGTAATTAAAAGTTTTTATATTAAAAATTAATATGTGTGATTTAAATGTATGATTTAAAATTAATAAGAAAGATAAATTTATCATAATTATATATATGATTCATCTTTAATTATTTCATCTTATTAATTTGGATTTGGAGTTAGGAAATTGTAGGTGAAATTTGAATTTAAATTTTGGATGAAGACGTACGCCTTAATTAATTATATCAAATCTATATAATTATATTATGGTTTTAATTGTTAGAGGTAATATTTATCATGCATCTACGAACACTATGGACACGTGAGCAGGTTTGACTAACTGGTGATAAAATGGAACAACCTGCCTCCATTTAGAAGAAAACAAAAATGGTAATTAAACTATATTTTATTAGTCTAGTTACAAATTTTAATTCGCTAAAAAATGTCATTAATTTAATAGTAATGTTATATTTAAGAACATTTATCTAATTTTATTATTCTGCTAATTAGAAAGTTGCAGAAAATGATATGTGTCTTGTAAAATTAAATATCACGTATTTATATATATTTAGATAGATTCTTTTTTTTTTGAAAGTTTTAAAATACAACACTGAATATTCAGTTGGAGACATTTTCTTTAATAAATCAAAAATTAATTGTAAAAATTATTTACAGTGTATAATTAACATGAACCATTAAATTTAATCTCAAAAATTAGTCCCATACTATGTATTTATAAAAATACAAAATTTTGGATTAAACAACGAAATATTTTTAAAGAAATAAGTTGATATATAAAAATGGTATATCATGTCGATTAAAAAATACATTAATATAAGATTTATATTTATTTGTATTTAAATTTTTAAGATTTTATGATTTATGTTATTTATACGTGTATAAAATTTATA
Organism: Hippophae gyantsensis; assembly: GCA_030763125.1. Lineage (NCBI taxonomy): Eukaryota > Viridiplantae > Streptophyta > Magnoliopsida > Rosales > Elaeagnaceae > Hippophae > Hippophae gyantsensis. The sequence continues at coordinate 5,934,517 of CM061032.1, forward strand.
AATTTGTTAAGAAAAACAAAACTAAAAATTATTTTAGCAATTCATGAAAGTCCATAACTACCGAAAACTTTTCTAGTCTGGCCCTTTCACTTTCTGTTTCTATTCCAAGAAAATTGAAGGCATTGAGTCTTGGCATTGTTAAAGAGGGTACTCTACTCTCTTACGTTCCTAACATTTTAGCCTCTTATTCTACCAACTGGAAAAATGATGATGACCTTTCATCAAAAGCCATCCATTCATTTTTTTTAATTAAGCAATTAATTTCTTAAACTATTTGTAATGTATTTAGGGTGGGGATATTATTTTTGATTAATTTTACCAATAAAAATAATACTAATATATAATTAATAATATGGATTTATATTTATGATAGTAATATTATTGTTATGATTATTTTTAATAAATAATTGTTAATTTTATCAACAAAAATGACACTAGTCTAGAATTAATAATATGGATAGAATTAAGTATAATTATTACAATAATATTGAAAATTGTGGTTAACCGAAATCGATTATATATTAATATTATTATTTTATGTACATATAATTATATAAAAAAATACAATTTTAATAATAAAACGTACACACGATACTTTGTATAATTAGATTAAATTTTATTTATGTTTATTTTATATTTTTTATTATACTTAAAAACATGTAATAAATAATTAAAAAATAAAAATTAATGTTAATATTTTAAATAATATAAAAAAATAAAAATTAAATCAACATCTATTTTTTAAAGTTAAATATATTTTTAAATAAATATCAAAAAAATAAAAAAACATGATAAAATCATATAAAAACTATTATATACTCGTTAATTAAATATACTTGAAATTAATATAAGTTGGTTACGTTTATTTGCATAAATATCGTTCTGCCACGTCCATTTATAGATAGAATAGTAAATTCATACTCAACAATAACAAAAGCCATATTCACAATATCATTATCTTATATTTTTTTTACTTAATAAAGGATTTCTTGAAAACATTGATACAACTGAAACTAGAAAGCGATATATTTGTTTGATAAATATTTATTTTAATTAAATAAAATAACACTTTTTAATTTATAAAAATAAAAATAATATTTAATATTACACATGTATTTTACGTTATAATTAAAAACAATAATCCAAGAACATCAATCTTTAAGAAAAGTAATATATATATATAATTTACATGCCCAAATCTTATAGGTGTCAATTATCATATCACTATATGAGTACTTAACATTAGGGAACTTTGGCCACATCTAGGGTGGTCGAAGTTCATAATAAATTCCTTTTAGGATCGCAAGACAAAAGATAAAAAGAAAATCATAGGATATGGTGTTCAGAAAAAGTGGCATCATCATCCTATATTAATAATATGTGTACATTTTTGCGAGCTCTAAACACATGAAAATTTTACCTATATAGTTTGTTTATTCATGTTATTTACATAATAATATGTGTACTCTCATCTCACATTTTTTAACTTTTTATTCACCTTGAGTTTCTAATGGACCAAAATCACCCGTCTTACTTTATCCGTCTTTTTTGTCCATTTATAATTCGACATGTTAATTATTAAGATAATACGCCAACTGTCAACTGTGCTCCCTTTGTACAAAGCTTTATTTAGCAGTACTAATTAAGGGCAAACTAGAACTTAACACACACTGGCCTCCCTCCCCTTGGATAGCCTTTTCAATTAATCAATACATTAATTCCTCTGGGCATTAGAAACATATTTAGATCTAAACATCTAGGAATTAGATCTGTGCTGAAGTTGTGCATCACCGTTACCAAGAATTAAACTTTTATTATTAGCTAATTGATCAAGATACGGTTGAAACAATTTTAATTAGCCAAAAACAAAAATGAAGCTAAATCATCGAGTGGCATGATCAAATGATTTTGGATTTTGATGAGTTAAAATTCAACGATTTTAACCCAATATATAAAAAGGCATTTTTAAATTGTTTGATTGATCCCAAAAAGTCCTCCATCGATGGAGATTCGATGATTGAAGATGGAGCAAGATTGTGCAAAAAAGTCCTGGTGGTATGGAAAATTATTGCTAGCACCCTGGTGCCATCCTCAACCCAATCGATCAACGGGGGTAGTTCAACTATGTTTTTGTACGCTTTATTTTTTGTAGCAGACACTCCTAGGTTATTTACTTCTATAATATAAATTGTTTTAGTAATAAATATTTATTTTTAAAATTTTAAGGTATACATGTATACTTGTATTTTTTATTCAATATAATATATTTAAATTTAAAATTATAATAAATTTATTAAATGTAATATGCAAAGAATTTTTATAACAAGTCTCATCTTTGTCTCCACCATTACTTGGGCACACCCTCATTGTATGCTGCACCAAACCCCTCGAAAGAAAGAAAGAAAGGTTAAAAAATAAAAAATAAAAACAATCCCACCAACTACCCTTGCCAATATGCCATCAACCACCCCTTTTGAAGTATCTTCACTTTTGTTGATCAGCAAGTATCAAAGGAGATTAAAGCACATAGCTATTCATTTCTAGTTGGACATAAAATAACTAAGTTGTAGGGTACATCATATCAGCCAAAAATGCAATGATGTTTTGATATGTAAAGGGTTGGTTATTTTGTGGCGGACTAAGATAAGATACTAGCATATTAACTTTAGAGAAAATTGAAAATATTACTGATACGGACCAATCTACTACAATAGTATGCAAAATGACGGTTGGACATGTATTCACAATAGAGACTAAATAAGTATATAGGTAGGGATGAATAGATTATTTTTAAAAATTAATAATTTTAAATTTAATACCTAAATATAATAGTTAGATATGTAATAGTAAATACATAATAAACGCAAAAATTAAAAAAAAATTAAGATATATATTTTTAGATAGAAATAACTTAAACCACAATAATGATCCAAGAGAAAAGTAATCAGTCCATTAGACTACCTAATATATTCACTATCAAAATTTAAAGTTGAATTATAAATTCGATCTATTATCTCTTACATGGATAATACCCCAATACTTTATTTAGGAACCTTGTTCTATTTTCATAACCTCCAAAATTAGTATGTATGGATCCTAACGTTCCAATTATGGATTATGACAAACGTTTTAATTAACTCCTCACCAATTAAACATGTTTATAAAATAATCTATAAAAAGCGTTATCACTATTAAAACAAGTACCCTTGTGTTTTCTATATTATTTTTATAAATAACAAATTCTAATTCTAATTCTAAGGATATCAATAACTATGAAACTTAGAATTTTATAATAAAAGATTTAGTACAAAATAAATAACAATAGCTTCTTTAAATCTTGATAATTAATTCAATAAATCTTGACCACATATATGATGAATTGATGTAAGCATTAATTTTTTTTTTAAAAGATGAGATTATATGATCATAAAAAATAATGAAATAAAACTATGAATTTCGTGCGGCATTTAAGTATGAAATTTTTTGTGTGCTTTAGAGTTGCGTTGGTTATGTGGTGTATGAAACAATGAACCATATGTTTGTATTTATAGAAAAGATTTAAACCTTAATCTAGATCAATGTAGAAATACAAACATACTTTAAATAAGATTAGTAATACTTATTTAAAAAAAGAGTATGCTGTAATTTTACTAATTGAATCGAGTTAAAATAAGGATTTTAACACTAAAAAATGAGCTCGATCAATTGAGATCATATTCAATAGATCTAGCTATGCATTCAATTGATCGAGACCCTTCTCAATTGATCTAGTAACGATAAGGTATATTGGAATTTTCAACTAAAAGAAACTCAATTAACCCATTACTCGATTGATCGAGTCTCTTAATTTGCAACCTAAGAGCACTTAAATTGAAGTCGATCGATCTAATCCCTCAATCGATTGAGATCCTTAGTCAATCGATTGAGCAACAATAACTTTAGCACTACAAACAATTTTAAGTGTTATGACATATGCTCATGAATGCATGAATGCAATTCAAAATGTGATAGTTCAAAGTTATACCTAAAGTGTAACTATTCAGAGTTTGGGTGTTTCTTTGGCTTTACTTGAAGAAATTGATAGCTAGCTTATAAACTAATTTATAAAGAAATATCTTATCCATGAAAGTCGCCAACAGTTATAATACCTTACAAACTCCTCCACTAGAATTTTCATCTAGAAAGACCATTCTCTCACTACATGACACTCATAAGAGTAAAAAATGTTACATTGAAAGCCTGAATTCCATAGTAAAAATCTTGTATGATTCGATAAATCCATCATTGCTTGATATTGATAAGCATGTATGCAATTGAAATCACATAGGAAAAACATGTTAACTTGGCTTGGAAGTCTCATTGTTTATGAGTTCAATTAACATGTAAAATAAAGCGAAGTTCATATAATACATTTATTCACATCCATCAGTTTAGCATAAAACATAAAGGCACAAAATAATGCAAAGTATTCTTCCACTAAGTGCATAACCACATGAAAAATGCAAATCATGTAATGTTTAATGTTTATATGTGAATTGCAAAGATAATGACACATTCTCTCTACATCCAAGAACTCCCTATGAGTGCAATGAATTTCATTTAAGAAATATATTCACACAATTAAGTAAAAAAGTTCGTTTAACTTAAATTTTGATTATCTATTGTACAACCAAACCATTAAACATGAACAAGGTATCTTGGTCGACAAGCATATATAATTAATCAATATTGGCATTCACTTAAGATATTATATAGAGTGAAACATATTAGCATGTCAATTTATTCATTTATGATCGATCAAGAAAAACCCAATCAAAGGAGTCTTAAACATCTTAGAAAACTACAATTGAGTCCTTATCTTACATTAAGAAAGAATATCAACCAAAAGAGAACCATTTTTAATAGGGCATAATTTTTTTTTTGTCATACACCTAGTATGATGAATTTACCAAGTTATAAGGTATCTCTTTATATTCACGGTAATAGTTTCATACATCAAAATAGGTAGTCATCTCAAAACTAGGTGCTTCCCTACGAGGAAATTTTTCAAGGTACAAGGAATAGGAGTAACATTATTTTACAGTCAAGATTAGCTCAAGTCTTAATATCTTTCAAGGATAATCATGAAATTTATGCATAACATATATAGGTGTTTAGTGAGTATGAAAAAACTCATATCAACATAGATTAATACATGTAACTTATTCTAGTGTTTGCATAGGTAAGTTTTATTGAAAGATTCATCTAATAAATGATCAATAAAGAACAAGGTTGTGTGAGTGTCAACACTATTATATCCATTACCTTGTTAGGAATAGCTGACTTAATATTTTTTTACTTTTATTTTTTTGTAAAATAAAAATTAAAAAAATAAAGAAATTTACTAAAGTTAAAGAAAAGTATATAGGGTGAAAAGGAAAAATGTTTACTCTATAGTAAATATCCCTAAGACCTTTCTACGTGATCCAAATATTTAGGGTGCCTAAGGCCTTATTGAATAGATCTAGCAATTGTCTCCCAATAGGAACAAACTCAAGGGTTATTACATTTTTTTCAACTACATCCCTAATGAAATGATGCCTAATGTGTATATGGTTTGTCCTAGAGTATTTAAGATGATCCTTGGAGATACATATAGCACTAGAGTTATCATATGTATTCTTCAAGATACATGTAGATTTGGTGATAGCACAATTAAGCATCAAGGAAACTCATAACACAAAATCTCACAGTGGAGTCTATATGTTTATCGATCTGGGCAGGGGATAATAGTCCTTAAGATAGACATCAATGACATTGGTAAAATAAACACACATTCGATGGGCCTCATATGCTTTGTTAACATGCACTACATTCAACTGTGTTCTAATCACGTTGTTCTTTACTAGGAGAAATTTCCTCTTTCTTTATTTCATTGGTTATTTAGTTGGATCCATATTTAGTTTGTGGGTATGGTCTAGAAAGATTGACTAAAGTATTGGAATACGAGCTCACTCTTGATCTTTTTTTGTAACTTGAACTTATATTCACAATGTGATTATCTTCATTTTTAATTTTCGACAATTCCACCTCATTTGAAATAGTTGTATCGACTATTGACCTAAGTTTGGGATCTAGCCAAACCAGTCTGGCTTGTTATTGTTATTTTCTTTTTAGCTATTTCATGGCCTTATTATAACATCTATGAGCTTTCTCTTAATCACCTTTGATTTCCACAACTCTTTCCTCATCAGGGAATTTGATTACTTGATGATATTTAGAAGGAATTTCTCTCATTTTATGTATCCACAGTTTGTCCAAAATTAGTTTACATTGCACAAGTGCATCCACTATCGCAAAGTTGGTCATCACTATAGCACATATTTCCATAATGAGCAACTTGACCATTCCCACAACATGCATGTTGGTGCTTTTAAAGCCTACCAATGATATCTCCTTCTTGATGATATCCTCCTCTTTGATTCCTAAGGCATGCAAAGTAAACAAGAATAGTAGGTCGACTAAACTTCATGTGTCGATCAGGATGCAAAAAATATCACATGATCTTACTCTTAATATAATCACTAGAAGGTCTTTATGTGGACAAGACATCTCATCTTCATCCTTCAATGTTATAGGCATTAATAAGCACTTTCTTTGCAAGTTGTATGCTTCAGTGTTAATTTTATGTCAGATCTTTTAGCATGTCTTTTCCTGGCATTATTAGACTCACCATTTAGGCCAGAGCTTCCATGTATAGAATAGATCGTGTAAACATTTTCCTCTATTTAAGAGATGACGTTCTCGACTGGCAGAGCTTGTAGTAGAGGCAAATCTCTAACCTACCAAGGATCTAGTCGTCTGTTATTATCAACCTCAGAGTCAGTCAAACACACTTTTGAAAATAGCTCCTCGATTTCCTCTTTTAGGCGCCTACATTTTTGTGTGTCATGGTCAATATCTTTGTGGAAGACAACCCATTTAGAAGTATCCCTAATTTGTGCTTACATATATGGCATCCAGCTAAGATTCTATTATCTTTCCATCCTAAGTATGACCTTGGTCATGCTCACTCTTAGTGGTGCAGCTCTGAATGGAGAGAATGACCTTCCTCACTATCTGAAGTTCCTATTCCATGTGTTTCCTCTTATGAAAGATGGACCAGTGAGCTTTTATTTGTCAAGGTATTTGCAATGTGTTTTTTTACCATGACTTATTTTCTCTTTTCTCCTATGCTATTGAAGGAACTTCAACTGTCGTACTTTCTTTCTTGGTTAACCTCCATTCTCTTTCAATGTTGAAAATTTTTTGTTCTTCCTTATAGGCATCCTCCATAGTTTGAGGTGTCATCTTAATGAGTTTAGTAAATTTCCCCAAAACTCCTTAAATCTCTTTTCTGGAATGCTTGTACCATTATGAAGTCTAGGCAATCAGATATTTTGATCTTCTCTTCATGAAATATTTACATATATGCCTCTACATATTTCTCCATTCCTTATGTAATGAAGAACAAATGATGTGACTCCTTCCTCAATGGTTTGTTATTGTCACAATTAATGATGAATAACCTCATATGTTCCATGAAACATGTGATACTATTGATTGTCAAATCGTATAACTATTTTTGGATTGATATTTTAGAATGTCATAATGAGTTATGTCTCCACTTGACCTGTTCTAATACTATATATGCTATACCTTGAGTAGAGTATTTAGTGTTATATTAGTGACATATAAAACACGCTAACATATATATTATAACCTATAAATAATAAATAACAAAATGTGCATATATATTTGCATATTCAGCATATTTATAATATATTTTCACATTTAAACCAACTAATTTAAAACTATCTAAAACATATAATTACATTTCATAAAAAAAATATTCAAAAAATAAAATATATTTAAAAAATATATACAACATATTCAAATATAATAATAATATTGATTCAGGAATACATGGCAAAACAAAAAAAATGATAAACATATATAAAAATAAATAACATAAAATATTAAGTTGGAGAACTCACTTAAGATTGATGTGATGGGGGAGTGGGTATACATAATACCGAGAAAGGGAACTCGGGATAACTAACAATAAGAACAACGAAAGAGGCATTTGATGGTGACTACGCATAGTTTAAGGTATGGTTGAGCTTCTTGTGCACTACTAGTGACACAAGTTGCAAGTCACGAAGTAAGCGATGGTTGGTTGAAATGGTCGCGATGGTTGGTAAGCCCCATATGAGTTGCATGGCTGGTTTCAAGTGTCTATGAAGTGAGGGGAAACAAAGGAGATGCAACGGACTTATTAACATATTTTTATTTGTATTTTAGTCGGTTTGAACCAACAAAGAAGTTAAAAGCAATTAACCTTTTTACTGAACTCGCAAAAACCCTATTTTTAGCCTTTTCTAGTAAAACGGCAAAATAAAAGTGATAAAATCAACCCTTATTGTAGTGTAATAGTGTTCATATTTTTGCAACATAATCGTAATAAGTTTATCACAATATCTTTATACCTTGGTCCCCTCCAAACATCTTCATAATTAATTTGACATCATTGAAATAGTTAACAATATATTAAGAACTACTAAAAAGATATTGAAAATAATAAATGTTGAAAGGTACCTGAAAAACATAAAAAAATATTACTAATAACTAATAATTAACTAGTTATACTTTCAAGATTATATATATATATATATATATATCTTAAGAATTATTAAAAAGATATTGACAATAATAAATGTTAAAAGGTACGTCAAAAATATTTAAAAAAAAAAGAGAATTCTTAATAACTAAGTAATAATAAACTAGGTATGTTTGTTTTTAAGATTTCATATATATATATATATATATATATATATATATATATATATATATATATATCTTAATAACTACTAAAAAGATATTGAAAATAATAAACGCTGAAAGGTACGTGAAAAACATAAAAAAAAAGAGGATTCTTAATAACTAATAATTAACTAGTTATGTTTTCAAGATTTTATAGGGCAATATTGTTATTGATTCTTAAGGATACTTCAAAGGTTTCCATGAGCTTTCAAGATTTCATAGGGCAATATTCTTATTGATTCTTAAGGATACTTCAAAGGTTTCCATGAAATTATTTTTAATGACTTTTTCTTGTTGTTTTTTTAAATTATAAACCAAATCATGTATAAATAAATGTAGTAGGAGATGCAGTTTACACGATTAATTCAATAGATTGCAAAAAAAAAATAAATGAGAAGAGGATGTTCTATAATGTCAATATTAATATTTACTTTCATTATATTATGCTTAGACGATTATGTAATAAAGGCGCATAATAATTGGTCTTCTTCTTCTAGCTCTATCCTTGACGATTACGATCACACAACACATGTTGAACATGATGATGAGGTTAAAGTTGAAAAGAGGATGTTGTTACCAACCATCAACTATTTTAAAATTGCTTGTATCAAATATGCTAAAGAAGAGTGTCAGAAATATAAACAATATCTTGAAATTTTTATCTTGTGTGTCAATGACAAATTTGTAGAATGTTATAAAGGTCTATTATGAAAACTAGGTGTAATGTGGCATCTGCAAAGGAGGCATTTAATTTATAATGATTGTAATAAATATAAAGAATTTATGTTAAAGTTTTTTGTGATATAGAAGCGCCTTTTTTTTCTTTTACAGATTATAAGTGAAATTGGAAAATAGAAAACAAAAATCACAATTTTCAAAACGCAACGGGAGCATGCGAAATATTATATAGTAAAATTACACATATAAATTGAATAAAATGTCAAGTATTTTATAAACCATTGTTCATGCATTAAGTCCTATCTTACACTATTTCTTCAATTTCAAATCTATGTTGTTAAAAAAAAATCCATTGTTTTTTTTTCATTATATATACGATAGTGTTGTATATGTAACACATTATTTGTAACAATGATTAGGACATTTTAAGGTTTTTTTAATAAGAAATTTCATTAATTCATTAAAAATAAAATTACATACAAAATCCAAATACATAATCAAATATAACTTACTAACATAATAAAGCATAAACATTCTTCTGAAACGTTTAGTATTAACATTGATAGTTTCGTCTCCACCGATTGATTTTTATTTACCTCATCCTTATGTAAATGTATTTATATCAACCAACTTCATTAATTTTATGTATTTTGCCACCGCAATGTCATCATTTACAATGAATAAACTAACTGATATATATAAGATAGATAGACAAGGAAAGGCATGGTAAAAAAATATCTAAATCGCATTAGAGTAAATCTATCCAAAAATATGATACCCATAATTCAAAGGATTGATTGTATTTCTTCTTCTTCTCCTCCTCCTTTCTTTATCATTTTTTGTATTTTTCTTTATGAAAAATATGAGTTTTATGAAGAAAATTATGTCTAGTTAATTACTAATCTATGGGTCTTATGAATCCAATTTTCAACATGAGATGATTTATATTTTACTCCAATTATTATTTCAATTTAATTATATTATTTATACTATTAATTGTTTGGCCAACAACTGATCTATAGAGGTAATTAAATAAATTTGAGAGAATTACTAAATTATTTGTCTTGATTAAATAACATGTATAGTTTTTAGGCAAAGATGTATGATTCTTATGTATGTGATCCATGATTGATGAACTTAATGTGTAATATGTAATTTAATTAACATGAAAGTGTCATTAGGTTAATAACTATATGGTATGTAGTCTACTTGAGAAATAAATACATACTAGTTTAGATTCAATTAATTATGTAATTTGTTGATAATTATATTGGGAGAAATTTAGAAATTAATACGTTTAGAAAATTGGAGGATTAAATATTCTTAAATATTTTCTCATATATCTTCTAAACTGTCAAATCTGAGTTAATTAATAACTGCTATTTATTTTTAGTTCTTTTAATTTTGCTTTCTTAAAACATAAAAAATACAAAAAAAAAATTGATTTTTAGTTTTTAGTTTTTAAAATTAGTTTCTAATAACATAATCTCTGTTAGAACAATATTTTTTATTATTATATTATTTATTTCAATACATATATTGGCGTATTTATAGCACAAATTTATGTCGATCAACATTGTGGCTTAAAAAACTTTTGATGGAACTCTAACTTGTAAAAAACCTCCGGTCAAACTTTACTATCACAAGAAAGCATCTATCAACATTTCTCTAAATCCAATTAAAGATGAAAGAACCAAACATGTGAAAGTAGATAGATATTGATGAGACTATTTACATGACTTATGTACTAATAATAGAGCAATCTGCTAATGTCTTCAATAAAGAACTTCCTCGATTAAATTTTGATGATTTTATTAACAAGTTGGATATGATTAACATTTATAATTCAATTTGATGAAAAGTGTTGAAATCCCAAATTTTGTAAATTAATTATGAGATCATTTTGTAAATAGGTAAGCAGTCTTTATTATGAGCTAATTAGTAGATATGGTGTATTAGATTATCATATTTGTAATAAGTTAATTAGTTTATTTGTTTCTTTTTATCCTTAGCCTAATTTTACTATAAATATGTAATAAGGTCAATTGTATTAAATATCTCAATATAGTCGTTTCAAAAATATTATTTTCTACACCATATTCAATCTTTAAAATAGATATATTTAGTTGATGTAAGATTTAGAGCATACCCTGATGTAAGATTCAAAGCATACTTGATTGTTTTCCTATAGTTGAGCCATCTAAAAAATTAGAGTTGAGAATAAAGTACATCAAATAGTTTTCCAATTTCAATTTTATATTGAAACAATTTTATAATAACAAGTTAGCTTGTATATGGACTTTGAAGCTATCATTGCATAGGCTTTTCACCTATGGAACTGTTACTATCTTGTAAAACCTAACCAACAAACAACAAACTTATATTAAGAGAAACTTTTTGAATGATGTGACTCTTCATTAGACAACCATGCATCCTATTTCTTAACAAATCTTCATTCAACCTCGCATTTTATAAACACACCTCAGTGTCTAAAAATTTGAAAGAGACCATTTTCTAACGTCTTATGTCTTATAGATGAACACACTATCTTTTGAACCCGACTCTCAAAAGGAAAAATTACCAAGAATGGACCCATGAAGTCTAGAGCCAAATAGGTAGAGCATCCCCCTTAAAATTATGGTTGAAAAATGGAAAAGAAGATAGGTGTATTTATAGAAAATCAAAACTTTTTGATACCTCACTAACCACTCATGCCAACCACAAGGTGAGGCCTCGCCAACCACTCAATGAGGTCTGTAGTCACTCAGTGAACTCTCATTGGCCTTGATGAGTGCTTTAGTGAACCCAATGACACAAGCCAATGATCCCTCTCAGAGGTCTCAATGAGACCTAGGCGAGCACCCCAAAAAAACATAAAGAAAGACAATTTCAACTCTAAAAAAGATGCCCATTTTTCTAGGATGACAATATAATAAAAAAAATGTAAAATAAATACAATCTAATATAAGTGTGTTTAACATGCAAACAAGTAATTATGTCCTAAATTCTTGTGTGATACTGACATAAGTGATCAACCTTACAAAGGATATATATATAAAAACATCAAATAAAATACAAACTTCATATTTTTCATATAGAAATGTCTACATAAACCAACTAGAGCTTACAGACTCTATCTTTGGCTTTCTGTGGTAAAACATTGCAAAAATATAATGTAGACATAACATCTTATACTCGGATCTCGGTAATATGGAAAAACCTTTGAAGGGAGCCAACTCAGCTCTCACTAACAAGGTGAAGTCCTTGAAAGACCTAATGTCCCAACTAAAATGAAGCAGAAGGAATATGAGGCTTTTGTTTATATAACTCTTGTGGAAAGCTAAATAAAGCTATTCTAAGGCAAGGACTTCTTAGGGACATACTTGTGTTCCTTAAGTTTGAAAATGAATTAAAAAAGATCATAGGCTAAAAGCCATCCAGGATAATGATACTTAACCTCCAAAAGCCGTTGTTAATACTTAGAAAGAAGATAATGAATCTAATGAAGAAGCCTGAGATGAAAATCGTGCTTCATAAATCATAATCAACCTTTTATGTTTTCTTTATTTGAGAAGAATGCCTCCAGGTCAATTTTGGACCTTTTTGTAAGACATTATTTTTAGGTCGATGTGCCTTTTATCACCTGTGTTTGGTCTTTGACTCTTCGTTTGTCATTCTTTTTTCTTTTACGACATATCATTTATAACATAATTATTTTTTGTATGTTCTCTTTTTAAAATTAATTTTTCTATTCAACAAAATGTGCCTTAATGATGACACACCATATGGAATCATCTCCGAGACCTAGCTAGCCTATAGATATAGACATGTGTCCTTATTTTTACTTACACTTAATCTTTCATCATCTGAAAAAATGTAAGTGTTGGAGCATTTTTAGCTCACACATGTTAAGAGATATCTGCGTAAGCCCCTAGTTGTTATAGGTCTTTCCCTTAGCTAAGTGGAATGCATTTCTTCCACCCTTCCCATGCCTCGAACTCGGGACCTGGCCCTCAAGTACCTCAGGCTTATAGAGGTTGGTACCAACTGGGCTACTATGTCAATTGGTACCAGTCTCTATGAATCTAACATACTTAAGGGCTAGGTCTTAGGTTCGAGACAAGAGAATAGCAAAAGAAATGTGTCAACGTAGCCCAGTTGGAGGTGGATTCCACTGACCTCCCACTGTATAAAAGCTACGGGGTCCATATAGATAGCTCTTATAAAAAGACACCTTTTTTGTTTAGGATATCTACATGGGCCCTTAGATTTTTAGAGTTCATGTCTCAATTGGTACCAACCTCTATGAACTAGAGGTACTTAAGGAATAGGTCCTAGGTTCGAGGCTTTGGGAAGGCAAAAAGAATGTGTCAACGTCACCCAATTGAAGGTGGAGTTCAAGGACCCCCCACTGTATAAAAGTTATGAGGCCCACGCAGATATCCTAAATAGTAAGGAGACCAAAGAATACACTGAGCCATTTGGGAGGATAGAGCATAAAATTCTTCGTCCCCCATAGAAATAATAAAAAATTTGAAAATTGAGCTTTGCTATGAAAGGGATTGTAATGCTTTTAGCAAACACTACTCAAAGGAATCACTTTACAAGATGACATTTCTTATAGACAAAGGGAATCATTAAGCTATCAAATATCGGGATTGTTGTAAAAGTATCTTCTTCAAAATGATGAGTCATTTGAAGCAATACCAAAGGCTGCTACAAGACCATTTTTGTTCAAGTCATGATTCCATGGGTACTTTAATAAAGGAATTCGAGGAATCAACTTCTCCTTTCTAGAGAAGACTAAAGTTTTTTTTCTATATTCTCTCAATGAGCTTAGGGATGAGGACGGTAACCCTTTCTCAAGCAGGATAATTTGTTCTAGTGTGCCAAAGAATAATAATTATCCTTCATTGACATCTAATGATTTAATTGGCCTTCACTGGCACACAATGATTAAATTGGCCTTCATAGATACCCAATTATTATTTATCGATCATCATCTTCCATTACATCATTCTTTACATATTGTTCTTTACCTATTTAAAACTTTCTATTTTTAACAAGGCTTTTAGTGTAAACAAGAGAATGAATGTTTGTTTCCTTTTCATGTAATAAGGTAGTTGATAAGTAACAAGCTAAAATGGCTTTACTTTAAATCAATATGCTCCAATATTTCTTTTGATAAATAAGAATATTATGATGAATGCTTTCTTATATTTTTCCATGGTCTCTTAAAGCTATTGAATTGTAGACTAGAAATTATTTTAGCTCATTTTGACAGCATTATTGGATCCGAGAAACTTTATTCCTCAAGCTCTTGATGAAGGTAACTTACCTGATTGTACATTTCTTAAGGCGAGTAAGATAAATTTTTCTCTTTCCCAAGCAAATCCTTTTGTTTGGGCATTCTACCTAGACATTCATACAAGGTGATCAACCCAAGGAGATGAAATATCATAAGCTCTCACTATCTTTAGGCCATCAAAGTGCTACCTTATTACACATATTTCTTGCTTGGGAAAAGTTAAGATAAAGGTACCTTTCTCTCTCTAAGCAAGGACATTTAAGAAGTCTAAGTCTAAAAACTAGTGAAGCTCCAATTCTTACGGGATAACTTCCCAAGGAGATGGACTGGTGTATGGTCTCATTGTCTGCTACTATGGCTTGGGCACCAAAGTGCTACCTCATTATGCCCATTTCTTACCTAGAAAAGCTAAGATAAAACTACATTTCTCCCTAATATAAGGACATGGATTGCCTCGGGCACTCTACCTATGTATTTAAATTGAGGTGACCAAGATATTCTACCACATTGTAATTTTCAATTGTTATTTTTTTCATGTTGTCATATTCAAACTTTTTTATTTTATTTAAAACATTGCTTATATATGATGCATAATAAGCCATACACCTTTCAAACTGAAAAAGGAGAGCATTAACAATCTCCACATGGTAAGTTAAATTAGATAAGAACAAATATAATTGTAAAAAAAATTAATCAACACCAATAGCAATCACATCGAATACCAAAACCTGTATTCCTTTCTAGTACTCCACACTTTGAATAAATCATGAAGCAAATCAGATAGACATAGGATAGCTTTTATTTAATTTGAACAAGCAACTGAAACCACCCTAAGAAATGTCATCAATCTACTTGGTTTGAGCACCTTTCATGGTAAAGAAATCACAACTTTTACCTTTAGCTTGATCCTTTTGATTTCATGTGTTGGAGATTACTATAAAGCTCCTTAATTTAAGGAGCAAAATATAGAGCAAATTAAGAAGCAAAACAAATAGCTTAATTCAAGGAACCATTAATTTAATGAGTAATTCAAAGAGTGAATTTTCCTATAAATAGATGTGTAATTGTAATGAATTAAACAACAAAGTGTTCATTCCAATTGAGAGAAAAGCTTAGAGAGAAAATATTTTATGAGAGAAAATATTTTATGAGAGAAAATTGAGAGTAATTTTCTTGGGTGTAATTGGGTTGTGAGTTGTGAGTTGTGAGTGTTGTAAACACCTTGTGTAATTTCTCTCCTTTTAGTAAAAAGATCTGCAGCAGGTCCGGAGATGTAAGTAAAATTGGTCGAACTCCGTTATCAAATTTATATGTTATTTTTTTATTCTTACTTTCTTATAAATCTAACTTATCAGAAATTTGCGTAATTTTTCAACATCATAGACTCCTTCTTGTGTAAGTTACTTTAGGACATGATAGAAAGTAGATGAAATTACTTTCATCTTGTGCAACCAAAGTCTTCCCAAAATGGCTTGGTAATAGACCAGGACATTTATTACTACAAAGTTGGCCATGTTAGTAGCTACGACGACCATCATCGATAGACCAATGGGCTCCACAACACAAGTGGTATTCCTATTGAAACTAACTAGGCGAATTTCTATTTTCTACACATCTTCAATCTAAAACCTAGCCCCTGAAGAGTAGATATGAACCAAAAGATCCATCAAGCTCCCAGTATCCACTGAGATCTTGCATATATCACAATGTGCCTATTCTTACAATGATAACAAATGCATCATTATGAGGAGACAATGTCTCATCCTTATTCAAGAAAGAGATTACATTACTCTCAAACTAGATTCTTAGTTCAGTCTTGATTCTCCTCTTTATGCTTCTCTAGAACATACCTCTTCTTGGAATTGTTGTTTTTGCCTCTAAATCTTGATCCATTATGAATGGAGTGGACCATCCACGCATTTTTCTCAACATGGTTATTGGGAGCTTGTTCCTATTGGAAAATCGGGCTTTCTTTTGTAGGAGTTGTCTATTATTGTTCTCTATTAAGTCCCTCAAACAGCCTAGGCTAAAAGGTTTTCAATTTCCTTCCTAAAATGCCTACAGTCCTCGGTGACGTACTTGATATTTTGGTGAAATGCATAGAACGAACTTGTGTCTCTATGTATTGTCTTCATTCTCTGTAGCCATATGACATTTGGGCTCTTGTTCCAATCTCATCACTACCTCTACCAAAGACACCCTTAATGGAAGACAGCAAAACGGGGATCCTTCCCCGAGGCCAATTATTGTACCCACGCATTTTGGCTCCTATTTATAGTTTGGTTATTCAAAGGACCATAACTTGGGCTTTTGAAAGGATCCATGTGTCCTGGACTCACCCTTCTCTTTTCTCCTGATGCTTCCTCATTCTCGCTTTTACTTGTCTTCATCTTTCTTTCAAAGTTAACAGATTTTTTTACTTTAGATAAGCTTCATTCAGCGTCCTCGTACCCAGACATTTTCAACTTCTCATGCAAAACATCCTTATGTAACTCTCCATTTGCTCCCTGGTTCCCTGAACAATGAAGAACATATGGTGGCTATCCTTCTTCATTGGTTTGTTGTTGGCATAGTTAGGGACAAAAACCTTAGCAAAGTTCTCATGGAGAAGATAGTTCTTGAAGCCAATTAAGTTACAAAACCACTTCTATGTTTAATTATGAAGGGTAGTTGCAAAAACTTTGCACATCATTGTGTCTTTCTTCTTGCTCATTATGCTAACTGGGTATATATATATATAGACTGTTTAAATTTTAATACGTGGGACATCAAGTCTATAGTCCCTCTATAGGCCGTGCATGTGGAATGGTTGAACTTTGTTGGTGGTTCTACGTGTTCGATATATACCATCGCAAAACAAAGATCCAGCTATTTGCTAGCATGTCCTATCAATATTATACCAGTCCTAACCTGAACCTTGCTTCTTAACCCATTCATCCGAGTTTTTCTCCTCTCTCCCATCTTCTCCTGTAATCTAGGATGGGGTTAGGGACGACAATCCGACCAAACATGTTGTTGCCATTAAAAGAGGTTGGTCCTCCAAATTTTAGTTTTCTCCATCAATCTCTTCATTCGCTGCCCAATTCACATGATCTATTTCATCTTCCTTCTTTGTTTCTTCCCTCCAAGCTTCCCTTTATAACTCGACGGTAGTTGCTTTAACTCTAGCTGCATTTCGCTTCTACAACTCTCTTTGTAGTTTATCATTTTTTTTCTTCTAGCTCTATTCATTGTCCTCCTCATTTCCTCATATCGCCTCGCCACCGTGGGTGAGATACTGTCCTATTTCCTTTGTCTGTTACTCTCAACTGAAAGTGATGTGGATTGTCATTTAACTGGTTTAACTGCTCTTGCAACCTGATTCTTTGGTTTCTTGCATACCATTGTAAATCATCATTGTTATTTGGAAGCATACAGATGTTATAATAACATATATCCTTAGGATCCCTGTACTTAGTTAATCCAAGTTAGTACGAGGTTACTAAAATAAAATAAAAATTCAAAGCCCCCAATGGTCCCCAATTGTTTATTAGTATAAGCAACTAAAGAAATACAAATATTAGAAAATGAGTGAAACCATATATTAACCTCGATACAATGCCTTTTTGATTGTATATATAAAATAATATTGCATGGTACACATGTAATTATGTTATTCATCACATATGTGACTCATATACATATAAAAATTACTATCTTGAAAAGTAAAAATATGAATTTGATTGTTGTATGTCCGAGCTGACAAGAAAATGACATCGAATTAACTTTGATCTTTCTACGTATCAATTCATAGTTGAGGTCCTTGAGGATACCGAACTAATGTTCAAACAATAACAAATTAATTTGTATCTATTCTTAAGCTCGAATATGCAACCATTTGGATATGAAACACTTTCTTTATCTTAATTAATTTATGTTATTATATTATTATTTATTGTAATTATTTAATTGATAAATATTTAATTATTTTCTTACAATAATATCATCATAATTTTTTAATATTATAATAAAGCGTATATATATTATGATATTTAAAATAGATTCTTAAATCAATATCAATTTAATAAATTTTTTAATTGTTGAAAATATAAAATAAAACAAATTTATTAAATTATATGGTAGAATCATCTCATACCTAAAAATAGACATATTTTTAATAGATATTTTATTTTTTCACGTATATTTTAAACTTTAAAAAAATATACTTAATGTTTTTTCAAAACAAAGGAATTCAAATTCTTAATCACTTTGAGTTTTAATTTTTTTTAGCTATATAAATTGTGAAAAAAAACTCGTATATGGCGTTAATGAAATAAATTTATGAGTCATCTTAAATTTATTAATTTTTATGACTAAGTTAATTAATAAAAAAAATTATCCTAGTTGACAAAAAATATGAATTGTTATTTATTATTACAACTTTTTACTAAATAAAATAATAACTAAAAAATAATAAAAATTAGTACATAGTAAAAGGTTGTATAAGATGTTCCGCCTAGGCCCTAAATGATTGGGCCAGCCTTGCCTACATTCGAATCCTCCTTCCATAGTTTAAAAGAATTAATCAGTGCATACATCGAAGTGAATTACATTGATCGAAAAAAAAAAAATCATAAGGTATGTCATAGACAACTTTTCTTGAAAACGCAACTACTGTGATTATCGCTTGTTATTTTTTCATTAAGATTCATTAATATTATTACTAGCACTTACTCATTTTGTTGTACTGTAGTGGTAAAAAAGTTTTTTTTTAAAGCATACAAATCCAAAGTTATAAATTAGATATTTAATATGTATAAGTTGTGTAATGTTATTTAAAAGAATATATAAAATTAAATTATAAAAATTTAAATAAAGTAATAAGATTTTAAATACCATTATCTCTAACAATATTCCAAAAAAATTAGGCACCAATATTCCGTCTTAAGTTGATATAAAATACTAATCCATTTATACTCTAACAACCTTATCATAGCATGCATGTCATACTCACAATAATATTAATTAGCTTGGTAATTATTTTAGCGTCTATGTTACATCAAAAAATTTAACATTCATATTTTTGAAAAAAATTTAATTTAATCATTTTTAAATAGATAAAATAAATAATATGATAATTTTTCACCCTTCTTCTTCCTTCCCTTGTCAGTTTTGGTTGTTTACAGCTCCTCCCTCCATTTGTATGCCAAAAACGTTGGTAATTAAGGTCTCCGTTTAACTTTGCCAAATTCTTATTAATGCAGTAACGCTTTGCCAAATTCTTAAAAATGTTTGCGTAAAGACTTTATCATAATTTGTAACTTGGGGTTTGGGCATCTTATCATGCATTTTGATAACACGTACTGTCGTAATATCTTACTAATCTGACAAAATTATGCACTTTGGCTTGCTAGAATAGCATTTTTGGTACTTTAATTACAGCTCCTAATTAACGTCATTTTTAGCTGTTACAAGCAAAGAGTTTATTACGAGAAAAGAATCAATAGGTGCAAATTAAAATGCACACAAATAGAAAAGGAGAGGATCTATGCTTGTCAATTTAATGGTGGGCAAAGTAAAGAATTTAAATTACTGCAAACCATGAATAAAACAAATGATATTATTGTGAAAAAAAATTCGGTACATTACTGGTTGAATAAGGAAACTAATTAAAGTGGATATGAAATTGCAGGAAAATTAAAGATTTC
The DNA here is from genome assembly GCA_030763125.1 of Hippophae gyantsensis. Classification (NCBI taxonomy): domain Eukaryota; kingdom Viridiplantae; phylum Streptophyta; class Magnoliopsida; order Rosales; family Elaeagnaceae; genus Hippophae; species Hippophae gyantsensis. The sequence continues at coordinate 5,955,031 of CM061032.1, forward strand.
AAAGGAAATATTAAGTATGGAAAGAAGTGATCGACTGAAAAAGAGAAATAAAGTTTGAAGCTTTATGTACCAAAAATGGTGTTAGGAGCTGTAAATAACCAAAACTGATAGGGAAATGAAGAAGAATGGCTGGAAATTCTCATTTTACCGCTGACTAAAAAGTCAGACAGTACTTATTTTTTCAATTAATGTTTAAAAGAATTAAAGTGGATATTAGCATTTTTTTATATCATAGATATTAAAAGATAATTATTTTAAAACATGATTAATAAACGAAACTCTCGGTGAATCATAACAAATTACTAATAAATTATAACAATTATTTTAATTAGTGCTCCAGGAAACAGATGGAGAGAGATCTGAAACAATTATATGAAGCAAAGTCACATGAAAACATAAATAAAGAAGATCAAGAATACAATTGGCTATAGCTATCTTCATATTAGATTATAATGTTAGAATACAAAATATTCAATAATAATAAAAAAAACAAAAGAAAGAAGGGTTTTCTCAAAATTCTAGACAAATTCAGGAAGCTCTAATGGGTATGTTGAAGATATTGGTTTCAAGTCCAGTTAATTAAGAGTGTGTGGGTTAAATTATACCAAAAACAAAATTAGGGGCAAAGGATATATTGATCATTGGGGAAAGAGAACTCATTCTGTTGGTATGGGGCGAGCTTGTTATGGCACAAAGAAGGTCCAGAAGGAGGCACTGGTCCTCTTGGCAAACTGCTTTGCAATAAGCTCTTGTAGTCTCTCCTCTTCAATAAAGGTCTACTGCAACTTCCCATGGAAGCCATTAATAAAACTAAAATTAGAATAAGAGTGAAAACCTTTAAACCCTTTGAACCTGACATGTTTGAGAGCTAGCTATATAGCTTCTTCCAAATTGTACAATTGCAAAAAGGCTAGATATGTTTTCAATGGTAAAAGAGATATTGAGAGACTATTACAATCAAAAAAGCAAAATTTTCTTGTGTAATAGGGGATTGGAGAACTTATAGTTATATAAACAGTAAGTCAATAATAGAAATTAAAGACAAAATAGAGTTATATCAATGCCGTTTGTAATAGACCAACCTCATAAAACCCATTAAAATGTTGACTTAATTGATCGGAAAAAATTAAAAAAAGAAAAAGGGACAAATGATGAATTTAGCATGTATACGTACACATTCTACTAGCTAGTTTTATTTATTTATTTGAGACTTAAAATAGTATACATATTTTACTTAGTTGAATTTTCCTTTTAAGTAGTTTAGTTTTTACAAATATGTATATTTAGTTTATGTAAAATTTGAACATAAATGAACGAAAATTAAGAAAAATGTTTATAGATAATATATGCATGCTTTATGTAAATATACAATTAACATGACCTTTTTTTTTTCTTTGTGCTAATAAATGTTTTTTTAAATTTAACTAATTCAACTAATAATTTTCAAATTAATTGAACCAATTTAGTGCTACTAGTTCAAAGTTTGAAAATGTTAACGATTAAATTAGTGCTTTAGACAAAATTGGTTAAATGTATAAAGGTTATAATTACATTATATAATTAAATAAAAATTGTAAAATTAATTAATCGGTCAAATGTGAAAGGTGAAAATAGGTAATATTTAAATAAAACGAAACTATTGATTACAAAATATTATATAAGTTTCAACGCCAAGCAACATCGTGTGCTTTCCAAAGTGGAATGCCTTTTTTTTTTTTAATTTGGCTAAGTAGGAGTGGAATGATTCTATTTCTTTTGAATAATACATAAATACTTAATTTCAATAAGTTCAAGCATATATAGCAGCCAAATTGGAAAAAAAAAACAAAGTATATTTTCAGTTTGTATTAGTTAATTTGTTTTGTATGACTTGCATCATATCACTATCTTGATTTTAATGCTTCCCATTTATTTTCAAAAAATAATTGTGAATTTATGATCAAATGAAGTTGCTACACCACATGGTAGAAATGAGAAAAATATTGAAAGAGCTTTGAAGCTGCTCAGTGTAGAAATTCATTTAATTAAAGCAATTCTCGATTGTTCAAATCATGAGACATGTTTCAAGTTTTGACTAGGTGCACAACATAGACCACATGTTCACACAAAAACTAATATTTAATGATTATTATCAATGCAATTTCATTAATGAATAAATTTTCTTGTTTTGATTCAAAATAAATAATTATCAATACAAGCGCCTTCGTGTTGCTTCCCCATTATAATTATAAAAAATATCCTTTAATTTAATATATAATTTTATATATATATTTTTCCATATTATTTTTAGAAGCATATAACAAAATTAATATTTTTATTTTAATTTCTTACTATTCATTATAAACACAAAGAAAAAAATAAATTGTACACTCAATTTTATCTCCATCCTAATAATTCATATTTATTATCGTTCGCCTAATTATAACTATATTTCAACATCATGCCTCGAATTTCATCCAAATCATCAATAATTTTCACCATCTATGTTGTCTTCGTATTATTGGGCCAATACCAAACCCATCTTTTATCTTTAATAATTTAATAATGTAAGGCATCAAAATATTTGTAATATTATAGATGGATTTAATTACGTTTAATATTAATAATACATGAAATAAATTATAAAAATATCTAAAATATTTAAATAATTATAATTATATTCACGACATTATACGTGAGAATAAAAATATGTCTAATCAATAATTATTATTTAATTTTTTAAAAAAAATATTACTTATGTTTTATGTCCATAACATATAATGTAAGTTATAAAAATGTTTAAAACGTTTAAGCGGTTACATCTATGCTTACAACATTATGTGCGAAGATAAAAATATGTTTGTTCGATAACTATCATTTAATTTTTTAATAGAATTGTATCACGTACATTCCATGTAAATTTTCTTGATAATATTATTGTAAAATCTTAAGTGTGTTAACTATATTTTATGACCACAACGTATGGGATGAAGTTTAAAAATGTACAAAATGTTTGAATAATTAAAATTGTGCCCACAATAAAATGCACGTGATATAATCATTTTAAAAAATTAAATGATATTTATTGATTGAGCATGTTTTTATTGTTACATATACGGTTGTGAGCATAATTATAATTATTTAAACATTTTGAACATTTTTGTAACTCACCTCATACGTTATAGATATAAAATATAATTAACCCATGAGATACGTGATAATATTAACCACCAACTTAATAAGGAAGAACTTTTATATAAGTCATGTGCATGAGTATTTGATATATCATGATAATTTTAAGAAAATATTATCAATACTTATATAAAATGGGACCTCTTGAAGTAAATGTATTTATGTAAAGAAATCAATGAAGAGATTTTCCATATCATCTATAAGTCTAACTCATGTAAAAGTCTCTCCTTAACAAAAACCTTACATATATATTTTTTGGTGAATAAAATCTCAAGACATTTCATTTATACAATGATCATAATTTTGTGATTGATAAACATTTGTTTTTTAAGTAAAAACTATTTTCAACATCCCTTTCATTGGGCGTTATTTTTTAAACAAAGTATGAAAATTTTACAAATCTAACCTATATATCTTTGGGATAATATAAATAAAGCCCTTGAAGTTTAAAAAATATCAAAAATACTCCCATAACTCAACAAATATGAAAAGTAATTCTATGACAAAAATAATAAGAAATTGAAAAATATTAGCAGTAGAAACAGATGAAATCTCACGATGATTCTCACAAGAAAATAATAATTAGTATAAAGAAATTTGATGAAATTCAAAAAGTAAGTTTAAATCTTAAAAAATGAGATAGTTTTAAAGATTCATCATTTTCAAAATTAAGAAAAATATTCTTAAGAAAATAGATAATTTATTATGGTATAAGTAATAAAGAAATGAGTATTAATATTACAGATACAAAAAGAAGTACAATATAACATTAATTGATAAAGAAATCATAATGAATAAGTTATCAAAAATTTCTTAAAAAGATAAAGAGAGAATTGGATACATTATTCATTTAAGGGAATCTCAAATATTAATAAAAGTACATTTTAGAGAATAAATTATTACATCAATGTAACAATTATTGTTAGATAATAGAATAATAAATATGAAAAATGTTTTATTAGAAATAATTAATAGTAACTTAGGATATCAAAAACTAAAATTTATAGCATACTAAGATTTTCCATTAATATTTATGATAAAAACTTAAATCAAGTATTAGTTTAGCTTATAATTAAATTTGAAAGAGGATATTTAATGAAAAAAGAAAATCATCCATTTTTAATACATTATATAGTAGGATATTTATTTAGAAGCAATCATAATAGCTCAATATATGTACAAAATAAATTTATAAAAATAGATAAAACTTTTCAAAAACTTGAATAAATAATAAAATCAAAAATATTAATAGATTTTGAAATATTAGAGAAATAACACTTAGATATTAAGAAAAAATCTATAATATTAGAAAGAAAAAAGCCTCTCATAAAGAAAAAATAATGTGATTAAAAATGATATAAGAGTGAGGAATAAATAAGTAAAAAATCGTAAAAAAGATAATAAAAAAAAGTTGCAAAAGTAGGAAAAAAACAAGGAAAATATTGGGTAAAACTGAAAAAAGAATCATTTGAAAAACCAAACCGGAAAAGCCCCGGTGCATATTGGATTCCACATGCCCTAATTTTACTCTCCCTTTTCCACACCAACGCTGTCCGTCAAGTATCCCCAACTCTATTGCCGCCGGCCCAATTTCGTGAAGTATTACTCGTGGTTCGTTTTTAGTTTGTAATAGGTAGGTTCTGCCTTATCTTGATTTATTGGTTTCAGTTTTATCTTAGAATTGCCTACATTTGTATATATGATACAGTGATATTAGCTAGTTTAGTGATCTGATATGATGATTTATGACCTTTTCAATACATTTGAAGGGCCTCATTTTTAATTGCGGCCTAGGGCCTCACAAGCTCATGGGCCGCCACTGATTGGTGATCAACACATGTTGACATGGTATACAGGATGCAAGTGATTAAACATGTGGTTGCCAATTACAAAAATGAAATACCTAAGTAGCAGAAGCCAAGTGACCACCCTTGAGAATAAGAATAAAAATACAAGGGTAGTTTTTGTAAAGACGAAGTAGCCTATTTAAATATAAAATGGGAGGTCTTACATTGATTGTGGATGACTCTAAACAGTGTTTCTAAGTATTATGGTCACACAATTCAAAGGGTTACTCTCTGGAGACCTATGATACTTGTGGACTCCACAAAACTTAATTACAGTGGGAGTTGATGTGTTAAAATCCCTACAACTCCATAATTGTTAATTTTGAAGTGTTAGGCATACAAAATATGGAGCCCACACTTGAGTACGGGTGTTAGACTATAATGTAATGTTGCCCATCTCCCAAGCTTTTGGAGGATCGGTGACCAACACACTTTAACAATGAAAAGGGTTTAAAAGTTACCACATCTAGATTACAGTTTTCGACAAACTTTATTGAAGCAAATGATCTCAGGAATTTCCTGTTTGGCCCCCACAAGGTTTCGATATCAAAGGCAACTCTTTAGTGAAAACGTAAATAGGGATGTTACAGTGTGCTCCTTTTTCCTAAATTTTGTGGGTGTGAGGAATGTAATATGTAGCTAAATTATTTGAAATAAGAAACTCTTTGTTTGGTTTTATCTTTTTTTTTTTGGGTTATCCTGAGCTATAGTATGGTAGTAATCATCTCTTTGTTCGCATTTATGCATAACATATAGGGAAGTAGTCACCATGTATTGCGGAAAGTGTTATTCTGTACATTTAGTAGGGCTTTAGTTGCTTGAATGTAATTGTATGTCCAGTTTGATATGTATATTGCCTCATTTGTCTTTTATTTTGTCTTTTTGGGTCTTCTTTACAGATCAGTGTCAATGTATACTTATACACAAAAGATGCATATGATTAGTCTCCCTGCATTCTATGTTTTCAACTGTCTCGGAAACTGCAGGCATATTGTTAGAATGTCAGCAACGGGAAAGCCTGCAATTTCATTGGAATCCATGGTGATAAAGCCTCCTTCACATCCTACCTATGATTTGAAAGGTGTCATCAAGTTAGCACTTGCTGAAGATGTTGCTAATCAAGGTTATATATCTCTTATGTTCTTCAGTCTTCTTTATGTTTTGAATATTTCAGGGTTCATTTATCTTTTATTTATTTATTTTGTTTTTGGTAATTTTGAACCAGAAAGTCCAGAACTGAAATGCAGCTCTTTATTTTTTAGTTTGAGAAATATAGTTTTTGTGAAATCATCCAAATATAAAAAATTATGCTGGTTAATGGGCACATATGTGCTTCAATTGTAGGTGATGTAACTTCTATGGCAACCATTCCATCAGACATGGAAGTTGAAGCCCATTTCTTGGCAAAAGAGGACGGTATTGTTGCAGGGGTTGCTCTTGCAGAGATGGTCTTTCATGAGGTTGATCCATCTCTTAAGGTATCAAGGCTCTGCATTTCTGTACTTGGCTTGCTAATGATTCTTTCTCCCTTAGTTATTGTGATTTATTCTTTTATGTTTCATGAACAGGTGGATTGGTCTCAAAAGGATGGTGATCCGGTTCAAAAGGGTCTAAAAATTGGAAAAGTCCATGGTAAACTGGAAAAGAAAAACTCTTTTTAGTGATTGAAAGTGTCTAGACAAACAGTTTCAAAAATCTTTCTGCAGGAAGTGCGCACAACATTGTTGTAGCTGAGAGGATAGCTCTAAATTTTATGCAGAGAATGAGTGGAATAGCAACTCTAACTAAGGTACAAATGTTTCTTCAATTTTTTTTTCCTTCCAAAGAGATGTAATAATCTGTGTCTATCAGCAGTTGTAGAGTACATGTACACTGTAGTGTTGAATGCTTATGCAGAGATCAAAACTAATTGTTATTCTTATTATCAGATTGTAAGCAAACTATTGCCTTTTGGTGAAAATGCTTTCTCTTTCATTTAAATGAAGGCAAATATGTGGTTCTGCCTGATGTGACGACAGATTTTTAGTGTGAAGGCGTCCTTAATTCCTTATCTTGTAGTTGATATATTGTTTATCTCGAAACTTTTGGACAATTTTTGCTATGGGAAAATACTTGATATTTTGTGTTAGCAAAATGGGTGTGGTCCTTGCTATTGTCTTCATAGGTAGCTTATACTTCTTTAATAATGCACAATATCTCTGCCATTAGAGTTGCCTGATTTAACATTGGGGAGGCAATAACATTTGAATAGGATGATTGAATACTTTTTGTTAAATGTGAACTCCCTTTAGGCTTGGAATTATATCAGATACATCCTTGGGGTTTGAAAAATATTTTTCAGCATCTCTTGCAGGTTGTTATTGCCGACCCAAGAAATATCATTAACAGCTCTCGGTTTGGGTGTTCAGTGATTCTGAATGCTTACACTTTAAACATCGAAGGTATATTTGATATAATTCCAACCATAGGAGAGATATGTCCCCAAAAAGTTTTAGATTAATCCAATTGTCCAAGAATTCCAATGTGTATGACAGATGTAAAAGCATGTTGATTTGTCTCATGCTACACTACTATTTTTACTTGGTTCTATTTGCTGAAAGTGGTAATGCATATTTTTGAATGTATGACCAGATATTTATGATTCCTTATTTTTTTCCTCTCTTTAGGCAATGGCTGATGCTGCATACCCAGCAATTATGTTGGAGACAAGAAAAACGGCCCCTGGTCTTCGGTTGGTGGATAAGTGGGCGGTGTATATCATTTCCTCTCTGATTTGGTTATATGTTATTTTGGCTTTTTTTGCTTCAAGCCAGTGCTTCAATTGATGCAAATCTCTTGACATAGGTCCTTATTGGTGGTGGGCGCAATCACAGAATGGGTTTGTTTGATATGGTATTGATAAAAGATAATCATATATCAATTGCTGGAGGGATTGTAAATGCCCTCAAATCTGTAGATATTTATCTAAAGCAAAGGAATCTAAACATGGAGGTTGAGGTATTTAATATTCATGCACATTTAGATCTATTTGGATATGAATTTTGTGAAGTCTTTTTACTCGGGTGAGTTTGCATGGAAATTATATGGAAAAATTAAATAGGTTTGCTATCTAGTTTATATTTCAACTATTGAATGAAATGCCCATTTTTTCTAAGTTTTTCGAGAGAATATCTTCTTATATATATATATATTGTCGTAAAGTGTCTTGCAAATTATTATTTTTTATGTTAAAGAAAGTCTTCCAAAATGTGTCTTCTTTATTTGAAGTGGTTGTATGTGAAGTTTTGAACTGCTCCGGATGGAAAAATGGAGAGAACCTGTTCTTGTTGCATTCTGATTGATGCAATGATATTATATTCTTTTTACAGGTTGAAACTAGGACACTGGAAGAAATAAAAGAGGTGTTGAATTATGCGTCTCAATCAAAGACTTGTTTGACCCGGATAATGTTGGATAACATGGTCATACCACTACCAAATGGAGATGTTGACATATCTATGCTTAAGGAAGCTATAAAGTTGATTGATGGGAAATTTGAGACTGAGGTGGCTTAAATTTATGGTTTATTCCTTTATTCCATTTTATTGTTATCACGTTTCCTCGTCTCATACTAAAGCTTTGCTGTCACTTTAATTAATCAGTTTTCTCCAAGGAGTGTCTTTATTTATAGAAAATCGAAGTTTACTTATTGCTGGATTATGTGATATTTAACTGATTGATATAGTTTGGTGAAGTATACAACACATGGATATTATTGGTGCTTAATAGAATAGAGTTAATAGACTTCTAATTCTTGTGATTGTCATGATCTCAAATTGCTTAAAGGGATTAATCTGCTTTGCCATCTCATTACTCCAAATTTCTTTGTAGAGATTGGATTAACTACTAACTTGGAGCACTTAGTGCAGTCATTAGTATCCTGGTTGAGTGGATGATGCTGTCTTTGAATTTTTTTTAAAATATAGATTCCTCTTACTGTATAAATTTTGCTTCTCTTTTTTATTATTAAGAGATAACCTTCTTTTCCATGATGACAGGCCTCTGGTAATGTTACTCTTGAAACAGTGAGCAAAATTGGCAGAACTGGGGTGACTTACATTTCCAGGTATCAATAATAGTCAATACTCTTTTTCATTAGTCTCACTTGGATACCCTGTAATTTGACGTTCTCTAGTAAGAAGGGTGGCCTCAGGTGACAATCACAAATTCACTACTATTTAACACCACTTATTGAGGTTAATAAATTGGTTTTGGTGACAAGAGTAAGCACACTTGTATTGTTGCTACTTCAACTCATAGGATGTTGTATGCATGGATCAAAAGATTGGTATATATAAAAGATATAAATTTCCATCAATAATAAATTTTTTTCTCACGTTTTACAAAAAAAATTCATCAATGTTGATTGTATCTTTGATTATTTTTTTAAAAATGAATTGTTGATATGTTTATAAATTTCAATAATTTAAACCACAGTTGTAGAAAGTGGTGGTTGAGAATATCGTTGTAAAAGGCTATTTTGAAGCTCGCATCGAGGTGAGGTTGAAAACAAAACTTATGAGGTTATAACCTTATGTGGGAAATTAAAGCTTATGCTTTTTCGGTAAGAGGTGCACTCTTTAAGACTTTTATGTCTCGAGGCAATTGAGGCTATAGCCTCAAATGGTTCATTTTATAGGTTGTTTATAAAATCCTAATATGATTTCAACAATATTTCAAAAAAGTAAAAATTCAAAAATAATAGAAACAAAAAAAGAAAGATCACAATCTTAAGAACAAAGATGATTAGTGATGTTTGCTTTACATTCTTCTATCTTACTCTACCTCTCACCTATCATTTCCATTGCCTCTGGCACTACCAGATTTAGTTGGCACTATCAGATTTAGTTATCACTAAGTTGTAACCTTGCAATCAACAATTTTCCCCATTTGATTATTTATATTTCTATTTCTTCTTTTTCTTGAGTCTGTATCTCCATTTACTTGCACATACTGTTCAAATATTTTTGTTGTTCAAATTTGTGCTATGTTCTATCATACTTGATGCCTTTGATAGCTCTAAATTGACATTTAAACAATAGAGCTACAACCGTTTATGTGTTTTAGTTAATTATAAAAGAGCTCTTATAATTTCTTATCCAAATTGGGTATTTATACACACAATGAAGTAATTCTATTTAGATTAGGATAAGTGTGAGTATTAAATTAGGATAAGTATTCCTAATTATACTCGAACTATTAGCATATTCAATACATATTCACATTACACATTAACTCTCTCCTTTTAAGTTGGGGCATAGATGTCACATGTCCAACTTGGACAATATGGTATGGAAATAACTTCTAGTTACACCATGAGTCATAATGTTAGCTAGTTGGTCCACACTCTTGATGTGTGAAACTTTGATGACACTAGAATCCAAATTTTCCTTGATGTGGTTTATGTCGATTTTAATATGCTTTATTCGGTCATGCTCTATTGGGTTATTTACAATGTCAATAACTGTCGTGTTATCATAAAATAGTGTTATAGGCTCTTTAGGACCGAAACCAAACTCACTTAACAAAATCTTTAACAAGAAAGCTTTGTAATAATATGGTGAAGAGCATGGTATTCATCTTCGTTACTAGACAATGATATCATGTTTTTTTCTTACTTCTCCAAGTCACCAGGTCATCTCCATAAAGTGTGAGATATCTTGAAGTAAACTTCTTATACTAGACAATGATATCATGTTTTTTTTCTTACTTCTCCAAGTCACCGGGTCATCTCCATAAAGTGTGAGATATCTTGAAGTAAACTTCTTATCCATCTTAGAAGCTGGTAAGTCAGAGTCAATTTTACCCGTGATGTCTAGGTGTCTTTGCTTAGAGAACAAAATACCTTTGTCTAGGGAGGACTTTAAATAAACTAAGATCTGGTTCATTGCATCTATGTGTCACTCACTCGGATTATGCATAAATTGACTTACTACACTAACTGCATGTGATAAGTCATGTCGAATATGAGTCAAATATATCAATTTTTCCACTACTTTTCGATACCTTTTCATATTAGTTGGGATCTGATTAATATAGATAGTCAACCCATGATTCACATCAATAAGAATGTCTGTAGGAGCAATAACAGAATTGCTAGTTTCACCCTAGAGATCTAAGGCATACTTTTGTTGTGTATGAGAGAGAGAGAACCTTTGTTTGAATCAAGAAACTTCAATGTCCAAGAAATATTTTAGATTTTCTAGGTCTTTCATTTCATTCTCTTTGACCATTAACTATGTTTGGAGCCAGAATTACCTCATTGAGTAGGTACTCGAGAAACTTGAGAAGTAGAAGATGGATGTTAGTAGTCGTAACTTGAGCAGTTTTTTCTTTTGTCAGCTTGCTTAACTTTGAATGACACTGGATAATCATGCTTCTTCCAACAAATATTAGCAGTATGTCTATTACGATTACAATAGATGCAAAATCGAGAATTATTGTCCGTAGGTGGAGGATTCGAGCGGTTCTTATTCTTCTAGACAATAAGGGTTGAGGCATTAGGATTTCCCTCGGTGTCCATAATGACTTGTCTCTGTACCTCACAATGGACTCGTGAATAGGCTTCTTTTAGAGTTGGTGAAGGAGAAGTAGCCAAAACCCTACTATTGATCCGATCCAAGTTTTGATCCAATCTAGCCAAAAAAAATATAAATCCAATCCTCAGTTGTATGTTTTCTCAATTTTTCAATATCGTTGGCATGCTTCATATAATTAGGTCTTTGATAATCAAGTTCCATAAAAATAGAGTTTAGTTTGTTGTAGTATTCAACAAGAGATTGACCACTAAGACGAAATTGAAAAGATTTATTCATCAGTTCATACACTTGAGAGGAATCTGATACATCAAGATAACTCTTCCTAACTGCATCCCATACTTCTTTTATTGTTCTGCATTTATCAAAGTGTGATCAGTTTGTTTATCATAGAATTAGTGAAGCAATAATTAATTAAGGCATCTTCAACTTTCCATTTATCGGAAGTTGGATTGTCTTCTTTTAGGATAGCATTTTTAACAGTAATGTAGCCCTTTTTCTCTCTACCGTCAATATACATCTCTAAAATTTTGGACTAAACACGATAATAAGTACCATCCAATTAAATATTAAGAGAAAAAGACTTTTAGGTTGCTGTACTTATTACAAAAATAACATTTTGATCATGTATTTATTTTTTGCAATAATTTAGTCTTATTGTTATGAAAAAGTGACCGTACAAGAACAAAGTTAATTTTTATTTATTTTATTGTTTTAATTTTTTAATTAAGTTAGATAGATACTATTATAACTTAAATAAACTATAATTAAAAGAATTGAAGAAAAAACTAAATAAAAACATAAAAAATAGTTATTTATCTTTATGTAGTCATTTTTTTATAACAATAGTTAAGTTGTTACATTTATAAGTATAAGACCTAAGTGTTACTTTTAGAATGATTATCGGACCTTTATGACTCACCTTCCCAAATATTAATTGGAGAGGAATTATCTTGTATAGTTGTGTTTTAAATAATTTTACCATCAAATTTAAAATATGAATTTGTAGACATGGTTTAAATTAAATTAGAACCACCAAAACAGTAGAAGGAATTATAGAAAAATAGATATAAAAAAACTTTAGTTCCCTTTTGTGAATTTCAATTTCACTACATAATCTAAGCATGCTAATTATGTGTCATCTGAATTTGTAAACTCGAGCTCTAGAAAGATAGAAGGAAACCCTTAAAGGTTTAGAGGCGGATCTTGCAGGGGGAAATCACACGCAAACCGTAGGGTCATGTGCAAAATGCAGCTAGTAATGAAACAGAGAACGAAGTATGAAGATGATGAACATACGGGCACACATGGACAGTGAATTTGCTCAAGGTTGTGTGAGAAAGATGATAAACAGTGAATTTTAGAGGTTATTAGAATTTTTTATATTTTTAACGGTATATATGGACGGAGAACTGAATGATTCATATGAATGGAACATTTTTTTTAATTTGATGATACAAATTGAAAGAAATTTAGTTTTGTAGTAGATTCGAAACATAGTTAATAGTTTGGCAGTATATTGATAGGTTTATCATTGTATATAACTATAATCACAATACAAGCAACTTAGATGTGGTATCTCTCGGCATAATGGTAGGTGGAAAAAAGTTGTTGAATGGTACCCACCCTTTACATAGCTTAAGATAGTAATTAATTCCATTTCTTTACATCCATGTATTCTGTTATGCAGTGGTGCCTTGACACACTCAGTTAAAGCTCTTGACATCTCCCTGAAGATTGATACAGAGTTGGCTCTTTCAGTTGGAAGGCGCACAAAACGGGCATGACATCCCTTGTTTTGCAGAATTATGGGGTAGAATGGTACCTTCCCATGCATCTTTAAGTTTATTTTTTTTAATCAAATAGCATTTAATTTGGTTCGAATCTGTTACTTGAAGGAGGGAGTGGAGACTTATCTACCAAACCACAAAGTGAATCGCATCTTCTCTTGAAGTTTTCAAGTGTATCTCTCTTAGTTTTCAGGAATCATATTTTTGTTTAATTTGTATGGAATGTTTGGTATAAGAGTCTGTTTTATCAGATCAAATAAGTTGAATAACCTAATTACAGTGTTCGAGAGAAACTCTGATCATCTGTACATATGAAAAACTTCACAACAATGACTACTCTGGCTAGGTTTCTATGTGAAGACTGTTCAATATATGAATGGTCGCGGCGGGACAGTTATGCTAATAGCCATAACTATTGTTCACTAGTTTCGGGTATATTTGGTTAATAACGACAATTGTTTCTACGTAATTTAATCACGTTTTTTTATTTTTTAATATTTATTTTAAAATATATTTAATTTTTTTATTTCAAAATATATTTAATTTAAAAAATGTAATGTTAATTTTTACTTTACTATGTTATTTAAAACATTGAAATTAATTTTTATTTTTTAACTATTTAGTATATTTTTTAATTAAAATAAAAAATATAAGTAAAATAAATAAAATTTAATTTAATTATTCAAAATATTATGTTTTATTATTAAAATATATTTTATATAATTATATGTATATAAAATAATAATATTAATATATGTTCAATTTTGATTTATCACAATTTTGATATTACAATAACTATTATTATCTCAGTTTTTTTTATTACGATTATTTAAAAAAAATTATAAAAAATTTAAGATAATTACAGTTTTAGTTATCTATGCTTAAAATGTATCTCTTATTAAATATTACAAAACTTTTGTTTGCATCTTACTAATTATTTCTTTAAGATCTTTTGGAATATTAGACTAGGAAAAGAACGTTTAATTTTTTAATTGAGTTATAAATATATGTATTATTATATTATTCAATTTCCTAGAACGTTTTAGTGTAAATTTTTCGTATAAACAATGGTTTTCATTTGTGCTTCATGATAATGAAGTGTCTGGGGAGGTTTCTACATGCACGAAGGATGCTTGAATCATTAAATTTAAGTAAAAGTCTATTTATTACTGGCGGTATTTTCACAACTAATTTGACAATTAATTACAGGTTTTAAAAAGTAGATTATATTATTTTAATTAATAATTATTTGTTATCTTGTGATTATATATCATAATTTGTGACATAAATAAGTTTTTTAAGTTTAAAATTGCATGCCCAGGAAGAAAGTTAACTATATCGATGGCTCAAGCATGTCAATCTTATTGTTGTTATTTTATTGAGATTTAAAGTCTTGAAATTAATAGCATTGTTCAAAAAATAAAATGTTAGTTTATAAGTAAAGTAAATATATGTATATAACATGTATATATATAGATATCTAATGTATATATACACTGACATATACATTATGTATAACGTGTAAATATAATATATATGTGCATTGTGTATAATTGACATTCTACTTTGATGTAAATTTGATTATTTAATTGCTGAATTCTTTTATTGACTTGGAATGTCTGGTACGTTAATTTTGAAGTATTGATGCATCATGAACAGAAAACTTGAATTGAATACTTTGCCTAATCTGTTGCAGGTCTTTTCCTTTTCTTTTTTTTCCTCCCTCCCTCCCTCCCTTCCCGATTGACCATCTGTTGTATACTTGTATGTCTGTGTACAAAGAGCTATCGTATTTATGTGTTTTTGTTTTTGGCTGAACAATCATATCTGTGGTTTACACATGCATGTAATCCTTTAGAACTATAAGATCTCTCTTTCTTTCTTTTTTTGAACTAATCCAATATTGTTCTCGATCTGTTCATTTGTTCTAAAAGTCTTCGGTTTATATTTTAACTATTGTTAAGGTACTGCTTATGCATGCTTAGACACGCATATGCATCTGTTTGTGGTTTTGGATTGATTTAATCATGTTATTTTAATAAGTTGATATTTTAGTCATGGAATTATTAATCCAGTAATTAATTCAGTAATTTTAAGATTTGGTCATATTTTTCCAATTTTTTTAGGTTTTTTCACTGAACATGTTCATGTTAGATGTGTTTACTGTGTTAGAATAATAGTTCAAAAATATCCTTAAAATAACGTGCAACATTTATGTATTTATTTTATGAAAAAATATGAGACTTTGAAAAATTTTCATTTACTAAGAAATTTAAAATTTTCATTTAAATTAAATGGATATACTCTAATCTAATAGTAGAGCTAAAAGTATTTAAAATTGTTGTTATGGACTGATTATTTACAATTTATATATTGGTGATGTACCATTTTCTCATCCTTTTGTTTTCATCCAATTATTCATAAAAAAAATGATTTGTGCACTTTTTATTTAGCCCAAACCCTTTTGAAAAACACTGAAGTTTTTAGTTTTCAATCTCAAATTGTCATTTTTTAACAGTTGCGTGACTAGTTTAAATAATGGTCCTGATAGGTGTGTTTGACAGTGCAACTTATCTTTAGGCTAATAAATTAGACGAGTTGAGATACAATACCTTCTTTTTTTTCTTTTTTTTTTTTGGAAAATAAATATAATAACAGCAACTAGATTTCCCATGCTGCTTATTTTGTCGTGAAATTTTCTATCAACTAGTCAATTTGTTTGTAAGTCAACTATTCAATTTTTTGGATCGAAATATGTCAACTATTCAATTGGTTTTTACTAACCACCTAATAGTCAATTGCAAATTTTACTTTGCCACTATTCCAAAAGAATGTCATCCATTCAATCCTTTATGTTAACAACTCACATATATGCATGATCGTTCTATTTTTGCTTTCAGACAGTCTATAATGCAATTTTATTTTTATTCAAAAGAGATTTTATTGATTAAAATTCAAATTACTTGAAAACATTAATAAGAACATTTGCATACATTTATGCTATGGAACGTAACTTTAGAATCATATTTTAGGTTATAATTTTATCATATCAATTGAAATAAAAAAGAGAAAGTAAAAAAATAAAAAATAAATATACAAATCAAAGTTGAGGATAAAGTTATGGCATAGAACATAACCCTAAAAGTTGAGTTTTCAAGCATTTTTCTCTTAAAAAAGAAAACTACACTTTTATGATATGTGATGCTTGAAACCTAACGTGGGTAATCAAGCATCCACTATGAGCAATTATACATGTGGGAAAAAATAAGATGGAGTTTTCGACACCAGGAAAATGCTCTAATGCCTAAGTAGGTGGTAGGGTGATCAGGTGCCCATAGCTCGATCGATCGAGCTTAATGCGAGGAGTTTCTACTCGTTTATGCATTCTCAATTGTACTAGATCAATCGAACTTCAATTGAGCTTGACGCAAGGAGGTTTTGCTCAATCTTGAACTCCTAATTTTTAACTTGTGTCAAGGTATCCTATTACACCCTATTATGTGATTAGATACCCTCGATAAAATTGTTTGTAGATTGGTTGTGAAATTACATTTAAAGGCATATATGACTACACCATGAGGATCTACATTATTATAAATGTTCTTATGGACTTATGTATAGTTTCCATTTGTCTCTAGATCATTATGAGAACATTTCGACATTTTGAAAAAGATCTTAGAAAAGAGAGGAAGATGATTTTCACCATTGTTAAGTGTAAAATCTTGTAAAGTCTCTTTGAATGCTATCCTAAAGAGAGAATGTCCTTTCATTTTGTTCTCTTATTGTAATTGTATTCTCAAATATTTAAAGCTAGTAGAACTCATTTCTTTGGAGGGTGAAAAAGTAGAGCAAATTTGGTGTGTGTTTTTCTTTATTACTCTTGCCATATATATATATATATATGGTTTGGTAATGTGTTTTGTTGAAATATCCTCGTTGGTTGTTTCCTCAAATAATTTACATTGTGTTTATATTGTTTAATATTTGTAATATTTAGGAGATTCATTTTATAACAACTTCTATTTCATCAAATTAACAATCAATAATAATATTAGGGAGTATCACGTAACTTTACTCATGAAAGAAATAAAAAACAGATCAATTAACAGTTTGTTTTAAAATGAGTTATTTTATCTCATATCATATTACATTTGATGTCTAAAATTGGCTCATGATTTAAGGTTGTTTCATTCCATTTTGATATCATCTTATCCCTTCTATTTAGATTATAGTCTTAATATGTATTAATTTAAACATAATATCTCAACATTTTTCTTTTTACTAAACTTTGTTTCATAGAAAACCATGTTTCGATTTTTATTTTTTTATTTTACTTGTCTCATTTATTCCCATTTTTTACTAATAGGATATTACAACTTGCATCATTTCAATTCACAAAAAATAAGCTAGATAACATGAGATGAGTTTTTAAAATTAATAAATTATATCATAAAATAATAAGATATTTTATCATAATTTACACTATAGTCCAAATCTAACAATTTAAATAGATTGAAAATTTATTTATTTTTCAATGAAATTTCGCTAAGTAGTACACTATAACAAGGTTGGTGCAAATATGTGTTATTTTACATTCCTCTCAATTCTTACTTAAGTTAGACGAAATGAAAATTTAATATTAAATAAGCTTAAAACTTAAATGAAACACAAAGCTATTTAGCATTGCAAAGCAACTCTTTTCAATAACTTTAATGCTTAACAATTAATTTTAGTAACTTTGTGAATATATATATATGTTTGAATTTATTAATGTCATTCTTTATTGGGATTCAAATGGGTTGCTTCATAAAGTTATTGCACAGGGGGATCATTTAAAATGTGAACCTGAATCTGACCTAACAATCGTATTGTTCATGTATATATCCCATGTACAGAGGCGTCATATTTGCTAAAAGGAAATTCAAGTCGAAGTGAAAATTTAGGGGGAAAGTTTTAAGTGATTAACGAAAAATATTTTAATTTAAAAATTTAACTAGGTATGGAGGGAGAAACAAGCATATTTTAAGTGATTAGTGAAAAATATTGGATTTAAAAAAAAATTAACGTAAATAAAACTTATAATAATAAAAATAATACTTAGTAATATTAAACGTGTTTTAATTAAAATATTTTTAACATTAAACGAATCTAAATAATTATATTTTATTTTGAACAGATTTTGAGATGGATGTTATTGATGTGAATAATATGACGAATTTTTTTAATAGTAAAATTATATGAACTTATTAAAGGGAGTATTATACTTAAGATTATTAGTTATAAATATGTTATTTTTGTTGTTTGGTTAAAATATTTTAATATAAATACAATTAGGTATCGATGCAAGTGTCATTCACATATCTTTTTATATTTTAGATAATTAATTAACAAAATTAAAATAATTAACGTAAATATAAAATATAAAATATCATTAAAAAATTTCTTATATTATAACTTATATTTTTTTTATTTAAATTATATGAATAAAATATGTATACATATATGTATGTATTTAATTGTTTAAAAAAACAAAAAAAAAACCATCACCTTAATAGCTTGATAATAAAGGTGTTACTTCATATTCTGGATTCAAGTCCCCTTCACTTAATTTAGGGTGAATAAGTGAGTATATATTTTAAATTAAATTGTATAGATTTAAAAAACTATAAAAAATAATTTTTTTAATAAAATTATATCATTAATCTATAAAAAAGATATTGACATAAATAATAATATGTAAAAAAATGAGAAAATAAAATTTGATGGAAAATTAGCTACTAAGTTGAAAGATATTTATTTTTATTTTTCTTCTTTTTGTATTTTAAATATTACATTTTAAATTTTTTTTATGTGAAATTAAATATAGTATCTTAAAGTGTGACTAAATTATAAATAATGAAGTCTTTAACCTTAATAATTTTAATATACTTAATTAAAAAATACATGTACTTATTATACTTGTATTAGATAATAATATGTACTGTTTAATCTTATATTGAAAATTTTAATTTTAAAATACACATAAAAGATGAATTTGAATATTTTTAAGGTATTTGCATTTGTTTATGTGTCTTTGTAATAATACTACCAGATTTAAAAATAATAATAATAAATTGCATGACTTTTGCTTGATAATATAAACATATTAGTTGTCCCAATAGATAAATCTATATTTACAATATGTAAAAGGGAGATGCGAAACCGAGTATGACCTGTTAATGTTGTAAGTATTATCATTTTCTATTAATGTGCAATAGAAATAAAAACATATTTAGGTATTCAATAATTAAAAAAACTATTTGCATGAAATTTGAGTTTTTTTAAGGTATTTTAATTAAGTTTGTGTCTTTCTAATAAGATTTTCAATCATCTTGTGTATACATAAAACTTACAAAATGAATTACAAAGCTTTTACATGAATTTGATGAATAGAGGGAATTATTAAAATTGTAAGTAATATCCATCTCAATTTTACTTCTTAATTTAGAAACAGAGAAAAAAATTATTTAAATAAATAATAAGTATAATTTGATTCGTACATTAGTCATACAAATGACAATATAAAATATATTATTTTATCTGATGTTATGTCTCATTTAGAATATTTAATGAACTCATGATATAATATGGTTACATATATTTTATTTAAAAATCATCTCATCTTATTTTATTTCTTTTACGTTATAGACATAATGGGCCTGATTTTAAACATATGTTGTATCATTTTTTTATTTATTAAAATTATATTATAAATTATTATTTTTCATATTTTTTATTATTTTTGTATTCTTATTTATCTTATTTAGACCTATTAAGAACGTGTGAAATATCTTAATTAGTGTTGTTTCAATACCATATAATTTTATTAAAAATTAAGTGAGATAATATTAAAAATTAATAGATTTTCTCATGAATTTTATTAATATTTTATCTCAATTTATACATCTAATCAAGTAATAAATATAAGATATCACTTACAAAAATATTAGTTGAAGTCATGGGATTAGTTTTTACTCTAGTTAGTATAATTCTTCACCCATCATCATAACTTCAAGTTCAAATCATACCTATATATTGTGTCATTTATTTAATAAAATTTTTTTTTAATACACTTTATAAAACAATGAGAAAAATAAAGTAAAGGTTATTTAAAAAAATTGAAGGTATAACATGAAAGTGTAAATCTTCACTTTTTATACAAATTAATAAAATCATTGTATAAAAATATAAATATATTTTTAAAATATTTGTTTTCGGTCCATATCATTTTTAATATTAAATAAAATAAATACAATTTTTTATAATATATGTTCATCCTTATACACACAATTATTACCAATAAAGATTAAACATGTACAACTAAAATGTTCACAAATAATAGAAAAATATATTTTAATTTGATCAAACAAAAGTAGAGAAATTTAATTAAAATATTTTTATATATTATAATTATTATTAATATTATAGTTTTTTATTAGATATGATTATATTTATTAATAATAATATATCACATTATTTATGATTTATTAAAAAATTATAATAAATAACTTTTACATTTTACTCGGGTATTCTACGAAGAAATTTCAAGCTTCACCGTTATATAAAAGCGAAATTGGTAAAATAAAAATAAAATAAAATAAAAAAAGAAGAAGAAGAAGAAGAAGAAGAAGAGAATTAATATATAATTTAACATTTAAGAAAATCTCACACATTTAATATATATTAAATATTTGGTTGATTACATTATAGATATCTAAACATTGTTAGTATTAGGCGTTGGTGGGGCCACCCTACCCAATATTGTTTCATTCGTAATCATCTATAGCCACAATACTATCAAACCCTTTGAAGAAGGGTGTATTTTATTTATTATCAAACCCTCAGGGGTAAAAAAAATAGCATCACACCATGAAAAAGTCTGCAGAAAATATATCTTACATGTCACTATATATTGTATTTTTGAGCAGCTATTTAAATTTAAAAAACTATTAAATAAATTTTAATAAAAAAAATTATATATAAATTTAAATGCTAAAAAATATGTACGAGAAATTGTTAATTAGTACTAGAATATGTGATGATGATGTTATACTAAACTAATAAAATTTATATAGTGCAAATATTTTTCTAAAAAACACAAATATATAATAAAAAATAGAAAGAAAATACAATATAATTAATAAAAAATATAATTCATGTATAATAAATAATAACTTGTATCGCAATAAATTTATGTAAAGTAAAATTACCCTGGAATTTGTTGGGAAGCAACAGAAAATCATGACTTCTTCAAGTAACACATTTATTGCTGCCTAAGAAGCTCATACATACGAAAATAATATATTTTTTAACTCAATTATATCATTTAAAAGGCAATAAAGTGTTTCGTCCTAGAGGATAAATCAATAAAGAGTTATAAAACGAAAAAAAAATCATATTTATAATTTATAATTATAAAAATAATATTTTTTATATCTATCTCATATATTTTTATTATTAAAAAATATTAAAAATATTATTTTATTTTAAACGTTATTTAAATTAAATTACGATCATTTAAATTCGTTTAATATATTTAATTAAATTTTATTTAATATTATTTTTATTGTTATAAATTTTTTAAAGAATTAATGTTATTTCAAAAAATAAGAAGTTAAAAGAGGATAATAATTCATTGGTTTTAAAATATCACCAGCTTTCTCACACTATATTTAAGTATGGTATATTTATGATGATATACGGGAAGCACCTATAGCTTTAATTATTTTTTCTTTTTCTTTAAAATCGTTAAATTGAAACTACAATTAACTAATAATAATACAAAATTCCCTACATATATTTAATATATGTATTAAATCACAAATTAATTTAAAATTAATTAATTGATTCTAATTATGTTACTTTATCAAGTTTAATATAAAAAAATTATAATTTCAATAAAATTTTCATAACTTTTATAAATTTTTTAAATTTTTTTATCAACAGTGAAAATAACTTTGATATTTTTATAAAATCTAAATCTTAATATTTTGATCCATACATTAACATTTTAAATATTATTTTAGGTACTTGAGGCGTATTTTCCAATGAATTATATATTTAACTGAAGAACTTAAAAGTTTTGAATGTCCTGTGGTGCTTTGTGCAACTTAAAACAAACGAGGATATGGGTCTTACAATCAAAAATCACATTTTATGACACTTAATTAATATAAATTATCTGTTTTGGAATAGCAAGATATGATTGATGCTTTTGTGTTCTAAGTAATGGAAACACTATACTTTTCGGAAGAAAAAATAATAATAATAAATAAATAAATAAATTATATCATAGAGTCGTCTTGTTTCGAAAATGAGCTTGCCTGAAATATCAAAGGCAACTAAATTGATTGAAATATACCTAAGTAAATATCGTTTCTAATTAAATATAATAAAGAGTTGACTATGAAGAACTTTTATAATGACCGTCTGACTGTTAGTTTAGAATACAGCCATCCCAACTTTTTCAAAAAGTGAGGCCTAATATCATCCAAACCATGAAATTAAGTTTATAATTATCTTAATGCTAAAACATCAACAACTCTTTAAGGGATTTTATTCTTTGTCATTAGTGAGTAAAAATTCAACAAAAAATTGCACCTCCACTAATCAGATAATCTTTCATGGTGTTAATTAGCACTTTGCTAATTGTGATTGAGATATTTACCGACCAAGCATATAGAACTCTAATCGGCTAATTCCACCTAGGCCAGGAAAAAAAATAAAAATAAAAATAAAAATCTATTGGGACTTTATGCCTAGGCAGTCAATGTGATTTAAGATGGCTTAGCCGACCATACCTAAGAAACCTTACCACGTAAATTACAAAAGTGAATAACTCCAAGTTCTTGAATTCTCGTAATAAATCATTCTTACGTTAGGACAAATTACTTGTTGGAGTATGAATGATATGGGATCCCATGTTTGGTTTAATATAAGTATTTTTTATAGAAACTTTTTTATATAAAAAAAAATTAAAAAAATAACACCTATAAAACTAATAATAATAAAAATAATATCTCATAATATTAAATGGTGTTCAATTAAAATATGTTTAATATTGAACGAGTTTAAATAGTTGTAATTTAATCTAAATGGTATTTAATTAGATGATGTTTAAAATAAAATAATATGATAAACTTTTTTTATAGTAAATATATGAAATAGACATAAGTGTTGTTATTTTTATGATTATAAATTTTAAGTTTATTATTTTATGAATTTTTTTTAAAAAAATCATTTATAAAATTACTCATTTTTATGAATATGTTGTAATATATTTATAAAATCAAAATCATTATCAATGTGAATCGTCAAAAAGTAAACATGTTATTTATGTATCAATAAAAATCACTTGTTATGTTATAGCAAAGTATCTACTCAAGTAGGAAGGTTGGTTCAATATTACCTCTTAAAGTAATATGTTTTAACTAATATGCTTTTGTCTTAAATTATTAAGTGATTGTATTATATATCCTATTTTTTTAACAATAGTATTGATTTTTTATATGCATATTATAACAAGTCGTATAAATATATAAATAATTGTAAACTTGCACAACTAAATATTATCACCTATTATATAAATAGTTTAAAAGTGAAGGAATATAAGGAAAAACTATTGTTTGTATAGGTAAGCATTCTAATTTTTTTGAAACTTTGATTGCCATGGACACCAAGATAATGTGCTCTTGAGATGATGTTTATTCATGCTAGATGAGTAGTTCTATATCTAGGCTTTTTTACTATTGGTGAAAACACTCTTTTTATCTATTAGAAAGATGAAAATTAATAACTTATTACTTATCTTCTAATCATCAATTGATTTCTAGGAGGATTAGACAACTATTTATTTGGAACTTCTTAGTTAAGAATGCTTAATTAGTAAAAATTTAAGGATAGGTGACATCTCTAGAAAG
Organism: Hippophae gyantsensis; assembly: GCA_030763125.1. Lineage (NCBI taxonomy): Eukaryota > Viridiplantae > Streptophyta > Magnoliopsida > Rosales > Elaeagnaceae > Hippophae > Hippophae gyantsensis. The sequence continues at coordinate 5,979,372 of CM061032.1, forward strand.
TACCTTTTTTGACGCAACTTTGTGTTCTTGATACAACGCTAGTCACATCTTTAGAGATGTAGAAAGAAGTTGCTTCTTGTTTGGTATGTCCTTAATGGCGATGATCTGGATTCCTCATCCTAAGGTGATGGTTCTGAATGAAACTACTTGAAAAGTAATATATCTATTTCATCATGTATGGCCTGGATCTATAGGCACTTGATGTGATTTGGGTCCATAATCACCAAGTGTGGTATGGATGTTCAGTTACTTGATGTGGTATAGGTCCACAATTATCGAGTGTGGTTTGGATGCTCAGGCACTTGATGTGGTATAGGTTCACAGTCACCGAGTGTGGCCTAGATACTAGTCACTTGATATGGTCTAGATTCATAGTCAATTGATATAGTTAGGATCCACAATCCCCAAGTATGGTCTAGATCCACAGTCCCTAAGTATGACAAGCTAGGCGATGTGATCTGAATGGTATCTTATCTGAGTAGCATGACCTAAAAAATAGCATTCATCAAGTCCAATGCGACTTAGGTGGTAGCATTCTAGACTACGCAGCCTGAGATGCGACATTCTACAAATCATAACCTTAGATGCAATATTCTAGACAATAAAGCCCCATGTGGTGCGATTTGCTCTACTAAGGTCTTATCTTCCTTTATATGTTAATCTCTACTTTACTAGAGCGATATATGTCTAGCATCTATAACTATAGACATCTACCTCAAAATCAATGACATCATCGATGTGACTGTTCTAACTCGATTGTACTAGTTGTTTGGCCTTACAATGGTTCCTCAAGATGAGCCAAGAAAATATGGTTTAAACTATACATGTCTGTAAGGATGGCGATCACTAGGAAATGGTTGATATCTTTACTTTCTAGAGTTGTAAAACCTCAATGCTAACTGATGTTTGGTAAACTAGGCTAGTCGTTCTAGATGATCTACCTAAATTCTCTATTTTCCACTATTCTTGGGAGGCTAGTTTATCTCATTATAGTGCATGTTGAATTACATCTTCTATATGGATGATTAGATGCCTATTTCGGGTGGCTTCTATCACGGTAGGTTGATCTAACTCCTCTTAGGTAGCCTTGTGTAGTTCTTATTCTGACAATATGATATGTTTGGTCTCCTTAGATGGCTTAGTGATCAGGGCATGACTTATCCTGGGATCTAGCTTTTACTTGAATGTTCTTGAGGGTTCCTCATTAGGAATTTATTGCCTGATTTGGATCTAAGGTACTTGAGCTAGCAACCTAGAATCAGGGTAACTGAGCTCTTTCTAGGTGTTCTTGTTCTTTTAGAGCTTGCTAAGGGATTGGACATAGATGTCAACCTAGCCATGAATCTGTCGGAAGGTTGACATATCATCGGGAACATGTTGGGAGCTCATTCTAGTAATTTCACGGATCTAACACATTATTAGAAGAAAAATGAACGAAGAATACGACAAATAGAGAGAAGAACATAATAAATGTTCTTGAATTTTTACTAATTCAATTAATTGAATGCCAAATTTCTTTCCTACAGACAATGTCAAATGTTGACATCGATTTCTATTTGGTTGCATTCTCTTGACATGTAGACCTATAGATTACTACAAAACCACATCAAAAGGTACGCTAATAGGAGGTATCTTATTCATTGTAATGCATAAGTTAGTTTTTGAAGGAAAAGATTAGGATTAGAGAAAATTTGAGGGAGTTTATAATATGAGTTTATGTGTCTTTTTAGGTTGTGTGGACATGTTTAAAAATTTTGGTGTATGACATAATCTTAAATAACTAATGTTAATTAATTAATATTTAAATTTATAGTATTAATTACTAAATAATATATAATTATTTATAATATTAACTACCATTTAAAATACGATGATATCATTAATATTGATTTTTGGATTAAATGATAAAATATATATTTGAGTGTATGTTAATTAATTTGACTTTTCAATATTATCGTGAAACTATCAAATATATATATATATATATATATATATAAATTTTTTTAATTATTTTTATTATTACAAAAACATTATAAAAATTATAGGTTTATATATATATATATAATAAGTAATTGCTTCAATTTTCTTACGCTGAAAATAATAATGACAAAAAGTTTATAATTAAAACTTATTTTCTAAAAACAGTATTTTATTTATTATATACTGTAGTACTTGCATATGTATTAATTGTATATAATACTTTTTTATTAGTTCATATGTATAAATATAATATAAATATTATACAGGAAAAAACATTAATAAGATTCTATGACACATTGATGCTTGTAAATATGAATCCTTCACTAATGTAAGAAAATCATATCATCTAAAGCCATAGTTAGTCTTAATCAAATGAAAGTTGCATAAAATAATGAATTTTTTTCTTCTCGTTTAAATGAATTTTTAATGCTCTAATCTTTCTTTTTTTAATTACTTATTGACTTTTTGTAGCAAAAAAAAAAATTTTTATTCACTGGACTATTATTACTTGGGGGCACTATATGCGGGAGTTAATATTTAAAAAAAAAAAGTGCTGGAGTTTTTATTATATTCGATTTGATAATAATAAAAAAATACTCCTAGAAAAACAATCTCTCCCAAAGAAATCGTATCTCTCATCTTTCTCTTTCCTTTTCCCATGTGTCCTTTTTTTCTTTTCGATTTGTGATAATTACAAAGATCTCTCCTTTAATAGAAGTTTGTTTTCACTACGAATAGGTTTGTTTTATTTTTATTAGGATTTATAAAATTATCATAATTTGTGTTAAATTTCTCTCTGAATGTTGATTTAAGACTATTTATTTCTCACCTAGACTTATTTTAGTTAGATTTATGGAATATTTTTTATTAGTTTTCAAGATGTTTTTTTTTAATGTAGAACTATATCTTCTTCTTTTTTTACTTTTCTTTTATAATTATTGTTTTCTTAAATTTTATCATAGATTCAAATAAATTGATTGAAGATATAAAAATATTTTTAATAGCAATCAATAAATAATAAAATCTGACATAAGACATAATTATTGTCCATCATTATCATTGAAATGATAAAAAATAATACTTATATGTTAATATTTATTAATTTTATTTATTTTTATCTTATAATTGAATTTTATCAGGTATCATAATTTTAATAAATTAATGCAAATTTTCTTTTACAAAATGAAAGGGGTACTTAGAAAAGAATGAAAAAAAAGCATAAAAGAGAAAAATGTCATTAATAAAAATAATTTAATAAAATCACAAGTTGGGATTTGGCTTCTTTCTTCTTTTTTTCTCGTAGAAAAGTAAGGATATAGATTGCACGTAATTCCACTTTATTTTTGAAATTTAGTGTTAAATTTTAATGTTTGATTTAATATTTTTACAACAATGGCAAAAAAAAAAGTTATTATTTTTAATAGAGGTTTTATTTTTTGTGTTTATATAAAATTTATTAATTATTTATATTTTTATTTTCCCTGCCATATTTTACTTAGTAGTTAACTCATGAGTTTAAGGTCTTATTTATATTAAGAGAAAATCTTATATATAATATATTAGATATAATATTCATTTAATATAATCTTGAATTTTGAAGAAATTTGTAATATGTAAAATTCTAAAGATTTTTATTTATCTAGTCTTTCTGGTGGAATAACTATAAATTTCATAACTTTCATCTTGTGATTATTTTTCCCAGCGTATTTATTCTTATAATTTAAAAATATAATTAATTAAATTAAAAATTAAAAATTAAATTTTTTTTAAGGATAAAATAAAAATTATATATTTTATTAATAAATTTTTTTTAAAGAAAACCTTAGTCCCCTTTATATCTCTTCCCTTTTTACTTTTACTCTTTTTTTCTTAATTTTTTATTAATAAATTATTGATGAGAGAAGGGAAAGAGATAGTGAAAACGAAGAGAGAGATTGGAGATGCTAACTTTTTTTAAATATTTTTTATTAATAAAACAAATAAATCATATTTTATTTTAAAAAAATTTAAATTTTTATAAAATTTGATTTAATTAATTATATTTTTAAATTATATAACTAAATGAGTTCATTTTAATAATAAATGAAATCTATAATTACAGAAACTAAGCAAACTACACACTTGTGTTAACAATGTTTTGAATAAATGAATACATATTTCAAATTATATTTTAAATTTTTTAACTCTAATAAAGATTATATAAATATATTTTATTTTTGGTGGTTTAATTTCCTAAATAAAATTAAATAAAAGGTAAGTGCACATTAATTGTTTTAATTAATTGAGAAATTTTCATTCTCTAAATATAGATTAAGAATACAATTAAATAAAAACAAAGTTAATTTTTCTAAACACATCAAACTTTTAAAAGAAAGATGAAGATTTGCCTGTGAATATGTTACATTAATTACGAGAGAATACTCTTAAATCTTCATTTTTTATTCTATATTATTATTTACTTGGTGCTTAATTGAATCAATTGTCAAAATGATAAGTTATAAAAATCTTTTGGACAACTAACCCAAAATCTTCCTCTTATTCATGGTAAAAACCATTTGTAGTCTTCACTGTTCTTATCATAATCGGTGTACATGTTGGGATTTAAAGCTAGAAAGTTACAACAACCTAGCTCACCCATCTTCATCTTTTGCATCTTCATTGTCTGCATTATTTTATGAATCCTCCATTTTAGCTTTCATGGAGATTGAGTTCGAGAAGGAGACTTTCTAATTTGCAAATTGGCAATATACAGAGTAAACAAATGGAAATTTTAAAAAGAAGAGCAGAAAATAAATGAAACGATTAAGCTAAAAAAGTTTAATGCTCATATCACAATCTCTAGTTCAGACATATGTGAAAAGAAAGAATTTTTTTTATCATGCTTGACGTATGGAATCTTCAAATACGTGCTCATAACGAATAATTCAACAAAAGAATAGAGGGTATTGGCAAGGGTTAAATTATTATTAGCATGATAATAATTTTATTTAATAATAATGATATTAATATATAATTAATAATAAAATAAAATAAATATTTTATATATTTTTATGGTGTAGGTAATAAAAATAATTGTGATAATTTTTTCACTCATAACGATTAGATGGTGATGATGGGAAGGTTTTCCAATGCATGGGTTGGCTGCTTTAACGAAGCTCTTATCCTGAAATGCATGACTATGTGTGTAGGAATGATGTAACTTTTGTGAAATAAAAACGAGTGTCCATTGGTCTAGGACTTATTAAGAATTTCGAATATGGTCAAGAAAAGAAGAAAAGAAATTAATATATATACAAGATTAATGAAGAACAAAATAATAGTCTAAGAAAGAAAACGCCAACCATAAAAAGAAAAATGGGGAAAAGTATCATCTTTCGGCACACCATAGTTGTAGATAAACACCTTTGTAGATGTTGCCTCGTCACCAAACTAATACTGCCACACCTCCTTTTGCCTTTTAGATGTAAAGATTTGCATTTGCATGAGACATGCCATCTAACTTGCGTCTATAAAATATGGGTTGAGTATGTGGAGTGGTTTTATTTCTTACCTTAAGGCATGCTCACATGAAAAAAGTGGTATTAATTAGTTATTATAGATTGATGAAAAATAATTTTAAAAAAATAAAACTTAATTTATTGAGTTAGAAGCTTGAATGCATGCTGAAAATATGGATTTTGGAATTATAACTATTTTAAAAAAGATTTGTATGAAATTTTGAAAACACTAAAACAAATAAAAATAATACATACTAATTAAATTGATTTTTTTTCATTTAATCATTACATTTGATAACGGTAGTGTATTATGATTAATATTACTTTAAAAAAAAAGGTTTAAAAAGTTTTTTTTAAAATTCATGATACCTATATAAATTATATTAAAATTAATGAAAAAGTTTAATAATAAGAAAGAGACATTGAATCAACTTCATATTCAGCCTACATTCATGTTCAAAATTTAGTAAATCTTTAAGGATAACTTCACCGAAAAAAAGATATTTGTCAATGAGATCGATAGGGTCGTATTGAGAAGAGGAGTTAGAATGAAATTTAGAGAAAGAATCATTACCTTTAGCACCACCAGAAGCACCATTGTCTCCAAAAAGGAAGGATCAATTGATTGCACGTCGTTCGCCTGGCTAGATAGTTGGTCGATTGGTCGATTAGACCTCTAAACCACCTATTATGGTAAGAAGTGGTTGGTCAATCTAGTCTTTTCTCAATCGATCGCATGATTAATGATTTCTTAAAAGAATTAAATATGATGTGATTTTATACACTTTTAAATATTAAAATAGATTTGTATTTGCATAAATTTTATCATTTATTTAGCAAATATATCTTTTTGGAATCATGAGAATGTTTTATTATTTTTTAGATATTTTTAGTTTCAAAAAGATTCAACTGATTAACACTTGAAGAAAAGTACCATAAAACACTCCATTTCAACCATGAAGCATAAAAGACTAACATATGTAACCCTTACGTATGTTTCAAACTAATGTAAAGGACGAAACACAAGTGAGTTTCTAGAAATCCAGCAACATGTGTGCTGTGACGCACTTTTATCATGCTGCGACACGAGGCAATCAAATCTTGAGTAAAAATGTGTACATGTTAGATCATGTCACGACACAATGAAAAGTATGTTATGGTACCCTATTTTCTTATCCACAAATTTCTCCTACTTGTAGTGTTTTTCATACCTATAAAATCCTTCTTCACCTTAATTGTAAAATAATCCATCATCCTTCAGCTATTCTCTCTCTTAAGCTTTTTTCAACTTTTCTTTAGTTTTTAGATTTATATTAGTTCTTCTTTCAATTGAGAGTTAAACATAGTTTAAATTTATGTAGTAGTTATCTTGTAATTTAATAAACAATGTTGGTAAATCTGTTAGAGGTATTCTAGTTACATAAATAATAATGAAACTTTATATTTAAAAGGATACGCTTAGGATATAAATTTTAAATGTATTCTTCTATTTTTAGATTAATTTTATGTGTTATTTTAAATGCTATTTTTAAATTATGATCAATTATTAATTATAAGCATGTTTGACTGAAAATACTATAAGATATTAATAATATTGTTATGCTTGTGAAATATTAAAAAAGGTAAATATTTTTATAAAATGAATTAAGATTTATTTCTTCATCAAGATTTATATAAGAGTTTGTTAAATAAAAATATATAACTTAGTATTTTTCATAATAAATAAAAGGGTTAGATTTATGATTTAATTATTGAACCTAATTTAGAGTAATGCTCTTAAATCTTTGATTTATATCAATTGTGTAATTAGATGAAAATTTTATTTTAAAGATTTTTAAAAGAATTATTATTTAAAAATATATTGATGACATATTTTTAGCTGTAGTTTTAAGATCTAAAATTAGTTTTGAGATAATTAAATCATTAATTTAACTTAAATATCTTGATAAGAGTTTAAATTATTTGAGTTGTCCAAAGTCGACAATTAAATAATTTGTTAATCTCTTAGAAAAAAACATAATTGAATTAAAATTAACGATTAGATCATATCGAAGGTGGTAATTAATTTTAATTAAGAACAAATAATAGATCCGATCGAATGCGCTATTTGTATATATAAAAGAGAATCAATAGTTTAGATTTGAATCTTTAACAATCTAATTAATAATGAGTAAGTATAATTAACTAACTAATATATCTTATAAATTCTTCATTGAGATTAAATATTTATTTATCTGATATTTATTAAATATATTTTTAATTTTATGTAATTAGTTTAGATCTTTCAAAAATTTAAACCTTGTGACATAATATTTAGATTTAGTTTTCATTTTTAACAATATGTTGAATTATTTAAAAATCATATAATTTCTCTTTAAATCGATATTTGAAGTATACTTATCATTTATTATAAAATGATTTATATATTTTGTATACTTTCAAGCTATTTTATAAATACAAAGCTTAAGCATCAGTGGTCGATCCTCCTCGTTGGCCCGTTATCTTAACTCCTCGTGGTTTTGTTGTTCTATCCTATCTTAGTCTAAATGTAGATCATTCTTGTCACATCTCGCGTGTTAAAATCTAATAATTTAGATAATTTAATATAATTTATTATTTTTAATTTTAATCTAATTTTATTTATTTTTATTGATTTCATACTTTATTATTATTATTTAAATTTTATTACATAATTAAAGATAATAAATATTTAAAATTTTAAAAATATATCATCTACTAATTTTTAAATTTAAATTAATATATATATATCACGGCGGATATAGAATTCTCTGCACACTTTATATATATAAATCAAAAACAGCGGAGGCCAGTGGGAGGAAACCAAAAAAAAAAAAAAAGCAGAATTACAGAGGAGAACGGCCGCCAGCGACGAAAAAATAAAAATAAAAAGAAAAGCAGAAACGCAGAAAAAGAGAGGACATCCATGCAAAATTAAGGCGAATTCTTTTTACAAGTTTTTTTTTTCTCCAAAAATTATAATGAATTCTTTTATGTTTAATTTAATTTTTAACATAAATTAATTTATCTTCGTTCTAAGAAAAAAAATATAATTTAATTATAAATTATACTTAATTTTCTATGTTAATTTGAATTATTTCTTTTCATATTTGTCTGATTTATTCTGAATTTAATACTTTTAATTAATTGACCATTAATTAAATGATTTTAGTCTTGTGATTTACTATCGAAAGAAAGAATTATAAGATAAATCTGAAATATTTCGACATAAGTAATTATATAGATCGAAAGACTTGTATGAACCTGTGTAGTTTTAAAAATCATTGGTCTTAATGATTTCTTACTTTATTAAATTGCATATTATTGTATAAATTAATGAAAAATATTATTTCCAACTAATTATTGAAAGAGTTTTTTTGGATATTTTTGAAGATTACTAACAAACAGAAATAATTAAATTCAATTAACTAGATAAATAAAACATAGAAAATAATTAGATAAAATTGATTTCTTATAAGTTTTCTTCCAATTAATTTGATCTTTAAATACTATCTTTATTTTTTTTTTGTGCATCTTTCTTTAAATTACTTTTATTTTAAATTTTAATTACAATAACTTGAGTGAATTTTCTAGATAAAATTGAGATTAATATAATTTTGATATTTGTCAAAAGTAAGTTACCAATCCCTAAAGATAATACTTTATTTATCTCTTTATTATAAAACTACGATACTATGCATTTACAGTTTTGCACCGATTATAATCATATTCATCTGAGTGTCCATTCCTAGCTCAGAATTTATTTGCATCTCGGTTCTTTGACCTGGATCCCTTTTTGTGGTGTGTTTATAGGTCTTACCAATAGACATTATATTCTAAGAAACATGTTTATCAAAGCTAAAGTAGAGAGACATAAACTCATTGATCTTTAAAAAAAATTCTTCAAAAAATGCTTGGTCTACTGTTTTAGATCTATAGAAAGAGAAAAAGGAAAAAGTTTATGAGTACCAGTGTTCTTTAAGCCCTTAGGATTTATGCAAGTTAAAGAAAAATTGAAGAAATTATTTTTTTATATAAACTACCAGATCCACTTACTAAGGGTTGGGTAAAACAAGAAACTGATCTCTAATTTTTTTCCTCGTAATATTCTAAACTTGATTTCTGATTGAGAGTTGTAAGTGAAATTAATAACGACTAAATCTTTATATATACTAACATGTCAAATCTCAAACTCTCATCAACCCACAATTCAAGGACATAGATTGAGAAAATATTTGATATAATCAAGCTATAAAGATATTAGAATTTTGAGGCATATTAGCAGCCATTAGAAAGCTGGTGGTATCAGGTTCTTAATGGTATAAATATATATAACATACTAGCTACACAAATCAACTAAGAAGCTCCATAACCAACTATGATTGAGTCACCTTACTTGGGTGAGATAACTAGCCAAAAGCGACCCAAAATAATTTAGGAGACTTGTATTGGATGGAAAAATTACCAGGTATATGTGTTTTCATTTGATTGGATCACGAGAATATTGAAAATTTAAATGATTATAATTAGTGCACAATCAAATATATTTTATTATTTAAATTTAAAAATCAATATTAATGACACCATTTTATTGAAGATCATTAATATTACAAATAATTATATATTAATTAATTTAATGTTAAAATATTATAAATTTATATATTAATTAATACGATTACGTAATTTACTAAAACTTTTAAATAGATTATCACAACCTGAGAAGATACACACAAATTTATATCACAAATCTATCAAATTCTCTAATCTTAATCTTTTTACTTAGAAAACGACTTAAGTATTAGAGTGTATACAACACTCTAAGTGTTGTAACTTCAGAAGTAGTTTTTTAATGATTTGTAGATCTATATATCAAGATAACACGACTTAATAGAAATTAATTTTAATACTTTTATCAAGTTATATACTATATACTGTTAATTTATTATATATAGTAAATTTTCTATTCTATAAAACAACCTAAAGATATTACAATATAGATAAGATTTTTAAGTGAGTTTAACTTGTTATAATGTTGTGTTAATATGTTCTACTTTAATATCAGTAGAAGTAGAGTTTGATCCAAATATGCTTGTTTACAGAAGGTTCTGATTGTAATAAAAAATTTCATTCTTGCCTATTGCCAGTTTTCTTTTTTTGGTGTTCCATATTTTGTTTATATTCTCTTATGCCATGTCTATAAGTTTATTTTTACCTATTGTGTGCTATGCTATTTAGCTAGGTACTTATTTATTTTTCTCTATTTTTCTACTACTTACGAATTTAAAGACATGTTCCAAGAAATCTATATCTTCTTATCTTAATTATTTATCGGGTGACTTTCTATATTATAACATTTTTTCTCTACGGTGAATATCAATCCCCACAATTTTGATTAATTATAACTATTGTTTTAAAAGTGATGGTTTATGTGTTCACATGTCTTAATTTTAAAAAATATTCACCCAATATTCCATTATTTTGTTAATGATATTATTTTAAATTTTAAGAGCACTATAGTTAGTCAATTTTTTAAGATTGATATTTTTTTGTTATATTAATTATTTAAGTTTAATAATTATATAATAATATTAACATCCAATAATAATTAATATTATTTATTTATTTTAAATATAATGTTGTTTTTATTATAAATAAGTTAAAAAGTTAAAGTTTAAATTTTGTAGAATTTTTTTTTAAAATAATCTTAAATAAAATAATTAATTAATTTATTATTTTAATTAAAATTAAATGTATAATAGTAATTATTGTATAAAAAGCGTGATAATTTACGATAGTGGCATTGTATTCAAACATGAATGATTTGAATGATATTAACAAATTATGCATATTAATATTTTATTTTTTAATTAATATAAAATATAAAAATAATTAATTTAAGATCAATATATTTTGTTTATAAATAAATTAATTGGATTTGTTTCATTCATTATTAGATAGATAAATATGAAAAACATGAATTATCACTATTTATATAAGTAAAAAATTATTTAAAAATAATAATATAAGTTAATATACAATAAAACAACTAAAATAATTATTCATAGAAAGTACATTTGTTCTATTTATTATAAAAAATATATTTATTATAAAAATATTTTAATATTTATTAACACACATAAAAATATATTTATTAATATAAAAAAAATAATAAAATATAATATAATAAAAATATATTTTTATTCACATGTAAAATAATATACGTTTGTTATACTTTTATAATATATATTATAATATATTATTTGACATAAATTTTATAAAAAAAGAGAAGAAGAAGTATATCATATTACAATATACATTTGTTATATTTTTTTCTATATCATATATTTTTAATATAAAAAAATGATAATATAATTTATTAATTATAATTAAAATATATAAAAATTATTAATTTTTAATAGAGTATTTTTAATATATTAACTATTGAAAAGTTAAGAATTTAAAATAATATTCCTTTATATATATATATTTAAGTTGTTACGTGTTTTTTAAATTAATTACAACTTAAAAAATATTAATTTTGATAAGTGTGAATAGATAGCAACTTATTTAAAAATTTATATAAATTCAAAAAATACATATGTATTCATATGTTCTATTTTTTATATTTTTTAAAATTTTTAATTTTAAGTTTGATTTTTAATAATTTATGAAATTGTAATGTCTTAAATATATTTAATTAATAAATTATTATTATTATTTTTTATTTATTATAATAGTGTTAATTACGTTTTATATTCACATTCACGATGAAATATATAAAATTAGTTATAAGTTTACGTATAATTATATCTAATTTAAAGTTTAAATTATAAAATTATATATTTTTATCTTTATGGTTTGAATATAATTATAATTAAATAAAATTTTTAAATATATTTATAACTAAATATATAAAATATGGATATAACACTTTCAAACTTTTTCCAATTTTTTTTTACAATAAATTACAATTAAATATATCAATACGACATATTATTTGATATTTATAATGTTAAAATTTTCAATAACTTATCGTTAATGAATCTTTTAACCGTAAATACGCATCATGCTGACTAATTATGACCAGCCAGAAACAAGACAACTCAGTTTTTAAAAATAAAACCTAGTTTAAATAGAAAAATTAAAAATAAATAAACAATAAAGAAAGAGAAGAGGGAAGAAAGTGGGTGCTTTTTGAAAACCAATATTTTAACAACAAGGCAGATGGAGAGAGAAAAAGAAAACATAGAGAACTTCCTGAGAAGAAAAAAGAAGAGAAATGAAATGAAAAAGTAGAGAAAAGGAAAAGAAAGAGAAAAAGAGAGAACAAAGATGGTAAATAGTAATAATATTCTTGCTAGAAGAAGAACAAATTGTAGTACTGGTTCAATTACAAGCAATATCTTTGAGATGCGAGCCGATTCCGGTAGAAATGGAACCTTCTCCGTACTCCCTTTTCTTCTCTTGATTCATATTTTTCCCAGTATTTAATTAATTCCATACTCAATAGGAAAAAAATTATATAAATTTTTTTTCTTTCTATTTCCTCGGTTTCACTGTTGCTTCATACACACTTCATCTCAGTATCATTTATCTTTGTGATCGGCTTTCGTTTATTATTGCAAACTGTCAAACTTTCCTTTAGGGAGTCTTGGGGTGAGTTGTACGGAGTGTTCATGAAGTTTTGAGATTTTTAGTTTAGGGTTTGATGATTGGTGGTGGGACCTTTGGATTGAATCATTTTGATGCTTGAATATGTTGTCAAATGCATACCTGAAGACTCTGGTATTGATTAGGGTTTATCTGTTCGGTGCTTTTTGAGTTTTCAGTGAGTTGGGTGATTGTGTTGTTGTTTGATTTTAACTTTGTAATTTTGAATTGTTTATGAAAGTGGTTTAGGGACTACAGTGGTACGATCTTATTAGTGGGTTGTATATAGTCTTAGATTTGTTAAATCGTGTAGCTCTTGATTGATTGTCTCCTCCTTCGAAATATTTATTAATTTTTGGAGGATTTACTTCTATTTGTATTCCAATTTTGGAAAGGGGACAATCAAAATACGAAAGGGAAAGAAATCAAGATCTGTTCTACACCTCATTTAATCGTATATCTGAATCAAAAATCATCCACCATTTTTATTGTGGGTTTGTTGTTGTAACACTTTACTCTTTTAAGAGTTTAGTCCTTAGTATTTTCGCTTTCTTTTATTTTCTTTTTTTTTTTTGTGAAAAAAAAGTCAAATACTAAATTTAGGAGAAAAGAAAAACAATTTTAGTTTTGAGGGGGAGATCCGGTTCTAATTCTCTTGTGGATTATCACATATATGGGAATACCTGATAGCTCGCTTTTAGATCTAATAGAAAAGGTTAGGTCTTGGATTTCCTGGGCATCAACGGATTTGCAGTGTGTACGTGGCCACTTTGAAATGCCTCATAACAGTTCCAAGATGTGTTGTGAATGTCACAGAAACCTCACTGGTCTTTGTCATAGATACCACTGTCAAATTTGTGGTCGGTGGTTTTGTGGACAATGTATTTTTGGCTATGAATCGTTTATTGTGGATGCTATCAAGAGTGGGTATGGGGAGAGTCTCATGAAGTATTGCAAGTTTTGTTCTGATACTCGAGTGGGGCTTGAATGTGGAAGAAAACATAATGAAAAGGTGCACCCTTCTGCTTCTCCTCGAGAAAGTCCCGAACCACGATCACCGTGCTTTAGTGGTGAAAGAGTCAAGTGTTTTGCTGAGAGTGAATCGATGCAGAGTGATAATTTTGCACGGTATCTTGAAGCTCGTGAATGCGGATATTCCCCCCATGGGACTAATGCAAGTATGACCTCATTTAGTGCCCATCCATCTCCAGTGTCTGTACGTTGTTCTTCGAGTAGGTAAGCTTTCTGTCAGATTCCCTTCAATGTCGTAATGTTGGTTTGCATTATTTTAAAGCTATCTCCTTTTGATCTTTTTTCAAGTCTTTGCTTCAAAGCATTTGGAATTGTTAAAAAACTGAATAGTTCACTATGCTATGGATATGGTTTTAAGTCTTACTACTAACTTGGCTAAATTGAATATAGACAAGGTACCAAGTAGCATTTTTATTTCTGTGTTACCAACTGATTATTCTAATGTTTTCCTGCCTAGTTTATTATTATTGTGTGATTTTCACAAACTTTCATGGTAGTGTGTGGTTTTCAAAAATTCTCAAAGCATCCTGTACAATTTTTTCGTTTTGCTCTTCTGGCTCTATATTTTGGTCTCCATTAGTGTATAATATTTGTTCTGTGTACACTGATCTTCATATAGGAGTGATGAAGAGGGAGAGGATTCTGTAAGGCATTTTTTAAGCCCATCAAGTGAATACTGTCAGGACAATTCAGATATAGATTCCAGTAGTGTTAGTGCTAGACATGAGTTTTACGGATTGTCAGTGGGATCAAGCCCTAATGACAGCCCCTCTAGGATTGAATTTACTCCTGTTAGAGTTGGTCAAACTGTACAGAAGAGGCAAGGGGAAAAACCTGGGTCTCAATTTGACGTTCTCCCTAGTCAAGAAACAATGCCTGTTTTAAAAAGGCCTGGGACAGGGACTGAGAACTCAGCAAATGCTGATGATTGCTCAGATGATATATCTATTTTTAGGAGCCAATGTGAGACTGAGAAGTCACAAAGGCCACTGGATTTTGAAAACAATGGTCTTATATGGTTCCCACCACCGCCTGAAGATGATAATGACGAGGCAGAGAGTGGTTTCTTTTCTTATGATGATGAAGATGATGAGGTTGGGGATTCAGGTGTGATATTCTCAACAAACAGTAGCCTTTCTACCATGTTTCCAGCAAAGGAGAAACAAAATGAAGGCAATAAGGAGCCTCTTAGAGTTGTTGTACATCGGCATTTTCGAGCTCTTGTGTCGCAGCTGTTACAAGGAGAGGGCATAAATATTGGCAAAGAGAATGAAGATGGGGACTGGCTTGACATTGTTACAACCATTGCGTGGCAAGCTGCAAGTTTTGTGAAGCCAGATACTAGCAGAGGAGGTAGTATGGATCCTGGTGATTATGTAAAGGTCAAATGTGTAGCAACAGGAAGCCCAAGTGACAGGTATAGAGATATTTTATGTTGAAATGCTTTAGGTTCTTTTCTAGCAGAAAGATATACCCTTAACTATTATGATGTTGATTATTTGCATGTAGTACCTTTGTAAGGGGAGTAGTCTGTACGAAGAATATAAAGCACAAGCGCATGACTTCACAATACAAAAATGCTAGACTACTTATTTTGGGAGGAGCACTAGAATATCAGAGAGTTCCAATCCAGCTTGCATCTTTTGATACATTACTGCAGCAGGTTAATTCTTGCATACTGATAATTATTGTATTTGAAATTTTAAACGTTTTTAAATTGGAGTTTGAGCTTTAGTTATTTGTTTTTTTGACAGGAAAATGATCATCTAAAGATGATTATTTCGAAGATAGAAGCTCTTCGTCCAAATGTCCTGCTGGTTGAAAAAAGTGTATCCCCAAAAGCTCAAGAATATCTGCTGGCAAAGGAAATTTCATTGGTGCTGAATGTAAAGAGGCCATTACTTGAGCGTATAGCCCGCTGCACTGGTGCTCTCATTACTCCATCAATTGACAAGATTTCTACAGCTCGTTTGGGTAACTGTGAACTTTTTCGATTGGAAAAGGTTTCGGAACAAAATGAGATTGCCAATCAATTGAACAAGAAGCCATCAAAAACTTTGATGTTTTTTGAAGGATGCCCAAGGCGTTTAGGTTGCACGGTAAGATTTCTGAAATCTATTTTACGATTCCTTTTCTATGTCCAAAAATATACTGGTAATCAATGCCGTAGTTTATTCATGAAGTGATTAAATGAATATTCGTCTATTGGTTTTAATGCCCTGATCAATTGGTTTTGGTTCCTTGATGTAGGTCTTGCTAAAAGGTGCAAGTCGCAGGGAGCTGAAGAAGATTAAGAATGTTGTTCAGTATGGGGTTTTTGCGGCTTATCATTTATCCCTTGAAACTTCCTTCCTTGCGGACGAGGGTGCTACTCTTCCAAAGATCACGCAGGGACACACAGCTGATCTTGCAATTTCCACTATCACCGGTTCTTTTGATGTACCTAATCTTGAAGTTCAATATGGCGAATCTGTGGCTATCAATCTAGAACCTGAAGGATCAGAACCTTTCACTGGGCATTTTGGTCCCGGACATGCGTCTGATTTGTCATCTAGTTCTATGGATTGTGTGTTTAAAAATGTACTCCATGGAGCAGCTGGTGATTATTTAACCTCAAAAGATGGTTTCAACTCTGCTCCTTATCAATGCAAGGATAAGCCTACTGCATGTCTTTCAGATGTCAGATGCATTCCTCATCCTGAAACCTTGCCTATTAATGCAATGCAACCCAAAGAGATTCAAGAGCTAGAAAAATGTGAAAGGATGGATGTCAATGATGTTTCAAGTGAGTACTTCTCAGCTGCTGACTCTCACCAAAGTATATTGGTATCCTTTTCTAGCCACTGTGTGCTGAAGGGAACTGTTTGTGAACGCTCTCGGCTCATGCGTATAAAATTTTATGGCTGTTTTGACAAACCCCTTGGTAGATATCTCCGTGATGATCTGTTTGATCAGGTATTTTTAGAATGTCATGTATTTTTATATTCCCAGTGATGAAAGAATATTATCATTTGATGGGATATTTTGTTTTCAGACATCATCATACTGTCGATCATGTAAAGAACCAGCTGAAGCACACCTTATATGCTACACCCATCAGCAGGGAAATCTTACAATCAATGTCAGGCGACTTCCTTCTTTGAAGCTTCCTGGGGAGCGAGATGGTAAAATTTGGATGTGGCACCGTTGCTTGAAGTGTGCTCTTGTTGATGGTGTTCCCCCAGCAACTCGTAGAGTGGTTATGTCTGATGCTGCTTGGGGGCTCTCTTTTGGGAAGTTCTTGGAACTTAGTTTTTCAAACCATGCAACTGCTAATCGTGTTGCGACTTGTGGTCATTCGTTACAAAGGGATTGTCTTCGTTACTATGGGTGAGTGCTTTGCTATTCTGTTCATTACTGAATTTATTATTGTTTTTTCTTGTAGTTGCTAATTTTACAAGTTTGAATGTGATGTTTGTGTGTATTAACGAATTGAAGCATTTTGCATTAGGTTTGGGAGCATGGTTGCGTTCTTTCGGTATTCCCCCATTGATATTCTTTCTGTACAATTACCCCCATCAGTGCTTGAATTCAGTAGTCATCTTCAACCAGAGTGGATAAGGAATGAGGCAACTGAGGTGCCTTGAGAAGTTCTTGTTGTAATTTGTTTTTGGTTATAAACATGTCTCAACTATACATTGTTTGAGATTTTCCATTCTAATAATCTTGTCTTTATAATTAACAGGTTATGGGGAAAATGGAAATGCTTTATGCAGAGATCTCTGATATACTTGACAGCCTGGAGGATAAAAGCAAATGTTTTACCTATGAGTTTTCAGATGCCAGTGAGTTACAAAGCCATGTGATGGAGCTGAAAGATCTCGTGAAAAAAGAAAGAAATGAATACATTGTAAGTTCGATTACTTATTATTTTATTTCACACCTTTCAGATGGATTTTTATCTAACTGTCATTTTTGGAAAATAGGCTTCATTGAAACCTGCAATTATGGAGAATTTGCAACCAGGTCAAATGACTTTTGACATCCTGGAGCTGAATCGCCTGCGACATTCTCTTCTTATTGGTTCACATGTTTGGGATCGTCAATTTTATTCATTGAACTCTTTTCTTAATCAAAACTTTATATCCAAGGCTACACAAGGGGGTGCATCACTCTCCCACCTAAAAGATTTGACTAATGATTCCTCTAGTTTGGACGGTAGCCTTGACTGTGAGCCTGCAGAAAATGTATCTGAATCTCTGAATTTTCAGGATGTTATTGAGCAAGACTTGATGCTAGAACAGAAAGAACATGATGTGCTCCCTTCTGAACCTCATGTTATGGAGGACTGTGTGCTTGTTTCATGTCCTCAAAATGGACAGGAGGAATTAAAATTTGAAGATGGAGAAATTATTGCGGAGAAGACAGCCTTTGAAATTTCAGAACTTAATGAATCTACTCTTACTGAAAGGATAGATTCAGCCTGGACAGGTACTGAACAGCTTCAGGTGAAAGTTCAGTTAGATGGACTTCAAGGTAGTTCTACTAAGCAGGTTAGTCAAAATGATAACCCTCCCTTTAGAAGGTTAAGACTGCCAGGGAGGGTTAATTCTTTTGATTCTGCATTAAGAGTCCAAGAAAGAATTCGTAAAGGATTACCTCCTTCTTCTTTGCATTTGTCAACACTCAGGTCTTTTCATGCTTCTGGTGAATACAGGAGTATGATCAGAGATCCTGTTTCAAGTGTAACAAGGACTTACTCCCAAATATTGCCACGAGAGGTGCAGAAGCTCAACTTTGCTCCTAGTTGCACACACTCATTTATCACATCTGCCTCTCTTATTGCTGATGGGGTTCGTCTTCTGCTTCCCCATTCAGGCCAGAGTGATATTGTTATTGCTGTTTATGACAATGAACCCACCAGCATAATATGTTATGCTCTTAGTTCCAAGGAATATGATGACTGGGTTGCTGATAAGTCAATTGAGCACGAGGGAGTTGGCAGTTCTCATGGTAATAGTAGAGCAGATTTGGCCTCTTCCACTTTTCCAGCATGGCAGTCTTTTGGTTCTATAGACTTGGAGTATATCCACTATGGGACTTATGGATCAGATGATGCTTCATCATCCATGGGGTCACTGTTTTCAGATTCAAAAAGATCTCCACATTTAAGGCTTTCTTTTGGTGATGATTCTTTAACTGCAGGAGGGAAAGTAAAATTTTCTGTAACTTGTTATTTTGCAAAACTGTTCGATTCTCTGAGGAAAAACTGTTGCCCTAGTGATGTAGATTTTGTCCGATCTTTGAGCCGGTGTCGGAGGTGGAGCGCACAAGGGGGGAAAAGCAATGTTTATTTTGCGAAGTCATTTGATGAACGATTCATTATAAAACAAGTGACAAAGACAGAATTGGAATCCTTTGAGGAATTTGCTCCTGAATATTTCAAATATATGACAAACTCGCTTAGCTCAGGGAGCCCAACATGCCTTGCTAAAGTTCTTGGTATATTTCAGGTTAGCTTAATGTTTTATTTGTGCTCCTTAATTGTCTACAGCTATTTTTTTCAAATTATGATTATATTTCTGTTGGAGATGACAGGTATCTGTTAAGCACCCGAAAGGTGGCAAGGAAACTAAAATGGATTTGATGGTAATGGAGAACCTTTTCTATAAGAGAAGTATCTCCAGGGTGTATGATCTGAAGGGATCTTCCCGATCTCGCTACATTCCTGATACATCAGGGACAGATAAAGTACTGCTGGATATGAATTTGTTGGAAACTTTGCGTACAAAGCCCATATTTCTTGGAAGTAAAGCTAAGAGAAGCCTTGAAAGAGCTATTTGGAATGACACATCCTTTCTGGCTGTAAGCATGTTCTTCCCTTTTTACATCCTACTTTTGATTTGTAGGAAGGCTCCTCATGTGGTTCAGTTTCAAATGAACTTCAATAGTATGATTTTGTTGAATGCTTTGCGGTTATACTTGGATGCTTTTTTAAATTATTTTGAAATCTGGAAGCTGGTTAACAATTGAGTAAAAGCAAAATTTTCACAATGCATGCAAGGGTCTGTTGTTTTTGCTTCTGAGACCCTGTAAAAGCGCTTTTGACAGGAAAAAAAAACACTTCAAGACCTAACCGGAAAAAAATTTGTTATAAACTCTTTCAAAGTTTAGAAAGCACATTTTGTTCTTGCTGACAGAAGCACTTATAATATGCTTTCTTTCTAGAATCGTTTTTTTCCTCTTTTTGAAACTACTTTTAACAGAAGTATTAGCAAACAGACTCTACATGTCTTGGGGGAATGGTGGTATCAAATCTTGAGCAAGTTATTTTAATTTAGAGAAAAGGTTTTAAGCTTCATTTTAGAAGGTTAAATGTCCGAAAATGGAGAGCTGCAATATTATTTTGTAATCAATCTTTTACCAGTTTCTGTTTTTCATTCGACCTTTTTGTTGATTTTATTATCTTATGATCATCTGCTACCAGTCTGTGGATGTAATGGACTACTCACTATTGGTTGGGGTGGATGAAGAGCGCAAAGAGCTGGTTTTAGGTATCATTGATTTCATGAGACAGTACACATGGGACAAGCATTTGGAAACTTGGGTGAAGGCATCTGGAATACTTGGAGGTGCAAAGAATGCTTCCCCTACCATTGTTTCACCTAAGCAGTACAAGAAAAGATTTCGAAAGGCGATGACTACATACTTTCTAACTGTACCTGATCAATGGTCTTCTTGAATGAACCAACACTGCATCATCTCAACATTTTTTTGGTCCAAAGGTCATCATGCCTTCACTATTAATAAAGACATTGGTGGATTCTCATTGCAGCTAACAAGAGTGAGATATCCTTCCATAATATTCATTTTACATTTTTTTCCCACAATATATGTAGAGCATTTTGAAGCACTAATAACACTGTAAATGTGAAGAGTTGGTAATTGTATACTTATCCATATCAAAGATACATCCCTAATTAGAGGAAACCATTATTGATTTGGTTGAGACAACATTCAGCTTCTGCTATGGGACGTTAAAATTTATCTTCTCTTCAACCATTTTACGAAGTTAGTTTATTACAGCCTATATATGTACTTTCTTTTTAAAGGCAATGACATAAAGCAGGCTATGCATTATCAAATTTGCTGTTCGTTTCTTGGAGCAATCTTAAGCATAGCTGAGTTTAGTATATATTGAAATTATTTCTATTTTTGTTATATTTGGGATATTGTTGTCAACCCATGACAGAATATATTGGTCTACTTACTGCTAGTGTAAACTTGTAATCTTGTATAGAGAGGTATGCTTAGTTGCTCTTCCAGAGTTGGAGTACGACAAATATTGCATGCTATTTTTTCTGGGGGTTATCCAGTTGGAACGAAGGATGGGGATAATGAAATAGAAAATAGGGACGGTCAAATGGTAATTTATAGGAGTAAGGATAGATATTGTATTCTTTGTTCTGTTATTTGGAATTATATATCATAATTTAATAAACATATAAACTTTTAATTTTTTAAAAATTTAGTTACATTTAAATTCAAATTAATCATAAGTTATATATTATATATTTTTTATTTTATTTTATTTTATTAAAATATCAATAATTTTTTTTATAAAAATTATTCAAAATATTTATTTAAATTTTAAAAATTTAAAATCTTATAATTTATTGTTATTATTTTAAATTAGTTTTTAATAATATACTTTATATAAAAATATAAATATTTTTTGTTAGGTATATTTTATTTTTTCTTTTTTTTCGTAAGTATCATTTATTTTTATTGTTTATTGACTTAAAATTTTAATTTTTTCGATATAAAATATTTATTATTAGTTTATTGTTTTATAATTTTTTATTTATAATAAAAATATAAAAATTATTAAAAAATGAAAATAATATTTAAAACATTATTTGGATCATTTTGGGGGTTTTCGTTTTTCATTGGGGATTTAAGATATATATCTTCACAAGGATTTTACCGAGGATTGTAATTAAATTCTAAATTATTTACGGGAAACAAGAAGGAGCCTAGGGTCCATCCTTCCAGTCGACAATCCTATCTGTTTGTATCCAAACTTGTATTTATCAAGGACATGCTTGCACTTGGACCTGAAAAAGGAGGGAAAACTTATAGTATAGGCTCTGGTTGTAGACTTGTGTATTTTATAATCTAGTTATGCTTCTTTTGTAATATCTTTCCGAGTTATGTGTAACAAAGTAAATTTCTATATTAAAGCTCAAAATTCAAAATAGATTTATTTCCAGGAGCCTATGCCTTCCATTGAGGAACCACCAAAATTGGAAGTAGAACTAATTAATCCATTATCTAGCCATTTAACGTATGCACTATGTGTGAAGGTGAAACATTCTTGGGTGTTAATAATGGAGTGCAATGAGGCATTAAGATTGTCTATCTTGGATATCATAGGTACTGGTAATAATTTCAATAGACATAGCTCATGGCATTGAACAGCAGTGGGTTAATGTTGTCGCCGTCAAAGGAATAAATTGTGTGTCGGTGTGTGAAAAGCAGACAAGCAAATGATAAACACCCAAGCTCAATGGATGGAGTGTCCTGGCTCTCATACCAGGATCTAGAAGAGTTGAATAGATCACGTTAAAGAACTTCTCACTTGCAGATTAAAATTACACAACATTAAGCATTTCTTGAATTAGGCATTCACGTCATTCGCCAAAGTAATTCATGTAGAAACATCCACCAATTGCAACAACCACCACCAACAACAAAGTAATATACTAAATACATAAACAAATTATACAATCTTCGCATAAAGTTATCGATTTTCCTTAACCGGAGAATTTCCCACCGGGTTGGCAATTGGGGATAAGGATGGAGGAAATAAAATGAGGAAGGAAGAATGGTGACAATGACTTGTATATTAATTACACGAGATTGGACAACAACAAAAGTCGTAATTTTTGCATTGTTTTTTGAAACTATATATTTTATTTTTAATAAAATTAGTTACTTTCTTTATGTGTTTAAAAGATCTATAACTTTTATTTCATAAAAACTATTTAAGCAATTTACTTAAATTCTGAAAATCTAATAATATATCATTATTGTATAATCTAGTCCTATTATTTAGGTCTAGTTTGTAAAAATATTCTTTTAAAATTATTTAATACAAAAAGATTATATATTTTATTTTTTCTCTTTTTCGTATGAATAATATTTATTTTTCATTCTTTATATTGTAAAATTGGCTTACTTTTTGTTAAAAGATATTAGAAAATCAATTTTCTTAAACGTTTAAACTATTGTAAAGATGATTAATAATATTTTTATACATTTTTCCTCCATAACTACTACCTTTATGATTATTCATCATCCATGTCAAACAATTTCAATTCAACAATTAAGATTGATAAGGTTTTAACACAAGATTGTCAGCTTTAATACCACCATGTTAAAAGTTGTTGTTTGATACCACACAGTGTACACATGTATTAGGAGAAGGGTTAAAGATATTTTTATATACTTAGTATTCCTTCACAAGTATTAGTTTTATGCACTATATATGTATTTATGTAAAATATTTATAATTTAACAATTTAGGTTACTAGAAAACACTACCTTCGACTCTGATATTATATTAAAAATTATTCAAAAATTATCTCAAAAATTTAAGTTATTAAGAGGAGTATCAATAATACTTTCTTACATCCTCTCATTTTTTTTGGACAGTTGTCTTTATAATAAAAATAAATTATTAAAATATTATTTGAATCATCGTTTTTAGTCAATAATACTTTAATACATTCTATCACTTTTTTTTTACTTTTATCTTTATAATAAAAATAAATTATTAAAACAATTTTTAAAATAATATTTAATATATAACCCTATCCCATCTATACAACTCTATACCTCAAACAATTGCATCCACACGCCCAACTGCTCTTAGTGTTGCCCATGCTGTATGCACAGTGCTAATACTCCTTGGACCTTGCTACTCCCTCGAAATTGAGCACCGCCACCACGTGAAAACAAGTCCAAACTCCAGCAAGTCAGTTTAATTGAATACCATAATGTCTTTGGATGCCAAAGCACATGCACCTAAAGTCAAACCAAGTATTGGTGTAAATCATTTAATTAAGACTACCCCAAACATAGCTTGATAACAATCAGGTGTATCAAATAGATAACACTAACCTAGATTGATAAATGTTAATTTGAAAAACTAAGTTTTGAAAATGCAAGAGTTTTCTTACAATTTTCTAGTTAAGAAAGACTTAACACCGTTAGAGTCTTACATTATGCAGTTGCGAAGCTAGCTAAGTGTGAGAAAGTGCGAATAAGCTGCTAAGATAAACTAGGTTCATGTTATTTTTCACTTGTTAAAATTTTCATTTATGAGTAGGGTTATGATAGAATTAATCATAGTTACTTAAACAAATAAAAAACTATTCATTTGCAAGCACTGAACTTTATACAATTAGACACAATAAGTATGATACATGGATGCAAATCATCAACTATTATTACCACTATTATTCTTCCAAAAATATTTCACGTTGTCGTAGGGTACCCCTTTTCTTTCCCATTTAATTCGAAATTCACCCATCCTCCATCACTTTTTTTTTTCTTTCTTTCTTGCTTAACAGCTTACGAGGTATTCAAACATTGGATCTTTACTTTTATCTTGTTTACACGTATGTTTTTTTTTTTTGTGATTAAGTTTGATCATTTTAATTAATTAATATTAATTAAATTTTGATATATCAATTAATTAATATTAATTAGTTGAAGTTAAAGAACTTAATCATACATACAAATAAAAAAAATGTATAAACGAGATAAAAATCTGATTACCATTGTATTGAGAAAAAAAAATCCAGTTTAAATTATACCAAAATTTGAATACCTTGGAAGCCTTTTAGCGTTTTTTTTTCTTTTTCAAATATTTTTTATTATTTTTACCTTTTTCCAAAGTATACCTTTTTATGTTTTCTTTGCAAAACTTTATATTTTTCAATTTTTTGAGTACAAGAAATTCCACTTTTTTCTGCACTAAGAAATGCCATTTTTTAAGTTGCAGCAGAAAAATATATTCATTATATAAAACAATATTTATAGTACAAAATTCCTTGTGAAAAGTTTTTTTACATCTTCTAAGCTTTGTTTTGTGAGAATTATTAAAAAAGAGCATAAAAAAATGATATAAAAAAATTATCTATTATTTGATGCATTATGATATTCTGGAATGTTGCAAAAAGCTATATTAATTTCTTGTGTTTATAATTATTTTTTTGTAACCTTTTATTAAAAAAGATAAAACATGTGTCTTCGTATTTTTTATATATTGAACACAATTTAATCATGAGTTTTATACTATATTTATAATCTATCAATATGTATTTATATATTAGGAAAATATGAAAACATATTCATATTATTTGTTAAACATGTGTATATATCATAAAAATATAAATATGCCTTAAAATTAACAAGTGAACAAGGTTAATAATGATTTGAGTAAGTGCTCAAATATAACATATGTTTTTTGGATAAATATTTTTTACTTTATGTTTTCATAGTTTCATTTATCTTCAAATAAATAACAATAAATTTGAAGCAAAGTAACAACTTTAATTTCTTATGAAATTGATGGCTTAAATATTTTTTTTTGTAGATAATTATAACGGTGTAATCAATATTAGCATGAACTCTTTTTCTAACTCCTTAAAATTAATTACCCTTTTATATATTTATATTGATTAAATAGTTTACAAATGACCTGTTATATGTTGTAGAGCTAAGTTGTTGTATACTGTACAGAATGACCTGTTATATTTTATTTTCCATAACCTTAATTTATTTTAAACATAGCATCATCTTTTATAGCAAAACATCTTTACTCCCACAAAGCTTCTAATATTTTTATTTATCCCTTAATACACATATATAATAACTTAGATGAGACATATAGTCTGGGACAAAAACATTGTGACTTTCAATCAAAAAGCTTCTAATATGTCTTCTTTTTCTTTTTTCATTAACTAAATTTACAAAAAGCAACCAAAAAAGAAGAAGAAAAAAAAGGTAATTATTGAGAAAATTAATGGAAGGGCTAAAACACAGCCACTTCACTTTGATGTATTCTATAACCTATAACTTGATGATTTAACTAAGAAGCCACAGCAATGTGAACGATCTCTTCATTAATTGGACGGAAACTTACTCGTTTCTGCAAGTTTAAACAATTCAAATAAAATTAGAAAATAAGAAAAAGAAAGAAAGAAAAAAACTATGAATTTACAACACATGAATTGAAAAGACATTATGGTCAAACTAACAGTACCCAAGTTGAGTACTTACTTTACAATTTACATTATTCACTAATAGTAGGTGAAGAAAAAGAGTTCAAACAAACACAGTTTAGTAGTAGTAGTAGTAGACACTAGACAGTAGTAGTAGTAGGTGAAGAGAAAAAGGATGGCGAAGGCTCAACAGTGTTTGACTATGTTTGCTTCACATCACACAAACTTTTAATTTTAACATCATATTCCTTCTCATTTTATAAAATTGGGCCCTCAGTGGCCCAAAAGCAAATAGCATATTACTAAATTCAACACTAGATTCGATTACCTTTTGACCATTTTATAAATTTGAGTTCTAGGTACATCTATATGGATATGCATGTGTTTTAAGGGCATGTACTTAAAAAGGTTTATTTTATTTTATTTTATGAATATATTCAAAATCGGTCTTTGGGAGGAATTTTTGAAAAGAAATATTATTCTACAATGAAAATAATTAATATATTATATTATATGTGTTATTTAACACGAATAATAAAATAGATAAAAAAATATTTGATCAATAATTAAAATATATATTTTAAATAAAAAAAATTGACTCAAAAGAAAATAGCAAATTACTAAATTCCACACTAGATTTGCTGGCATTTTAACCTGCGAGTTCTAAGGTTGTTTGTTTCAAGGTGAGGTTTTTTATGAATATATTTAGAATTTTCCTTTTATAAATATATTTTGGGAGGAATTTTTGAAAAGAAATATTCAGTCTTTGCTAATTGTACAATGTAAATTTGACATCCTTGGACCATAAACATATAAACATATGTACTTTTAGTCCTTTTGAATTCTCAGAAAATGTACGCTCCCATTTTGACTAGTTTAATAGCGGGTATATATATATATGATGGTAATTTGATAATATTCTTTCAATTTTTATTTTATTTTATTTAACTTTTTTAATCATAATTGTTTAAAATCATGAGAGATAAACTCAATAAATTTTCATTTTAGATCAAGTTGCTAATTGAAAATTAAAAAAAGTTGTAATTAACAAATCGAGTTCCACATGTTTATCAAATCAGAAATATAACATTTATATAGAAATACTCCACTTTGAATGTCCTTTAACTTAAAACTTTTGCATGAGAAAAATTGATGCGTAGGTATGGTAATTTTTTAAAAAATTATTTATACTTATATTAATTAAAAATATTTTTATATACAAATAAATATATTCACGTAAAATAGTGAATAAAAAAGTCTTTCAACCTTGTCCATAATTACATGAATTTAACCAATGTAAAATTTGCTCTATTTTATATATTATTTGATAAATAAAATATGAGTTTTGTTTTGGTCAATTGAACAACAATGAAAAAGAATAGGAAAATTTGCAAAATAATACATCTAAAATCATAATAATAAAAATAATAATTTAATGATATTAATTCAACATTAGAAAACCTAATTGATTGAAATTTAATTTAAAAAACATTTAATTATACAATCAATGATGATGTAAAATTTTTGAACTTAAATTAGATATAATAGCGTTAATTTTTGTTGGTATAAATTTTAAGAATATTATAAAAATAATTTTGATACAAAAATTTTTGATCATCATCAAAAATATCTTGATGTGGGCATAAAAAGAGGATGAATTAATGTCTTAAAAAGCACATACCTCACGAGCATTCATACCATCTCTAACTCTTCCATCGTTTCTTTTCCAATGCATTTGTTGGTTATTATTCAACCCAACAATCCCATCACCCTTTGTTACACATTGATCATTATCACCACTGTTATTGTTTCTATTCACTAAACAAAGATCCATCATCTTCTCAGCTGCTTCTGCCTCATTTTTGCTTTCCCTCAACAACCTCTCCAATTCTGCCTTTGGAAGCCTCATCTTCACCCTCACCGCCCCATTCTCCGATGCCTCTTTTGACTTATCGGACAACATGCTCGTGGGTTTCATGCTCGAAAGGTCAGAGATCGATCTCCGAGACAACATTAGGTTTTCAAGCCTATCCTTAGCACTCATGTTTATCCCTGACCTAACTCTTCTTGGAACTTGCTCCTTTGAACCCTTTGGCAATTCCACAAGGAAGTAAAGCCTTTTTGGACCCAATTGTTGTTTTGGTTCCAAAGGCTTTGCTCTAACTCCAAAATGCTTAACAGCCTCAGATTCAAGCAAAACATGACCTGGATAATCTTTCATTACTTCACTAGCTTCAATTGGTACCTTAAACTTCATTGTCTCTCCATTTATTTTCATAACCTTGGTAGTTTTCTTTCCCCCCAAACTATTTCCCATTGGAATAAATAATTAATCCCAAGCTGCTTTTACAAAACACAAAGTACTATATATAAGATTTGTTAGTTGATATAAAAACACCAAGTTATATTAATGATATAATATTTGTGAAGGTGGGTGTGAGAAAGATATTATATATACATATATTAATGCAATCAATTGGTCAACAAAGAACGCAGATATTATGAAATATATATGAATTTATGACAAGACCAAAACCAAAAGTACCTACGCTTTCAATTTCAGTCGTTCAAAAATAACAGATCGAGCACTATTTTATATACATACACGACAAAATCGTTATAATTATTATTTTTTAATTGAACTTAAAAGCATGTGCAGACACTTTTAAATTAATTAATACCCATTTAAAACATATTATGTTGAGATTTATTTATAATAAATATGTCACATAATTATTTGAAATTATTACCGTTTGTGGCATGAAGCTTTTTTCTAATAAAAAAAACTCAATATTTTCCTAATGCCTCATGTGTCTAATTTCAATTTTCAAGAACCACACTATTCATACTTGAGAAGACAAGAGAAGATCGAACTCCCCAAAACTATGCGTGATGCGTGGAAGATATAAATCATATTTGTTTTTATTGCAGCTGTTTCAAAAAAAGAAAAAAAAAGTAACGTTAATCACGGCAATTACTCAACATTAATTGTGTTGAAATTTCTTAGATTAAAGACGTTATGGTATTTTCAACAAGTCCATACGTGTGGTGGGTAACGATTGAATCATGTTATTATTTAATTGGTCAACTGGATAAGTTAATAACCCGTGTAAACGGGAAAGATGTTATGATCGAGTCTCTTTTTAGTTTCAATAAAATATTATTTATTTTTTTAATTTTAAAAAAATATTTATTAATTATTTGAATTATAAAAAAATATTTATTAACCATTTTATTCATAAAAAAATATAAAAACATTTTTATTGATAATATTTTTTGAATTAAGAAGAAGAATGGATCGAAAAAAAAACTACAAAAATAATTAATGACAAAATTGTTCTTGAATTTTTTGCTACGTTCATTAACATTAATATGTAAAAATTCTCAAATTATATGTAATTATTGTTTCAATTTTATGTAAAAAAAACTAATTGATAAACTTTAATACTAAATTAAATTTTAAAAATATAAGTGAAAATAAATCAAAATCGATTAACTATATATAAATATTTTCTTTTGTAAAATATTAGAAAAAATGTATGCAATCGTTATAACAATTTCAAAATTATAGAAGTTTAATTAATAATATTTATTGCACTCATTTTTTGATATTCTTTTACAATTTTTGTTAGTGATACGATACTTGAATTTTCAATTAACTTGCTTAATCTTATTAATTTTTTATTATTGTATCACATAATTTTCAAATATTTTGTAGAAATTAAACAAAACAAAATTAAAAAATTATATCAATTGGCGAATTTTCAAATATTTTGTAGAAATTAAACAAAAAAAAATTAAAAAATTATATCAATTGGCGAATTTTCAAATATTTTGTAGAAATTAAACAAATTAAATATGGCGTGCAAGGATGAGCCTTAACTAGTTCCTCTAAAAATAAATAGGACTGATTTTTAATAAAAAAAATTTATTACAAAATTCCAATTGCATCCTCGAATTTCCATATTTGTCTAAACACATAATTGTTTTTTTCTCTTGAACCACTTCTATTTAGATTAATTTTTCATATAAAACTGTTTTCATTCAAACCAAATATTCTACAAGTAATGCATTCAGAGAAATACTTTGTATAATCTAACTCTCATTTTTAAGTGTAGGCTCTATAGGCTGTCCTATCACTTGAGATTCAACAATGGGTTGAATGGGTCTATCACCATGAAATTCAACAATGTTTTGCATATATGGGTTTAAAAACAAGAACACCCTTGCCTTCACCCATCCTCATACAGTTTTAAATTATGTGCATGCATGTGTTACTAATTAAGCATTAAAAAAGCTTAATTAAACTTATAGAAGATTAAATAGGAGGCAACATATGTTATATTGTCAAGTACACTAATTAAGTAGTACATGCATATATAAGTTTACATTTATATCAGGATTTAATTTCTACCTGTTTCTTCTGTGCGCTCGTCTTTGATTATTTTAAATTTAATTTGTCTAATTTTACCTTTAAAAATCATGAGATGAATTTGAGGTTGTTATAGAAAATATTTATTTGAAATAATTACGCATTATTTATCACCTTAGATAAATATATAATATATGCATGGATATATACCATTCTCATATATTTATTATTAACATACACCTTATATTTAACATGTAAAAACAAACCCAAACGTACCGAAGATATATATACTATTAATTATGTTTCCACAAAGTTGTCTTTTAACAAAGAATCTTTTCAAAACTTTGTATGAATGACATGTTAGGTTGTTACTAATTAATATGGCTTTCTTTTCTATTTCAAGGTCTTATGTAGGAAAATTCTAATTTAAAACTTGTTTAATATAAATATTTTACTGTGTAGAAAGTCAAAAATGATGGGATTTTCAATCAAAATCTTGGAAGGAGTACATCATATGCAATGAAATTTAGCTTGTGGATGTGTTGTACGTAACTGCTTGTACATATCTGGTTCTTGTTGCTACCGTTATAGGTAATATATATAGAATTGATCGTGAATTAAAGATAAATTTTTTTTTGTTAATTTGTTTATCTTTTTCTCTGCATGAGAGTTCAGGCAAGAAAATTGGAATTTGCTTGGAATGAGAATTAAATAAAAATATATAAAATCAAATTATTTTAACAAGAGAAAAGTAAAAATTTAATTCAAAATGTTGAATTTTTTTTAGCATTATTTATTTAACATGCAAATATATATTGATATTAGAACAAGAAAAATATGCACGAATTACTCATGACCCAATTTACAAAGTCAAAGAATAACGATATATATACACTAGTTTTATCATAATTGGCTGCTTTATAATATTTGTTAAGTAAAGGCTATTATTCAAAGCTATTACATCATTCATTGAACTTTTGAATTGATTCCTTATGTTATTATGCTCAAACAAACTGAATTTTAAAAGTCCTTTTTATATTCTCTTATACCCAAATTAAGGATTTATATTTACTACATCTTTCGAAAAGTTTTATATTATACTCTATTTTAGGTTTTAAATAAAAATTAATTAACCCGTTCATTAAATATTTTGAGTTGTCCAGACTAATAATTTAAAGATTGATTTTTAAATTTTTTCTTTTCTTTTACCACCAAAATTAGGAAGCTTCCCTTGGGATATATAACATGAGATCGCTATTGCTTTATTCGTGGGATTTTAGAGACACATGAGTCATACCGCTAAATATATTTTAACAACCCTAAACTTTGTATTATTTTATACAAAAGTCCACAAATAAATAAAAAAACCCTAAGATTTTGGTCTCGTACTCATTGACATTATAAGAAAAAAAGATATTTAGTACAAGAAATTCACAAAATAAAAAAAGAAAGAATTTTTTCCTTGTAATACATTCAAGGATAAAAAATTGGTATTCAAATATTAGTAAAAGTTTCATCCACAAAAATTAACAATGAGAAAAAAATGGGATAATTTTTTTGTCACAAAATAATAATTAAGAACAAATTTTAAATTTATCCTTAAAAAATTGGTGAGATCCCACCTTAAAAATTGTGACAAAAAATTTGTGATTGAAAATTTAAAAAATTGAAAGAAATTCCTATCAACTATAATATAAGAGGA
The DNA here is from genome assembly GCA_030763125.1 of Hippophae gyantsensis. Taxonomy (NCBI): domain Eukaryota; kingdom Viridiplantae; phylum Streptophyta; class Magnoliopsida; order Rosales; family Elaeagnaceae; genus Hippophae; species Hippophae gyantsensis. The sequence continues at coordinate 6,011,895 of CM061032.1, forward strand.
AAACCATATTTCATCGTACTTTCTAATTTTTTCATTATAAAACTTAAATGTTTAAGTATAAACTCGATCTTTACTAACTTTTTAAAGACAATACTCTACTCTAATGTATTTTACTTACAAATCTCTGTTATATTTTCATAGCTTTCAAGATTAACGTGAACAAATCTTAACTAACGTACCAATTACCTTCTCATTAATTAGACATGTTCACTGAATAACCTGCAAATAAGTTAACACAAAACACAAGTTCTTATGTGTATTCTAGATGAATTTCAATAATGAACAAATCCTAATCCTAAAATTCTAAAGATATCAATCACCATGAAACTAAGAATTCTAAAAATACCATGAAATTTTGATTTGTTACTTCCTTACCATTAAACTTTAAAAATATTATAAAAATATCATTAAATTTTTTTGTTACTTTTGTACCATTAAACTTTTTTGTTACTTTTTTACTATTAAACTTTATAAATATAACCAAAATACCATTGAGATACATGTAACATCTCGTTAACTAGTCGATATTTTCATAATATATTTCGAAATTTAATGGTATGAAAGTATCAAAAGAAAATTTAATAGTATTTTTGTAGCAATTACAAATTTTAACTGTATGAGAATAACAAACCAAAGTTCAATGGTATGTTTTTAACAACTCCTAAAGTTGAACAGTAGAAAAATATATTTACTTTTACTGGAATTAGATTAATCTAGAATTTCTTTTATATAGAGATATTGTTGGGAGAGATCAAGCAACAAATACAATGCACATTAATAATTACAAACAAAATTATTATTATTTAATGTTTATAATATGATTACTATGTCTCTATTGATGTTGATATTTTCATAGCTCTAGATTCAGTGAGGCAAAGTTATTTTAACTAAGTATTTATGTCTTGTATATAACTTAATTTATTTAAAGTTCTATTTTATAACTAATATTTATATTTTTTAATTAAATATTCTACTTATGTTTTGTTATTATTATATGTTTATTTTGTGTGTTAAATATGCTCTAGATGTATTATTTCAATGAAAAAATTAGCTAAATTAGTGTATTATTGTTTATTTTAATATTTATTGAAATTTTATAAAATATTTCAAAAATTTACAATAATTTCACAACTTTTATAAATTTTCTTCCAATATCTATCGATATTGATAATATTTTTGATATTTTGTAAATTGAAGTTTCAGTATTTCTATTGATATCAATATTTTTTTGTCCTTAGTGAGTGACGTGAGCTTCAGTGTTATTGAATAAGTGTTTATAATTGTGCATAATGGGTAGAGTTACTATTCCTTTTATAGAGTGAGATAGTGTACTAACACTTGCAAATATAATTTTGTGTAATAAATAAAAATAAGTTTATTTTATCATTTCAAAATTCAACGATTTGGTATCAAATTAAGTTGATTACGGGACAAATTTTCTTTGGAGCTTCAAGCGGAGTCTTGCAAAATTGTGGAGGATTATAAAACTTGTTTGAGATCGAGATTACTTGCATAAGGTAGGCGTTTTCCAAGTCATTATAATGGGAGATGTATAAGGGATAGGTAAGAAGCTCAACAACAATAATTATAGCATGTGCTTGTTGCATATACAACCTTATCTCTATGGCTATGCCTTATAGGAGATTGTAGGTGGTGATAAGGTCACATTACCATAAGATGCAGGTGTTTTAAGGAAGCAACAGATCCAAGCAAGTAAGACTATTTACATAATTAGTGTCTCAATAGAGGATCAAATGTTGGAGTACATTAGCTAAAGGCAACTTGGTACATTCTTGCAGCACTCTTCTAGAAAAAGAAGGATACAAGGTTACAATTTCTAGAGAATGATCTTCTTTCAACCATGCAAGGTGAGATGTTAGTCGATGACTATTTTAATAAAGTAAAAACTCTTTGTCACGAAATCTCAGAATTAGATCATATTGTTAATATTTTTGAGTTTAGGATGAGAAGAATTGTTATGCATGAGTTAAATCTTCCAATTATAGATGATTTATTACTATCATACAAGGTTGGCTAGCCCAACCTTCTCTGGTGAAGTATTGTGAAGTATTGGGATTTATAAAATACGTACAAAAATTACTCCATTAAATCTCAACCGTTAACATGAAGGTATAAAAGATTGTGTAATAAATTGGTCCCACTAACCCTGTCCCACTTTTAAAATATTAAGTCATGCTGAAGATAACAATACTGATTATTATTCAATTGAAATCAGATATTAAACAGGAAAATAACTTTTCCATAAAGAATGATGAACAAAACAATGTGTCAACTGGATATTTTATACTCTCTTACAGAAGAAAGGAAATAAACGAGGAAAAACTTTGAGATTAGCTTTGTTTATCTCAAGCTTGTATGTTTATCTTCACATCATGAAAAATAAGTGCCTCAAATTCCTTGAGTTGAAACTGGGGGTAAAAAATGAAACAAATACAAATTAAGTGGTAATACAACCACACCTGTCAGAGCTTCTTTAACTTTGTAAGATGCTCCAACAATGACGCAGCCTTCCTTGTGGCCCTCTCGGTTCCGCTCTTTGCAAGCTCCGTCAAGGGTATGACAGCACCAAGCCTGCTCATACAGGCAAGGTTCTCTGGATCTCTCTTGCAAAGGGCAAGTAAAATTGCAGCCGCATTTTCCTTGTTGCGAGGCAGACCTGTCCTCAGAAGATCTATCAGAACAGGTATAGTACCGGCCTTCACAATAGATACCTTTGCCTCTTGATGACTAGCAAGAACAGACATAATAGTCAAGGCTTCGTCGACCATGGAATTGCTAGAATCTGTAAGCATCTTGAGTAATGCTGTTACTATCCCTACCCTAATAGCCCTGCCCTTGTTTCCTTGATAAATACATAAATTGAACAAAGCTGTCGCTGCATCTTTCCTTCCCCTATTGCTACCATTTTGAAGAAGTTCTACCAGTGCTGAAATTGCCCCCGATGCACCAATTATTATCTTATTCTCGTCTGCCAACGACAAACTAAAAAGGGTAGCCGCTGCATTCTCTCTTGCTTCCATGCTTCCAGATCTCAGAACTTGGACAATGGAAGGAATCGCACCAGCAAGCATTACAAGCCCCTTGTTATTTTCATATATAGATAGGTTGAGAATAGAAGCAACTGCATTTTCTTGGGTTACCACATCATCAGACGTCAAAAGGTTGACCATAATTGGTATGGCTCCTGCTTCAGCAATTAGTATTCTGTTATCCGTGCTTCTTTTGGACAGTGATCGGAGCTCAGCTGCAGCAACTCTGCGCTCCTCAATAGATCGGCTAGAGAGCTTGCGAACAAGAACTTCAATAGCTGCTATGTCCTCACTTACATCAAAAAATGATCCATCACATTTTTTCATTTTCCCATTAGTTAATCCTGTTGGCTGCTCAATATTGTGCTGAAGACACCATTGATTAATCAGACTTCTTATTACATAGTTTGGTGTTAGTGTCAAGTGATCAAGCTTCTGCTGAGTTTTTGGGCATGTATTGTTCCCACAATCTATCCATCTTTGTATGTAAGATCTCTCATATGTCTATAAAACAAAGAGATATGAGTAAGATACATGAATAATTATAGTAATAACCATTCTGGACTTTAAGATTCCCATGAAGATGTACACTGCAAAACTATAATTGAAATTTTTAATAAACCATACATACCTGCCCTGTGGCAACAATAACAGGATCCCGCATCAGTTCCAATGATATAGGGCATAGAAAATCATCTGGAATTACTATCGCATCTGATTTCTTATTTTCATCAAGGCCCTTCCTAGGTGGGTTTACTTGTCTATCAGCATCACACAACTCAGATGCTGATGAGTTGTTCATCATTTCTGACTTTTGGGTCAGCTTCTGTAAATTGGAACTTTTTAAAGCATCAATTTTGAGAGAAGTGTCCGACTTTTCTGTATGTTTTTTATTAGAGCTACTGAAATTTTTGGTATGCAAATTGTTAACTAAATTTTGTGATTCTATCTGAATTTCCTTTTCCTGGGGTTGGGATAAAGCATGAGATAACATCTTAGAATTCACTGACCCATATCGTTCTGTTGCTCTTTTCAGTTGTGCCCTCAACAATTCAACCTAGTCAAGAGAAGAATTCAATCACTAACCACACTAAGGGACCAACTTGAGTGCAGTACATATTAATCAAATCTTACCTGTTCCTCAACTTCTTCTGAGATGTGAAATTGATCATGTGGAAAATTTCCCAATGCTTTCTCCAATTTCGATGTCACCGATTGAAATAAGAAGGGAATCTTTCGGGTAGCTTCATTCTTAAATCAAGATATAGCACATTTCAAAGAGAGATACTATACAATTACGACTGACATAATAATTTTTTATTGGATTAAATTATATAGATTCGATTATACCTACCAATAACAATGCATCACACCATTTAAAATTCATTTCAAATTTAAGATATATAAATTTTTCCTTTCAAATAAGTACCAAGAAAAAAAAAACAATCTTTAAGAATGTTTATGACCATGAGAAAATTTTAGCAAGTTTCTAAAGCGAAGTGGAGTAAATTTATAAAAATACCACCTAATTTTTGCGTTTTTTCCTTCTCATTTATACCACCCACCTCATAAAGAATTCAATTTATACCATTTTATTATTCTTCGTCCAACGATGTCGCACGTTAATGGTAGATTTGAAACAACTTAAATAGTTAAGTATAATATTTAGAACAACAATTTATACTACGACTTTTGTTGCCACTAGACGGAGACTAATAGAAAAGCATAAGTGGAATTTTTATGAGTTGTGTTATATAGATGAAACAAAAAATAGTTCAATAGTATAAATAAACAAATGTAACGGTACTCTTTTCTTTTTTCTTTTAGGTTTACCCAACCCATTAACTAGAAAACAAGTCAAACTAGTTGTTTTCCATTGGATACCAACAATTGAAGAAAACCATTTGCATCTAATATCCCATATTTTATTCACAAGATAGAACATAAAATTCACATGCAATAAAACTAACAAACCCAGAACTATGAAGTTTAGACTTTGGATTTTATCTGGCTGTCTATGTTTCATTATGTTTCTTAAACATTGAAAATTATAGACTATCTAACTTATCTCACCAGTCCTATAAAGTACCAACCATATCTAACTGAACATTTCTGATAAACGAAGAAATTAAATACGCGAAAAAAAATGTATTCAAGCTAAGTGAAAGATCAGTAATTTAACAAATGAGAACGCATACTCCTCAAAAGAACAACTCAATAAATTCCAATATCAAATAGCAGTAATAGCACATATCTGAAACATCAACATATAAAAAAACTTAAGGAAAATACTTCAATTGATTCGTAAGAAAATGCAGGAAAAAGGAGCAAACTAAAAGTCTAGAACTCACAGGAGGGGCATTGTTTGAATGAAATTTGGCAACAACAAACAAGAGTCTCTTGGCAGCCTTAAGAGCCACCGCGAGATCAAACTCCCAAGACCCTAATGAAGACGAAGACAAAGAACAAGAAGCCGCAACATTCAAATTCTCAAATTGGGTTCCTTTTGTTTCTCTTATCTCTTCGAAGAGATGGGTGAGCAAAGCGACTCGACGTACCAGATCCGTGCAATCCTTCTTGAAGATACCGCCTTTAACGAATATCCCAACGACTTCGTGCACAAGCTGTAGGAGTTCATTTGTCCGGTGCACACTTTCGCCGGCGATCTCGCCGGCCATTTTCCAGAGTTGGAAGACACACAAATACACTTTGTTTTGGCTCCGTAAGTGTGTGTTTGTAACTTTGAACTCGGTTCTGTTATATGAGTCCCTGCCTGTCTGGCCAGGGCGTACACGAGTCAAAAGAGGTTACCACCAATTAAATTAATTGTTTTATAATTAATTATTTAGTAATGTATTTTTTTAAAAAAATTATTATATTAATTTTATATTATCACGTATGTTAGAAGCAATTAATAATTTTTCCGGGTCAAATTCTCTTGGAAAAAGTTTTACATTAGGTTTATTGATGACGTAAAAATCCTTCTTATTCATTATTTAATTTATTTACAAGCAAATGTTTATTTTATGTATATCAAAATATGATGTTTTAAAATTACATAAAATGACAGATTAGTTGAACAAAAAATATTAATATTATTATTGTTATTGCATAAGAACATGATCATCGTTATTGTATTAATCTATTGCATTATTGAAAGAAGAAAGGATGGAAATGTTCAAAGGATCCTAAAAAACAAAAAAGATAAAACCAAATAGTATAATATAAAATGAGAATCCAATATTAATATAAAACTAAAGAAAACTGATAATAACATATATCTAATATTCAATGTAGGATGACAAATGATATATATTAATTGTAGCATTCATGTTATCTTTGCCATCTCATTTCCAAGAACATGCTTCCCACTTAATCCCAATTTTTCTCTTAAAAACGTACAATTTCGCAATCAGTCTCTTTCTTTTCTGTCTTTTTCAAAATTAGCTAGTTTGGAGTTATATATACAACTTAAATTACATAATAATATATACAGTTTTGACAATATCAAAGAACAATATCTTATTATTATGATTATTATTATATAAGCTCTGGATTTTCTAAAATCTAAACAATTAAGAAACTGAATGTTTAAACAATGAGGAGTGCCGATTTGAAGGGATCTTCCAAAGCCACAACGTTTGAGCATGCCTGCAAAATTTCTAGACGTGTACCTAAATTAAGTTCTGCTAACATTGGAAATTATATCATAATTAAACTAGAGTCCAAAATACCTATCTTTAAATGACAATTTTTGTTTAGTCAGGGTGTATGTACTTCCTTTTTGAAAGATAAAGAATAAAGTTAAAATACAAATAAGAGTGGTAAACATATATAAAATCTAATATATATACTACCAGTACTATTATGCTTCTGTATAGGAATAATATATATATATAGTTGATTTCCTATCTTCTAACATTTTTCAACTAAAAGTAAAACTTGGCTTTAGGGGGAAATAAAATCAAAGATATTCATACATAAATGTTTTGAAATATTGTTAGAAGTAGTTGGAAATTAATTTTATGCAAAATTCTTGATAAATTAATTTTTAACAATTTTTAATATGATATAAGTATTATAAATTTTATGTTAATAATATTAACCATGTAAAAATATTGTTAATCTATTCTCCCCATAACTTGGTTAATTAATTTTTTTTTGGATATATTAGTTTTGCAACTTGTAAGATACCGACATATTATTAGACTTTTATCACTTTAATTATCATTGATTTGAAGATACATGGTATATATGTATACCAAGCATATCACTTTATCACTGATTTGAAGGTACTTGTCTAAATGTATTGATCTCTTTCCATGGCAAAAGATTTCTTACTATATGCTTACAGCCACTTAATGGTAACCATTTTTGTTTGCTTGACATAACATAATTGTAGGGGTTGACTGGCACATACCAGCCCAGTATGAATTGGCTCAACTTAATCAAATTTAATTTTTTTAGTGGGAAACTATTATAAAATATCTTGAGATTTTTTAAAACTACAAAAGCATCTTTCAAGTTTGAAAAATAGGTAATTAAACCCCTTTTATTAATATTTTATTACAATATATTCCTTGAATTTCATAGCCCTTATTAATTATATTGTAAATAATTATCTTAAAAATTAAAAAATAATAACAATAAAGGATATAATTATCATTTTTTTAATTTATAGGAACTTTTTGATATTTCAAGAAACATGAAGATAGATATTTATAATTGATCCCTTTTTATTAGTGGTAACCCAAACACCAATAAAAGAATTCCTAACTAATCATAATTGACTTAATTTTTTTCAATTATTGCATATATTAATTTGTAAATTCTTTTCCTTTGTTTAATATATTTAAAGTATATTTTTTAATCTAATTAAAAGAATAACTATTTTAAACCTTAAAATCAATGCATTTTAACTCCAATAATTATAATAATAACAATTTTGTTACAAAATTTTGTAAAATTAAAAATTATATATAGAATTTCAAACTAATTACTATAATACATGACAACTCAAACCAACAATTATAAATCCATCTAATGCTCATACATCATATATCATGGATATTTTAAAAGACTAGTGCCTAAAATTAAAGAAAAATGTTATTTTAAATTTAAACAGTGTGTAATTGAGATTAGAAAGAGTATATGTAACTTACAAAAATGGTTAAGAAATATAAAAGTTGTAAGATGTTTTTCAAATATATGAAAATCATCAAAATTATTTTATATAAAATAATTCATGAACTCGAAAGGAATTATAACAAATTATATTTGTATGCAAAAATGTTAATATGATTCATCATGTTTTTTTATTATAAAATAATATATTATTTTTTGTTAATAAATGAATAATATGAAGACATAAAATTATTATTTTTAAATACAAAAAAATGCTTACACGTCGTGGATATTTTAAAAAACTAATAAATAAAATTAAGGAAAGAGTATACAACACGAATTATGTTATTTATTTTTGTGGAATTGGGAGTATCATAATTCTTTTTAAATGTGTTTGTATTATTCGAACATGTTTAAATTAAATTTATTTTGTATTTTTTGATTCATGTTTGATAGGCTTTAGCACACATATTTATAAAAATAAATGTCTATCACCAACTTAAGCTTTTGATAAGAATGGTTAGCTATTATTCTTAAGTTTGGTATCAAAGCTTGGTCCCGGATTCGAGTTTCAAAAAGCGCAAGTTTGAGGACGAACTTCTCCTACAAGGGAAGGAGTGATACGTCACTTGTTTGACTGTGACCCACCCCTTAGCTTACGTGGTTCATGGTAGGTCATATCCATGTGTCCTAATAGAACTTGAATTCTAGGTTAAATGTAATAAGTTGATTAAAGGGTAGTTGGCACCCTCTACTAACTAAAGCTTTTGGTAAGAATGGTTGGTTACTATTTCTAAATTTAAAATTTAGGAATAGTAGTTAATCATTTCTACCAAAAACTTAAGTTGGTGATAGAAGGCGTCACATTCATCCGCATGGACCTTTACTTATAGTACCACGTGTTCGTCTCTTAGTCCTTGGATGTTACGACATCAAAATGATAAGTGTTCACATATTATCCACGAATATTATCCACCGTAGTTACCAAGATTCAAACACAAGATCAGACTCTAATATCAAATTTAAGAATAGTAACTAACTATTTTTACTAAAAATTTAAACAAATGAGAATTGAATTATTAATTATTTTAACACTAAAATTTGATCGCATCAAATACTATTTAGATTAATTAAAAGAGTAAATGTTACACGTACTAACTAACGAATGAGACTGCTAGGAATCTAAGTAATATCTTCCGATTCCTTACACCTGAACCAAGTTTATCCTTGATGAAAACCCTACACTAGCTAGAATTTGTCTTTAGGTGGTAGTGAAGTTTCTCACTCTAGCCTAGCCTCTAATGATGGGGTTTCAGTGACTTTAAGTAGCCACATACATTTAGGAGTAATCTCGGCTGTCAATTAATATTGAGGAAAATTTAATGAAATCTTACTTTATTGTGAAAACTGGGCAAATATTTTGGAGCGTGCGATGGATCCAACAATTGCTCTATCAATCAAGTTTAATATCATTTTTTTTCTGGAGAACTACTTGGAGAGTGAGATTGATGTTGGATCAAATGAAATGAGGTTCCACAAATCGACCAACATGCTCGACCTATCAACATATAAAATAAACATAAAATATCAAGACAAGTTACATATTAAACTTAAATTAAACATGAAAACTCTATTTTGTAGTTTTAACTCTTCCTCTCAAAAATTTAAAATAGGTTTTAGGGATAGGTTCCAACATATTATATAATTTCTATACACTTATAATACTTTCAATTATTACACATTGTATATCATAATTTAGATATTTTTATATATTTTGATCCATATTAATAATAATCAATAACAATAAATACCTTTAAATTCTTCAATTTTTTAAGATTATTATTAAAATTAGTAGAATATATATCAATAATTTAAATTAAAGTATCTAACATATCTTAGTTGAAAATATGAATAAATATTATTAAAATTAGTAGAATATATATCAATAATTTAAATTAAAATATCTAACGTATCTTAGTTGAAAATATGAATAAAACGAGGGCATCAAAAATAAAAATTGGGGTAGTAAAAAGGTACAAAATCTTACTTTTGTTGTCTATCAATGAAGAATTTAATTTATTCCTTAGGTTGTATGAGGCAAAACACAGTGGTGTAACCCCAATTGAAATTTTTAAGAAATTTTAATAGAACAAGTTTACTTATTTTTTGTGTATTTTTATAAGAGTCACTAATAAGTACTATTTTATATATATTTTTAGATATTATTAGCGAGATTTTTATACTGCGATTTGCATGTGTATCGATCCTAATCCAACTCTTTAAAAAACTAGTTTTTTTTTATATAAATAACTAAATTATAAAACAGTATTATAATTTTACAAAAATTAAGAGAAAATAAGAGAAAAATTTGAGAAAACCCCTTATAATTAATTCACTTTTGTTCTTGAATTAAATCGAAAAACATGTAATGCCTTTTATTTTTATTTTTGCAATTTTTATGTGAGTCTCCTTCAAAGTGAAGGGAGTATCTTTTCTCCAATATTTGATCCATACTCAATAGATTTCTATTTATAGAAGGAATCAAGAGTACATTGTTCCCTTTCTTCTCTAGATGGCCACTGCATCTATTCTAATAGCCTCTAGATATACTCCATTTCTAATTTGTACTTTCATTTTTATATTTTTAAGATTGTAAAAGATATTTTTATCTTCGATCACGTGGTTGGTATAACCATTATCGATATACTAGGTATCTTTTTTATTATTATTATTAGAAGCATGGTAGGCATAGGAAAGAGTATTTTCTTCATCTCTTTTAGTAAATTTGGCTTCATGGCCCCTTTTTAATCCAACAAGTTCTATCTACGTGCACAAATCTTTTGCAATGTCTTTATTTGGGTTTTGAAAATTCCACATTGGATGATCTTATTCATTTTCTTGAATATCTTTATTTTTAATTTTTTTTAAATTATCTTACCTTTAAATTTTTGAGATCTCAAATTAGCTTTAGATTCAAAGGTTCACGTTATGAACATCTCATCACATATAGTTTGATATTTTTCATATGTTTTTAAAACGTGTAATAATTCCGTAGCTATCAAAATTGTTAGATATTTTATTTTTTCATGTAATTATTGGATTAAATTTTTATGTAAAACTATTAAGGATTTTTTCTACAACATTATTTTCTAAGATATTTTCTCCATAAACTCTCAATTAAATTAACTATTTTGCGTTGATTTTTGAATAATAATCTTTTGCAGCAATCTCATTTTTTTTCATTTTGATATATTTCAAATCTCTTCTTAGAGCTTGCAGTGACATCATGTACATTTTCATTCACTTGAAACTCCTCGAGCAATATAGCTCATGCTAGCTTAGCAGTAGCAGCTCCCATGATTCTTGGTAAAACTTTGTCTACCAAAGCTTATTGTAGAAATCTATTCACTTGAAACTCCTCGAGCAATATAGCTCATGCTAGCTTAGCAGTAGCAGCTCCCATGATTCTTGGTAAAACTTTGTCTACCAAAGCTTATTCTAGAGCAAATAGAGGTAGCTTTTTTTTTTCCTTTTTCCTTCAACTTTTTCTTTTGGACTACAGTTTGCGTTACTGTCTCCACAAATCTTAAAAATAAAAATAAAATTCTTATTTTAATTGCCTAAAAATCATAATATTTTGCATAAAAGATTGGCATGGGATACTTGAGCGGATAGTGTTATCATTCATTGATGCCTAACAATAAATGAAATAGGCTCTGATATTATTGAGTGTTTGTAGTATATGAGATGGGTGATTCTCTGTGTATGACCTATAGTAGTATTTGATAGTGTTAGAAATGCAGGCTTAACTCAACCTAATAAGATTTCATTAAGTTAAGGGTTGTCCAAACTTATAAGCAGTTTTGCTGCTTTGTTTCTAGTCGATGTGGGACAAGGATACTTAATCACCCCCCTCTACACGGCGGATAAAAGTAGACATTAACGTCACGGTGAAATTGTGGTAGAGCTCAAGGTCCAAACACATAGAGATTAGTCTCAGCTCTGATATCCATGTTAGAAACTCAAGCCTAACTCAACCTAATAAGATCTCATTAAATTAAAAATTGTTTAAATTTATAAACAGTTTTATTGTTTTGTTTATAATCGATGTGCGATAAAAATATTTGACAGATAGTATGATAATAACTTAATAATATCGAATGTGTATGGTTTGTTTTCTAAATATATTTCTAGATGTTCCTATAGATTTATCTCTTCTCTTTATTTTCAAAGTTTCTAGAAATTTGTTTAGATGTTTCTTGCATTGAATATTTTAAAAATAAATATCATAATCTTAAGCATTTATTTTGAATTATTATTATTATTTTTGCTACAAATTTTGAATTAATAAATATAGATTCGTAGACTTCTCCTTACCTAACTAAACATGAGTTTTTTCATATACAAGACCAAAATGGTAGTGTTGTCGAGTAAGACTCTGAATTATAGTTGAGATAGGCATATCTATGATGCATATATAAATTAATAACAAGTATATAATTTTGATGAAACGATTTTTCCTTATAAATTAAGTGTTCCCATGTAACAACAGTACATATATGAAGCCGATCAGATTCATTTACCGCCTTCTGCAATAACAAGCGTACTTTTTTATTTTTTATATCAATATTACTCCTAATCTAACGCCTAAGGGGAACAGAAAACAGACTTTTAAAGCCACTGTTACTAGTGAGACAAATTACAAATATATACTGTATCATGAGATAAGCTATCTAATCCAACTCGGATTATTTAAAATTATTCAGTTAATTTTATAAGTTAAAAAAGTTCAATTCATCACTTAAGTTAATAAATAGTTTAGTAACTCATTTACTAATTTTTTTGACTTAACATAATTTTTTTAACATTTTTTTGCCAAATAACAAACTTTTTTTACTAAATAATCAATTTTTTTGAATTTGTGATTTTATGATTTAGGGATTAGGGATGAATCTGAATGAAATTTTTGTGTTTAAATGTTTAATTAAATTTTTTTTATATATAAAAAAATAAAAATAAATTCAACTGAATTCAATTTATTTAAAACTTAGATAAATTAATCTAATCAATAATTCGTTTAAGATGAGTTGGACTTGATCAAAGGAGTTAAATCTTCCTAACTCATTTATCTCCTTTAATTATAGGGTATTACCTAGTGGTCTACGATAACATTCAATTTTTATTTTTATTTTAATACATAATTTTAAATTACATTAAATATGGTTTGATATAAAAAAATATTCGTAATGAACTCGCTACAACAGTTCTAAACAATTGTCTTCATCCACCGGTCAATATTCATACTGTGAGGACACATTACAAAATTGGTGAGTGGTCACCGGTCAATATTCATACTATGACGACACATTACCAAATTGTTGAGTGGTGACCTCAAACCATAAGTCTTCTATGCATAAACCAAACTGTAAAAGAATTGGAATAGGCTATTCTAACATATTGATATTAAATGAATGATATACGTGTATCTTTGATTTGATTAAATTAAAAAAAAATTGAAAATCTGTAATTCAAAATATATGTATATTGATATTTTCGATATTTTTTAAATTACAAAACAACACATTAAAATATTGATTTTTTTTTATATATTTTACAAAATTCTGAAATTAAATAGCTTTCTTATATCGGCAAGTTTACTTTACAGGAAATTTTGGAAGGTAGTGGAATTTTAGAGTGCAAATTAAAACAAGTATATGAAACCTTCAACAAGTATATACAAGTTCCTTGTTCGCTAATAGCTACAATCAAAACTTATATAAGAAACACTTTTCTTATTGAAGATTTTCACTTATACATGCAACAACTACCAACTTTTGAAGTTGCTACTAATCTAGTGCAGGATTTGCAATTTTTTCTTTTCCAAATAATTAAAAAGCTTTTTATGATATCAAATATGCGCTTAGACGAAACAAAAGCTTCAATTTGTTTTGGAAATTAAAGCAAACAACTTTTCTAGCTCTCTCTTGAAATAAACTTACGGTATATATATGTAATACGTACCGTATAATATCTATCATAGGACAGTACCTATTTTCCTTTAATGGGCATTTTGGTGGTAAAACATAATATATTTATGATGTACGCAATGTGAAAATCTCTTTGCACCTAACATGCTCTTCTGACTGGTGGGATGGAAATTTTTTTGTATATTATAGGAGAGATAGATTCAAAACCTAATAATATTCTTGATCTCATAATTCTCAACATTTATTTGTATTTTATATCTATTTTTAATAGAGTAAATACTCATGGAGTACAAAATTCTGTGCACGAGTATATGTGTTTCACTGGTATAGGACAATATGTGTGGCTCCCACATCTTAATATATATATTTTTCTTTTTTGCTACTATTATCCTTTATATATATAATAACAATATATTAGTAACTTATAATGGAAAAACTAAAATGATAAATGATAGAAATTTATGCATTAAAATTTTTAAAAATAATTATTTAATAGATTTATCTTTTGTTAATACATTTTTTATCAACATTAATGATTGTTGTACCTCTTATTTCTTATGTATTTTAGAATATAATTATTCAAGAAGCACGCGTAGATCAAGACGAGTAAACACCAAGTGGTCTAAGATGGATAGACGAAGGGATGGAGTTGGGGCCCCAGTGACTAGGTGGCTCTAGACCTTGTGGGCAAAAGTTGTACGTCTAGCTTGTGAGCTTTGATCTCGTCGGGTTGGATCACCTCTACGATTTGAGCTTGTATAATTGTGAGCTGGATTGGATACACTCTAAGCATTGGAAGGTTCGGTAGGTACATCCTTTGATTGAGGGGCTTGTGGCCATGATAGGCATTCTAGGATGTCTTAGATCACATTTTCCATCGTGTTAAGATAGATTTTCATTAATGTTCTTTTTTGGCACCCAATTTAAGCCTATTGTGGCCATGATGGTATAAGGTTGACAACTTGTATAGGTGGTTACATAACTTTTTGGACATGATATGGGATCTCATTGTCCCTTATAAACATATGGTTATTTGATTCAAGAGTTTAGTTCATCTTGAAAGGATAGAAACGTGTGGCCTTTGGAGACCACGTAGAATAAACTTCTTTTAGGTAGTTTTCTTCTTAAATTTTGAAACTCTTTTTTAAGGACCACCTAGTTTAAAATTTCGGAAAGCATTACAGATCTTATTTTCTAGTTGTGATTCAACTAGCAAAGCACCCTCGTTCTCACATATGGCACCAGATATTAATGTCATTTTTTTCAACATCAATAATTGTTGCATCTCTGGTTTCCTATGTACTTAAGAATAGAGCACACAATGTTAGGGCCAAAGACCACCATGTGACTACCATGGGTGTGGTGGTCTTTGACCCTCCAATACTTAAGTAAGTTTCGATAATGAGGAGAATGAGAAGATTAATGTCTCTCTTTGTGATGTAGAGACATGAATAGATATGTTTAGGGAGAGAGAATTTAGATTTCAGTGTCAGTGATTGAGAGAAAAAGTTATGTCTATAAAAGTGATAGTGTGTTTAATGATGAACAATAGTGAATATTTATATGAAAAAAAAAAATTTGTTGGTAACTTTTACTTGTAGAGATAGACTTAAATTCAAATGTGAGATTTTTATCTCTTTAATTATCTTATTGTCTAGTAATTAAATGTTTAAATATCACTCTTTTATTCGTTAAATATTTGATTGATGTTGAAACTTATCTCTTGGCTCAACATTGATTAGACTAGTTTATGAGTTGTATTACTAACTACGACATCTCATATTGTACTACTACTTCTTGTGAATTATTTTACACGTAACATCTTTTTATGAATGAAATGTACAAATTATTATAGGAATTTTATAAAATCTATTTTTTCTTTTTAAATTCGTTTAAAATATAAATAAAAAAGTTATGTATAAAATATATTACATACATATTTTTTAAATATTAACATTTTTAATGAAAATTATCCGATTCATAACTTTTTCAAATAATACACTTTATACTATCATTTTAACCAAACACTAACCAAACCTTGTATAATATTAATACATTATAATTTAATACAATTCAATGATATAGAATCAAACTTGTCCTATCTAATACATCATACAAACTAACTCTTAAGGCTTCAAAGAGTAAAACTATTCAATGATACACGTGTGTGCATGAGTGTATCATTATTATGAAGAAAAAAAAAACTACTTAGTGGTAAAATTACGAAAATGTAATCGATAAAAGTTATCGTCATCTCTGTTACAAGCTCCTATTTAAAGGCCAAAACTCTACCGCCTCCATAGAAAAACATCAGCAATAAAACAGACATTACAACAAGATTACTAAAGATGAAAGTTTTTAATAATAACATAAATTTCAAAAGTTGATTGTAGCTGATAGTGTTCGTTGCCAGATGATCAGTACTATATATTATGCTAGAAAATTGAAATTAAAATAAGAACAAAATTAATTAACAAAAGTTCATATATTAATTTATGGTGAAATTCTTACAATATGAACAATGCTAATTTGCTGACTAGGATGTACTACAGTTCACAAGGATACTTCAACATTTATATTCAACGGCATCATATATAAATTGCTCATATCTATGCTTAATTTAATAATCAGCTCATGAGTACTACTCTAAACCATATAAATATTTGTCATTTCTTTACCTAATGAATATCCTTTTATACTGTAGTTCATCTAATGGTCTGGCATTTTCTGTTTCAAAATACACCGAGTACCGTTTAACAAAAAAATACTTTTTCTATTTACGAAGACACTCTATCTTTTTACTGAAAATTATCTGAAAAGAGGAAGTAATTTTGAAGATGATCTGCCAATGTACTCCAAGTCCCTTGACATCACAGGCTCAATTTGTTTTTGGCTCTCTTTCATAACATTAATAGGTAGTGAAGAAGGAATGCTCATTTTAAGCTCAATGTTCAAGTCTGGCAAGCCAACGGTTGAGATCTCATTGTCCAACAAGCAACTACCACTGTCTGATGATTGATCAACAATATCAGAACTATTGGGGTTTGATGGTTGGTTGCAAGGGCTTTTGATTTTAAACCCAGACGATGAAATTTCACCATTAATAAGTACATTACTTTGTGGGTTATGAGAACGAGGCAGATTGAGGCTTAATCTATGATTATTAGGATCAATTCCCATGTTAATTAGCTTTCTCCTTAAATGCGAGTTCCAATAGTTCTTCACTTCATTGTCTGTACGTCCTGGTAATCTCCCAGCAATTAGAGACCACCTAATAGTATGATATCAAACTCAAAAACATTAACAATCAAATAAAGTTTAGAAAAATATGTAGTACTATAAATTAATTTCAATTAATAATGACATTAATTTATCATTCACGTATTTTTTAATTTTTTTATTTGAAATATCCTATAAAAACTATAAAGTAAAAAATATTTATTTATTATGTTTATTAGAATTAAAAATAAAAATCTATAATAAGTGAAAAATATATAGCAAATTAAAAATTTATTTAAAATAAAAATAATCTTATATTATTAATTTATTTTCTATTATTGCACTCATTTATTGATTAAAAAAGTAATTAGATTGAAAAATTAACTTTTTAAAACAATGATTAATAAAAAATTGAAAATTTACCTTTTGATTTACATAACATAACTAAAAAATTACTTATCATTTATATAATTAAAAAATACTTCTCATTCAAAAAATAAACTACTTCTTTAAAATAATCGGATAATTTATTATAAAATGAGATAATTATAATTTATAAAAGTTAATTAATCCATAAACCTTAATTTTTTATAATTTATTTTCAAAGTATTTAAACTTTTATAAATTAGTTTATTTTTTTAATTTTAATTTTATTTTTAATTTTGATTTCAAATTTTGATTTTTTTATCATTATATATAATTAAATTTAATTAAAATTGGTCTTTAACATTTTTATAAAATAAAAAATTAAGAAAAAAAAACTTATAACAACAAAAATAACACTCCAATAATATTGAATGAGTTTAAATGAATAGGTCTAAATGATCATAATTTTATTTGAACAAATTCTAATAAATCATATTCAATATGAAATCATGGGTTAAAAAATTCAATTAATAGTAAAAATATATAAATTGAATACAAGATATGCTATTTTTTTTAATATACGATCTATGGAGTGCTACTAGTGTAGTTTTAAAGGATCATTTTTATTTTATTAGTGTAGCATAATTGATTATTTAATGTTAAAAATAAGATGAATCAAAATTTTATCTTTGACACTCTTGAACTTTAAAAATATTTAAAAAAATTCTATTAAATAATCGGTATATTTAATATCCATTAAAATTGATGGATATCTTTGATGTTATTGAAAAGTCAAGGATATTTATAAAGAAAATGTAAACCTCATTCCATATAAATGCCACTGTAAATACCATTTCATGTTAAATGTAAAGTGAGCGACTCAAGGCATTTTGGCACATTTAGAAGGGAAAGAATGATATGGTTTTTCATAGGAAAATGTTTGATCCTGGGTTAACTTTGATCAGGATTCAACAAGATTAACGATTAGTGATTAAGCCTTTTCACTAACATATCAGCTTTCTTAGTTGATGGAGTATTAATTGTTTGTTTTAGTTGTACGTACTAGTATGTTATTTATGAATTGTGTTAATGAAACCAGGTTGCTCATTGTTATGCTTTACACTTTTTTTTTATTGAATATTAATAAAATCAATACCATGTTGTTACATAATAAAAAATAAAAAAAAGTGAGTGTCATTAATTAGGAAGTTTACATTATCTTAATTCCTCTTCGATGTTAAACAATTTATTTAGCTAGGAGAGTTGATAAATACTTACATTTGTCAGTAAATTATCATTATTTTTCTTTTAAATTCAACATCCCAACATAGAAATTGGTAAAAAAAAACAGTTAATTATATGTTCCTTTATAGATAGGATGGAAATCATTTAACAATATACAAATGTTCTTTTAATATTGCATGTATGAATTTTAAATGGAAGTGAAAGACGAAAAAAAATAATTAAAGCAAAACGCACCGGTTGCCTAGAAGTGCATGAAGTTTAATTATGAGATCTTCTTCATCTTCATCAAAGTTTCCTCTTTTAAGATCTGGCCGAAGATAGTTTATCCATCTCAGCCTACAACTTTTACCGCAGCGAAGCAAGCCTAATTGAATTAAACAAGTTCTTGTCAAAAGCAATATTCAAGAATCCACTTCTTAATTAGCATCAACAAGAAACATTAACAATTTAATTAATAGTTTATGAGGATTTTTTTTTAGAAAATAACATTTATAACATTACTCAAAATTTATAATCATAAAAATAACAATATTAATTATCTTTTCATATATTTTTACAATTAAAAAAAGTTCAATCCAAACATATCACATTGATGAACGTTTTCTGAGTAGACATTGCTTAAGTTAAATTTATTATTTAAACAAATAATACCCTTAAAAGATATAATAACAAAATTAACACCACATTAACTTTAAAATGGTCTAATTAACTGTTGTTCTTAGTGTTGAATGTGTTAGCTTGTGCTTTCTCATTGTAATAAAAATATATACATGGGCTAGATATAAGTGGTATAATTTTGTGGTTACATGTGTAAATTTAAATAGGATATTAGTGAGATTTACAATACAATTCATTAATTTTCATAATTTATCCTATCTTGTCTCACTTAATTTTTTATAAGATGATACTAATTAAGATATTACATTTGTTTTAAATTGACTAAAATGAGACAAGTAAAAATAAAAAAATAATATGGTGAAGTGCCCAAATAGTTACTTTGTTTAGGTCAAAGGTGTTATTTAGTCTATTTTTTTAGATTATTAAAGGATTTTTAAATCTTTTTGTTTGTGAAAAATGTGTTATTTAAATCTATTTATCTATGAAAATGTGTCATGTAAGGACAAAATTAACCTTTCATCCCATTTTTTGATAGATATGTACGTAAAAATTAATATTTAATTAAAAAAATTACTCAAATTTTTAAGGGAAATTTTTTTTTTCTAAACTAAACAAAATTTTTATTGTCTAATATATAAAGTAATATATTAGACAATGAAAATTTAATTTAAGTTTTATCAAAAAATTAGTTAAAAATTTGAGTAATTTTTTAATTAAAAATTAATTCATTGGATATATGTCCATCGAAAAATAAAAATATGTATATTTTCGTGTAATATTCCGTTATATTTAACAAAAAATTGAATAAAAAATTAATCATTATCTGACACATTTTTTGCAAACAAATAGACTTAAAAACATATTTTTTTAAATAAATGGACTAAAAAAACCCTTAAGGTTTAAACAAATGGACTTCCACGATATTTTCTCTTTATAATATAAAAAGTTTAATAAAAAAAATGATAAAACGTTATGTTTTAAGTCAGATACATTAGAGTTATAATTTAAATTAGATAAAATATGATAAGATTATATTTAAATAAAATAAAACAATATTGTATTTTGAGCTCATTAGTAACAATAAATAAAATATGAGATGAAATCAAAAAAATTCCTTTACATATCTAGTTAAAAGTTTCAAGGGTACATCATGTTGCTGTTGTTTTTCTTATATATGTATATGATATTGAATTTATATACCTGCAGCCTGAGGGAGCTTACGCCAACAACCCTCGCCGTGTTTTCGAATATAATTAATGAGTTTTTGATCTTCTTGCCTGGACCAAGCTCCTTTATTTGTGTCTTGTTTGTCACAGCATGGTTTTCTCATTGCAAAGTGATTGTATCAGAAACCCTAAAATGTAATGGGGTTGATAAATAAAGTTTAATTTAGAACGGTTAGAGAGATAAATTGAGAGGCCAAGAACAGAATAGGGTGTAGTGAAGGAGGTGTATATATATAATAAATATTGTTGTGGTTTGTTTGGATTGAAGGAAAAGGAAAATGAAAAGGTTGACTTTGACCGGTGGTTTGGCTATGCGTGATTGCATGGGGGTAATAGAGAAGAAAAAAAGAGACGATTGGTGGGCAGTAGAATGTGAGTGTTTGATAATAAGGTTGTGTTTTAGTTAGCTGTTAGTTAAGTATTAGTCAATGTCTCGTATCCACCAAATATTCACAAAATCACATTCCTCTTCTTTGTTTAATTAATTAGGGCTGCTGCTTCTTCTTTTTTTTTCAATTTTTTTTTTTGTAAATAATAAAATGTAATATTTTATTTTATGTTCAATTTAATGCAATGTCACGCACACATAAATTTACACAGAAATCTATGTACTCATATTATTTATAATATATTATGCATGTGGCAAAGTAACTTCAGGAATGATGACGTTTTTCTTTCTTCAAACTTTTTTTTTTCACATTACACACTATATAATTAATATGGATGTTAATATGGGTGCATTTTGCATTTTTATTATTAAATTTAACCCCAATTTTGAAAAAGAAAAACAAAAGGGACATTGAAACTCAGACAAGTTTGACAAACGGTAAGAAATAATTCATTCGCTTCCAATTGCATAGTATATTTTACGAGTAACAAACAATTTTTCACTTGAAAAGAAATTTTTTTCATTACTTCTTAAGTATTATTAATGTGTTATTTTATACTAATAAAATATATGATAAATACAAATATTTTTATTAATAAAAAGTCATATTTTCGTGCTACTTTAATAAATAATCTAACAATTTGATTGGCTTGTAATACCACCACATTATACTCCAACAATAACAAAATAATTCATCTTTTCAGAATAAATTTACTTGTGGAATATTACTTAGGCCAATTAACCCGCCACATATCGAAGATCTCTATTGGGAATAGGGATCTTCAAATAAATAACGTGGATTTAAATAATATGTTAAATATTATTTTTTATATTTTTAATAATTTTTATATTTTTATTGTAAATGAAAATTTATAAAAATAGTAAGTTAATAATAAATATTTTATATTGAAAAAATTAAAATTTTGATAAAAATAAATAATATTTACGTGAAAGAGAGAAAATAATATATATAACAAAAAATACATAGTTTTTTATATTAAATAACATTAATAGAATATTGTTACAAATTACTTTTAAATAATAACAATAAATTATAAAATTTTATATTTTTAAAATTTAATTCAATATTTTAAATAATTTTTATAAAAATAATTATTGATGTTTTAATAGAATAAGAAAACTAAAGATGAAACATATAATATATAATGCATTATTTATTATTAGTTTAAATTTAAATATAATTAAATTTATAAAAAATTAAAAACATTAAATATTTATATATTTAATAAAATAAGATATATAATTTCTATTCTTCGTCTTATTATATTCGTTCTTACCTTTCGATAATCCTCCTAAGAATTTACACTACTAAAAAAATTAACAAACTTAAGTCTAATGAAATATAAGATAAATATAAATATTTTGCTGAAAAATCATACTTTTTGCCACTTAAATAAATAGTAATTCAATTGGCCTTAAACATATCACATTATTAATAAATAATTGTATCTTTAAAAGGATAAATTATCTATTATTTATGATTAATGTGACATTTTATATCAATAAAATAAAAAATAGATACAAATGGTTTCATAAAAAAAATCAACTTCCTTGCTACTTTACCAAATAATCTAACAATTTAATTTGATAATTTTTGGTATGAACAATTTAGTTTGATTGGTATAGAATAATTCCTCCTTCTTAATTTGAGACCCCGTTACTCAAAACTTTTCAAAAGATGTTTTTAAAAAACATTTTTTATCCGTATGGTTTCTTTTTCTACCAATTTTTATATATTCATCTTATTCATATAATATTTTTTTAAAAATATTTTTTAAATTATAAATAATAATAATAATAATAAATAAAATTTATTTATACCGTGTTTTTAAACATGTAAAAATTATATATATTTATGGTTAGAAAAATAACATATATACACTAAGTAGAGATGAGATTAAAAATATTTATTTATTTATGAATAAGGATTACGCAATGTAATTAAAAAAAATTCAAGAATTAAAAACGACTTTAGTATTAGCCCGCAATTAAGAAAATGTCATAACACTTTTATACATGAAATTTCATTATTAATCTTTAAAAAAAAACATACATAAGATATTGTACAGAATTCTTCTTAAATAAAACAGTTACAATAATTAAATAACGATAGTTTATTGTTATAGCAATAATTGTTATTTGAGCTAATTTTACAACAATATAAAGTTAAAACTTTTAGAAATAATCCTACAATATATTGCTTTTCGAATAGTTTTTATTACTTTAATTAATTAAAAGGAGCAATTTATAGCAAAAATATCCGACAACAATATAAATAATTACGCCAAATCTAAACGATCATATTAGCCGTCACCTCTCATCTTTTTATACCTTTTTTTATAACTTATTTATTGTTTTCGATATGTGATAACAGTAAAGAGAGCTCTCTTTTAATAAAAATTTTTTCTTTATTTCAGTATGTTTATTTTATTTTCTTTGTTTGTTTCTTAAATTTAACAAATTTATAACGTATATTTTTACTTAAATTTTAATTGATTCAAATAAATTAATTTATTTCTCGTATAAACTTGTTATATTTCAATTTTCGTGCACGTATTCGTTTAATTTTAGACATATATATTTTTTAATCTAGTATTATATATTTCATGAGTGTAATTGGATCATCAAATGAATGTCCCACACATTAAAAACAAATTAATAGAGATCAAGATAAAAAATGCACGGGGCTGGTTTGAGACTTTCAAACGTTGACTGATAGCTCTCCTTATCAATAGAGTTTATGAGTAGAGATGAAAAGAGAGTAAGAAATTAAATGCACATGCAGTTACACACAGCTAGCTAGCATTACTATTATATCCAATATTGTGGTCGTCTCTCCTGAAATAACTTTCTCATAAATCATGCTTAATATTTGCAATTTAATTATAAGTTCCTTCACCAATAAAGTCAACCAAATTAATAATAAAGCATGAAACGTTAAGTTTTTTGAGCTTTCATTGACCAATGGAATGCTTCTATTTCCATGGAGCTTCACCTTCACCTCACTAACTTCTTGTGTGTTATTATTAATAATAGTATTTCATATTAAGTATAACATAAGTTACTTATTTTCATAAAAATAATAACAAAAGTCTATTTAGAATTTCATTTCGTAAAATAATGAAATTTCTTTATATCACTTATCTATTTCAAAACTATTCTAACACAAATATATTATTTTATAAAATAAAATATTAAGATTCATTTTTATAAAAATAATAAAATTGTGATGGTTCGTAAAGATTAAAACATGGGAACTTTTTCCTTTAACCCCTTCTATTATACAACCGTGAATGCTTCTGTTTTATGTGTAAGATTAGTCCACCCTTGTACGTATGGTTCATTTCACATAATCCGCATATAATAAAAATCATGATTATTGAGTAATTTAGTTGTGGTTAAGACATATACATATAATATTATTTTAAAATTAAAAAATTATTAATTTTTAAAGTTATTATTATCATGTTAAACACTTTAATTTATGTTATTAAATTTATCATTTGTAAAATCTAAAAAAGTTTTCCCAAAATTGTTATAATTGATTAGGCATGCGACCTCTACAAATGAAAAATTATGATTAATTAAAATTAAATATGTATTAATATTTAATTTTATATAGATATAATTACATATTTGTAAGGATTATAAATGTTGGTTATTTTCGTTAATAAAATATTTGCATGTAATTAACTTATTTTTAAGTTCACTATCAAGTGTATCAAATAAAATCGAAAAAATGTTAAAATTTTAGATAATCATACTTTAGATATATCTATTATAACTATAACATATAGAATTACACAACATACATCAAATAACTCTAACTACAAATAAAATAACCCCAGCTTTAATGTGTAATATATATATATATATATATATATCATGAGGGATAAGGTGAAAAGAAATATAAAAAATGTGACTAAGTGTTGAAATAGAATGGCGAAAAGAAAAAAAGAATAATGATATTTGGATCCAATACAATGAAATTTGAACTTGATTTGTTAACATAACTGGTATTATGATAATGTTATTCATTTTCTCTTATTTGGATCTTAAGCTCTTTTTTTCATTCCCTTTCATTGATTAAATTGAGAAAGCTTAGCTACATTATAACCAAATGAAAGATCTTCTAATTTTAAAAAATATTTTTAGTGAATTGAGAGAAAATTTTAAGAAAAAATCCATGATTTCTAAGTCAATTATAAGAATAATAGTAACACTTCATAGGGAGGAATAATATAATAAGCTAGTTTAAGTTACAGAATTAATGGATAATCACACATATACTTTGAAAATAGTTGTTGTATGAGAGCTAAAATTAAAGGAAGATTAAGACCATATTGAATTAACATTAAACTTTGAGATCATAGCATTGCTAGGCCCTTGAGACAATGCTAAGAAATTCATTTTGTTTTACCTTTGTTTGAGGACTAGTAAATATTAGGTGTAGAGTAGAGTTTGATCATTGTTAATTTATATATATATTTGTACATCAATTCTTACATATTTGTAAATAATTAATGTTTTCTATGCATTTTATGTGTTTATTTTATTTTATATAAGAATTGGGGGATGAAACGAACAAAAAGAAGCAAAAATACGTAATTTAAGCATAAATAAGGAACTTTATCGATCGAGATCGATGGAGAACTCTCAAATGGAAAAGTTGGAACAAAGCACTCAATCAATCGAATTTTGCTCCAAATCGATCAAGAGGTCAGGACAAGAATAACAAGAGTCGTTAGATTGATTGATTTATGTATAAAGAGGGATCTGCTAGAAATACTTAATAATTGTATTTTATTCTATATTACTTAAGGAATATACATGGTACCTTTATATAGGAGGTGTTAGTAAACTAGATGTGCCTAAAGCCCACAACATGATATACATTAAGAGTTCTCCTTAAACTCAAGGTGGATGTGAGATCAGCGTAAGATTGTTAACCAAATTACGAGTGTGTTTCTTAGAAAGTGTCTTGGTGAAGATATCTGCAAGTTGATAATTGGAAGAGACAGGGAAAATCTTGAGAGCATCACGGACAAGATGAGAACGAATAAAGTGATAATCAATCTCGATGTGTTTAGTCCGTTCATGGAAGACATCATTGTGAGCAATATGAATGACACTCTGATTGTCACAATAAAAGGGAGTAGCAGAGAATGTGGACACACTCAAATCCTTAAGGATCCATCGTAGCCAAAGGAGCTCAAATGTGATATCAACAAGAACACGATATTCTACTTCAGTACTAGAATAGGCCACGAAAGTTTGTTTTTTACTTCGCAAAGAAATCAAAAAAGAACCAAGAAGAAAGTAATAACTTATAATGGACCTGCAATCAATAGGATCTCCTACCCAATCAGCATCAGAGAATGCACGGAGTACAAGAGGAGACTGAGTTGAGTAGAAAAGTTCATAGAAGAGATTTCATAGGAAAGATCTAACTACAACGAGAATAATCATTAATAAAAATAATAAAATAACGAGATCCACCAATACTAGTAATAGGAGAAGATCCCCAAACATTAGAATGAATTAATTCAAAAATATTATTAGAGATAGATTCACTATTATTGAAAGGTAAAATTGGTTGTTTTCCTAACTAGCATGAAGTACAATCAAAATTATCTTTGGACATAGAACCCAATAGACCTTTAGAAGCTAATTATTGTACTTGAGTAGATGGGTTATGACTAAGACGAGAATGCCAAAGTGCGAGAGAAGGTAAGAAAGAAATTGTAGTAGCTGCAACAGCAACATAGAAAAGAGCAACAAGTGGAAGATGAAGATTGCCCACGAGAAACATACGCCCAACCCTAGGACCAGTCCCAAGCTCTTGCCCCGTCCTCGGATCCTGCACAATACACCCAGAATAGTAAAAAATAAGGCGATATCCTAGTTCAGCTAATTGTCCCACAGAGCACAAATTATAGGATAGGTTAGGTATATGGAAGACCCTAGGAACAAATAGGTTAGAGGTCAAAACAAAACCTAGAATATTCCCATGCATAGTGGGACCATTAGCTATATGAAAATTAAGAGGATATGATACAGAGTCAAGTTTGGAGAATAAAGATGAGTGATGTGTCATGTGATTACAACAGACAAAATAAAAAAGCCAAGTTTGAGACTTATTAGGCAAAATTGAGAGAGTAGTGGAAAGATTTGTATTACCAGTCATACGAACAGCCTAAGTTATGATCTTTTGTAGTTCAATGAGGGAAAGATTAATAGTGGATCCAGAAGACTGGGACTCAGTTGAAATGGGAGGCATAAGCGGAGTAGGCTCAATATTAGCAACAACAATATTAGATTTGTTGCGACAGAAACAAGTCTCAATGATGTGGTCAAAACGTTGCAATAATTGTAGAACTTCTTGTTGGTCTACTTACGATGATTGCTAGAGCAAGAGGAATCACCTGACTGTTGAGGTTGTTCAATGGTAGGAGTAGAAGCAGTAATAACCAAAACATTAAAGTTATTTTAGGTTTGAAGGGTTGCAAGCTGAGCTTCTTCTCTAACTAACTTGTTTACAACAGTATCAAGAGAAGAAGGAAAACTATAATTGAAAAGCTGACCCCGGATGGTCTCAAAGTCCTTGTGAAGTGACATCAGGAACTCATAGAGATGAAATTGATCTCTAATTGTAGCATATTGCTGAGTATCCTTTAAGTATGCCCAAATTGGATCACAAAGGTCAATTTGGTCCCAAAGAAAGCGAAGCTAATCATAGTAGTCATTGATGGATTGCTTTGGTTCTTGTCAAAGTTGATGCAATTCAAATACTAACTGATATTTTATAGATCCGTGAGTAGTGGAGTACCTTTTAGCTAACATATCCTATGCTGATTTTGCATCATCAAAGTTGTCTAATAGATTGGAGATGGAAGGAATGAAAGTATTCTGAATCCTTGTAAGGATCACGTGGTTATGACTATCTCATTCAATCATGCAACCAAGATAGGCAGCATCTTCTTCACTTGCTCTTTTGACATGAATGGTAATTGCATCAATACAGTAATGCCAAAGCATGTGATCCTTAAGAAAACTGCGCATAACTTGAGACCTAATTCTTGGTCCCCTCTAATACAGTATTGATGAGGCAAGGAAGAAAAATATATTTTTTATCCATTTAGAAACATAATATACAAAAACGAGGTCTACACAAAAAATTGGGTAAGGAGAACCTGATATGCAAAAAGTCAACCCTATAGAAAGTCAATGGTCAACAATCAACTATGGTCAATGATGTTGTCATTTGCACGTGGTGATGACATCATCCCTAGGTGACGTGATGATGACATCAGCCCTAGATGACGTGGTAGTGTGCCACACTGATGACGTTAGCAAAACATGGGGGTAGCGCGTGAGGCGCGTGAGGAAGAGGCATTGTTCTTGTGTGTGGCTCATGAGGAAGAGGTGTTGTTCTTGTGTGTGGCTCGTGAGGGCACGTGCTGACACTGATGGTTATGAGACTTCCACGGTTGTGTAGCTTGGGGCGAGTCTATCATTGTTGTACTTGTAAAAATGTTATCGGAGCAAGATGTACGCCGGAGTGTGGTTTATGTGGGCAACATGTGTTGACATCGATGGTTGTGAGACTTCCACGGTTATGTAGATCAGGGCGATCCGATCACTATGATATCTGTAAAATGGTTATCAGAGCAAGATGCATGACGGAGACGGTGATTGCAGTGGTCTATGTGGTGCGGGACTCCTCAACAATAGCAACTGTAGGTCCGGAACCCAAGGACAACGGATGAAAGACGTTAAAGGTTCAACGGTGAGTGACTGTAACAGATGTTGTGATGGTAGAAGCAATAAGAGTAGAGTAACATCAAAAGAGATAAGACTAGTAAAAAAAAGGTTAGAGCAATGACTCTGATACCATGTTAGAAATACTTAACAATTGTATTCTTCTATATTATTTAAGTAATATACATGGTACTTTTATATAGGAGTTAAAAATAAACTAAATGTAACTAAAGCTCATAATATGATATACATTAACAGATATACATTAACAGAAATGAATAAAATACCTAATCGTACTCATGATATTTCCTTGTTCCCAAAATCTTCTTGTATATTTTCATGTCATAAAATGTTTTTAATCTAATTTTTATTACTTAATCACTAATAATGATTTTTAAGCATTTTCATAAATTTACATCATATCTCGTAACTACACTGCTAAAAATAATAGATTGGTCACTAATTATCCTCTTATATGGGCATGTCAAGTCAACTCGGATATTTATTTATTTATTTGGAAAAATGAGTGGTTAGTTTTAAGTTTTAGGAAAACAGTGTTGGATATGGTTTTAATAATCCTTCTGTATAATCAGGCGTATAATTAATTTTTTTGTGATATGTACCATCAATGTTTTTTTTCTTTTCTTCTTCTTTTTTTTTTTTTAATAGCTAAACGATAACTGGATACGGAAAACCGAACAAGCCTTTATCACTCTAGTCGAACATGACCGGTGTACCAACAATAATTCAAGCTGCATTAGAACAAATTTCCTACCAAACTCTAATGATGTTTTTTTTTTTTGCATGTTGAGTTCTTATTGGTGAATCTTACACAATGATAGTGTTGAAGAATACAAATAAATGTTAGGCAAACTTTAAATTTTTGGAAGGTGAAATAGTTATTTATTTATATTTTTTTAATATTTATTTTGTCTTTATAATGATATATCATTTGAATTTTTTATAAATAATTTTTATTATATACTTAAGAGGTTTTTCAAACTTGAAAATGTAATTCATATTATAAACTATCACATCTTAAGAATTTATTTTTTTAATACTAAATAGAAGTATTATGCATCAATTTTTTTAAAAAATTTAAAATTATAAGTATATCTAGTATTCATTTAGCTTATCAAAAGTAAAAAATTTAATTGAAATTAAAAATAATCATAAGTATTAGATATCAAGAATTTACTTCTTTAATATTATATAGAAGTATTCATCAATTTTTATAAAAATTTAAATATATAGAAAATATCTGGTATTCATTTATACTCTTTTTTGTAGAACTTAGACAACTACGTAATGGTGGCCATATGTGACGACAAAAAAAATTACTTAACAAAAGGTGGAAAGTGACTCTAAAAACCATTAAATTCAACAATTCAATCTACGAAAAATTCGTAAAGATCTTAACAGCTAAAATGGCATTCACATAAAATACAAGCTATTGTCATAATAGACTGATTAGATGGTCGCTTTAAGCTCACTCAATATTTTGCAGCACCTATATTATATTTTAAAAATAACTAATCAGAATAAAAATTATTTGTTTTAAAAATATACATTATGTATTTATACGTGATGACACAATTTTTTTATTATCACACAAATAATACATAAATTATTTATTTTATACTTATAAATAATTACATGTTAATGTTTTTGTTGTATGATAAAATTCTCATTAATTAATATTATTTGTAAAAATAAGAATTAACATTTTAATAATCAGTAGTAAAAAAAAGAGCAATTATTGACTTTAGTTTTATTACCTAAGAAAACAGCTTAGATTTCCTTAATGATTAAATCAACTTATCTAAATTCTTCAATAATCTCAATTTTTCTCACTTAATTGAAATTATATAAAATAAGAACAAATAAACATTGTAAAAACATATATTCTAAATTTTTTTTGTATAAACATCTCTTCCTCTTTTTAAATTTCAAAACTTGTCATACTTATACGTTTGGTTTATTCCTACTTTAGATATAAACATTCTAATCTTGTAGAAAATAATCAAACATTTATTTTAAAATTTGTTTAAAAAGCATGCCCAAAATAAAGTTATAATTCATCGTCAAATTACTATACAGAAAACGTAACTTTTACATCATTGCTTATTCAATATTTATTATTTATATTTCAAAAAAAAAAACATTTAATATCATTAATAAATTCTCATCAGCCATTAAAATTTGAATTTATGAAAAAGATGTATAACCTCATTTTCACGTTTCGTCTTAGGCCATAAAATCCCTTGAGCCACTCCTGAAAAACATTTTAAGTTTCCAGTTGGCTGGTCCTCAAAGTAAATGATAAGAAGTTGAAATCAAGATGAGCGTTTCCTTTTCTATCATATAATAATGAATATATTACCACTATGAAATGCTCAACAATATAACATCTACCTTTCAATGATTACAAAAGAATGATAAATTTGAATGTATAGACAGACGTACATAAACTTGAGAAAAATCATGTTATTATTAGCTATACTTATGTACAAAACCGTTATTATGATGGACGGTTGCAGAGCACTGAAGATTCTTAATTCCGTTTCTTCTGAGAGAATGTGGGTTTACTCCTGCCTTGTGAGCTGCAATTACACCAATTGCTTCCCAATAGTTTGAGACCCTGACCTGCACGTGAAGTTCAATTTTATTCATAAATTTACTTTCTGCAAAGATTGATTGTTCAGGATTCTCTGAGGTAGAAAACTTTAAGGGTGAATATATACTTTTAACACCTGTGCTGGTTGTAAAAAAAAAATACCAAACTTTAAACAGTTAAAAAATTACTACAAAATATTCAACTGTTGTTACACAAGTACCATCGGCATTAGTTTGTTTAAAAAAACTAATGGAACCATTTTAATTATACTAGTACTTGTGTAACTTTTATCAGTTAGTTTTTGACAACCTTTTACGGGATCTGATAATTATGTTAAAACATTACAACATCAAAAGTTTACTGGTAGTTTTGTTACGGTTTAAAGCTTAGTAATACTTTTGTAAGAACCATTATAGTTCAGTGCTAAAATAATCTGTATACAGGAAAATCATAAACTGTTATAAATTTTCAGTCTCTAGGTAGATTTTAACTCTGAGCTAAGTTACAGTAGCAAATGAAGAGTCAATGATTCATGCATAGAAAGCTCCAGAAACTTATAATATTAGAGAGTAGTATCAGCATTAATTTAAGGAAAGATGTAATTTTACCTTCACTCTAATAATCTTATAATCTTATTACTATTCTGTTTGTCATTTCTAAGAGAGTTTATAATTTCAAACATTCAAATAAAACATATCTAACCTTAAGATATATTACCTGTCACTTCTCTATTGGTTATATTTTGATTTCAAATTAAAGAAATATATTAATACTAAAGCACTTGACATTCAATAATAAAATGAATAGTGAGAATTAATGACACGTCAAAGTAATTCTTAGTTGCTACAGATACTTAACCATTTATTTGATTGGATGTGTAAAATTACAAAGTAAAATAAGTCATACATAAAAATAATTTTCTATTTAATTCAGAATTGTACGTTGTTCTAATGTGTAACGCACGTAATGATAACTAGTTTGAAGGAAAAATACGAACTAAGATCAATGAGAATTTGAGGCAAAAAGACTTATCCTCTTGAAAATTGCTTAAAAAAGAAAATAGATGTAGAGATCATACCACATCAATGCCAAGGACATCGGGTGTATCACTGAGAACTGTATCATTTTCCTCCACAGCAATTATAAGAGGCTGCAAACAGAACCATATTAGAGATAATGAGAACTATCAGGTAGCAGCTAAACAGCTTTCCGTGTAGATCTTCCATTCCGATTCAATTGGAAATTATAACTTTAAAAGGTAGACAAAATTTAAAAGATGATCCTTCAAAGCATTTTTTACCTTTCTTTTGCTTCGTGCAAAAGCAAGAGCACCATCTCCTCCACAAGCATCTATTGGAAGGATAACACTATCAACATCACTTGCCAATATGCAACCTTTCTCAATAGAAATGGAATCCCTTACTGAATATTGCGGTGCGATACTTAGACCAGCGAGTACACATGGCAAGAATGTATATCCTAACTATTGCAGAAGTAAACATAATCAGCCTTGAAAATTTGAAGAAAAGTTTGGAAATAAAGGTTTCGGAAGAACATAATAGATAGGAAGAAACCAATATTCATTCCACGTCAATCATAGACCAAGCTATAACTAGCACTCACAGAGGAACATTTACATAAGTAATTAAAATTTAGATTTCGAGCAATAAAACTTAATCCCCAGGCATTGAAAATTAGAATACAACTTAAAAATTGATGAAACATAAAATCCTTAAATATTGAACTCCCATAGATTATCTAAATTTATTTATCTTCAAAATATTTAAACAGTTGACATTTATAAATATTTCAAAAATTGGATGCTTACTCCCTCACAAAGGATGGCTCCATACATAAAGTATGACCAAAAACACTATAAGCCTGGTGATGAAATATCACATAGCTTACTCTGAAACATTCTAGGCCATGAATCTTAACCATTGCACGGGGAAAAAGAAAAATAAATGACACATTCTGCTTATTATGATTATCAGGAAAGGTTACCAACCTCCTCAGCAGCTGATTTAGGACAAAGAGACTTGCTTAAGGGAGGGGGAGAAATAGCTGGAGCATGTGCACAAGGAATACAAAACTCCCTTACAACTAAATGGCTGATAACTGCCTCCACTCCTGCCAATAGGTCAATGCCCTGCAGAGTAAAATTTGTATGGGAAGATTGTTATATGAATATTGTGGAACCAAATGTGCGAATAAACCAACAATTTTTGACCTATCATAGAAGAAAAAACTTCAACAGATGCCAAAATATATCTAATACTAATTAAATGAGTAAACATGAATTAATTCAGGTGTAAAGTTATGTACTGATTTCTGAAATCAAATGCATTCTCTATGGTTGCTTTTAGTTTAGGTTTTTTTTGGTGCTTTTCTAGAAAATGGCTTTAGAAGAGAGACAAAAAAAAGGCTTTATGAAAGCACATTCTGTGCTTTCTAAACCCTGAAAAGCAAATACAAACATAAGGTTAAAATCTTAATGGAGGAAGAACAGTAACTTGAACAACGCAATCTAGAAAATACTGAGGCACTGATGCCTTATCCGTGAAATTAGGAGCCATTTGAAATAAGATTCCTTGGTCAAAACAAAAAACAAAAAGAAATATGATTCAAGTAGCAAGGAAAAGGTATTGGTTTAAAAGTTAGAAAGTCATTTCTTACAGCTGAAATTCACTCAATACAATGAGGAAGACAATTAACCATATCCAGTAGGAAAATGAAATATGAAAAATTAACAAACTAAGAAAGGACTTGAAACATTAGTATCTTTCTATTATTCCCAAATTCACATATACCAATATTATACAATCAATTTCAACACTATGCACCAGTTACCAACTCACCATGCTCGAATCATATAATGCACAAGAATAGTTAAGCTCAAACAAAAAGTATCCTTATGTGTACTTTTGCAAGTAGAATGACAATGAATGCATTGACATACCTTCCCCTGCCTATATTCATCTGTTTCTTGAAGATCATCATCTGGGAAACGCCCAACAACTGCAACAGCATCCACTCCTGAATTAACTAAAGTCTGTACAGATCTCAGTAATGTCTTTTGGTTCTCAATTGTCCCTGTTGATTGCCCACTCTTTTGATCAACCCACAGTTTCACCTATAAACTTCATATTAATCAATTCCTTGAATTGATAGGAATATTCCTCAACTGGCATTTCAAAATTATCAAAAGAAATAGATGTAACCAAGCTTTTTGCAGCTATGTAGAAGTTGCATTAGGAGTTCTCGGAATTAATGCAAGGAATCATACAGGTCAACATGTTATATGTGCCAGTATAGCTAAAAAAATTCAATAGCAGGTTCACCAATGATTTGTCATAGGCACAATTCATTTCCTATAATCTTTCATGAAAGTTAAATACCATATGTCAATCTACATCACAAAAACAAAATGTTAAGAAAAAACTTGCTCATCTGTCTCTTACTGTTCAATTAACGGACTGTTTAGACAATGCAGTACTATTAATTGTTTTAAACATGTTGAATCATCATAACTTTATATAGAAACCGTTAATAAAGTAGGTTTAAGTCCATAATTAATATGACATCCTCGATTCGATATTTAGATGGGAGTGATTATTATGTTTTAGTATATATATCTAAGAAGTGGCTGATTCTATGACTAAGAAAAAAGATTCAATTCCAAACTACCTTGTCAATTAAAAGTACAAAAAGGGTACCTCTAAAGGGGTTTCAGTTACAACACATTCCACAACAGGCAACCCAAGGGAAGCGCACGCAGCATCAGCCACTTGCAAATGCCGAATCTTAAGATCTTCCTCTATTCCAGCATCAAGAACCAATCCCACCTGCTCCACATCAGATATTGTAACACATGAACAAAATGCTCAACTTGAATTTAGCAAGAAAAAAGAATACTTTACTTCAAATTCAATTGAGTCAAAGCATGCTAAAAAAAAGATAAAAAAAGGGAGCTTTAACATAAGCAAAAGAAACACACCAAATACACACCCTATTTTGATGCACAGGCTGTATCGCCCACAACCCTTCAGCAAACCGGTCAAGAGCATAACCTTCAACGTATAACACATTTGGCATTGGCCAGTAAAGCATTGCAGCATTGAGCACCTAAAGCAAATAATACATAAGCGACATGTAGGATTCAAATTCCAAAGCAGGTATATGAATTGACTATACCACCTTCATCCCAAAACTTGAATCCCCAAAATACGTAAATGTTCAATAGGTAAGAGATTAAAAAGAAAAATACATTGGGGTGGGTGATGAGGCAATCCACAACAGAAGATAGAGCGCGGGCAACTGGCAAAGCATCACCGGCGTATCCACCAATTGAAGCACCTATACCGGTTGGGACTATCATTACGCTTGTATAGTCTTTCTTAAACTGCACATCCAAACAGACCCACAACAGTAGAAATGTAAAGAACTGAATAGTTTTTTATCCATTTTTTTCAATATCTATTTCTGTCAAATTCAAATAATAAGTTTGTTCGAATTCAGCACAGAAACTGTAAACGAAATTGATTTGAGTGGGAACAAACTGACCTTGTTCGAATTGAAGGCGAAGCATGAAATGCTAGTCCTAGTGTTTGGTCTGGTTTTGGTGAGATTTGGAGTTTGAGCAGCAAACGAGGGAACCGGAAAGACGAGATGGACTGCCATTTCTGGCTGGCGGAGATCTTCTCCGTTTGATGTGCCCTCGACGAAGATAAAAATGAAGAGTATATCGCGACGTTTAACGGTGTAAAACGTTCTTCATCAAAGCAATATTTTAGGAAAATATGTATTTCCACTTAATTACAATAATGTCCATTAATGCACTGCAAGTAGGAACGGAAGCGAGAGCGCCCATAATCATAACTGTTCACCATATCTATTTTGAATAGATTTGAATAATAAGTAATATTCTTTTAATAGTTTAAATACACTTTTTATTTTTAACATTTATTACAAATATATTTAATTTAAAAAATTAAAATATTAATATAATATTTATCATATTATATTATTTAAATTATATTTTTTTATGTGTTTTAATATTAAAAATATATTTATATTTATATTTATATTTATATGTATATAAAAATAATAATATATATTCTATTTTAATTAATCACAATTTTAATATTTCAATACCATTCATAAAAAAACCATTAAATTTATACAAATAATCATCTAAGTTATCTAAAGTAGGAGAAATTGAAAAAACCCTGAATCTACTAAAAATGAAATAAGTGTATTTGATTTTTCACTTCAATTTTCTAATTCATGTATCATCCATTAGTTTCCAAGCAACCAAATGTTAAAAAGAAAAAATAACAAAGCGAACTTAAGAAGCTGGAGCAAGCTCGTCCAACGGTACCAAAGGTTGAACAACTCCCCACTTCTTGACATTATTATTGTGAGGAGATAAGCCTCGTTATTTTTTTGCGAAATCTGATATCAGTGACGAACAACGATGGCACCGATGTGAGCGAAAGAGGTGATTAAGAATGAGTTTGAACTTGAATTATTTTACGTATAAGGATAAAGTATTTTGGGTTATGAAAGAGGAGAAGGAAATAAAGAGGGACGAAACAAGACAATATCTTAGTAATATTTTTTAGGGGATGAAAAGTAAAATAATATGAATAATTATATCATAGGAGAAAAATTAATAACACAATCAACCTTAATATTACTCAAAATATTTATAGAGTTAAAATATAAAAAGAATTTTTTAAAAATAAGTTTAAAATTTAATTTTAAAGCAAAAAAGTCGAAAACTATTTTGTGTAAAGTTTTAGCCTAAAATGAAACTCTTAAGAGAAGTAACTCATTTCAAGTATACCAAATTTTCTCTCTATATTTTTCAATTTTGAATTTACTCGCACATCTAACAATCTACCTTAAATACTTGTTTAATCGAGTATCCATACTCCATCATGATTACAATTATGTTAATAAAAGTCCAAAGAACACACGATAACTTAATCACATCTTAAAAGTTCATAAAATATAGAACGCAATTATGATCCAACATAAATCTCACAATTTAGTCGGGCTTAGGTCACGTGTATTGTCTATATAGGTTCACTTTTAACTTAAAATATACCTTATTTATTCTCATATATTGCAAATTGAGACCCAAGCTTTCATAACACTTCTAACTTAAAGATGCAACTTATTTATTCTCATATATTGCAAACTAAGACCCAGGTTTTCATATCACTTCTAACTTAAAGATGCACCTTATTTACTCTCATATATTGCAAACAGAGACCTTGGTTTTCATATCACTTGTTCGATTTATGATTCTAATCAAAAAAATTAACTTATTAAAAATAACATATTTCAATTATTTATTTAATTTGTTCTCGATATTTTATACATACATGGAGCACACTTAACAAAAATTTAAAATTAATTATTAAACAACGTCCATTATTTAAAAAAAAATTGAAATTGTAAA
Source organism: Hippophae gyantsensis (assembly GCA_030763125.1). NCBI lineage: Eukaryota > Viridiplantae > Streptophyta > Magnoliopsida > Rosales > Elaeagnaceae > Hippophae > Hippophae gyantsensis. The sequence continues at coordinate 6,049,986 of CM061032.1, forward strand.
TTAAATTTTAAAGTTAAGAAATTAAAATGGTTGTTGGACTTAAATTAAAGTGGGAAGAGTTTTTAATTCTCATGTAGAAATAGTTTGCTACCACTACACAAGGGAATAAAATTGTCCTATCTAGCAAGAAGCATATTGATCCATCCAATTATAAAATCTGAGCTGATGCGTTGAATTAATCATTAATTATTTTATTGGGCACACACCAAACGGGTGGCAAAAGCAAAGGGTAAAATACTTTGAAGCTTTTTATTTTAATAAATATTTAATTAAATCAGTTTTTCCAATTCATTCTTCATTCTTTTTTTTATTTATTTTTTTAAGAAAAATCTCATAAAAAGAGAATTAGTATTACATTAATTGGTATGTTCATTGTTATTTACGTCTTTTTATTCTTATTGCTTGTTTTCATAATTCTCGCTATTATTCTCTTCAAAACCATGCGTATTCTATATTACAAATAAATCTTAGTCATCCGCAAGCCCAAACTCCTTTTTGCAATTGAGCAAAAGTAGAGATGTAGCTAAATACTGTATAACGGAGCTAAGCTTAGGTGCGCTCCACATACATACAAAGTAACTTTTGCTTTTGCTGGTTTAATAATATTGGTTTGGATTGAATTAGCAGAAAAGGTACATCTAATGATGCTTCAAATAAAATTAACCTGTTATAATGATAGCCATGAGATGGATTTGCCAAAGTCAAACATGTGCTGATTGTGTTGAAACTATGAATGTTCTTTCCCTGTAAGAGTCCGGTTTTCTCCTATTTTATATTATTATGTTTTTCAAACTTAATTGTTAATTTTAGAAAGAAAAAAAGAAAAAAAAATACATTAATATATGTTACAACAATTTTAAAATATAACTTCATGAAAAAATATGCTAACTTTTTAAAAAATAGAACGTATGTTCTTATATTAATATTATTTTTCTCTCTCTTATAATAGCATCACCTTTCATATTAATTGATAATTCATTTATGATAAAACCGGATTTATGTATTTTAATATTGTAATTTTTTTTGGTATAAGATACTTGTAATTGTGTATAATCTATGCTAATTAGGATTGTTTAGCGAATCGAAACCGTTGATTTTATACTCATTCGATCCAATCTGATCATTCGTTCGGATTGAAACATCTTAATTCGCAATCGATCCGATCACCTTTCACATCCGATCAATCTGATCCATAAACTATTTGGATGGCATCCGATCAATCTGATCCATAAACTATTTGGATGACATTCGATCAATCCGATCAATAAACTTAATTAACTCTATTTTTCGTATTTTTAAATAAAATTTTTAAATTTTCACATAAATCATAACATAAAATTATTTGACTTAAAAGAAATATTAAAAATCAAATAAATACATATTAATTACATATATATATATAATTAATTTCGGTCGGATCAGATGAATCATAGTAAAATCCATCATCAGATCCGCACTTAACGAATGGAAAAAATTTCCATCCAATCTAACCATCGGATTGAATCAGATGATCGGATTTTTTGCACACCCCTAATGCTAACTGAACTACTTTTATTCCCTTCGCATATTCCTTCCTCCTCTTACAATATTATATATATGTGTGTTAAATGAAATAAATTAGTTCGATTAACTTAAACCCAACTCATTTTAATTGAGTTATAGCTAAACTTAATTCATTTGATTTTAAAATGAGTTGAAATGAACTAAGTTTATTTATATTTGAGTTCAACTAGACAATTAATGAGCGACTCATTTAAAATTTATACTATAATAAAATATGAATAATCTCAAATAAAATTAGCATAACTTTCTATATAAATTTTAAAATTATAAATAGTATATGTTTTTAGAAACTTGACATACAAAGTTTTTTAATGGTATATAAAATTAATCATATAATTTTTTTAATTTAGTACTAATTATATTTCGATAATGAGTCAATAATATTTAACAAAATCTGAATAATTTTTAGTAAAATTAGCATAACTTTCTATCAAAAATTCAAAATCATAAATCTTAAAATTTCTTAGAAACTAGACTTCTAGAAATTTGTTAATAGTATAAGAAATGACTCGTAATATTTTTAAAATTAGTATAGTTTAGATTTAAAAAATGAGCTAAAAATGTTCTACCTAATCTGAAGAATAATTAGTACAATGAACATAACTTTTTATAAAAATCTCGAAATTACAAACCGTGAAAAATTTAAAAATTAAATTTTTAAATTTTTTTAATGATATATGAAATGATTTATAATATTTTATTAATTAGTACAATTTATGTTTTAAAAGACGAGTAAAAAATATTCTAGTGAATTTGAATAATCATTAGTAAATTGCATATAACTTTTTATAGAAACTCAAAATCATAAATTTAAAATTTCTTAGAAACTAAACTTCTAAATATCTCTAATTATTTATGAAATGAATCATATTATATTTTGGGAATTATTATAGTTATATTTTCCAAATATTTAATAGAATTTAAATAATATTCAATAAATGAGCATAATTTCTCTAGAAGACTTTAAAAGTAATATTTCTTATAAAATAAATTATTTGATATTTTCAATGATATATGATTTTTTTAATTCAACATGTCTTTGTCAATGTACTTTTGAACATAATTGATTAACTTTAAATTAACTGAGTTAAAATTAATAGCTCGTTTGATATCTTTACTTACATGTAACATTTTCATCTTTGAAAATAAAATGTCGATCTATCATTTTTCTATCAAAATTACTCTTTATTCTTACCAAGCAAAATGAGGTAGAGATTTTTAAAGCCGCCATTACTAGTATAAGTAAATTACAAATAAATTTCTCAAGTAAGATTAGAGCCACATTTTCATCTTTTGTGAAACATGAAAGTGTTTCTAGGCAATGTTTCATTTTTTATGTTTTAAACAAATTCTTCATGCTTATTTTTTGCATCGTCTAGTTTGTGTCTATAAGCTTTAACCTCAGCCACAAGCTTCCCTTCTATTTCCCTAGCCACCTCAAACTATCTTGTTTATAACATGAAACAATTTATCCTCTTTATCAATGACTTCACCTTCCTACTTATTAGCCTTTGTAAGTAACATAACATTCTTGGCATGTGTAGAGGCATGACTCTTTTTTTTTCATCCTTGAGCTTTTCAACACTACAAATTCTATTAAGCTCGTGCATAGTCCTAAACTATATATATACGAGTAAAGACAAAAGAATCGAGAAAAATAAAAGAGTTGAGCAAATATGTGAATGTATAAAAAAAGGCTCGAGTAAAATAAAAGTTCAAGGTGCTACTTACCTGAAAAATAAACCTACTCACTACCATGGAAGGATCTACATTCTCATGGAATCGAGTTATTTATACTGAGCCATATATGGAAGGTTATTGATATAATGGTCCAATCTATCTAGAGTCATACCCTTATAGAGTGCCACATTTTCAACCTATGTGATTAAGTCATTACTGATACCTTTTCCTCTCATTGAGTCTTTTGTAGTTAAGGGAATTGTTAGTTGGATCGAAGACATAGGAATAGGAATCTGATGGATTGGAGAGGCTTGTAAAGGATCAACCACAAACCCTAAATTTTAATGAGGAAGAATGGATGTAACAATGGGCTCATCAATGATGCTTGTATGACTTTTCTTCCTTGCTTAGGCTGGAGCAATCTCTGTGTTGGAACTTTTGCTCCTCTTTTTTTCCTTTTGAGAACCTCGAGCCTTATGAAGGACACACACCCTGCTTTGAGCCATTGCCTTTTTGAATACTTTTGTTCTTTAATCGAGATAACAAAGTATCTGTATCAAACTCTATTACTGCAAAATAGAAAAATAAAGAGTTAGAATATTAACGATTAACTACTCTTAAGGTAAATAAAAGCACGAGCTCATTCATCACCATCATCAAGCACAACTTCAAATCTACCCCTAAAATCATTGGGTAGGATCCTGCATCGAGCTGATACTCGATGCTTATGAATTATTCTTATTGGAAGTTCTATTGAACTAGGTCTCAATTTCCCTAAGGCTACCAAGCGCAGTGTGTTCAATAGTTCCCTCTAAAGGGTGGACTTGAGTAAATAATCCTGAATATTAGCAAGCCTTTGCTTTACTCTGAGCTTAAATTTGTTAAATAAGAAACCATATTTTTTATCACAAGCTTTGTGTCAGCCCAAGAGCTTCTGATGAGCCTCTCATTACTATCAACCATATCCCATCAACCAAAAACGTAGAAAAAATATTGTTTCTATTTCTTTTCATTCTTGGGGAGAATAATATTAATGCCTTGGTCTTGTTTAGCTGACATATAGACCTTTATCAAGTGGGTAGGAATTTGTTTCAACATATATGCATCATTGAACTCAAGCATATCCATATACAAGGAAAGCCTTAGTCTGAGTCGTTGAGCCTTATCATGAATGGCTATCCAACCCTCAAACGAAGTTGCACTATCCAAAGTGTTTGGATTGCAAATCATTATATCAATCAAGAAGGGTATACTATAAATTTTCCTAAGTCTTTCCTCATCCCATGGAGTTAAGCCAATGTGAGGCTCTTTGGCACTCCAACCCTTGGTGTGACCTATTTACTCCTTGGTCCTTCTTTTTCAAACTTTCTTCCTCCATTCCCTTGGAAAAAATATTTGGGTTTAAGGAACACTAAGTCTGAATGTAGGAGTGGCTTAAGGTTGGGCTATTGATATGGTTAAGTCTTAGGTATCTCCTCGTCTTTAGATGATGTGTTTTCCTTAGTTGTTGAGCCCAAACTTACACTTTCTTCTTGACTAGATTAAGAAGGCTACAAAGGACTTTCCTAAGAAGATAAGGCCAACGAATTAGAACCACCTGTTGCCCCAAGCGATGTTTCTCAATATGAGTTTGCTACATAGAAGGAAAAACAGAACAAAAGAAACTAAGGATCAAAGAAATAAGGAGTTACTTAAAAGTTAGAGTTTTCAGAAAGAGCTTGAATAAGAGTTAAGAACTGACTTAAAAGAAATGAATTGATTTGGCATGAAGACAAATCTAGAAAACCGAGCAAGTAATCAAAATGATGAGCATATAAATTTATTACCCAAGTAGAAAAATGATAAAGCATGAGGTTTAGCGACAAAGCATGTTTTGGGAAAATTTGAGTTTGACTTTTTGAAAATTATGAAGCTAAATGCTTTGCTTCCTTCTTATATAGAAATGCAAAATTTCTCTCTCCAATTAATTGATAAGCATTTATTAGGGCGTGCAAAGTCATTTCAGATTCAAGGTCTTTTCGACTAACCAATTTTCTACTCTTTCACCTCAATTGAAAAACAAAACTACAAGTGTAGGGGGATTTGATGTTTGAGCATAAAGTTCGATCTTTAGCCTGACCCTTGAAGTGCCCCGATCTATGATGTACCAAGACTTCAAACTGTACCCGTGCCTAGAGTGATCAATATCACTAGCATCTTTACCAGCCCAAAACATTCTTTGTCATTGAAGGACTGACCACTTATTCGGTCTATCAATATGGTTGAGCTTAAGGGTGTCCATAAACCGGAGTGGATCGGACCAAACCGAACGATTTTACTAATCAAACGGTCCGGTCTGGTTTGTATTAATTTTAAACCGTTCGAACCGGACCAGAACGGTTTAATAATATATTAAAAATTTCACATTATTCTTCATTAAATTATAAAAAAATCCAACCAAACTGGGAACCAAATCGAACCGAACCGTTTTATAAGTCAAACGGTCCGATCCGATTAATTTTTTTTAAGCAAAACCCGACCGGATTGGACCTTGGACACCCCTAGTTGAGCCTAAGTCGATTTATGCATTTACTATTGTACCCCCTTTGTACGTTATGATGTGTACTCCATAAATAATCGATATGTGTACATATAATATCTTATATATATGAACCTCATATCATATCACAATAATTTCACACTCATTTTACGACTTTTCTCTAGTTTCTCTCTCTAAAATTGAATCATCCCCAATATTTAAATATAATTAATTAAAAAAGATATAATTAACAATTCATATATTTTTATTTAACATTAATAAAAATAATTGTCGTAATATTATTACCTATATATAAAACTTTACCATTAACAAGAAATACAAATTATAAATTTACATGATTGCTTATCTAATGAGTTTTTTCACATTAGATAATTCTCGGTGTCGTGAAGATGATATTCTGATTCTGTTGATTGTTTAGAAAAGATTACTTCCATAAATTTTCACTGTTTTTATCATTTAGAAAGGACAATGTTGTAACTGATTTTATAACCTATAGGTAATGTTGGGATTGTGATGCTCTATCATTCCTTAATATTTTTATTTTTTTGAATATTAACATGTTTAATTATATGTTTTATTGATGAATGATTTACGTATTATCATTTTAATAATATTTGTAGTTGATGTAATAAATAAAAATATCAATATAATTAAGATGTTTATATTTTTGAAGTTCATTAATTGAAATCTTTCTTATAATAGATATGTATCCTGTTTTTAAAATTATTTTTTAATTTTTTTAATTTTTTAATATATAATACTGTTATAATATTATTATTATAAAAATATTTGAATTATATTTTACATTTTAATAATTTTAATATTATTATCAAATAAAAAAATTATTATTAATAAAAAATAATTATTATAATTTTATTAATTTAAATTATGATAATAATATTATCTTATAACTAGCGATTATTTTTAAGAAATACTTTATCTTCCTTCGCAATAAACATCTGGTTTTTTATTCAATATTTTATTTTGACAACTTTTTATTGAATCATATAATCATTAATTTGAATGTAAACGTAACTGTAAAGTTATATATATTCTTTACTTTTCATTTAAGAATATATTGCAGAACACTATACACTAGTAGAATGTTTATTAACAAAGACATAAAGAGTAGATGGGGGAGTCATTATTATTTTTAATACTTATTTTTTAAAAATATAATGAAAAAAATAAGAGCCGATAAAATTAAAGAGTCGTTGTCATTGATGGTTCATACTTTCTATTGGTATTGATTCATTTTGGCAATTTCATAATGTATAATAAGTAAATAAGTTTTTTTATAGTTCAATTTTTAGAGTTGATATAAAATATTATTAAATTTTAATTTATTATTTTTATATTAGAAATTTTAAAAATATTATAAAAATATCATTAATTGATTGATGTAAATGATATTTTTATAACATTTAAATTTAAATTTATTATTTTTATATTATTAAACTTTAAAAATATTATAAAAATAACGTGAATAATATTTTAAATTTTAATTTATTATTTTTATATTATTAAATTTTAAAAATATTATAAAATATCATTAATTGATTGAAGTGATGATATTTTTATAATATTTAAACTTTAATTTATTATTTTTATATTATTAATTTTTAAAAATATTATAAAAATATCATTTATTGATTGAGGTGGATGATATTTTTATAACATTTAAACTTTAATTTATTATTTTTATATTATTAAACTTTAAAAATATTATAAAAATATCATTAATTGATTGATTTAGATGATATTTTTATAAAATTTTACAAAATTTATTGAAATTAAAAAAATAACATTAATGAAAGTAACACATCAAAATTCGATTGTATATTTATAACAATCTTTAAAATTTAATAATAAAAAAATCTATTTACTCATATATAATTATAAAATTATATCTAGTTTATATATTTTCTTTGATTTTATATTAGCATAAAACATTTAATTACATTAACATTTTTAATTTTATTTATTATTTTAATAGACATAAAAATAGAGAATAAATTTTACATAATTCTTTTCGTAATTCATATTTATTTGAATGAATAATATATATTTTTAAGTTAAATAGAATCACAATAAATCTAATAAAATAATTAAACGTTAGGAAAAATATTAAATGCTTTATTACACGTGCATACTTTGATGGCATGCAACTCATTTAAGTGTACCACATAAACGAGAGATTAATAATTAGCAAGATCAACTAAATTGAACGTTATTTATGTCTTGAAAAAAATATAATAACAATCAACCAAACAAATCAATTAAAATTGAATACTAAAAAGGTTTTAAATGTTTCATTACTTGTACAATTGATATGGGAAATTTCCTACACAGAAACCAACAAATAATATTAAGAATAAATGAATATATCATTAGTTAAATAACTTTCAAAATAAAAATAATATGTAGTCATATAGTTAACTTAAAATAAATTTACTCTTCGTTATATAAATAATTAAATTATCTAACATAATTTTATATTTAAAAGTAAATATTATTTTTTTCCAGAAAAATTAAAAATAAAACTTAAGGTTAGGTAATTCCATTAAAGTATTAAACAATAAACTTATTCCGATTCAGTTTATATACCCCGAAGGTTCCCAAAATTTCACAAAGCCACCACCATTAAAGCAACTACCCCAAAACGTAGTAGTCTCTCCAAAATTTCATCTTACTTCTTCTAATTTTGGTATACAGTAACTCCCTCTTCATCGAATGCTCTACGAATCTCACAACGCGTCGTTATTATCATTCTCATTCTTTGTTTTCATATCCTCTTTAGCAAGAAAAGAAGATCGAAACCACAGCGGTTTGTGAATGGTGGAAATCTCAAGTAGTGCCAATTTCATGCGCTCCCTTTCTGACTCGGAGGCCAGCGCTGTCCTTCTTCCACTTTCAGCTGCCTCTGTTTTCTCTTTCGGATCTTGCAAACAAGGCTGGTACTACCGTTGCCTTGGTCTTGATCCGTGAACACCAAATTATTCTCACCGTTCTTTTCTGATTTTTATTTTCCCATCCAATCTTTCCCTTTTCTTTTACTCTTGTAGTTTTGTTTTATTGTTTTGATTTTTTGGTGATTTGGGTTACCTGAGGTTTTTTTTTTCCCTAAAGAGGAATTGTTTGAAGAATTAAAATATTTTGGCTTTCGTTTACAATCTTTTTTGTTGGGTAACGAGAAAATGTTGCTTTACAAGCAGAAGAAGAATCAGAATGTTAAGGGAAACAGGTTATTGATTAGTATTAATATCTTGGGCAGTGCTGGTCCGATTCGTTTTGTTGTTAACGAAGAAAAGGTTGTTGCTGCTGTGATTGATACTGCCTTAAAATCTTATTCTCGTGAAGGTCGCCTTCCAGTTTTGGGCTCTGATATCAACGATTTTCTTCTTTATTGCACCAATGCCGGACCAGATGGTAATAACGAAATTTTGAAAATCCATTTAGATTCTGAATGTTGATTTTCTTTTTAACGATACCCTTGTTGATTATTTATGTGAAGTTTGATGTTTTGGATTTGTTTTTGACTGTTTAACGCCTTTCATTTAATACCCATGTTGGTTTTTTGTATAAAGTTTTGAAGCTTTTGAATTGTGATTGGTATTTGCTCTTTCCTCCATCATCCTAATACCGGACAAGATAGTTGTTATGAACACAATTCAATACCCATTTGTATATTGTTGTGTGCTTTGTAACGAAGTGTTGATTATGGTTTGGTTTTGAAGTGTTCAATCTTTTGTATTCGGTACCCATTTTGATGTCCTCTGCGTTTGTGTTTTTAACTGAAAGTTCTGCATGCAATGCTCCGATGATGTTTTTTTTATGAAGTTTAAAGCTTATGGGTCTTTGCAGCTCTGAGTCCATGGGACACAATTGGATCACAAGGAGCTCGCAATTTCATGCTCTGCAAGAAGCCACAAGCTGTGAAATTGGAAAACAATGGAGTACCTGCGACAACAATTTCAAGAAGAGGGAATGGGAGTTTGAGGTCATGGATCAAGAAGTCCCTCAACCTCAAGATTTCTTCTCATTAACGTTAAGTTTTCAGATTTATGTTTGGGAATGGCCTTTTCTTCCTTATTCTTCCTGTGTTATAGGTATTATGAGATGACAATGACAGATTGTTATTTTTCTTTGTAAGTTCTGAATTAGAATTCAGAATGGGCTATGAATAAATGTGCACTGTTTGAGATTTTCCCTTCAATAAAGATTTTAAAACTTTAAAACACTAGCTCAATTGATTGAGAGACTGGTCCATCGGTTTAGCAACAATAAGCTAGATTGGAAATTTCAACTCGATCAAACTAGATTAGAGTTTGATCAATCTATCATAGGTCGATAACAATATTCGATCGTTTGAGTCCCTAACTTTTTCAACTAGAAAGCATCTAGATTGATATAGCCTCTTGATGGATTGAGTAACAATAATTTGAGACCCACAAATAATTCTAAGTGTTGTGACAAATACAATTTTAAATATAATAGTTATAAAAATTATACTTGAAGTATGATCGCTTGTAATTTGAGTGTTTCTTTGGCTTTACTTGAAGGACGTGAGTACGAGTTAAAAAGCTAGTACATAAAAAATTGTCACACTCATAATATCTTATAATAATATCAATTACTGAGGGTTTAATATTTCATACACTCAAATAGAATTTACACTGTATGCTTGTATGATACATACACAATTCAATTGGGTATTGTGAGCATAGTTTTGGAATGTTTAGGTAGCTTATGTGCATTGTATTAATTTTTGTGTGTGTGATATTTGTGAAAAACATGACAAATTTTTCAAATAACTACTTTTTAGAGCTTGTTGAAGTACTACGTCAAGTGGTTGGTGAGGGTTCAGTTAGGTGGTTGGTAAGAAATTATGATCATTATCCTCATCAAGATAGCTAATTATCCATGTTGAGATGGCTAATGAGAGCTTGCAATGATGGTCGACGATGGCTTGTAGAGATGGTTGACAATGGTAACGGAAGCTTAAAAGTTTTCAAAAAATATCCCTCATTTGTATTGTTTAAATCAATTAGAAAAGGTAGAGAAACTCTGGCTGTTTGTAAATTCAGGTTTTTGAATAAAATTATTTTCTAACTTTCGTATCAACAATATGATGAGTGTGATTCTATAATATTGATACGTTGAGTGTGGTTTTATATTGTTGATACGATGAATGATTTGTGATAAACTTAATTTTTCATGAGTTAATTAAAATTGGATCAACACCAAGATATAGTTTGTATCTAGGTATATGTGCATGATCTACTATTACCTTAAATTGTTATCACTATATTGGGTCATAGGTGATTGTATCACATCAATTGTGATGCTCAGAAAAGAGCAACATTTATTTGCTTTGGATTGTAATGTTAATACAATATAAGAAAAAACATAAAATGTTAATATAATTTTGTACAATATAAGGAAAAACATAAAATGTTAATATAATTTTGAATAACACAATATAAATTACAAAATTATAAAATGTAATAAAATATAAATTATAAAGAACATGAATAGAAAAATTAAGTTAAAGAGAACTGAACCTTGAGAAAAAATCATCTTCTCATCATAGGTGTTAAAGAATCATGAATAATTATCTTTCAAGATATAGCAAATGTATACCAATGTAACTGTTTCAACGAATTAAAATAGTATATAAACTCAATCATATTGAACCTAGCTCTAGAGAGAATGTAAACAAAATTTCTGAAAGAAAAAAACTTTTAAGAGCTCTCATTTTTTAAAATCTAAGTTCTAATCTTTTCTTTCAATTTTGCAAATACCTAGAAGCCAATTTATAATCATTCACGTAAGGATATTTTATTTCCCATAACCGTTTATATCATAATGCATGCATAAACGGTTATAACTTTTTTTTGTCATAATATAAACATAAATTCTATAATCGTTTTGTTATAATAGGTATAAATATTTTGTCATAATATAGACATAAATGTCATAACTCTTTTTTCATAATGACTATAAATGTTTATGTTATAATATAGATATAAATGTCATAATGTAGACATAAATAGAAAAATGATCATAAATGTTATGAAAGTAACCAAAGGTCTATGCGTTGAGTGGAGAATTAAAATATTTTTTCTTACACCTCAATGAGTATTTTTGAGATTTAATTTTTCATTCACTCAAATATCATTTTGAGTATTAAAAAATTTTATCAAGTGATTTCACTCATATTAATGCCTCAAAATGATACATCATTATGGGCGTATATATCCATTATATACCCCATTTTTTAGCATGTAGTTGCTGTGAACACAATAATGGAGTCAACTTAGATACAATTGAATGGGATGCTCCAACTGATAGAAGTACTAACATATATTTCTTAAGTTATGAAATGTTGATTTGTTTATTAGTAAATTGTTTAATGTCAAATGATTTCTTTAAAACTTCTATGGAAATTATCAAGTAATATGGATCTCATGTGGGTTGACCATGTTAGATACATATGTTTAGATCGTATGTTATTTTGTATAATTAGGATGATATTAAATATATTTCTGTATAGGAGGAGCTAATTGTGATTGAAAAACTTTTCTTTCCTTTTTCTTATTTTTTTTACAACTTTCATGCTTATAACTTACTTATATATGCCATACATGTTTTCTTAGACTCAACGTTTGAGTATTTTAAATTGCATTTTTTAAGAAGTAAACCACACTACATACGAAAAGAGCATTATTTTAAAACAATGGAACCCACCTATTTTACTTATTATTCTTAAACATGAAATAAATAACATTAGAAAGAAACGACCAATTTACAATATAACAATCAGATTAAATAAGTAAATTGAAGTATTTTTTTAAAAAACACTAAGTAACTTTCAATGTATTTCTTAAAAGTGAGTGGATTTAAGTGTTTACCTTCAAAAGTAAATGGATTCCAATGGTCATCAAAAAGAAAAAAAAAACACTTTGTGTTGTGTTTGCAAACAAGTGAATTTTTTTATATATAAAACCCGTTTCTAATAAAAACAATTCTCAAAAGTAGCTTTATTTAAAACTATTGTTTGAAGTAGTGCTTCCATACATGCTCTTAACATGGATTTCAATCATATCTACACATATTTGTTAACATAATGTTTAAACGTGTCCTACGTGTATATGTCGAGAAGAAGAACATATTAGTATATGTACTGTTAGAGTATGGATCAGATGTATTAATTAATTAATTCTTATTTGATGTATTTTTTAGGGTTGATCCTTCTAAGTCCATATGGATCCCCTAAACGATTTCCATGTGTATGTACTCCTATATATATGGTCAATACAATGCTAAGGACATACTCATTGATTGCACATTTATTGTGTCTTTCTAGATTCTCTCTCTAGAGTAGATACGTCTTCCAAAATTTTAGCACTCATTATGGGGGTAAGATTTTAAGACACAATCAATAAAGTTTGATGCCTCTCATCCTTTAAACTTATCAGAAGTTTGGATTGAGCTCATCTACCAAACAAAACGCTAAATTTATTGTCAAAATAAGGGCTTTTGAATGATCCATGCTTTTCAATCCTTAGGTCGAGATAGATATTAATAACTATCTTGCTCCAACAATAAGAGTTGTAGAAAACATGAATAAGGTGGTTGTCGAGCTATTACATCCCAATTAAGAATTTCTATCTCAATTGCTAGACATGAGGAAATCTATAGAGGAGATGCAAAGTTAAATTGAGGAGGGAAAATCATGAACTAAGATGATAGGTCAAAGAAGTGAACAACAAACTCTCTACACAACTTGTGTTTAGCTCACTCGTGTTAATATTCGAACAATAAACAATGAAGATGATGAAATCAAAAAATATTAGTCGAGAATGTGAAGAATAGAGAGTTTCATGATTGAGCAAATATAGCTCGTGATGGACTAAATCAAAGAAAAATTCCAACTTAAGGGGCTTAAGTAGTAGGTGCACGCCTTTTAGAGTAGCCCGAATTGGTACGAAAACAAAAGTTGTTGTGGTAGAACATGGTGTTAGCCTTGGAAGAGAAAATAAATAAAAAGTATATAGGAAAATCCCAAACTAACTTTGACATGGTGTGCAAGTAATTGGTCGGTTCCTCCTTTTTCGAAGAAATAGAGATAAGTGAACCCCCTGCGAAATTTGTATCGCCTAAATGTTTGGGTTAAATAGGAATGATATACCTTGATACTCATATGCTCCTCTTCAAAACCATTATGTCTCCCCTCAACATGCCTAAAGGCAAAAGGAATATGATGTTATGCAAGTCCTTCTTGGCTACCCTACATGATTCAGTCAGTAAGTGGTTCAATGGCCTAAAGCCCAGTAGCATCAATTATTTAGCTAAGTTGATCAGACCGTGTGACCTATTATGCTAGTAACAAACCTTTGAAGAAAAAGTCTTACCATCTATTCTCCATAATCCAAATGAAGGCACCGAATAAAGACAACACTAAATGGTGTGCATTTCATAAAGACATTGGGTATGAGGCCATAAATTGTAGGCACTTGAAAAAGGAAATAAAAGAATTGCTATCGAATGGTTACATTGGTGAGTTAGTAGATAGGGAAAATCAAAGAAACAATGTAAGGCCTATAAGAAAAGCGCCGTAGGTAAGTGCCACCCCAAATAGAAGGAAAATTGCACGATTAGATGATAATGTTCATGTAATACACTCCATCTATTGGGGACCTAACTTGAATGTTGAGTCCAGTAATGCCCAAAAAATATATGCCAGGAAAGCTCGAAGTGAGATTGGCACAAATGTGTACAACTTACACAGAAAGGATTTCATTAACCCAATAACATTTAATGAAGAAGACAAAGTAACTTGCTCCCATAAGGACCCTCTGGTCATGACCTTGAGAGTTGGACCATGTGACATTTACCATATATTAATAGATATAGGAAGCTCGATCGACCTTATATTCTTATCCACGCTCCATACTATGGGAATGTATGAGGAAGAAGTTGTAAAAAAGAAAATGTCCATGGTAGGATTCAATAGTAGTACAACCTATACCTTAGGAACCATCAAATTGCCAATGATGGATAAAGGAACTGTGTAATGGAAAAATTTGTTGTGGTCGATGTACTTGTCCCTTTACAATTTGATTCTAGAAAGATCATGGATAAATAAATGAAGGTTATTGCATCCACTTATCGAAGAGTAATAAAATACCCTACCGACAATGGTGTCATGGAAATTCAAGGAGATCAAGGGAAGGCGTGTAGTTGCTATAATGTAGCCATGAGACAAGTAAACACAAATATCAATTAAAGGTCACTCGATGTGATTAAGGATGACTTAAGGCATCACTCGTGGGGACTACCAGTGCAAATGAGATTGAGTTGATTGAATTTAAAAAAGAAGAAAGTTGGGCACTCAAGTTCAATTTCAACCTTGACAATGTGAGCAAGAGGGCTCTCGTAAAATTCCTCTAAAGCAACCTAGCTATCTTTGCTTGGAAGATTGAGGACATGCCAAGAATTGACCCCAAGCTAATATCACACATAATGAATGTTGACTCTACTAAGAAGCTAGTGCAACAAAGAAAAAAGGAAATTCAAAAGGGAGAAAAACGAAATCATCCAGACACAAGTCAATTCTTTAAAAGAAACCAAAATTGTAAGAGAGGTGGATTACTTGACCTTGTTGTCAAATATAGTTCTGGTTGCAAATTCATGTGGTACTTCTTGAATGCCTGTTGCTTTTACAGACTTGAAGAATGCATGTTTGAAAGACTGTTATCCCTTCCAAGCATTTACCAGCTCGTAAATGTAACAGTTGGATACAATGTCATGATTTTCCATAATAAATATATAGGTTATCAACAAATACACATTATTCCCGAGGTTGGAGATAAAATGGCCTTCATAATGGAGTGTGGAATTTTTTGCTATAAAAGGATCCTCAAAAATGAGGGTGTGACCTATCAAAGATTGGTAAATAAAATGTTCAAGGGTCTCATCGAAAGGAACATGTAAGCATATGAAGATGACATAATGGTAAAAGGCAAGCAACCTTCAAGCCATATTTCTGACCTTGATGAAGTATTTGGAGTGATAAAGAATCATAAAATGAGGTTGAATCCAAAGAAAGGTGTGTTTGGTTATCTGGTTTTTGCTCGGGGAATCGAAGTATACCTCAACAATATTGAAGCACTAGTGAATATGAAATCCCTCTCTAACCTAAAGAGCATCCAACAAATGAACGGATAAATAAATGCATATAATGGATTCATATCAAGGTGTACGGGCAAATGCCTCCCTCTTTTCAAATTATTATGGAAGAATACATTGATCTTCTATAATAGGGAATGTGAACACGCTTTTTAGAACATAAAATCCTACCTCGGTTAACCTCTTATCCTTTTGAGCCTGCTAATAAATGAGCTGATGTATATGTACCTCAAAAGGGAAAAGATCCAACACCCCATATACTACATCTGCCAAGTTTTCATGTATTCCCAAGGAAAGTATTCAATGATTGAAAAATTGGTGTTTGCACTCAAGATAGCTCACAAGGTAAGGTACTATTTTGGATCTCAAAATATCATTGTCTTGACCTCATACCCATGGAAGAATGTTCCCAGTAGGCTAAAAGTTTCTAAAAAGGTCACCCAAATTTTCATCCAATTTGGTGAGTATGATATAAAATTTCAACCTTGAATAGTGGTTAAGGTAGAGGTTGTAGTAGATTTTTTTGTAGAATACATTGAACAAAAGCACACCCCTAAGTCCATCAATTATGCCATTACATTGAATAAGAAGGATACGTGGAAAATGTTTGTAGATAGATCTAGTAATTTCAAAGGGTCTGACATTTGTGTGGTTATAATGAATAAGCACACCATCCACAAGTATTCAATATAGATCACCTTTCCTATGACATATAATGTTAATGAGTACGAGGCTATGATTTTTGGGGTAATAACCACTACAAAATTGGATGCACATAACCTTGATTTTTTTAGTGACTCGAGGTTAGTTATCAACCAATATGCCAACATTTTTTAGATAAAGGACGATAAGATGAGAGAATACCTAGAAAGGTTGAGACATATATGTTTATTATTTAGAAGTGCCAAAATTCACTAAATTTCCTATAACAACAATTGTCACGCTGATGCCTTAGCAACACTTGCTTCCGTACATGACATAAAGAACAAACGATCAGTCAAAATCATAAGCCTATCTAAAGCCAGTCCAATTGAGGCTGAGAGAGTCATAAAAAAAGTAGAGGACTTAGTGGAATCATGGATTGACCCCTTTATTAGGTATCTTAGCAATGAGACTCTTCTCGAAGACAAAAAGAAGGTGCACGTCTTAGTTAGAAAGTTGAAGAGCTATTTCTTACTGGAGAGCAAATTGTACAAAAAAACACCATTAGTAACCAAATTCCTTTGTGTTAGTAGTGAACTATTCCAGAATCTCATTAGGGGGCTTACAAAGGCGAGTGTGGATCTCACTTTGGTGATAGAAAATTATCATAAACAATCATATATCAAGGATACTACTGGCTTACCATGTTAGTAAATAACAAAAAACACTCTCAAATATGTGAAAAATGTCAAAGGTTCAGCTTGTTCATACATGTCTCTTTTACACCTATGATTGAGTAGTTAGCCTTTGGCCATTTTACAAATGGGTATTAGGCATAGTCGACCATATACCATTAGTAGTCGATTAGAAGAAATTCTTGCTGGTAGAAACTACTTATTTCATCAAGTGGATTGGGGTTAAAGCATTAAGTAGAATCCGACATGAGGAGGCCGTTAATTTCTTATAGAAGAAGTTAATTATCAAATTACTCAAAAAGAAGCCCAATTCTACAAAAAACAAGTGGGTCGAAGAACTACCTGGGGTACTTTGAGCCACTAGAACCAGTATGAGGGGCACAACAAATGAGTCCCTATTCTTCTTTAATTATGATATGAACGCAATTATCCCAACATAAATAATCACATCAACTCAGTGTGTCACAATTGAACAGTCTAAGAATAACTTTGAAGGATCCTTGGATTTAGTACTATTAGAAGAACTCTATAATAAATCAATAATCTTAACGAAAGACTATAAATAAAAAGGTGAAAGATTACTTAGACAAAGCTATCCGATTCAAACCCTTCTTGAATAGACAATAGGTCTTATAGTAGATGTTCCCAAATAAAAAGGAGTGGATGGCTAGGAAACTAAGAGCCAACTAGGAAAGGTCGTATCAAGTCACCCAAGTTACATAAGCTTACATTCTAACAAGAATGGATGGACACATCGAAGAAATGAGCTAGAATGCTCCCATTTAAAAACAATATCATTTTTGAGGCCAAACTTGTAGTCAATGAGACAAAAAAAACACATTATGTAATACAATTGGACATCAAATGATCCATCTTTTGATAACAAAAGATTGTGTATCATGTCACATAAAAAGAATTAAAGAGTTGAATTACCTAAGTAAGGAACCAAGAAGATCACTTGGGAAAAACCCTAGGAGTCCTAGGAAGTTGGTATCGTACCTACTCCAGGTTGAAAAGGATCCTATAATTAAAAAGTTGGATCACTTTGGTAAGAAGCCAGATGAATCACTTTGGAAAAACCCTAAGAACCTTAAGAAGTTGGTATTGTATAAGCTCTAGGCCGAAAGGGATACCACAATTAAAGAGTTGGATCACCTAGGTAAGGAACCAAGTAGATCACTCAGACAAAACCCCTAAAGCCTTGGGAAGTTGGCATCGTACCAAGTCTAGGCTGAAAGAGAGCCCACAAGTAAAAAGTTGGATCGCCTAGGTAAGGAACCAGGAAGATCACTCATGCAAAACCCCAAGATCCTTGAGAAGCAAACATTGCACTAGGTTCAGGCTAAAAGAGAGCCCATAATTAATGAGTTGGATCACCTAGGTAAGGATCAAAGTAGATAAGTTAGGAAAAATCCCAGTATCTTTAGGAAGCTACATCATACTAAAAGAGAGCCCACAAATAAAGAGTTGAATCATCTAGGTAGGGAATAAGGCAGATCACTTAGGAAAAACCCCAAAAGCCTTGGGAAGCTAGCATTGTACCAGCTCTAGGACGAAAGGGAGCCCATAATTAAAGAGTTGGATCGCCTAAGTAAGGAACTAGGAAGATCACTTGGGTGAAACCCCAAAAGCCTTAGAAAGTTAGCATTATATCAATTTCAGGCCAAAAAGAGGACATAATTAAAGAGTTGGATCACCTAAGTAAGGAACTAGGTAGATCACTCGAGCAAAACCCTTAGAGCCTTAAGAAATTGGTAACACACCAAATCTAGGCCAAAAGAACCCATAATTAAAGAGTTGCATCATTGAGGTAAGGAACCAAGCAGATCACTCGAGAAAACTCTAAAAGCATTGGAAACCTAGCATCATACCATTTCTAGGCCGAAAGAGAGCCCATAATTAAAGAGTTAGATCATCTAGGTAAGGAACTAGGTAGATCACTCAGACAAAACCATGAGAGCCTTGTGAAGTTGGCATCGTACCAACTCCATGCCAAAAGAGAGTCGTTAAAAATAGATAAATAATTTAAAATAAAGATAAATACTAGCTCAAGGATGATAAAAATGAGTATGCACAACAAATGGGCTCATATATTACATTGATTGGAAATAAGAGAAAATGACGAGACTACATACAAATTTCATTTTATTAAAGTATGAAAAATTAAGTACATATATTGAAAGTAAAAAAATACAATAGTCAAGGAGTCCCCCTCAAACACTTGGTTTCTTGATGACTATTTCTATAGAACACTTCGGGATAAACTAGTGGAAAAATCTCAACCTAAATCTCATTAACAAATGGGGTCAATCACCCTTGAGTCTTAGAAGAATAGAAGTCAGGATTTTTGAGCTACCTTTCAAGACCCTGAGTGATTCTCATCAACCCCAAAAATAAGGCCTCCCTATGTCCAAGATAAGTGCTTGCCCAGTAGGTCTCATCTTCAAGACGTGTGGTCAATGTATTGATTGTCTTATCACGAATGAGCTCTTTTTCTTTAAATTAAGCTCGTAGAATGCTAACTTCATCCTTAAAGAGTTTAATGGATGCCTTGTGCTTGTCAACATCAATCCTTAACTTTTTGGCCTTACTTTCATGATGCGAGCTCTCTCTTTTAAGTAAATGATCTCGAAGATGAGATGAACGATTTGTTTCCATAATAAACATGCAAGAAAGTGTGACAAACTATGAATACAAGAAGAGACAATGTTTGTAAACCCATTTGGTAAGTGGAACACCCACCTTTTTTTATAGCCATTAATGGGTCTCATGTGTCCCCTCACTTTTTCAAAATTAAGAAACTTAGGAATGAAATTATAACATATATTTAAACTTCAAATAGGAATGAAATTATATTAAATATATTCATTATATCATCAAAATGATGTTGATTGTTCCTTACAGTTGCAAATAAATAATAAAAGAGCAAAAGCAAGCAATAACAAAACACAATATCAATCTCCAAGGTTATTGGTTGATATAGGCCTGGAAGTACGACAAGTTAGTCTCTTCTTCGTCACCACTTTTGAGCTCTTGATCATCACCCTCCACCACTATCCTAGGAGATTCAAGTTGGGATGGATGAAGGTTGAGAATCTCATAGTGATTAAAAACCCTCCATTTAGTAGCGGCCTTCACTTTGAAAGACTATATGGATTTGTTAAAGCCAGTTTAGGGTACCTCCATTGATTGTGCCTTGACTACCTCTACCTCTTGGCAAGCCTTCTCCTCAGCCACTTTTATCCTGTTGAATTCCTCACAGAGTTTAAGGAGTGATTTATCAAACTCCCCCTTGGCCTTAAGGATGTTCTCTTGTTAGAATGCTAGCTTAAAATTTTGAACATGCAAAGTTGTAACTTTGGAAATAGTGATAAAGTGATCTTTTTTCTCCATTTTGAGCTCCTCCATTTTTCACTCTACTTCCTACAACTTTTAATAGTAGATAAGGGCCATTGCCTATAATTTAGAAAAAATATATTTTAAAAATAGTTAAATAATAAATGACAAGTATTGTTTGACCAATCAATAATAACAATTCAAAAATAAAATTACAAAGCAAACTCACCTGAGGACTTTCATGTTGATCATTGTTAAAGCATTGAACTTCTTACACTTATCGACGAATACAGACTCATCCAAACTTGTCAGTATCAAGTTGATAAACTTATATTAGGTTATTGGGTTACCCAATATGAGTTCACTAAAGCCAGGAAAGTCAGCAAAATTCATGGACTTCCCCTTAGTCATAGAGGCTGGGGGAGGAGTAGTGGAAGAAACAAGAGTGGAGCTCAAAGTGTGGATCACCCCAGTATCAATTGGCAAATATGGTGGATCTTGGGAGCTCGTCCCTGTTATATTTTTGTTCTTGGGTATAAATTTTCCCATTTAGGTTTTGGAGAAGTAAACAAAAATTTGTTCAAGAGGTCATTAAAAGACACTGATTCGAGGTCCATATCTATACAACATAAATAAATCATGATTAGTTGACCAAAAAATTGAAAAGAAAATAGAATATCTAAAAAGTTTATGACCTTCAAGTATCAACTCAAAATTAAATTCGAATTTAGGAGGACTCATCTTGCCCTTCGAACTCTTTTTCTTGGATACCGAGCATAGTTTATGAACCACGTTAGCTTGAAATATTCCTAACCATAAACATATCATCTAGTAGCATCTAGTCTAGTCTTCAATAAAACATGATCCTAAGTGAATAGTTTAGGCAAACAATTTTGCAGCTTGGATAGCCTTCATTTCGCTCAAAGATGACACATGAAAACACGTCCTCTTTAATATGGATTTTATGTTGGCCTACACTAGAGATATCAAATTACTTCTGTCCTTGGACTCCCAACTATCAGAAACATAAAAAAATGCTTCCAATTCCTATCGTTTCCTAGAAGCATGACATTCACACCTGATCCATGTATATACATCATGGATCCAAAGAGTTTTGTTTCTCATTGATCCTAGGTAGCTTGATCGTTGATCTCTTTTCCAAGTAGGGTGGTACAAAGTAAATACCTCTACCCATTAGGAAGTAACTAACTGGGACTTATCTTATTCTATCTCAAGAAATCCCTGATAAAGACCAGAAGAGGAAAGTGTAGACCCAAGAAAAATGGATTTTCATGGAAAGAAATCTGAGGAAATGTCATTGTTAAGAGATATTAGATTGGGAAATTGGATTTGGATGTTCTTTGAAATGTCGTAAGCAGCCTTTAATTTAGCTTTATCTTCCGATTTAAACCCATAAGGTATGGGCTATGACCTCTAGCCCTTTTTCTTATAAGTTGGTTTTTCTTTACCTTTACCAACTTAAGTTTTTTACGCTAAACTCGAGGGACTATAATACTAGTTGAAATAAGTATGTGGATTGAAGTGTTGGTCGATAGTAAGGCTTTTCTTACCGAAGGTATTTCTACAGTCACATCTGGAGAGCTGTTTGAGTCGCTCGATGAGCTCATCTCGAGAGTCAAGTCCAAAGCTTGTAGAAGTCCAAATCTTTCGAAACCTATAATCTCCTCCTCACTCTCCCAAATTTATGACACTATCTGCTTTGGGGATTTTCCTAAGTTACTTACCGACCATGTCTACTTAAGGATCCTAAAATTTTGGGTTGACTTATATAAAAAGAGGATAAATAATAAGGAGACAAGTTTGATAAGAAAGTATCTAATTACGATGTGTAATGGTGTTAGGTAATATGAAAATCGATTTGAAGTAAAATGAATCTATCATATCCAAACTAAAAAGAAGAAAGAAAAAGTATCTTAAAGCATGTTAAAACAATAAATGCTTACCATCGAGCTGTAAAGAATAAAATCCATCCAAAAGATGAAAATAGTAGGGATAACATGATTGAAAATCAGGGAGAAACGACTGAGAAATTATTGCATAAAAAAACTGATAAAAAGCAAAAGAAAATAAGATCCATAAAATTGTTGATCCCTATTTATACCTTTTCATCTTTCGTCAAACGTTTCAAATTCAAAAATCAAACAAACGCGTGCACCAAGCATGAAATTCATGCATAACAATGAGAACTGCAAACTGGACATATTGAACACTCTTCCAACTCGATCTTGCGTCCGTAATGAAATAGTGGGGAATCAATGTTTGAACATGTATTGCATGTATATGAAGAGGAGAAGATCGAATTAGTGTATATATTGTTAGAGTGTAGACCGAATATATTTATTAATTAATTCTTACTTGATGTATATTTTAGGGTTGATCCTTCTAAGTCCATATAGACCTCCTAAACGATTGACACGTGTATATACCGATATATGTATGTTCAATGCAATGCTAAGAAACATATTCATTTATTGCACATTTATTGTGTCTCTTTGTATTCTCTCTCAAGACTAGATATGTCCAACATATAACAATATATTTCAAAGTAAAAATACATGTTCCATTTCATTGAAAGTTTTATAGCCATGTTTATAAAGAGTACTTTTATAAGTATTTTAATATATCAAAGGTTGACCATTATTATGACCCCTATGTCACTATACGTGTAATATAGTTCCAAGCAGGTCTGAGTCTGACTTATGGTGTTTTAGTTCCAAGAGGAACAAGACCATTTGGTGCTATAGTTGAATATATACAGTAATCTTCGCAACCTTTCTCTGTTAACCAGCATCTATACATTGTACGTTCCACGAGTGGGCAACAATAACATGTTTGAGGTCCAAGTGTAGTGTTACACCTTAACGGATTTGAACAATCAAAATGTATAACATCCTTCTCATAACTCATTACTCCTTTAGTTTGGCTATTGCTTGTACGAATGCTTTTCCCACCTGTTCACATTGGGGAAAAAAAATTTAGTTCAAATAATTTTTTATATGTTTTGAACGCTTGACTTAAAATAGTGGAGAAAATCTTAAGAATTAGTTGTAAGGTGCTAGTGTGGGTAATCAATAATGTTAAATCCTTAGGATAAAATTGTCATTACATATAAAATATTTGTTATAAAAATAAAATAAATAACATTTATGATATCTAGGATTGACATGGGTTCAACTGCCCCGTTATCTTGGATTTTGGGTCAAATCCAACCCTATATTGTTCTTTTATTTGATAAAGAAATGAGATTTTAAGCCCTTTTAAAAAAATATTTATGGTACCTAACTCTTATCAATTTTAAACTTTTGTTTCTTAAACAATTTTATTATCAAAAACTAAATGTGTTAAATTTCTAAGTTAGAATTAAATCTTTGATATGTTAAATCTTACTGCTACATTAAAGTTTTAACATAACTTCTACATTTGTACCAATTTTGAAAATGAAAAAGTTAGTTGAACAAATCCTACAATTATATATATATATA
This sequence comes from Hippophae gyantsensis, assembly GCA_030763125.1. Lineage (NCBI taxonomy): Eukaryota > Viridiplantae > Streptophyta > Magnoliopsida > Rosales > Elaeagnaceae > Hippophae > Hippophae gyantsensis. The sequence continues at coordinate 6,074,138 of CM061032.1, forward strand.
TATGAAATCAAACTGTAAAATGGGTAAAGTTGAGTGATAGGTGTTGCCCAACCCAAAAAAAAAGAAAAGAAAAGAAAAATTAATATTACTTGGGAGATGTATTTTATATTATATATCAGTGATTGTAGCTTTCGTATCATGTAAACGTAAGTTCAATCAGGGTATATTACTTGTGAAATGTTACTTTTAAAGCTTAAAAACATATTTTATATATCATATATATATATAGATAAATTTAGGCTGTATTAATTTAACTAATAAAATTAAACCTTAAAATATAATATAATAAATCGAATTTATGCTGTAAATTAAGCTTTATACGTATAACTTACATTGAGAAAGAGATAAGAGGGTGATGATGATGATGAAAAACAAGCAAAAGAGTCCCAACTGACCATTGATAAATTTTGGTGTAGCCATTTAGATAATTTATTATGGACAGAGAAAACAACAAGAGTACAAGGTTCGTTGTTGGACGCTTTTGTTTGTGAAGTTTTTGCTCTTATATATATATATATATAGAGAGAGAGAGAGAGAGAGAGAGAATAATTATATATATAGTTTTTAGGTTATAGAAACTCTAAAAGACAAGGAATTAATTACCTCCGTTTCTCAGATGGGGAATTAATTTTTATTTAATTAGTTTTTATTAACTTAATTAATTTTTATATACTTAAGGATTTCATTCATATTAAGCTGCGTTATATTTGGCACTAAATCAAAACGTGTGAATAATTGCAGCAATATTTTCCTATTAAGAAAAATGCTAAATATCTCCCCTTAGTACGATCGTTATCGATCTCCAATTAAATATTTATATTTTATTGCGTTTATATTGTTTTCTTTTTACAACTCAATATCTAGCATATCCTTTTTCATTTAAAACAATGTCTAGCATGCTATTAATATGGGGAATAGGTTAAAGGATAGGATTAGAGAATTAACTCAAATATCTATAAATTTTATTTATTCTATAAGTAACATAACATGTATTTAAATTTAAAAGAGTAATCTTAAAAAAATATAAGTTTTATATTATTTATAAATAAATAGATATTATTATTTTTTTAACTAATGTAACACACTCTTTTTATTGACTAATATATCCCCTCAAAATGTGAGTTATTTGACCTAATATTTTATATTTTATATTCGTTGAAGTCGATTTTTATTAGGTTATTTTCTTTAGATAGATAGACATGTAAATCAGATTTTACATCTTTATTAATTTTTTTTTATCATTTATTAATATTATTTTTATTATTTTGTAATTTATTATATGTTTCTCTTTATTATTATATATTTGTTTTTCTTTTACTTACTACATAATTTATTCACTATTTTTGTATGTAATTAATCGTTTTTTAGTTTTTTTTACTTTTTATTTATATTTTATTTTTACTATATATATATATTTGTTTTTTTAATTTTATAAATAAATAAAATGTTTTATTTTAAAATGATTTAATCAGTATAATTAATGAAATAAGAAAATATATGTGTAAATTAACATATTCTATCATTTATTTATTGAATAAATTTTTTTAATCTAACACTTTATTTGATGATTTTTAAAACTTGTGTTGCTATTTGTGTATTTAACAAGAAAAATAAAAGAAAGATTATGGAATATAAAATGACTACTCAAGTGTCCCAAATTAAAAACCCAACTATGAATGTTGTCATGGTTTGTACACGGTCAGATATCACTCATGTAGTTAGAATTGTGAGTAGATTCCTTTCAAATCTTGAAAAGGAACATTAGGCTATAATGAAATAGATTTTCAAGTATCTTCGAGGTTCTTACAAAATATGTCTATGTTTTGGAAATGAAAAACATGTGTTAATTGGATACACAGATGCAGATATGGCTAGCGATATGAATTCTAGAAAATCCACTTCAAGTTACCTGATTACATTTGTAGGGGGAGCTATGTTATGATAATCAAAGTTATAAAAATGTGTTGTACTATCTACTATAGAAACATAGTTTATAGCAACAACAGAAGCATGTAAAGAGTTGCTAAGGATGAAAAACTTCTTGAAAGAACTTGGTTTACAACAAGACAATTACCAATTATTTTGTAATAGTCACAGTGCTATCCACCTTGAAAAGAATGTCTCATTTCATTCGAGATCAAAACATATTGATGTGAGATATCACTAAATTAGAAATATAATGGAGAATAAGCTACTACAGCTTGAGAAGATCCATATAAAGAAAAATGGATCAGACATGTTGACAAAAATTCTTCCAAGACAGAATTTTGAATACTGTCGTTTAGTTGCTAAATTGGTGAAGCTCTCTATGTAGTCAAGAAAGAGAGATTTATAGGTCCCTTCCACGTGAAAGAGGAAGAAAATAAAAATATTAGGTGTAATCACATTTGAAAATAAAAATGTTAGGTGCAATCATAAATGTTAAGTGCAATCATAAATGTTTGATACAACCACATTTGACAAATGCATATAATATTTTTGTGGCTAAAATTTGGTTAGTTATGTGGCCAGTTTATGGCAACATAAGAGATAAGTAATTTTGCCAATAAATAGACAATGTATTTATCTTAGAGATAAATTAACACACCAAAAGAAGAGAAGCAAAGCAAAACCAAAGAAATAATTTTTTTTGAAGAAAAATAATGTTGTGTGTGTGAGAGAATATCTTAGAAAAATATTGGAATATTTTTCTATTAAAGGGTGACAAAATAGTAAGTTTGGAAAACACATATGTGATACTATTTTAGATTTATTTCAATTTGTGTCATTGTCTCTCACTTTGTACCCATTAATTTTATTAGCCAAAGAAATATTTTTCGGAGTTTGTTCCGTAAACTTATTCCAAATTAAAGGATAAAACACGTTAAATTTTTAGTGTTATTATTTTACTTTGATGAATTTATTTTATTTTTAACCGATGTGCAACACCATCTTTACAGAAAATCAAACTCTATGCTCTACAGAAAACTGTTTTTGGCTGTCTAATATCTGTTGGTTTGTAAACTTGTTTACAAGTCCAAAGAAATAAAAAACAAACTTTGAAATATTCTAGCCCATTTGAAGTCCAGCTCATGGAAGCTTCTATGGTGATGATCTGGATTGATAAGGATACAGCTCATGGTTGGTGGGAAGAAGAAAATCAATGGGTTAGGTAAGAAGATAAGTGTATGGTTTAGATTGTTTTGGTAGGTTTAGAATGTATGGCTTAGATTTATTTGTTGTTTCTATAAATACATCTAAGTAGCAATGTAATAATCAAGTTAAAGAAATCAGAAACAAAAATTTGAGAATTTCTGAGTGTTTCTGGAAAATTGTTCTTGAATGTTCTTGAGTTTTGAGAGTTTTGATCCATAATATTCCAACAATATCTTCTGGTAGATTAAATTTTGCTTCCAAAAGGAGGGCTATTTAATGATAATTCTGGTTGCCCCTTCTTACATATTAGTTTTGTGGACAATAACTATGTTGTGCAAACGATTGGGTATGGTCTGCTAGGATTCTTACGGCAGTGTTGTTCTCTTAGAAATTGATGTTGAATGCCTCGTGTCTTTGTCTTAAAGGAAACAGGCGGACAAGGTTTCTCCTGCTACATTTCCTAGAGATTATGAATTTAATTTGTGATAGTTTTGTATTCTAGTGATACATGTTTAGATATTATGATTTATCTTATGTTTTCATAACTTTCTCTAACTGGTGCTCGATCAAATTTGTAGCTCCATTTTCATCTGGGATTAAAGTTTTTGTAGCCTTATTTGAAATTTCATATGATAATGTATTTAAAGACTAGCACTGATTTAGCTCAGCTGTCTAGGTTTTAACAGTAGTACTGCTCGGCTAACTCCACTTACGTTCTTCTGGTGTATTTGCCACCATTATACTAGAATAACTATATCTATATATAATGTTTGATGTTTTCATTGTCTCTTTAATACTTGAACCAATCAAACTTTGTTCTCTTTCACATAATCTTATCATATGCTAAAGACTATAACTAAAGCATCTTGGTTTTGGGAACTCAATGCCCTCGTTAATTTATCCATTTTTGGTTTTGATATTTTCTTATAACTAGTTTATATAATTCATTTTAAAGGTTAATCTGTTACTCATATACATAATATTGAAGAGGAAGGCAAAAAAGGATGAAACAAAAGGCTAGCATTCTGGATCCTTCATAAGATAGGACCTCTAACTGTCTAATAGAGTTGCTGCATTTGCTTTGATATTGTTGAACAATGATTATAGTTTCTTAGGATAGTATAGGATCCTCATAATTCTCCCTCTCTCTCTCTCTCTATATATATATATATATAGTTTATACAAATAACTTTATCAAATATTCTTGACTTTTAAATAAACATAATTCAAAAGTATAATGGGTGTTATGTATGGAAAATTTAACATGACCAATGTAACGAGGGATAATAAGCAGAGACTCCAAATGCACAGGTTTAGCCATGGGTTCTTTGATCTCGTGCCCATTTAAAAACATTCCAAATCTGCTCTGAGACATGAGTCGCAAAATGACGAGTATAATAACCTTTCATCGGATCTGTTATTGGACTAGCTAGTGTTAGTTGTTGATCTCGGCCCTCTTCTGTGGATGAGGATGTTGAATTGCTATTTTGAGAGGGAGAAGAAGAAGGTGACCCAATTAAGTAGTTGGTCATTTCCTTTCCATTGCTTATGATCTTTATGTCGCACGTTTCCAAAGCATTCTGGACAATTACTTTTGCTATTCCACTTCTTCTAGACTTTGTTTTCCTTCAAAATAATTATAAGAATAAAAACACTCAAATTTATATCTACTTATTTATATTATTTCACTTTTAATATCCCATTTATTAAAAAATATATATGGTGGAAAATATTTTTTTTTACATAAAACATGTTTTTTATATATATAGAAAACATTTATATGTTTTTAAGGAAGAAAATAAGTTTTTTTTAAGTTTTAATATGTTTTTTAGATGATTAAAATTAAAATTGAAATTCTTTGTATGAACTATAGTTATATCATACAATTAAATCATTAAAAAATAATCAAATGATAACATTGAGTAGGTTAAAGGTGATGTTTAATATATTAACTTAAAAAATATATTTTTGAATTTATTTATTTATAAAAAAAACATGTTATTTAAGTTTTTTTTTGTGAAAAGATGTCAAGTTAATATAACGTTAACTTTTCATCTATTTTTATGAAATATAATAAAATAGCACATATATATATATATTACATGAATGTTTATATAAATTGATATATATATATATATATATACTTAAAAAAAATTAATATTTAATTAAAATCATTATTTAAATTTTTTAAGAATTTTTTTTTCAAAGTTAACAAAATTTTAATTGTTTAATATATAAAATAACAGGTTAGACAATGAAAACTTTATTTAAATTTAATCAATAGATTTGTTTAAAAAATTAGTACATTTTTGTATGAAATAACAAAAAATAACACCCTAATAAAATTGAAAATGATTCAATTAGATGGTATTTAATATTAAACGAATTTAAATAATTATAGTTCAATTTAAACGATGTTCAATTAGATTGCATTTAAAATAAAGTGACATGATAGATTTTTTTTAAATAATAAAAATATATGAATTAGATATAAGAAGTATTATTTTTGTGGTTACAAATTTTAAAGAAATTATTTTTGTTATTTTTTTAAAAAATTTAATTAAAAATTACTTTATATATATATATATAATATAAATATTTATATATCACATATTATATTTCGTTATATTTACATGTATGTAATTTTTTTATAAAAAAAACTTAATTTTTTTCTTTCTAAACAAGGATAGTAATAGTCTCCGAGGCTTTCATTATATATATATATATATTTTGTGCTTCTACGTACTTGGTATTGGATTTAGTGCTTCCAAGTCCAACTACAAGTTTTCTAATGTTGAGAGTCGGAATCAAATCGATAATAGCCTTTGCCACCATTCCGCTCTCGATTAATAAAGTCTCTACTTTAACCTGTTTCATTTTTCAATTAAAAAAAATGTTAATATAGGAATTTGATAAAATCTAAAAACTCAAAACACATGATAAAAAAGAAAGAGATAATATTGTCAGCTAATATAGTAAAATTAATATTTTTAATATTTTTAAAATTTATAATTATAAAAATAATATTTTTTACCTTTAATTTATATATTTTTGTGACAAAAAGTAAATCCAACCTATGAACATTTCAGATAAACATCGTTCAGTTAAAATAGAATCAGATAAATCAAATCTAACATCATTGATGTGTTAATTTTATTATTATAATTTTTAATGATACTATTTAAGATAAATTATAAAAAATACTTTTACCATGACTATCAAAAGTAAATTGTTGTTGAAGTATGTATACTTTCTTTTTGTTGAATTACTTGTTTTAATTTAAACAAATGTTCATGTTCTCAAATTTTGAACGCTCTATTTTGAATGGATGTTATGTCTAAAATTGGATGGCAGTGGCTGGGTTGTAGGTTGTGTTAAAATAAAGGTTAAAGAAAGGGTTATATAAGGTAGATTAATAAGCTATTTATCATTCTGGGGGACTTACCTTAGCTGCTGAGCAAGCGTCAATGTAGTTTTGAAGCAGCTTCTTCTTCCTTTCTCTTTCAAGTGCTATGTACTTCTCCACCAACTTTGGGCACACTTGACTCCTCGGCATCATTCCTACTGCAGTCACGTACGTACAAATAGAAATTTCAATTACCAACAGTCAATGCATGATGATTATTATTATTATTATTATTTTGAAATATTCTTGTATGGCACCAATCAAGTTAATATACAAATTTACAGATTCATGAGATCCCCTCGCAAGAAAAGCACGGACAACAAAGCTAGACTTTAACCCAACTCCTCCACTCAATCTCTCTATCTCCAACTACCCTGCATCCAGTATCCACCATTCCGTCAGTCCTTGCACTGCAAATCCTACTGTTAATTAATCCCGTCGCTGATCTAGTAGATCTCATAGTTTCAGATCTTGCAAGGTTCCTTTGAGTTTCTCTTTGAAGGTGAACTTTTCCCCTAGAGCTTTCTAGTGGTCTCCATTTATTTCCTTTGTATTTGGTGTTTTCTGATTGTTGACATGGATGAGAACGATGGAGATGATTTTGATAAGGATGATGATTAAATTTTTTATGAGGATGTCAGCACCCTTTGACTTTTCCACTTGTATTTCAATTTTTTTTTCTTCTCTGTATAAATTATATTATGGTTGCTGAGACAATGACATTGTCTTTTTTCTTGTACTAATATGATGGTATTTGAAGGAATCTTGATTTTATGTTAAAATTATTACTCTTTTATTACATGGGCACATGAATAACTAATAGAGTAATGGTATTTTGGCTTTATGTTTTTCTTGGAAACATCGCTGAGGTATCTTGGGTGGAAAATTAGGTATGAGTTGGAAGGATAATCTTGGTCAAGTGCATAGTTTCTAGTTTTTGAATTTGTAGTTTTTGATTTTGAGAAAAGAGGTGGTGTATAATATTTTTATTACAATGTTTTAATTAATGAATTCTCTCTTTTGAAAAAAAAAATTAATGTACAAATTTGACTTTATATCTTGAGTTTATAGTATTTGAGGATATATGATCTTAACCTAGTGCCACTCATATTTTCACCTATTTTTAGTCATGTCATATTTTCTTTATATTATATAAGACCAACTTTTTTATCTATCCACATTTTAAATAAGCCCCTTCTCTTACCTCATTTTCTTCTATTTCTTTTTTTCAAATCAGTTTTTATTTTTCTAAATTTTCTTCAATTTTTTTTTCTATTTTTTTCAAACATTTCTCCAGTTTTTTTTTATCACTTTTTTTCCCTATTTATCTTTTTCTTTTTTTACAATTATTATTATAATCTATCGCGAGTAAAGATAAATATGTGTTTTAAGTTTTGAAAACATATTGGTTGCGAATTGACTTTCATGAATTTTTGTTTTTTTTTTGTTAAAAACAAAATTAATGTGCATGAAATATTGAAATGGATTGATTAGTAATTAGAATGTAAGAAAAATTCAAAAAAATATAGCTAAACAATTAGGCTAAATAACAACTATGATCATTTAATTTTTATCATTTTATACTTAGTATCTTAATTTTTTTGGTTAGACTTATTCCTAATTCTTTAATTTTTGCAAATTTAATACAAATGGGATTAAATGTGTTAAATTTAAAAATTTAAGGGATTAAATCATAAAAAAATAATTTTAATTTTTAACATGTTACAAATTTTGACTGATATAGTAAAGTTTTAATGTAATTTTTACATTTGGAACAAATTTTTGAAATTTGAAAATTTAGAGTCAATCTAACAAAAACAAAGTTAAAAGATAAAAATGTAAAATGTAAAATTGACAAGAATTAGAGGAGAATAGAGGTTCTTCAGTGAAAGAATTAAAGTATAAGAAAAATAAAAAAAAATACCTATATTCATTGACCTAAATGTGCTTAGATGGATCTGTTACTAGGACATGCTTCACTCTGCTTCCAACTTACAGGTGTTTAGGAAAAAGATAGCTAATAATAAAAAACTTTAAGTGAAAGTCCTCAAATTAATATATCTATAATAGATGATTAAGAGTTTCAATCGCAGAAAGAGAGAGTGGAGAGAGAAAATTTAGTAGCCAAAGAAAAGGAAGTATTTGAGGTAATTTTATATATTTTACATCTCTAATAAGTAAAAATTCTTTTGGGCAAATTCTAATAAGTGTTTTATCATTGTATATGTGTAAACGATAAGATAATAATTTTAAAAGAATAAATAACACAAAAAATAATTAAATAGATAAGTAAAACATAAATGTATAAATATTTATAATAGATAAGTATCTATAAAATTATAACAACTTAATTTTAATTATTTAAAATTTATAAATTTCAATAAATAAAATAAAAATTCAAAATTTTAAAAATATATCACCTAAGTATTTCAAATGTAAAAGAAGATTTCAATAAACAAAAAAGATAAATATATAAAAAAAAGCGGTGATAAGGCACACGATAGAGCAAGAGAAGAAAAATAGAGAACAGGGAACGCAAAGAGAACAGGGAGAGAACATAAACGTAGGAAAGAGAAAAGTTAAATTAGATTGTACCTTAACAGATTAACACAAAAGTATATTTTTTTTATTCTTCTCATAAAATTGACGGAGAATTCGTTTATTTTAAATTTAATTTTTAATATGAATTAAAAAATTTATTTTAAAAAGCAATATAATTTAATTTTAAATTAAATTTAATTTTTTATATTAATTTAAATTATTTCGTTTAATTTATTCTGATACTTTTAATTAACTAACAATTAATTAAATAATTTTAATCTTATAATTTACTATTAAAATAAAGAATTGTAAGATAGATCTAAAATATTTCAGTATATATAAATATAGAGATGAAAAGACTTATATAAATATATATAGTATTAAAATCATTGGTATTAATATTTTTTTATTTTATTAAATTACATATTATTATATAAATTAATGAATAATAATATTTTTAATCTAACATCAAAAGCTATTTTTGGATATTTTTTTTAAGATTGTTAATAAATAAAAAAAAATTCAATTCAATTAATTAAATAAGTAAAACATAATGGGAATTAATAAATTGATTTCCTTAAATTTTTATTCCCATTCATTTCAGATTTTTTAAGGTAATGGGATTTATATATAAACTTGCCATTATCATCAATAATATTTAGTTTATTTCTTATAAAAATATATTTAGAATAATTATCCGTACGTTAGGGCTACTCATTAGCTAATTATAGAAAAAGGCTTCAAAATTGATCAGGGCCACCCTAATACCTACCGTAGAGATTTCGTGTACGAATAATTTCACTTTTCTAGTTCAGCAAAGTCAACTTTTGCAATGCTTTGCTACCTAATAAATGGTTGAATGCTATAGTTAGTACTACAATTTTTTTAATTTTTATATTTTTGTTTCATATTTTATTTTTAATAATATTATATTTATTATTATTTTATATTTAATAATTTTAGTTTAAATTTAAAAATAATATACTAAATATAGTAAATTTTAAAAGTGAGTGACTTTTATTAAATAATTAATAAATATTTTTTTTAATATATTAGTTTGGTAGTTACATTGTAATTAAATATAGTTTTTAAATTTGAACTAAATATGTTAAATTTAAAAATATATTGAATTTAGCATTAAAAAAAGAATCAAAATGTTAAATTTTATAAAATATAAGGATAATTAATATAATTCAAACCTTAATAAAAAACTAAATAGTAATCATAATCGTTTTATTTAAAATAAATAAAAATCATTAAAAATCAGAAATCATATTCAATATAGTTATCTAAAAGAACTTAACTTGAGGGGGAAAAACATTGGACCAATTCAAAACAGAGAACTAGCTAGGATTTCACTATTTTGGATTTTCATGAAGCATATGGACTTTTGGAACCAAAAATAGTTGACAAAAGCAATGAGCCATTTTGATGAATGATGACTACTTATTTTCCTATTAGATTAAGTTTAAATAATCTCAGCCAGTGACGTATTTCTTATATGTCCATTGTCTATCCAAGTAATATATTGTAAGCATATTTCGTATTTTTTTCACGTTTTAAATTATAAATTAGAATCACATCAAAATATTATTCGATAAAAATAGATATATTGTACATATAAAACAAGCAAATAAGTAAAAAAATAAGTTTTTATTAAAAAGTAGACACATATTCTAAACTCATGAGAATTTGAGGTGGACAACAACTTCTATAAGATATTCAATTTTATTTTTTCTAAAAATCTTTGTTTGTCTTTACTAGAACTCTTAATATATATATTTTTTTAATAGTGGATCTGAGAGTTTTCTTCAAACCCCAATTAAATGAGAAATTAAAAAATACTACCAATATTGACTACTGCAATGACATATGCAGTGGGTAATACGAGGGCGTGATTGGAACCCACTATTATATATATATGTTTTGTGTGTGTTATTGTTATTTAAAATAAATAGGAAGATAGAATAAACTTACAAGGAGATGGAATTAATCTTATGAAAGGGAAGACATGGATGATATAAACAATTGTTGAAGATGGAATAACAGCATGCTTTAGAGTCCATAAAAGTGCATCCATGCTTGAATCTTCATTATTCTTATCAATTCCCACTGCTACATGAATTTTATCTCCTTCTATTTCTCTAAAATCAATTGAAAATAAACTTCCCTCATCATCAGATTCTTCAACTTCTACTTCTTCTTTAATTGTTTTTAATTCTATTAATCCATTATCTTCTTCCAATTCAAACAACATACTTGAATTATCCCATTGCAATTTTTCTATTGCCATAATATCAAAAGAATATGAAGAAGAATTTGATGATCCTGAAGAATCTATGAACTGTCAACAAATTAAAATCAATCTAATTAATTTCAATATTCAAAAAATAAAAAAAAACTATTAATTAAGCTTATGATGTGATCAAATTTCTTACCTAATTAGAGAGTTGTAGGATTTTTGGCATCAAATATAGCACGATCCTAGGTTTTTCTTGGGAGAAGTAGTTGTACGCCTTTGACATTCTTCAAAATTATACGAGGGACACTAAACATATAATTGAGAATCAAGGATAATTCAATTTTTGTTAATTTATTTTTATTTTTGATGAAAACAGGTATAGTATTCTTCCTTTATTCTCCTTTTTTCTTTTATTTCACATTTTTGTCATTTTTAATGACTTTTCAACGCAAAGATTTGAGAATCTTCAAAGTCATGAACTACCCCGGATGGAGCATTAGGGAATATTACTTGTATATCTTCTCCCAAAATTTGATATACAATTTGGATATTATTTTTTAATAATATGTTCGGAATTGATATAAAATTTATTTATAATTAAGAGTAAAATTGATAAATTTAGAGGATTGGGTTTTTTATTCGTTGGATAATAATACTAATTGGGTATTAAGTAAGACTTTTAATAATTTTTACACTTTTTAAAATAATTAGCATTTTTAAGGATAGTTATGAAATAGTATTTTATATAAATTTTTAAAAATTTACTTGTATTAAAAAAAATTCTCTTATTATGCTCTCGAGATTTTTAAGAATTTCTCATAATTTTTACATTTATCTTTTCTTTCTTAGATTCTATATATATATCTTTATTATTAGTTCAATTATATTCTATATAAATATAAAATCATAATAGTGCATAAAAAAATCCAGTACATGAAGGACTCTAGTTAGTAAAAAATCCACCTCAACTTTTTAAGATTCTATAAAAATCTTTAAAAATTTATCAAAATTTTAATTAAATATACTAGTAGACTGTTGGATGGAAGTTTTTAACAAATGGATTCAAATATTGTAAGGATTTTATAAAAAGTAATTTTAGCTATAAAGAAGTTGTTTCACATTTGATAATTAAAACAATATATTAGAAAAAAACTTACTTGTTTGAGAGAAAAAAAAAATATATGATTCTAATGGATATAATGACTAAAATAACAAGTTTGAATATTTTTGTGGATCAGGAAACAACCCAGAAATTTGAAATAATTAAAGATTTGTTAAGTTAACAATCACGAGAGGTAGACGTTTTCATCGTATAATATAACGTCCTCGAACATATTTTTATATATTAACTTATTGATCACTAAAATAGTTGAAGTGACATTAAATCATTATTTATTGTTGATTGCTTTTGTTGATCACTAAAATACTTGAAGTGATATTAAAATAGTTGAACATATTTTAAATAATAGATTTTTTTGTTGAAAATAAAAAATAAATCTATAAATAAAGTGATTAAATGAAGTAGAAAAAAAAGTGTAATAATATAGGTATGATTAGAATTATTAATTAATTTTATATTTGTGTGTTATAGATTACATGATAAAGATTATAAATATCTTATCTTCCATTAGATTTAATCATCACATAAAAAATAAATAAGTATTTGTATTTTTAGTTTGAATTTGAGTTGATAGTTTTCTTTTTTAGTGTTTGTATTTCTCTTTTAATTTGTGAGTTGATTTTGAAAGATGTTATAATATTTTTTATTGTGTGTATAATACAAATATTTTGTGTTAGTTATTTGGATATAATATTAATAAATTTAAAATTATGTATTCTAAATTTTACTCGATAAATTTGATTGTGATTGAAACTTTGAATATATTTGTCAAAATATTATTTAATTAGATCACATACTTAAATTAAAGTTAATGTTTTTTAATCTCTAACTATAAAATATATATTTTATTCACATAATTTTTTTTTGAAATAAGCTAATCAAAGATAAATATTATTATTTTTAAGATTTTATTTTTAAAATATTCTCTTTATTATGATTATTATTTTTAACCAAAATACTATCCTTGTCATTTTTTCTATAAAATTATTAAAACTAAATTAAAACACAAAAAATTAGCAAGATAAAAATAAAAATTATATAAAATTAAACAACCAATCATTTTTGAAAGATAAATTAATTTAACTTCAATATGTGTAAGATATAAGTATCATTCTTACACTAAGTATGTGACCCTGCTGACATTTTTCTCATTTTGCTGCCGATTCAAAATATTAGGGATAAAACATATTTATGCAGTAAAAATTAGGCTGCTTTGCTTTTTTCTAATTTCATCTCCCGCTACAATTTGTTTTCCTCATTTCCAATTCTTTTTTAGTTTAATTTTCTCCTTTTCAATTTCTTATCAAATCTCACTTGATTTGTGTTTTTATTCTCGCTTTCGTTCACCATCGAGACTCAAGTTTTCACTCTTGATGTGAAGAATCTTGATCTGACTTCGGAGACCGAAGACCAATATCAAGCTTATAGTAACTTTCACTGAAGCTTGCTTGTAATCATTGCTTGCACTGTTTCATGTTAACTGTACTTTATCAGTTATGATGTTGTTATGATATTGGTTAGTCATTTGTCAACTCGTTATGGAGGTCTTGATCTGAAGTTCTTGGACGAGTGCACTTTTGTGCATATTTGAAGAAGATTTATTTATTTATTTATATTTGAGGAAGAAGTTGAGTTAGCATACAATGTAGTAAGAAGTAAAAGTAAACTAGTGCGTAAGTCATAAAACACTTTTAAAGCACTATTATATCATTTAATATTATTTATGTTTTATATATTTAAAGATTTTTTTTTGTATTTTTAATAAAATCTAATTAATTTTCATTACCCTATCTACTTAAGTTGTTTTGGTATCTAAATAGTATCATGTGGTTGCAATAGTTAGAATAAAAAAGTCAAATTTGAAACTTATCGGACAGGACTAAGAAAACAATGAAAATAGATGCATTATTAGCCATACGAACAACCTGAGTTATGATATTTTGTAGTTCAGTGGGAGAGAGGTTGATAATGGATCCAGAAAACTGGGACTCAGTTGAAATAAAAGGCATCGATGGAGTGGGCTCAATATTAACAACAACAACAGTAGATTTGTTACGATGGTAACAAGTCTCAATGGTGTGTCCAAAACGCTTGTAATAATTGTAGAACTTCTTTTTGGTCTGCTTGCGACGATTGCTAGAGTCAGAGGAATCACTTAACTGTTGAGGTTGCTCAATGGTAAGAGTAGAAGGAGTAATAGTCAAAACATTAAACTTATTCTGGGCTTGAAGGGTTACAAGCCGAACTTTTTCTCTAACCAACTCGTTTATAGCAGTATCAAGAGAGCGAGGAGGACTGTGATTGAGAAGTTGACCCCGAATGGGCTCAAATTCCTTGTGAAGTGACATCAAGAACATATAGAGACGAAATTCATCTCTAACTACAGCATATTGCTAAGCATCCTTTGAGTATGCCCAAGTTGGATCACAAAGGTCAATTTGGTCCCAAAGAAAGTGAACCTAATCATAGTAATCAATGATGGATTGTCCTGGTTCTTGTCGAAGTTGATACAATTCAATTACTAACTGATATTTCATAGATCCGTGAGTAGTGGAGTACCTTTTGGCCAACATATCCCATGTTGATTTTGCATCATCAAAGCTGCCCAATAGATTGGAGATGGAGAAAGCAGAAGTATTCTAAATCCATGTAAGGATCATGTGATTTTGACTATCCCATTCAATCATGCAACCAAGGTAGGCAACATCTTCTTCACTTGCTCCTTTGACAAATATGATAATTGTACCAGTACAGTAATATCAGAACATGCGACCCTTAAGAAAACTGTGCATAGCTTGAGACCAAGATAAGTAATTCTTGGTCCTCTCCAATATAGTATTGATGTGGCAAGGAAGAAAACATCTTTTTTATACATTTACAAACACAATATGCAAAATTAGACTGCAAAAACGAGGTCTACGTGAAAACTGGGTAGAAAGAACCTGATCTGTAAAAATTCAACCCTATTGAAAAGTCAACGATCAATGATCAACTCTAGTCATTGGTCAACGATGCTCAATGGTCAACAGTCAATAATTTTCAATGATGATGTCAATTGTACATAGTGATGACATCAATAGGACCTGAGGGTGGCATGTGAGGCGCATGAGGAAAAGGTGTGGTTCCTCTGTGCGGTGCCTAATGGTGAGTGCAGACTCTGATGGTTGCGGGACTTCCACGGTTGTGTAGATCGGGGAGAGTCGATCACTATGGTACTTGTTAAAATGTTATCGAAGTTAGATGCATGACATAGTGCGATTTTATATGGGCGGTGCGTAAGTGTGTGAGGTTGAAGCATAGTTCCTCTGTATGGCGCGTGAGGGTGTGTGCTTACTCTAATGCTTGCGAGATGTATGAATGACCATTCCCAGTCCTCAAGCAAGCCGGTAAGGTATCCTATAAATTACAACTCCCTCCGAAGCTTAAAATATATCCAGTTTTTCATATAAGCATGTTGAAGCCTTATCATGGAGACAAGGAAGACATAAGTCGAGGAGAATGAAAGAGGGATCTTACCGGAGTAGTAACCTCTTTTGATAGAGAAGTGGACTCTATCTTGGAAGACTGCCTAATCTGACGTAAAGGTGCACCAACTTATCGGGAATACTTGGTCAAGTGGAAGAATGTCCTGGATATAGCGGCAAGCTGGGAACCTGAAGACTCTTTGTGGAAATTCAAAGATGACATAAAGAGGTTCAAGCTTGAAGACGCGACGAGGACGTCGCGAACTTGAGTGGGGAAGGGTGTTACGTCCCGCTCGAATTATCCCGTAAAATCCAGAGAAATAGTGGTTGCCTAAAGGATCTATACGTTTCTACCTGGGAAAGTTCTAAAGTGGCCTAGAGATGTTTAGGAGCTAGAGTTGGATGGACTCAACTCAAGCCTTGAAGACTTTAGAATGCTCCAAAGTATACTAGCATGTGTTAGAATGGGCTGGAATAATCTAGAATATGTTGGATGGTTCATGAAGGATGTGGAAGTCTTTAGGAGCTTACAGAACATCTTAAAACTTGCATGAAGGAACTAGACAAACCTAGAAGACTCTAGAGTTGGCTAAAAGGTCCTAGAAACTTGTGACATATTGTAGATAAAGCTAGAACACTCTTGTACATTCTAGACTTACAAGGATCTAAAAAATTGTGGCATAACCTTAAGCTTGGAGTCACATTATAAATAGACCTATTGGTCTTCATTTGTATTCATCTTGAAAAATTGTAAGATAATCTCTCTCTAGAGTAATACAAAACATTTTTTACAAATTCTCTTGTGTTCTTAATTTTGTTCTTGAATCCTCTCAATCTCTAAGTCTCTTTCTAATCTCTTTGGAGAGTTTTGTTAGGATGAAAGACAGGTTTAGTGCAACGGACCGTGATAAATACCGTACGATCGCTGTTTGAAATTTAAGGTCGTTATTCTACATGATTTGTCCTTATTCTACATTGGATTATGAATAGAGGTTGTTAATGATAAAGTAGTAGTTACAGAGGTAGTAAATCATGACAACCATGAAGATTGATCCATTCAATCTGTAATAGAATTTCACTACACTCCACATTTCGCAACCTGAGAACCATGTCCTGAACAATCTTTCCCTTGGTCCAAATACATTGGCTTTCGTATCTGCAAGGTAGTTCTTGTTGAATATTGGCTCTAAAAGTAACAAATTAGTGGCATAATTTAGGGAAATTAGTGGCCTAATTTGTGGCTTAATTTGTGGCATGATTTAAGGAAATTAGTGGCATAATTTAAGGAAATTAGTGGCCCAATTTAAGGCTTAAATTATGGCACAATTTAGGGAAAGGGAGTCTTGCTTCATCTATAAATAGGGAAGAATTCATGCATTGAAGTACAAGCCAAAAAATCAGAAAAATCAAAGAGAGCATAAGCAAACTCAAAGAGAGAAAACACTTGTGAGTTTGAGAGTTTCCTATAAGTTTGGGAAAACACTTGAGAGATATTATTAGTGAGGAAATCTGTATCTGTATTCTGTATATTTCCTACTCAGTTCAAATAATATCTACTGCCTCCCGTGGACCTAGGCGAATTGCCGAACCACGTAAATTCTGTGTGTGTTCATTTTATCGTTTTGATATATTCATACACCGCTATTTATTGCTTCCGCTCACAACAAATTGGTATCAAAGCCAAATATAGCAGTATTATATATCAAATCGAAGCTCTCGACGAGACGAACACAACGGTGAAAGAATTGCTCAAATCGGAAGTCAGAATCGCCGCCAAAAGTTTCCTGGAGTTATTTTGCCAAAGATCGAAGTCAACTCACCGAATTGGACCGAGTCAATCCTCAGTCACTAGTGATATTGGATCGAGTTGGTCCGTTTTTCATCCGTTTTCAGCTGAGTTGGATCTATTCCTAGCTAATTGGACCATTCCGTTCAATCATGACTCCGTTTTTCAAATAAGGTATAAAATTTGGAAAAAACAACTGCTTAAGTTGTAAGTGTAAAATTTACATATCCGTCACTTATGGTGATAAAGAGAGATTGAAGAAGGTGAACAAGCTGACCTTAGAATTTCTGTCAAACCAAGTTGTTCTACTCAAGAACTATGTTGTCCAACGCAAAAGTTCGAGGTGGAGAAATTCATGACAATAACTTTGGCATGTGGCAATGTGAAGTATTAGATCTATTGTTTCGAGAAGGATCTAATATAGCCTTGGAGACTGTGAGAGATTATTCAAATGAAGATTGGAATTATGTCAATCAAACAAGCCACAATTCGGCACCGTGCTTGGGAAAGATCGAAGTACTTTGTCATGAAAGAGAATGTATTGCAGTTCTCTGGAAGAAACTAGAGGACAAGTACATGGCGAAAAGTATTGAGAACAGACTCTACTTGAAGAAGAAACTTTTCCGTTTCTAGTACAAGAAAGGAACCCTACGATTGAGCACTTAGATAATTTCAATAAAATTTTGCCATCTACAAAATTTAGATGTTGAAATTATCGATGAAGATAAAGCTTTGTTGTTCTTTGAATTCATTACCGAGAGCTATGAGCATTTAACCACAACCTTGTTATATGGAAAAGATGAGGTTAAGTTCGTAGATGTTTCAAATGCTTTGGTAAATAATGAGTATCGGAAGAAGGATCAACATGATCACAGGAGACTCAATATCGTATAGCATTCGCGAAACGTAGGCAGTGTGGATGAACAACAAAAATCTGGCGGATCAAATAATAAGGCGATCCAGATCAAAGTCAGGGAGATTCATCCGTAAGAGACGTCACGCAAAGGATGAGTGTGCCTATTGTTACCGAGAAAGGGCATTGGAAGAAAGATTGCCCAAACAAGGACAAGTCAAATGCAAATGTTGCACTGAAGTGATGAAGATGAAGATGAAGAATCGCCTTTTCGCCATCATCAAAACCTACTCGGATAAGTGGATCTCGATTGGATGTTCTTATCATATGTGTCCAAACAGTATATCGTTTTCAAGTTTTGAAGAGCTCGATGGAGGAGTTGTGCTTACGGGCAACGCGACAATGCCCGTCAAACAAAAGGGATGAACGATGCGACTAAAGATGCACGATGGTACAGACAGACTTACAAATGTAAGGTATATTCAACCTAAAGAAAACCTTATTTCTTTAGGTGTTCTAGATTCCCGATGGTTACAAGGTAACATTGGAAAATGGAGTCTTGAAAGTTATGCGAGGTGCATTTGTAACGATGAAGGGTACTAAGAGCGAACTTTGTATTTCTAGATGGAGAATCTGATTCTGCAGGGAAGAAGCAGGTATCTCAAGTAGTTCAAGAAAAGACAAATGATTCTTCCCTTTGTGGCACATACGCGCTTAGGGCATGTACGGTGAAAAGGCTTTGCAAGGCTTAATGAAGCAAGGTCTTTTAAAAGGTGCCAAGACCGAAAGTTTGATTTCTTAAACATTGTGTAATGGGAAAACAAACAAGAGTCAAGTTAAACCGCCTTTGCCATTCATCGTACTAAGCGATCTCTTGATTATATTCACACGGATGTCAGGGGACCTTCAAAGAATGCTTCACTTAGGTAAACGTTGGTTTGTGACTTTTATTGATGATTTCTCTAGATATGTCCGGATATACACTATGAGTCACAAAGATGAAGTTCTTGATATCTTTCTTAAATGGAAAGAAAATGATCGAGACTCGTGAGACGGGAAAATTAAAAGACTTCGGACCGATAATGGTGGCGAGTACAATTGAGATCCGCTTCTTTAAAGTTTGTCAAGATGAAGGGATAATCGTGACATTTTTCGCCTTCGTTATAATGTACACCAATGTGAGAATGGGATTCGAAACGAATGAATCGAACTTTGGTTGAGAAAAGTTCAATGTATGCTATCTCAATCAAAATTGAGCAAGGCATTTTGAAATTTGAGGCTTTGTCATATGCAACTCATATAGTCAACGGACTTCCTACGATCGCATTAGATGGAAAAACTCCTAAAGAGGTATGGTCCGGACAACCAACCGATTATGATTCATTGCGAATATTTGGATGTCCAAAGATATTTTCATGTTAGTGAATCCAAAGCCCGGATCCTAGAGCAAAGAAAGCTGTTTTCTTGGGCTTTAGGAAGGAGTTAAAGGATTTCGACTTTGGTGTGGTGAATCCAAGAAGATCGTCTTAAGCCGAGATGTTACATTTGGAAAGTACATGTTGAGACAGACAAATTCGAGAGAAAGAGAATGAAAGTCCAAATACTCTTTCTAAGGTGATGCTTGAGACTCGAAGATCCGAGAAAGATTGCACCGATTACCTGATCATGGTGAAGATGAAATTGATGATCAAGAAGAGATCTCGGTTGAGGTGGAGGTTCTCTCACCATCACCACCAATCAATCAACGGCCCGAGAATCTATTGCCCACTTGCTCGGCCCAGAGTAGGGAGATTAGAAAGCCTACCGGATACACGATACATGGTAGCATTCGCACTTCCAAAGATTGATGATGATGTCCCACGCACTTACAAAGCGTGCGAGAGAGTTGATAGTATGAAGTGGAAGATGGCAATGGATGAAGAGATGAAGTCTCACACCAGAATCGGACTTGGGAGTTGGTTCAACTTCCCAAAGCGAAAGAAAATTATTGGTACGAATAGTTACATGCCAAGAAGGAAGGTGTTCTGGTAAAGACAATATCGGATACAAAGCCAGATTTAGCAAAAGGTTATGCTCGGAAAGAAGGAATAGACTACGAATGGTATTCTCACTGTTGTTAAGCATTCATCTATTCGGATACTATTGGCTTTGGTAGCACAGTTTGATCTCGAGTTAGCTCAACTCGATGTCAAAACAGATTTTCTCCATAGTACTTTGAACGAAGAAATCTACATGTCTCAACCGGATGGCTTCAAAATTCCGGACGAGAATCGGGCTTGCAAGTTGAGCAAGTCAATTTACGGTTTGAAAGCAATCACCACGACAATGGTACAAGCGCTTTGATAGCTTCATTAGAGAACGTATTACACGCAATCAGTTTGATCACCGTATACTTTCGAAAACTCCAAGATGGTACCTTCATTTATTTGCTCTTATATATTTGATGATATGTTGATTCAAGATCTAAGAGAAAGGCGCGAGATCGACAGATTGAAGGCTCTGTTGAGTTCAATTTGAAATGAAAGATCTTGAGAAGCTAAGAAAATTCTTGGGATGGAAATCACAAAGAGATAGAGTTAAGTACATTGCTTTTGACACGGACTGATTCGAAGAAAAGTACTACAAAGGTTTGACATTGATGAAAAAAACCAAACCAGTAAGTACACCGCTTGCTCCTCATTTTCAATTGAGTGCATTGATGTCACCTAGCACCATCGATGAAAAGAAGCAAATGGAGCGTGTTCCATATGCAAATGCTGTTGGTGCCTTGATGTATGCAATGGTTTGCACCGGACGATATTTCCCATTTGTTAGTATGGTGAGTCGGTACATTGCAAAATCCCGTGAGACACCTGGCAAGCGGTGAAGTGGATTCTACTGCACACATCTGTAATCTTGTGGATATTGGTTTGAAGTTTGAAAGAGACAAGGCGAAGGCAAACAACTAGTTGGATATGTGGATTCTCGACTACGCTGAGATCTCGATAAGCGTCGATCTACAACCGGTTATGTGTTCACAATGCAAGGAGGACCGGTTGTTGGAGATCAATATTGCGCTCAATCGTAGCTTTGTCTACTACAGGCAGAGTATATGGTCATAATGTAAGCATTCAAAGAAGCTATATGGCTTCTGCCGGGTTGACTAAGGATTTGGGTATTGTTCGTGAAAAATGTGGAGGTTTTTACGTGAGTGCCATTTGTTTGGCAAAGAACCAAGTTCATCATGGTCGCACCAAGCACATCGATGTTCGATTTCATTTTTGTTCGAAATCGTCGATGAAGGAAATGTTATACTCCGTAAAGTGAGCTAGAGATAACCCCAGAGCATGCTTACAAAGGTGGTTACAGGATCAAGTTTCAACACCGCTTGAACTTGATCAACATCTCTCGAGCTTAGAAGCGCCTAGACGCATTTGGAGAGGCGGCGTTATGAACTTTTCGCCAGGTGGAGATTGTTGAATATTGGCTCTAAAAGTAACAAATTAAGTGGCATAATTTAGGGAAATTAGTGGCCTAATTTGTGGCTTTAATTTGTGGCATGATTTAAGGAAATTAGTGGCATAATTTAAGGAAATTAGTGGCCCAATTTAAGCCTTAAATTATGTCACAATTTAGGGAAAAGGAGTCTTGCTTCATGTATAAATAGGGAAGAATTCATGCACTGACCTACAAGCCAAAAATCGAAAAATCAAAGAGAGCATAAGCAAACTCAAAGAGAAAACACTGTGAGTTTGAGAGTTTCATAAGTTTGGGAAAACACTTGAGAGATATTATTAGTGAGGAAATCAGATCGTATTCGTGATATTTTCTACTCGGTTCAAATAATATCTACTGCTCCCGGGACTAGGCGGTGTCAACCACGTAAATTCTGTGTGTGTTCATTTTATCGTTTTGATATATTCATACACCGCTATTTATTGCTTCCGCTCACAACAGTTCTCCCTACTTGGATGGACCTTCTTCACAATTGACCTTTCTGGCATGTTTTCTAAGACCCATTTTCAGACATTCAACGTAGGGTTTAATGTCTATTTCTGCATCACCCGTTTTATCATCCATTGTAAATGTCTTTGTCATACACTGTCTGCACAATTAAACAACCAAATACCAACCAATCTATAACACAAGTACAAAGAGTTAATATTATTCTCTATTTCTATTTCAAAATATCAAAATTATTGCCTCATT
The DNA here is from genome assembly GCA_030763125.1 of Hippophae gyantsensis. Taxonomy (NCBI): domain Eukaryota; kingdom Viridiplantae; phylum Streptophyta; class Magnoliopsida; order Rosales; family Elaeagnaceae; genus Hippophae; species Hippophae gyantsensis. The sequence continues at coordinate 6,096,873 of CM061032.1, forward strand.
ATTTGATTGTGGATATCATGATTTTAATCCTCTCTAGCAAGAATTCATAAAACAATGCTATAAAATATTGTCTAATGTACATATATATTATAACATTTAAATTCAACTCGTACAGTCCCTGTGTTGCTCATAGTAAAAAAATTAGTTTTCAGACATGTACATTGCTTGTTGGCCTTTTCATTTTTCAATCATTGTGCTTGAAAATAAAGAACATACGGGTAATAATTGAAAAAATCCCTAGCTTTTAATTGTATGCATCAAACGATATATTAATACTAGATTAGATGTTAAATTAAGAAAGGAAGACGTTAAAGTAAGAAGAATGCTAAGAATACAAATTTATACACACACATGTCAAAACAACTGTAAAAATAAAGTTATTCATTTTTTTAATAAAATTATGTCACGTAACAGATCATAATTTATGTGAGGACAAATTTGTATGCATTTAGCTTTTTACAATTAAGCATGTATGAAATCACTTACTAATAGAAACTAATTATGTTGCCATAAAAAGCATTTTCGTTTCAAATAATTTTAAAATCAAATATGATATAAGACTATAAGTTGTGCAGAACAAGAAAATAAAAACATACAAAACTCTGCAATCTAAAGTGGAGAAGAGCAAAAAGAACTTGTGATAAGCCTGATAAGTCTAACTACGTATGAGAATATAGTTGTTAGAGTATGTAATAGCTGAAATAGGATTTGTTTTGGCTAAAGCGCACAATGTCCAAACGCTCTATGTATTCGAAGTCGGATTGAAATAATGCTGAAACTATTAATGAATCCACTATCATAATTGAGGCATAAAAAAAGGATACACTTCTTGTGGTCCTTTATTTTTTATTCCTTAATACTAATCAACAACGAAAGAAAATAAGCTAAAGATGCTAAATGTATATTTTTCTAATAAAAGCCTTAATAATTGTACCACGTTGTTTCTGTTACCACTAACAAGATAGAATATGAATAATTTATTAATAAAACAATAAAAATAATATTTTTAAAACTTGTAATTATAAAAATAATATATTTTTTATCTATTTTTTATATTTTTATCATTAAAAAAAATTATTATATTATTTGATTTTAAAAACTATTCAAATTAAATTACAATTAATTAAACATGTTCAATGTTAAATATAGATTACCTTTTAAACATTATTCTAAATTTTAAAATTATTATTATTATTATTATTTTAATTTACCTAAGTTATTTTCATCATTTAGCTCTTGAATTAGATTACCTACAAGAACGATTGAACTCTCAAGATCTGTTATAGAAAGAGTCAGCTCTTCATTCCAATGAGGATTGAAATTATAGTTTACCACATGAGTCTTCAATCTCTGCATTAATTTAAACAGAATATCATAAAAAGAGGTACATTTTATGTGAAACGACCACGTCTTTCCTTTTAATTTTATTTTTTATTTTTAATTCAATCAATAAACTCTTAAAGAGTACAAATAAATTATTAATCACATCTTACACACATAAATCTTCAAAATGATTGATTTATTAATAACTTTTAAAATAATATCTAAATAACAAGGTCAACTCATCCAACAATCTCTAAAATCAATTAAAATTCTAAAATTTTATAAATTTCATAAAAATAAAATAATTTTCATTCTTTATGAAAATTCAAATGATATATCTTTACAAAAAAATAATATACTTCTCGTTATAGTATTAAAAAATATAAATAAATTGATATATTTGATTCACACAAACTTAAATTTTTGTGATAATTTAAGCTTTAAATGTCTATGATTTTAATAAAGAAGAGTCTAAATACAATATTGAAAACAATTGCAAATACAACTTTATAAGGAGAACAATAGACAAAATAAATAAAATAGGTGAAAAAAAATCAAGGATTTGATCAGGGAGAGAAAAACATAAAGAGATAGTCCAAAACATAATTTATTGCAAAGTACAAAATAACCAAAACCCAAAAATATAATTAACAAAAGCAACGAATTTATTGCAGACTTAAAATTTGTTTTTTTTTTTTAAATTAGAAAAATGAAAAGGTAAAGATAAGAAAAATTAGCAGCAAACCTGATGATCCATGGTGACAACAACATAAGGGTCACTGGTAGTAGCATTCCGATCTGCAAGATTAATTCCTTTTTGGATTCGGACTTTAAGAAGTCCCCGTAAATTATTCATTGGAAATAACTTGGATAAAAATCTCAACTTCTTTTTCTTTAATTTCACTCCTTTTTTTTCCTTCTCTGTTTTTTGAAAAAAAAAATTAAAAATTTGAAGCTCTGGGCCTGAAAAATATCTCCACGCCTAAACTAAAAGGTACGTCAATTTCATGTCCCACCTAACGAGATCAAATTGAAAGAAATAACCCAGACAAGGTCACAAGCTAGCAAAACAAATTATTATTAATTATTAATAATAATAGTAAATAAAAAGAGGGTCAAAATTAAATTATCTATCTCATCAATGGTTTACCTTCCTTCATATATCGGAGTGGCAGGATAAGAAGATGTATGGTCCATCGCCGCTCTTGCTTACTTATTATCATTGTGTGTTCCAACATCAATAATGAATATGATATTTTTGTTCCTCTATTATAATTTTTTTATTATAATTAATGTGGTTAAGTTTATTTAGATAATAGATTTCTTTTATAAAATTTTAATATTTTAAAATTCATTTAAATAATATTTTTATTTTTCTTATCTCTTTTCTTAAATATAATAGATCACATTTTTATTTTTATTATGATTTGATTCCTTTATTTTTTTAGTTTCAGATTAAAGTTTCCTTATTTTTTTTCATCCAATATAATTCCTTTATTTTTAAATTTTTACACTTTTATTTTCTTATTTTTTTATATTTTTAAGTTTAATTTAAATTGATCTCAAATTTGAGATAAAATATGTGAAAATATAAAAAAAATGAGAATCAAAATCTAAAAAGAAAAATAAGGAAATTAAATTATCAAAATAAAAAATAAAAAATAAAACCGTAAAATACGAGCTATTTTTTTCCTTATAATATATGAGCTATTTATAATATATGGGAGATGATTAGGTTAATAATTATAATTATTTTACGTTAAATTTAGATGAGTGAGTAATAATTTTTATACAGTTTAATTTTAATATTTATTTAAAATTATATTTAATTTAGAAAATTAAATATTAACATAATTTTTATTTTAATATATTATATTAAATATTAAAATTAATTTTAAATATTTTTTAACAATTTAATACATATTTATAAATTAAATTAAATTAAATTAAATCTAATTATTTAAAATATTATATATTTTATCGTTAAAAATATATTTTTATATAATTAGATGTAAATAAAAAAATATTATTATATATTTTTTTCAATTAATCACAACTTTAATATTTTAATAAACATCCGAATATTGACACTATTGATTATGGTTATATTAGAATTAAACCGTCCAACTTGTACGAAGAAACATAGTTTCAATTACTATAATTAAAGTAAACATTTCTAATTATAAATATGCATATAATGTTTAAAAGCTTACATTATTTTATAAAATATTTCAAAATTATAAATATATATATATGTATTATAAAAATACCTCAAACATATTTATATATTTATAATTTTATAAATATATTTATAACAAATCAAATGCGTACAAATCATAAAACATAAAAGCGCTAGCTGCATATGACTACATTATTGTATACCAAAAGATTTAATTTTAAATGCTGATACATTTTTTTCAAAAGTAAAATTACCACTCTCATCTGATTATCTTCAATGGCCTCATCATCTCATTATCTTCATGATCCAAGATCTGAAAATGGAAGAATAAGGACAACATTAATCTACTAAAATGAAACTTTAAATAAATTACTAAAAATAAAATTTTAAATTTAATAAGATAAATAAAAAGGTATAATTCAGAAATTATCGATGCATGGCTAGCAGGAATGGCAGGCCAAAGGACAATTATGAGTAAGAAGCTTTACTCAGCTTCCTTCCGATACCAACCCGTGAGTTACAAAATATCTTATTGAAAGATATTTATCGTTATTAGATATTATTTTTACTAATTATATTATTTTCTTTTTTAAAAAAAAAAATCACTAATTATATTGATTACATGTTAACTAATATTAAGCATTTACATTTTTCATAAATATAATCACACTAATTTTATATTTGATTATGTTAATGCAATCCATTAATTATTAAAAATAAAAGAATCAATTAATTATAATCACAAATTTATCACACTAATTTTAATCACAAATTTATCATAATGGGCTAGAGATGAGATAATATTTTAAGAAAACTAAAAAAATCAATCAATTAATTAATTATCAAAATAAAAGAACTTACGTGACAGTGGTACAGGTAACCAGGATAACCAGTTGCATCAAAAGCATACGATGCATTCGTATGAATGTATGAAAATGTCACAATAATCTTCGTCAAAAAACCAGGTCTCATCTTGAACACGTTTTTCCACCCCTTCTCATGAGCTGGCACATCCACCCTTCTTCCACGTGCATACTTGCTTACCTCACATTTCACCGCATCGTAAGACTTATTCATACAACTCTTAAATTCTGTTACATTCACCAACTTTATCTGATCTACTGTGACAAATAACCCCAAATGAATATGCAATGGATGATTGTCTTCTGTCAGGTTAATCACATTCCACAGCTCAGTGGACCCTTCTTTTGGCATCTCCGTCACTGCTGCATCATACGGTTTTCCATTCAAATACAGATGAGTAGGCTCATCAGTATTGCTGGTGTACTCGTACATACCTATATATCGTATTCTCGAAACACTTGATAAATCAGGTTCTGGATATTGAATCAATTTTCTTCTAATAATAAACTTGTCAACTTCTGCATGGTCATTGATGATAAACTTCATTACCTTGCTGTTTGCTTTGTTAACAGCGTCTCCTATTGGGTAAGGATATGATGCATTATTAGCTAGAATTACACTACCTTCCTTTGACTCAGCAAAGTCAACTACAAAATCAGTGATCTCAGATGGCCCCAATAAAATATCCTTAGTGATTACTGGTTCCTTAAGATAAGCTGAATCGGATGCCACATGTATAAATCTAACACCGTTGGTGAAGAAAAATCTAAAAAATCTTGCATTACTTGCATTGATAATTCGAAACCTATATTTACGACGTCGTACTTTCAAATAAGGCCAAGCCTTCCCATTCACAATAATAACATCTCCAAAATACTCTGGTTGCCACTGGGGGTGTATAGAGGGATTATTTCCAGTAGAGTTCATGAAGATAGAACCATTCCTAAGGAAGCTGTGATCAAATACGATGAGCGTACGTTCAAACTCATTGCCATTGGGTAGTCCAAGCGGGGCTTCGATGTCTGGTTGGCGAATTATATAGGCCCCACTCAAGCCAGCTAAGAGATTAACTCTGGTAAAACCCATCGCATGATCGTGGTACCAAAGGGTCCCAGGTTGCTGAAAATTGTTGTAGCGATATGTTTTATTGGACCAAGCGGGACCCTTGTGTTTAAATCCAGCAGTGAACCATGAATCTGGGTTTCCATCACTTGCAGGTTCATGGATACCACCGTGCAGGTGCACCACTGTAGGAATACCACTGGTGTTGGGAGGTTTAGCCGTTGGGATTGTTGAGTCCCAAGGAAGTATGTGTTTTGCAGGAAGGTGATTTCGCCACATGACGTAAGTGGAGACTCCATGAAGAGTCTCGATTGTTGGACCAGGTATTGTTGCGGTGTTCTTTGATGTACCGTAAGCAAATACTGGAGTGGGCGGAAGATCTCTGTGGAATTTCTACAAGAACAACATTTTGATTACTATATTTTTACCAAACTACAAAAATGTATTAATTTGTTAATATATATATTTTTTTATCTTTCCACTCACAAGGAATTTCCCAATAGTAATAATTGTGTAAATTAAGTTGAATAATTACTTTGTTTATGGTTTGATAAAGAGGCAATATGGTATTAGAAATTATAACAAATATAAATTTACATATATTAAATTATGTATGTAATTTAATAAAGTTATAAAACAAACCAGATAAGCATTAAAAAAAAACTGTGGGAATAATAATAATAACAAGGGAGTACCCCAAAAAGCAAAAGATTGAAAAGAACAAGGATAAGCCAATGAGAGGGAAAGTGGGGTGGGGGGTTCTAACTTCTAATAATAGAAACAAAAGGTGTCTCTTTAAACTTTACAACTGGCTTTGTAAGAAATTAGTGGGTATTGTACATCAATACTCAATTCACACCACATTGTTGAGATGAGGCAGAAACATTTATTACATTGGAGTTTTCCTTTAAAATTAAGCTTTTCCAAAAAAAAAAAAAGGCTTTTAATTAATTGATATGCTCCTTTCCCAAAAACAAAAAACAAAAAAACTTGCTCTGCTCTATAATTCTAATGGTTGGATCATTAAACTTTGCCATTTTTCGAGATATGATTCATTTCAATTGAAATATAGGATGATGATATGGTATTTTAAGTTTATTACAATTTAAAAAAAAATACTAAATAATTTAATTATTAAAAAATATAATTTAAAAATAACTCACCTCATCGTTTCAAAAGACCAACGTTTCATCTAAAAAACAATAATAAAAAAACTGGCTACTCTGTTCGCTGTAGTAGTTTAGGAAATTAAAAAAAATTCAAAAGAAATTCGACATAAACACTATCAAACAATGGGAAAGGCAAAGGATTTAATTTTAAAAAAAAAATAGAAAGGGAAAATAGTAATAAAATTGAAAGAGAGACTAACCCAGTTGATACGGTACATGCCAATCTTGAGTGATTTAGAACTGGGAACACCATTGACAATCTGAAACCCAAAGATTTTGGGCATATCTTGAAACTCATCAACAAACATTCTCAAACTGCTCACATTTAATAGCCTATCCTCTGCTCTTGAAGTTTTGAGTAATCCAACCAGAGCTAACAATATTATTATCTTAAGAACCTTATTATTCATCTGAATACTACCCATCTTTGCCCACCTGCATGCAAATTCTCTGTTTGTGAGAGAGAATGAGTGACTCAGTTGATATGTAGATGTTGTTGGACTACATATAAATATGAAAATAGGGGTAAAGTTTGATGGAAGACAGTATTGATTATTGAATAAAGTATTTTTTTTTTTTAGAATAAAGTTGATTATTCAAAATGTAAATTCTTTTTAGCTGAGAATAAACTTTAGCATTATATATGAACTAAGCATTTTGTTTATGCGTGAAGGTAATAAGAATATCTAACTAGTTGAAATAAATAAAGCTTTTTGTTAATATATTAATTAATGTTTTCTGGCTATGCAAGCATTGCAATTTTAGTATTTACTCTTAAATTTATTTTTTATTTTTTTCTTTCCTTTCCTACTTTATTTATATTTCAAGTGTTTCTCTACAACACACCTACTTTATTAATATATCAAAATACTTTATTAATTTATCAAAAAATTTAATTAAGTATGTATGATATGTATCACGATAATTAAAAATAATATTACACGTGAAAATGATTATGTCATTTATCATATGTTATTAATTTATTAAAAAAATTACTTAGATGTATAATATAATAGAGATAATATATCACGTTATTTAAAAATAATATTACACATAAAAGTTTTTATGTCTCTTATTGATTAAAAATAATATTATATTAAAGTTTATAAATATTTTTAATATTTTCTTTTATTATATTAACCTTTTGTTATTAACAAGTAAATGATTTTTATATATTTTCACGTTATATCATCAGAACTTTAATTTATTAAAAAAAATTAGATCTCAATTAAAAATAATTAAAATATAAGAAAATAAATTGAAAATATAAAGTGATTGATTGTATAATAGATAATTTTTTATTATTTATTCAAATTTATTATTTAAATTTGGCAAATGCCGTTCACGTGACAGAAACATTAACTTCTCTTACAGGAATGAAATTTTTGTAATACTTTTAAAGAAATTGATGGTATATTTATCATTTACAAAAATTAAACTATAGATTTTTAGAAACCTTACCTATAAGTAAGGATAAATGGTTCAAAAGTCAAATTAAAAAAAGGAGAAAATTCAAAAGATAAAAATGGTAAGGCTTTTAGTCTTCATCTTTGCGTGAATAATAGAGATGACAAACATTTCATGTATTACCAAATAAATGATATTGAGTGTTTTTATTATCCTAAAAAAAATACATAAAAGGGTTTTATGAAGACAAATTTAAAGATATAAGAGGTCTTAATGAAAAGAGAATAAAAAATAAAAAAAATTTAATTGTAATTGAAACTTATAATTATAATTTTAATGTCACATGTGTAACTACAAGTGAAGTCTTCTTAAATGATTGGGTCTTGAATTTTGAATGTTGTTTTTATATATATGTAAAAATAAATATATACGATTGACTTATTCAAATAATAGGTGATGTATGATTTATTTTTGGCTTGAGAAAAAAATTAATTTTGTTTTACCATATTCGATTATCTTGATTATGATTTTTCTACAAAGAATAAATATATAAATATAATTAAAGATTTTGTTATCATAATGAAAGGGATAAAGAAGAAAATTTATACAAGTTAATTGAAAATTGTGTTTGAGGTAGAGTGAGTATGGTACTTAAAAATAAGGTGAATATTAATTTAAAGTTAAATTTAAAATCTTGTATTGGTAATGATAATATAAGATAAAAAAACATGTCAAGTTTAATGAAAAGATTATCATATTTTGTGATAAAAAAATATAATGTTAAATGAATACTTTTAAGGTGTAATAAATTTGAATAAAATTATTTTTAGTTAAATATCGAGTGATAATGGGTGCACTGCTTCAATGTGAACATGTGTATTACATGGTTTAATGTGGTAATTAAAGATAATATCTTTTAAATTAAGGTGAAGATTGTTAGGATAAATAACTCTAAAATTAAATATAAAAAAAAATTCAAAAGATGGAAACTTGTGGGATATGTGTATGTGATATTTTTTTAATGTATTACAACTTTAGATTTAAGTATTATTTTATATTTTTAATATTATTTCTGTGATATAAAATTTAATGTTGTTATTAAAAATATATTCTATATTTGAAAAGTTAATATTAATAAAAATTATAATTTTATATATAAATTAAATAATCAATCGTGTGTTATTTACATTTTGTTACATTTAATTATTCTTTATGCTTTTGTGGTATCTAACACTACATGTGGATTGATATTCGAACTCACGTTATTAATTTAGCGATATATTCTTGAAAAATGAAAATACCTAGATATCTTAATTACCACACTACTTATCAAGACTTGTCAAGACTTAGCGTACATTACTGGACCAGTTTTTAACACGTGGTGATTATGGATTGACTTCTTCTAATTTACTTGTTACTAAAAGAATAGGGCATAAACTAATAATAATTTAAAAATAATGAATAATTCATCTAAGTCTAATTTATTTTTACTGTGAATTGTCATATATACTATGACGTATCAAATTGGTTTTCTTCGTTTTCTTCCTATATTTTCTATTTTTTATTTAACACCCATTTTTCTTCTAAAAAAACCAATCGTTCTATTTTTATTTTTTTTAATATAAAACCTTACCAAGAGGATGACCACGGGCTTCAATGACATGTTCTTGCGTGAATCACTAAAAATAAAAATTATAAGAGATATCAATTATAAATTAATAAAAAATTTGTTTCTATAAGTTCAATACAAAGACATTTTTTAAAAAAATATGAAAGAAATCTTTAAAATTCAAAGAAACAAGCACCCAGAATCTGAATTCAAGAGAGATAAAACAGACCCAAGTAAACACATATTACTAGATAGCAAGCTAACTAAGCTATCATCTAACAAGCACCCGCATTATTATAAATAGTGAGTTATTAATTTCTTTTTTTACTTAATATTTATTCATTTTATTGAATAAATAATATTTTTGAGACTAAAAATATTAAAATATGATATTTTTAATAAAAATGGATGAAAATATAATTTTTTGAAATTTTTTTTAAATTTAAATAGATTTTTATGAATTTTTAATACAAGATAAATCAGAAATTACCACATATATGCCACACAAGTAACGAGCTGAGGGAGTAAACCACGCGGATACCATGCAAGCAAAAAGGCCCAATCGTAAATCGTCGCTTGTACAATACGACATAACGCTACGCAACGTGTCAACACTGCATTCAATTCAAATTCGTCGCTTGGTCAACAATATTGCTATTTATTTTTAGTTCTTTTAATTTTTCTTTCTTAAAATATAAAAACACAAAAAAATTGATATTTATTTTTTGTTTTAAAAATTAGTTTATAATAATATAATCATCGTGGGAACGATATTTTTTTATCGTTATATTACTTATTGCGATACTTATACTTGTATATTCATTGCACATAATTTGTGTATCGATCAAATTTTTTGCATAGTTACCGAGGATTATAAATATTAGAAATTATTTTTTTATTTTATTTTATTTCATTTATTTTTCTTTTTCTTTATTTTAATTTTAGTTTTTATTTATTTAGTTATTTATTTAGTTATTCATTTATTTTAGTTATATTTTATTTGTTTATTTATTTTATATTTTAATTAATTAATTTAGTTATTTATTTTTAATGTTTATTTACTTTTATACTATTAGAAACGCATTTGAGTCTATTGCATTAGTAGAGTCTCTAAGGAAGAAATTTTACCTTTTGTCACCCAAGTGGAAGAAATTACTAATCCATTAGACATAAATAATAACGAGCTAAATTTTATCAATCATATTTCTTTAATGGAGGATAGAGATAGAGTTGTGAATGAATATGCAATACCTATGATGGAAGGGTTGAATCCAAGTATTACAAGGCTAAACATTTAAGCTAATTAGTTTGAACTAAAGTCAGTGATGTTTCAAATGCTACAAACAATTGGACAATTTACGCATCAGATTACGAACAGAGAATCCTCATATACATCTCAAATTGTTTATTGAAGCTAGAAATTCATTTAAATTTAGTGGTATGATCGAAGAGGCATTTAGGCTAAGATTATTCTCTTACTCTTTACGAGAATGTGCTCGAATTTGATTAAACTCTTTACCACCTGATTCTATTACAACTTGAAATGATTTAACGGAGCAATTCTTGATGAAATACTTCCCACTAACAAAGAATGTCAAGCTTAGGATTGACATTACCTTCTATCAACAATGTGAAGGATAATCTTTATATGAAGCATGAGAAAGATTAAAAGAATTGCTAAGGAAGTGTTCTCACTATGATATCTCTCATTGCATCCAAATGGAGACTTTCTACAACGGTCTCAATGTTTAAATAAGAACCATCATTGGTATATCTGCTAATAGGGCTCTTCTAGCCAAATCTTACAATCAAGTTTATGATTTACTTGAAAAAATGGCTAGTAATAATTATCATGGCCAATGGATAGAATGAAAGTCATAAGAAGAATAACCAGAGTGCATGAGGTAAATGATATCAAGGCACTTACAACTTAAGTGTCATCTTTGATTAATCTTTTGAAGGTTCAAAGCTCGTCAATGAGTATATATCCAGTCCAAGACTCATGGGTGTCTTCTATGTTTTATGGTAGAGCCTATTTGTTTGATAATTATCCAAATAATCCTAAATCAACATTTTATGTGGGTAATGTGAACCAAAACAATCATCCAAACTTAAACACATATAACCCAAGATGAAGATAACATCCAAATTTCTCTTGGAATAACAACAATCAAGGTAACAATTAATTCAACCGACAATCATTTCTATTACTAGGTTTTCAATAACCATAATAATCACAAGTCCAAGAGAAGAAGCTACCTATTGATGACAATAAAAATTCTTTAATAAGAATATTAAAAGATTTTATCCAATCAGTAAATACAAAAGTGTCCACTCAAGAGACTTTCATTCAAAATTTAGTGACTCAAATGTGGCAACTTGCCCAAGCTATAAGCCAAAGGCCTTAAGATAACCTTCTAAGTGACACAATTATAAACCCAAAAAAAGAAAATAAAGACCATTACAATGTCATAGCCTTGAAGAGTGGTAAAACTCTAGAAGAGAAAGATGGGCTTAAAAGGATAAGGAGGACTATGAGACTAAAAGTTTAAAAATTAGTTTATAATAAAATAATTTTCGTGAAAAATATTTTTTCTTATCATTATATTACTTGTTACAATACGTATACTTAAATATTTATTACACACATAATTTATCAATTAACATTTTTTTTCATAAATAAGAGACTAATGAAATTATTTCTAATCTAAAGGACTAATCGACACAAATGACCTCAACTAAGAGACTTTTATGATATTTTTTTCTTTAAATAATTTTGAATTTAATTCTTTTCGATAGGAAAAAATATTGATAAACAAATATATTCAATTAATAATAAAATTCATATATACATAAATGTAGTCTAATAAATTTTATTTTTGTTTAAATAAAGTAATTAAACTTTTAATAAAAAGAGTAAAGTGTCAAAATATAATATGAATTTGGAGTAGATTGATCCATTTGTTTTGAATACGTGTCTTTTAACCAAAAAAAAAAACAGCTCACTAAACTTGTTAGTGTTGTGCCATGTTTATGTCGTACTAATGTATTAAATAATAATAATATTTTTTTTAAAATACAATAATTTTTTTTATTAAATAAATAAAATATTACAATATAAGATTTAAATTTACGTTCATGGTGATTAGGTTAGGGAGTATGTTTTATCTATTTATTAAAAGAATTATGCATATATGTCACTTGTATTCATTTTATATCTATATGATCATGTCATTATATTGCTTAATAAATATCATATAATATCTATTAATTTAGTTTATATGTCTTAGTATAAAAAACAAAAATAAAAAATTGAGCCGTACTTTGAGAGGAGTAACTGATTAAGCAAAGGAATAATTACTATTTATTTTTTTCACAACTTAATAAATACATTAATATTGTGTTATAATTAATCTCCCATTAATTATTAATCACATAATTATTTTATCCTTCCACGTATCTTCAACATTATTCACACGTCACTCATGAATCAACCTGTTCACATATATCAAAACTTCATTTTTTTTCTTAGTTTACTTTATATTTAAAACAAATAATTAAAAAATATCAAATAAATTAATTTTAAATAAATAAATGACACTCAAACCCCATCGGTGTAAAAAAAAAAATTACTTGATTGATGGAAATTTTAGTCTTCAAGTACCACATTAATTAATTTTTATTGGTGGCTAAGCAGTATTAAAAATTAAACATAATATTAATCAATTTGATTTGAAATAAAAACTATATATATAAGTGCATCTTATGGATTTCCGAACTGTAATCCACTCTAGCTACAGTTAGAAGAAAGTGGTATGTTGGACGAAGCATTATCAACAATATGACCTAACTCAAGTGCAAGTGGATTATTCACAAGAATTAAATAGCAAATTAGGAAATTGTTATTTGAGCTAGCTTCTGCGTATTAATGATCCTACCAGCAGTTTTGATCCTAATTAATGACACCATTTCTGTTTTGGATCTGGTGGAGACTCGATCTGACATTTTTAGTGAAAGTTACAGTGGACTTTTATGAAACAATGAATAATTTTTTATTTTAAATAACTACATTTTTCTATAATATTTGGAACTTCAGGTCTTTCATACATGCAAAATTAAGCTACGTACACACAAGTTTGTTTAATAATTAATAACGGAGTTATATTTATAAACATATCTATTTTATAGATAGTATTTAATTAATGTGGTTGAAAGTATTATAATTTAATATAGGAAAGAATGAATCTTGTCACTATTATGTTAGACTTGGTCTTGCCTTGCAATCATCTTAACTCACTTTTAATATATCTATTCTTTCCTTTTCAATTTTAATAAAATAATTTTTTGAATGAATGAAGATGTTTTGTGTTTAATATTTGTAACTTTTCTATCACTGATGTTTACTTGTGACCACTATATATAAATTTATTAAAGCTCAAATGGCTGGGCAGCACAAATACCCTAAACAGGCCAGGTAGGATATATACCATCTCAAATACCAAGCGACCAAAGACAGTTTATTGCAAGTTAAGAAGAACCAACATAATAGTCACTGCAAATACTGACAAAAGACACACTAACTATCCAGCTAGCACTCAAACTAGTAAGAGTCAAATAGTGTTTAAGCTAAAAAAATAGTAGTAATAATAATAATAATGGCAAAGCAATATTAAATAGATAGTATCAAAACACCAAATCCAAATTTAATTAAGAAAACAACACACAGTCAAACAAAACAACCAACTCCACATACCCATTTTATACCTATTATTTTTTATGTTTTTAAATATTATATTTTATTTTTATTGCTACAAAAAAATAAATTATCTAGGGAAAATTTTTTTGTCCTTAAAAGTTACAATTTCGTTTCAAAATGATTCAATGACGAAATATTTTGCCATCCTTTCGTCATAATGATCAAATCTCATAAAGTATTACAAGGATGAAATAAAAATTTGTGGAAAATGAAATTAGACAATTTTTTTTGTCTCTATATAACACAAAATTTGTATCAAAAAATAAGATAATGGTATATTTGGAGTTGTTTCAAAGACAAAAAAGAAAAAATATCCTTGAAAACTAAAATTTGTCCCAAAAGTTTTGTTTATCAATCTTCATATGTTTGTGAAATTTTTTGTTATCAAGAGACAAATATTGTCCTTAATTCCATTCAATATTTTGGGACTTAATCATTTTAATTTTCATGGAAAATGAAAGAAAATATTTAGTCCTTAAATCATTTCTAAAATGAATTTATAATTTTCAAGTACAAACAAATTTAGTGTAATTAGTCCTTTTAAGCTATTATTATTCTTTTAATATATTCGTATAAAATTAAAAACACAAAATTCAATACTACTATTATTATTGTTAGTATTATGGGATTATTCCCACACAAATTATTCTAACAAATAGTTGTAACAAATATTACTACTCATCTAATGACTTAAAAAATTTCTCATCATTTAAACTTCCTAAATTAATCTTATTCTCATAACCAAACATTTCATTTCTTTATTAGTTTCCTTCTCAAAAGAAAGCAGTAATCAATAGTATCTCTCCCTGATCAACTTCCTAAATTTTTGTTCTCACAACTACTTGTTAAAAAAATTTCTATTGGGGAATGATCTTGTTATTATTATTATTATTATTATTATTATTATTATTATTATTATTATTTACCTTTTGAAAGAAAAAAATTAATGGACAAATTAATATATATGCAGAAAAAGTTTTGATCTGAAATGTACCATTTATTATCCTAGAAAATATTAGCTGAATTCAAATAAGCACAATCAAGAGAGTATAAATAAGGACTATAAAGCTTAAATATAAAGCTCAAATAATGAAACTCACATGAGGTCAGCATCTAAAGCTTTAGCAGGTGGTTTAAAGCTTTTGACACTGCATTATTGTTCTGCATACATTTTCAAAATATGTTAGCCTACAAGTTAATTAAAATAAAAAAAAAATGTATTACTATGCTAATCATATTACAATAAGAAATGTGAAACATAAATTGAAAAATAACAAGAAAATCTGAAGGTTATAAGACACGTGAAAGCCATTACCTATATATCTGGCATGCCTAGTAGCATGAATTAAACTAATATTTTAGGAATAATGATCAGTAAAAAGTGAAGTTTACATGAAAAGATCAAAAACTACAAATACATTAATTTTAATGAGGGAATAACGCAAAACCATAAAAACCTGTTGAGCCATTGCCTCAACTGGAATGATAGCAAGTGAACTAGTTGATACAAAGAAAGTAAAGCACAAGTCCAGTTAATAAAAATATATTAATAACATAGAAATTTGGACTTTTTTTTAAAAAGAATTCTATGGGGAAGTCTTTCACTTTTTGTTGCAACAATACACACTACAAGAATATCCACCTTTTGCAGCATTCCTAAAATGTTGCAATGACTTTTCAGCATTCACTACTACAAAAAGGGTATATAAGTCGATATGTAAAGTCGATTTTTGAAAAAATCCGACTTATAATGAATTTAAATTCGTTTCGGTGCAGAACCGACGCTATCCACGTAGGACGTAACGTCGGTTGACGTGTCGAACTGATGCTATGCGTGGACGTAGCGTCAGTTCCAGGTGTCAACTGACGCTACACTACGTGGATAGCGTCCGTTGACGTGGTGAACCGATGCTATGCGTGGATGTAGCGTCGGTTGACACCTAGAACCGATGCTACATACGTGGATAGCGTCGGTTGACACCTAGAACCGACGCTACATACGTGGATAGCGTCGGTTGATACGTAGAATCGACGCTACACACGTGGATAAATTCTTTTCTTTTCTTTCTTCTCTAGACAGAAACTATTCCAAGCGTTGCATAACTCTCAAAAATCCAAAACCCAAAATTCTTTTCTTTTCTTTCTTCTCCGATTAGTGGGTTTTCTTTCTCTTTCTTCTCTAGACAGAAACTATTTCAAGCGTTACATAACTCTCAAAAACCCAAAACCCAAAATTCTTTTCTTTTCTTTCTTCTCCGATTAGTGGGTTTTCTTCCTCTCTAACTAATCTTTTAAATCCCCTATTTTTTTAAGCAAAATACTCAAATTTTTTACACTCATTTCTCACTTACAAAACATTATGTTTTCTTCATTTTGTTACTTCATTTTACTCTTATAAGTATTTTTATTATTCATATTTTTTCTGTTATTATGTGTTGTTATTTATGTGTATAATTTTTTGTATTATATATGTAGGTTTGTATTATAAATATCAGGAGAAAAATACACCATGGTATTTTTTATACTATTAATTAATATTTAATTTTTCAATTATTTGTATTATTTAAATTATTTGTTAAACTGATTTTGATTTTTTTTTACTAAATACATGTTTTTATTTGATTATAATAAAAAATGAGTAAATTTAAAAAAAAAATCAAATTCCATTAATTTAAAGTCGTTCACCGAACGGATTTCAATACAAGTAGTGGTTTTTTGAAAACCTGTCTATAAAGCTGCAGTTTTTATATTCTCTATTATAATAGCACTACATATATGCTGCAAAAATGCTGTATTAATATTTGTAGCAGCTTGCCTTCCTTTTATCACTTACAGCATTTAGCAAACACTGCAAAGCAAAAGTAAAGCAGCTGAAAATGTACCATGTATAATGTTTTCTTCAATAAAAAAAACTTGAGACAGAAAACACCAAAAGTGAGACGTACGTGAAGCGAATTGTATGCAATAAAAAAATCATAGTTAGAATGCAATAAGTTTTAATAGGAACTTCCATTATAGGAATAACACCACAATATAGGAATTAAAATAACGAAAGAAGTTAAGCTACAATATAAGAGTTTTTTACAGCGTTCCTGGTCTACAAAGCACAAACAGAATGTGCTAAAAACCAAGGCCCAACTTAAAGGTTGCTTTTAAAGGATATATGATTTGGATTCCAGAAATGATCAAGATTCTACGTACACTTTTCCTAAGTAAGTATATGGGCCGCTCAATTTACTCTTAACTGTGAATAAGATAATCAACATTCTTAATGTTCAAAAGTGATTGAATGAGCATGTACATAGATGTGAAGTGGATAAAAGAAGACCATTGATATTGACCGAATAATTAGATTACATAACAAATATAGGGTCAACCATTTCCTCCTCAATAGTTATATCTCCCCTCGACATTATTTTCCGTTGCACCGGAATTACATTCAATTTTTTGTCCTAGATATTGTATTTTTCTTGTAGTGTATCTTGTTTGAATGGTATTATTGTGTTTTGTAGCTTAAAGTGGTTTTCGAAGAATTTTGAACAAACACGAACAAAAAGAGTGAAAAATAGAACAATTAATAATAATTCATCCAAGTCGTAACTAACTAAAATGTAAAAGATTATAATTTCAATGTGCATCCCAACCAATAAATTATCCATGCCTTAGTAAGGTGCTCTTAGACTCCAACGAGTGATTTTGGAATTTCTATGCACGTCGCACCCAAACACATATTATTTTAAAATCGTCTTCAACAAAAATATATATTTTTATTGTCATATTTGTTTTTTCTATTTGCAATCTAATGTTTTTTTTAAGTTCAATTAACTTTTGTCTATTTAATAATGATGGACTAGTTTCTATAATATGGAATTTTAGTATTTGCTTTCTTAGAAGAACAATGTTATGGTTTTAATAAATAAACGTTTTATTTATTTCTTATTCATATTCTTAAAATCTTTAATTATATATTAACGATGGATTATAAATTAATGATTGATCAAATCTTGATTTATAATTGTAAGAACTATGAGTATTGGCTATTTTCGTGAACAAAATATTTTTCTATAAATTTGTCTTTAAACATGTTATCAAATTATCAAGAAAAGCCGAACAAATGCTCGAGTTCAAGATAGTCATATTCTAGGTATATCTTTTATAACTACGACACATAGGATTGCATTCATGTATTTAATAGTACATGTTCATCAATTTGAAATTATATTTGGTACTAAAATATTTATTTAAACTTAAAATCAATTTAAGAAATTATCAATTAGTTATCTCTTAGATAAATGTGTTTAAATATTTTTTTAGATGTGTTATAAAAAATAATAAATAATAATTTTTTATAATATTAAAATTTTTAATGGGCTTTGAAAAATTATGCCTAAAATATATTTAACCCTAATATTATTAGGTCATTATTATTATTATTTATATATAGGTAGATACATTAAGGTTCAATTAGTGTGGTTGAATTAAAATAACAAAAAAACCCTACCAAATCCATAGAAGCAGTCGCAACCTATTGAAGAAGAAAACACAAAAACAAAAGAAGAACAATGTAAGAATTGTCTTAATCTAGGGCAAGTTCTTCCTTTAACGGCAACAAAGTTACAAATTCAGTTTCAATATATATATATATATATATATTGAAAGGTGTGTAGGAAGTGAGAAAAAATAATTAATATATATACATTTTTGATTTATATTAATTAATTTAATTCTTTCTGATTAGATTTTTAAATATTTAGATTAAATAATTTTATGAATGATCATAATTATTTGATTTAATTATTAAATTTTAAAAAATTTATTTTTACTAAAATTATGCGTAATTTTTTTGCTCTAAAATATTCTAGTTGATTTGGTTTAAATGACATTTATTTTAAATCATCTAGTTAGTATTATTCATTATTAAATCTGTTCTAGAACACACACAGACACTTATGTTTTTTGTACTAATTTTTTGCAATTGATTTGTGAACGATCTGATTGGCGGGGAGTTTATTGGAACGTTGGTCTGAAAACCACTCACGCTAACATTGAAAACTGTGAAAATAGAGCAGAAGCTCGTAAGTAAAGTACAAATTGAGGCAGTATCCTAGGGAGGATAACATAAGACCGAGTTTGTACTTGAACATTTGATTTTCATAGTGGAAAGTTAGCTGATTCAGTAGACCGATGGTTTTCCTCTTAAGTCATGGTTATGATCTAAGTTGTTTCCATTTAAAAATATCGTGTGTTATTATTTTATTTTCGCACTTTACTCTTACACACGATTGCATGTTTGGTCTCTTTATTTAGGTTATTAAATTATAAATTGATAAAAATTAAGAATAACTTATTCACCTACTCTAGGTTAATGAGGTCCATATTTTAAAAACTTTCAATAATTAAAAAAATGTTTTAGAATGAAGTATTAGACATATTATATTAGCTTAGTTATACATTAATGAATAATAGTTTAATTTAATTTCATTAATCAATTTCAAACCTAACCAATGAAGTTATTGGTTAATTGAGATTAAATTAAATGATTTAAAATATCTTTAATTATAAATTAATAATAAACTAAATATTAATTTATAATTAAAGAATATATTTTAACTTAGTTTTATCAATTAATTAATTCTATCATGATCAAAAAAGATTAATTAATTGAGAATCCTGTTTACATATTTTTCTAAGTTTACTAATTAATCAATATTATGTAGACTTACTATGACTATATGAAGGGTCAACAATTCAATGAGAACATGCCACATAATCCTCTAAATAAACGAACCTTAAAGAACAACTCCAATGCTTTCATTCAAGTAAGCAAAGATAGTTAAGTGAAAACCTATCAAATATTGGGTTCTTTGAAGTGTCAATGAAGAGAGTAGAAGTGCAAGTGGTATGTAACTAGCTGAGCAAGTGTAAAAACAAGCAAGAGAAAAATTACCCGGTGAAAATAAACATGTGAAGGCTATTACAGCTCTTCACAATAGTATGTTATTAAATACAGAGATTTTCTTAAATTTTTTTACTATTTGCCTAATGATGTAGGAAAGAAAAGTAAAATTTAAGTAACCTTCAAGAATCCTGAAAATTTTAATGTCAACAATGATGATAAGAAGGGCAAGTCCTACCAAAAGGAGGAAGGGTGTTATATGTCATATACGAGGGATCCACTTCATGAGGGGCTACCTATAATGCCCGAAAAGAAAATTTGAGGAATTGTGGGTAAATTTAGTTAACGTAGAACAAATGACTTATAATCCTTATCCATGCCACCTATCAAATTCACTGAAGAACATTAGGTTGGAGTGAATTTTCTACATGATGACTCTCTTGTCATTAAGTGGCCTTTTTGTTTGAGACTGTTTCTAAAAAGTGTTTTAATAGATAGGAGATCCTTAGCAGATATCATTTTCTCATCCACCTTGGAAGTAATGAAAATATTGTCCCAATTTATTGGCCATGAAAAACTGTCTTGGTTGGCTTTAGTGGAAAAATCATTACGATAATTGGTAATATTAAACTACGAGTGAGAATAAGACATGAAAAGGAATGTAATTTGAAGAAAATATTAGGAATGACCCTTATGCAAGCACTTATAATTCAAGGTGGATAAATAATTTCAATTTCTCGTGGAGGGTAAACAATCCTATCTATACTTAGTACCAAAACCATATGAAGGGGCAGTAATTCAGCCAAAACATGCCACATAATCTTCCGAATAAACCAACCTTGAGAACAATTTCAATGCTTCATTAAGGTGAAAACCAATCAAATTTTGGATTCTTTGGAGGCATCAATAAAGAGAGTAGAAGTGTAAGTGGGATAACGAGTTAAACATGTGTAAAAGCAAGCAAGAGAAAAATTGCCCTGTCAAAATGAATATGTGAAAGCTATTAACGTCCTTCACGATATTAAACACTGAGATTTTCCTAAATTTTGTTATGAAATTACCTAATAATGTAGGAAACAAAAGTAAAATTTAAGGATCCTAAAAGCTTTAATGTCAACATCACCATTGGTGATAAGAAGAATGGCAAGACCTACCAGGAAGAGAAAGGGTGTTATATGTCATACACGAGGGATCCATTTCATGAGGGGCTACCTATAATGCCCGAAAAGAACATTTGAGGAATTGTGGGTAAATTCAGTTAGCACGGAACAAATGATTTATAATCTTTATATACTTATCAAATTCATTGAAGAACATGCAGTTGGAGTGAATTTCTCACACCATGACCCTCTTGTCATTAATTAGCCTCGTCGTTGGAGACTGTTTCTAAAAAGAGTTTGAATAGATATGGGATCCTTGGCAGATATCTTTTTCTCATCCACCTCGGAAGTAATGAAAATACGGTCCCAATTTATTGGCTAGAAAAAACTCTCTTGGTTGGCTTTAGTTGAAAAATTGTTACGATAATTGGTAATATTAAACTATGAATGAGAATAAGACATGAAAAGGAATATAATTTGACTAAAAATTTTCTAACAGACACACCCTCGGGATATTATATCAATTTAGGCCTACCATGGATTCACAAAAGAAGGCTCATTTCTTCCACCTACATACTACTACCCAAAGTTGATATCTGGAGCATCAAAACAGTCTATAGTGTTGGTGTGTGTTGTGGTGCATGCTGCAACAGTGGCATACACCAATGCTCAGTGGAGCAAAACATGGAGCAGACAATTATTAGTGGAGCCATAAAACATGGATGTACATGAATTATGGTTATTGTTTATTTTTTGTTTTCATTGTATACATATAGTTAACACTTGTATAGAAATTAGAATAGAAAAGAATAAGGAAATATTTATCAGAGAAACACAATATTTATCATGGTATCAGAGCAAGTTATTGCTGATTAATGGAATTACCTACTGATTAATGGAATTACCTACTGATTTCTGATTCTGATTTTGATTGTGGCTGCTGATTTCTGTTTTGCTGATTGTGGCTGCTGATTTCTGTTTTTTGCTGATTGTGGTTGCTGATCTCTGAATCTGTTTCTGGGGTGGCCATTTTGATTTCTAGAGTGGCCATTTCTGATCTCTCGACACTTTCCACCATCAGTTTCTTTTCTGAAAAAACACAACGAAGGAAGGAGCTGAGTTGGAGTCACGGTGTTCGCGATATCTACGTAGCCGTGGGCAAACTGCATTGGTTTCCTGACTCTGTGAAACTTGAAAAACAGCAACATATAATTTGTGGTTTGTCTATGTACGTGTAGCTGGTAGGCCTATCTGCAGTTGTGGGTAACCATACTGTTCTTCTAACCTCGGACAAGCTTGGAACGAGATGGAACTGCACAGAGGCTGCGTGAAGGGAAAGTTGTTGTGAAACCACGCAGAAGAAGAAACTGCGCTGAGGAACGCAGAAGAAGTTGGCTGAGGAACGTAGAAGAAGCTGCGTGAATCTAGCTGAGAAGAAGCACAGAGGTTGCATGAAGGAAGAGTTGCTGTGAAACCACGCAGAAGAAGAAGCTGCGCTGAAGAACGAAGAAGAAGTTGGCTGAGGAACGCAGAAGAAGCTGCGTGAATCTTGGCTGAGAAGAAGCTGCGCGAATCTTGGCTGAGAAGAAGCTGCGCTAATTTGTAAAATTTTTTTTAGGGTTACGTATTTTTCTTTATATAGTGTACGAACGAAGATGTATATTGGAATATTTCATGGCGGAATCTAGAGATTTAACCACCAATTTCATATTGGAAGATTTGACGACGAAAATGACGGAAGTTCTAACTAGAGCTCAGACCGTCTCACAACCTCCGCTAACTGAAGCGTCGACTGCCCCCATTAGTATCAAGTTGGGAGGATCCAACTATGCCTTGTGGTCCCAGGTAGTGGAGATGTATATCTCTGGCAAAGACAAACTGGGATATATTAATGGGGAATTTCCTCAACCTGCTGAAACTGACCCCTCCTTCAGGAGATGGCGCACTGAAAATGCCATTGTGAAAGGATGGTTGATCAATTCAATGGACCCCTCCTTGATTGCAAATTTTATTCGATTCCCAACTGCGAAACAAGTTTGGGACTCTGCTGCTACCACCTTCTATGATGGGACAGATACGTCTCAAGTATACGATCTTCGCCGTCGAGTTACTCGTATGAAGCAGGCGGGTGGATCTATTGAAAAATACTACAATGACCTTCAAGGGTTGTGGCGAGAAATTGATTTCCGTCGTCCTAATCCAATGGAGTGTGTGAATGACATACAAAGATACAACTCCATCGTACAAGAAGATCGAGTGTATACCTTTCTTGATGGACTTGATGACAGACTCGACAAAACTCGAAGTGATGTGCTTCAAATCAAACCATTCCCTACGGTAGAACAAGCCTATGGATTCATTCGTAGGGAAGAAGTACGGCAGACCGTGATGATCACGGGTATAGATACGACACCCGGAGAAGTTATGGCTTTTAAAGGGGTCAAAGGACACCATTATCCGATGCCACCAAAAACAGGACCCTCCTTGGGTAGCAAGAAATTCACAGGAAATCCACCATCTCTTGACATGAAATGTGGCCATTGCGAAAACTCTAAACACACCCGTGAAAACTGCTTCAAACTCCACGTGTATCCAGAATGGTGGAATGATCTTCAAGCAAGGAAGAAACGGGACACCACTGGGCGAGCTGCTGTGGCTACCAATAATGCCTCACTATCCCTTACTCATCAGGCCGAATCATCCCAGGATCCAGGTATTTCAAGTAAAGCATTTCACATCTCTACTCGTAATGATAATGAGGATTGGATTTTGGACTCTGGAGCTACAGATCACATGACATTCGACCCAAAAGATCTCTCCAATACAACCCAGCCAAGACGGAGCCGTGTTGCCAATGCCAATGGAGTCACTTATCCGGATTACGGAGCTGGAACGGTGACACCTTATCTCCTTCATTATCATTATCTAATACTTTACTTGTACCATCTCTGTCAAACCGACTAATGTCTGTAAGTCAGGTCACTTCAGATCTTAACTGTGTAGTATTGATGTATTCTACTTTTTGCCTTCTACAGGATATTCTCACCAAGGAGATCATTGGGCGTGGTACTAGGAGAGGAGGACTATATTATGTGGATGACCTCAGTTCAGGGAAAGCCAATCACATGCAAAACACTGTTGGTAATAAGGAAAGACAGATTTGGCTATGTCATCGTAGATTTGAGCATCCATCATTCGGGTATTTAAAGCACCTACTCCCTAGTTTATTTTCAAATATCACACATTCAGATTTCAAATGTGATACTTGTATCCTAGCAAAAAGTCATAGGGCGTCATACCCTATGAGCATGAATAAAAGTTTGACTCCTTTTGCTTTGGTACATTCTGATGTTTGGGGACCTTCCCCGGTCATTACGTCATCGGGTCATCGTTGGTTTGTTATTTTTGTTGATGATTGTACACGAATGACATGGCTTTACCTTCTCAAACACAAAGATGAAGTATTTGCTACATTTCACCTGTTTCACACCATGGTTCAGACACAATTTTCTGAAAAAATCAAGATACTTAGGTCTGATAATGGAGGGGAGTATGTTAATCAACAATTTCGGACATACTTGAACACCCATGGTATTCTCCATGAAACCTCGTGTTCACAAACCCCGCAACAGAATGGGACTGCGGAGAGGAAGAATCGGCATATTTTGGAAACGGCTCGGGCCTTACTAATCGGTGCGCATATGCCTAATAAATATTGGAGTGATGCGGTTACTACAGCTGTGTATCTACTGAATCGTATGCCCACAAAAACCTTACAATTTCAGACTCCATTAAAGGTGCTATCTGATCATCTTCCTTTGCCTACTATTTTGATGCTTCCGCCCCGAATTTTTGGATGTGTTGCTTTTGTCCACCTCCATAAAAATCAACGAATTAAGTTGGATCCATGTGCTGTCCGATGTGTATTCTTGGGGTATGACGTACAAAAAAAGGGTTACCGATGCTATGATCCAATTGCTAAAAGAACCTATACTACCATGGATGTCACTTTCCTCGAATCCGAATGTTTTTTCTCATCACCGACGTCCAATTACACTCTTCAGGAGGAGAGTTATGGTGAAGAACGAAATTGGCTTGATATTGACATATTAGACACTAGTCCAACATACTCGGATCGTGCCAATAATATGGAGGAGCCAAGTATCTGACCCAGAGCTTGAACTTCCAAGAACGAAGTGAAGTAGTAATTGAATCTCCGAGAAGATGAAGTGGTTGATGTACCCCTCCACTCTCTAGTACCCAGTGATCCTCCTGCTGAGAATACTCCTGAGGTAAGCTATCCTATCACACCTTTACAAACTAATGCTATAGATACATCTGTTGGTTATGTTTTACCTTTCAGACACAATCGAGGCAAACCCCCAAATCGATACTCTCCAGAAAGAGAAGAACGACAATCCAAGTATCCAATAGCAAATTATGTATCTACTCAAAGGTTATCAGAACCTATAAGGGCATTTGCACAAACACTCTCCTCGTGTCAAATTCCAAGTAGCATTGAAGAAGCCTTATCTGATCCAAAATGGGCTCAAGCTATAAAAGAGGAATTTGAGGCATTGCAGAAGAATAACACATGGGTGTTAAGCGAGTTACCTCAAGGGAGGAAGATGGTAGGATGCAAGTGGATTTTCTCCATTAAATATAAAGCAGATGGGTTAGTTGATCGATACAAGGCGAGGCTTGTAGCAAAAGGATATACACAGAAACACGGGATAGATTATCAAGAAACCTTCTCACCTATGGCTAAACTAAAAACCGTTAGAGTCTTGTTATCTCTTGCGGCAAATTTAGATTGGCCATTGCACCAACTTGACGTAAAAAATGCCTTCCTTCATGGTGATCTTGAAGAAGAGATTTACATGGATATCCCACCAGGATATACTGTTACATCAGGAAAAGAAACTGCATGTAGATTACAACGAGCATTGTATGGACTAAAACAATCACCTCGAGCATGGTTTGGTAGGTTGAGTTCAGCAATGAAGAAATATGGGTTCCAACAAAGCAACTCTGATCATACTCTTTTCCTAAAACATCGATTAGGGAAGATAACAGCCCTTATAGTCTATGTAGACGACATGATCATTACAGGGGATGATAAATAAGAAATCTTTAAGCTTCAAGAACAACTGTCAAATGAGTTTGAAATGAAGAATTTGGGAGGGCTCAAATACTTCTTAGGTATTGAGGTAACAAGATCAAAACAAGGCATATGTCTTTCTCAAAGGAAATATACTCTGGACCTACTAGCAGAGGCAGGACTACTAGATTGTAAACCGGTCGATATTCCAATGGTTTAAAATCATAAACTCGGAGAATATGTGGACCAAGTACCAGCAGATAAACAGAGATATCAACGGTTAGTAGGTAAACTTATATATTTATCTCATACTCGACCTGATATTGCTTATGCTGTGAGTGTCGTGAGTCGGTTCGTACCGCCCAAGTGAAGACCATATGGATGCGGTCATGCGAATACTTCGTTATTTAAAATCCTCCCCTGGGAAAGGACTTATGTTTTCAAAGAATGGTCAATTGGGAGTCCTTGGATATACAGATTCAGATTGGGCAGGGAATATGAAGGATAGGAAATCTACTGCTGGGTACTTTACGTTTGTGGGGGGAAATCTTGTTACATGGAGGAGCAAGAAGCAAAAGGTAGTTGCCTTATCTAGTGCTGAAGCTGAATTTCAAGGAATGGTCAAAGGAATATGTGAGCTCCTTTGGTTGAAAAAACTTCTAACGGAGATTGGTGTTGCTCCTAACTCTGAAATGAACTTATTTTGTGATAACAAAGCAGCCATTGCCATCTCTCACAATCCAGTTCAACATGATCGCACAAAGCACGTTGAAGTGGATCGGAACTTCATCAAACAGAATCTTGAAGAAAAGATTATTAAGTTTCCATTTGTTAAATCAGAAGATCAATTGGCTGATATACTCACAAAATCTGTGTCTGCAAAGAACTTTTACAACTCACTTGACAAGTTGGGCATAAGAGACATATATGCACCAACTTGAGGAGGAGTGTTGGTGTGTGTTGTGGTGCATGCTGCAACAGTGGCATACACCAATGCTCAGTGGAGCAAAACATGGAGCAGACAATTATTAGTGGAGCCATAAAACATGGATGTACATGAATTATGGTTATTGTTTATTTTTTGTTTTCATTGTATACATATAGTTAACACTTGTATAAAAATTAGAATAGAAAAGAATAAGGAAATATTTATCAGAGAAACACAATATTTATCATATAAAAGAATGTTTTTAGTTTTAGTTTAACTATTTTGATTCTTATTTAGATTGATGATTTTTTTGATCTAAATTGTACCTTTTGATATTTATTAAAATTCTATTAAAAAAATTATCCATTTAAATCCTATCTTCTATTCGTTTTGATAAACATAAAATCATAATTTTTTTAATACAACATAACTTATATATCTGTAACTCAATTTTCAACTCAAACCTTTAAGATATCAGAGCGGGTTACATGCCGTTGAGCATGAAGCAAATATTCAAAATCCATCACTTCATTAATTCAAGTTAATACAAGTAAAATTATTATATTACTTCAAACTCTTACGTTTTCAATCAGTACAAAAATTAAACCCACGATAATCAACTTATACAATAAATGAATAAAAACTTATACATTTATAAATTAAAAAAAACGTCAATAGTTATTAATTTTGAAAATACCCTGAACATACTATATAAAGATAGTTCTTGTTCATCATCTTTATTGCGTCTTCATTTCTTTATTATCCACTAAAACACATACTTCTCATAATATTTTACCTGCAATGACAAGGGTTAGCAGTGTAAGGTTAACATTGTTAATCTTAGTTTTGCTCTCATTCTCTTGTGCTCTTGCAATTGAAGATCCATCCATAATTAATAGCTCTAAAAGTGAAGATCAACATTATGATCCTCGAGGAGACTCTAGCCACTATTTCCATGAAGCTCAATCACAACTACCCAATAAGCCAATATCCAAAGGCAGTTTGCATGAATGTCCGAAGATGATGAGCCATGAATGTGGTGAAGAGATCGTTGATAATATGCTTCATAGTGGGCCGAAATCTTTAAACATAGAATGTTGCCATTCCCTTTTACAAGATGGTTATGTTTGTCATTATCGCTTAGTAAAAAAATTGTTTATCTTATATCCCAATTTTAAATCAATGTCTTCTCAAATAATAACTGAAGGTATGAGAGTTTGGAATACTTGTTTGTACACTGTTAAGGGCTAAGCAGCATGTGGAGGTCTTATAAATCCAATATTATAACAGACAAATAAGGCTTTTTATTAATACATTTAAAGTAATAAGTTTGAAAGTTCATCTTTTTAATATATATTTTATGATTAATTGATTTTATTATTAAATAATTAATCTATATGTATAGATTCAATTATCTAAAAGTTTAGATATTGTGAATTAATAAATAAAGAATCTTAAAATTTTAATAAACTATAAACAATTATAATATAAATATAATTGGATTTGTTATCTTAGAACTCATGTTAATAAGATTTTATTTTAATACCTCAATTCAAATATTAGTATCATTTTATCTATTTTGAATTATATTTTTTATTTTATCAAAATATGTTACATGGGTGTATGTGGTAAATTTTACAAAGGTATTGAAATTTAAGAAAGGAAAAAAATCATCTAAAATGATCACACTCTAAAAACTATCTCTTAAAATATTCATAACAAGAGAGTAATACATAAAAGTTGAATTCTTATCAAAAGAATTAACTTTTAATTGAGTGAAATTAGTTTAAGTATTACAAACATGAGAAGTTGAATCAAATTGGGACATTTGATTTTGATTAAATATTTAAGATTGTATTTAAAATTCATAAAATATTCAATAATTACCAACCTTAACAATAACGGAGAATGTCATGTTTGGGTATCATAGTCAGATATAGAAATGGTGACCCTTGATAGTGGTAATTGGAATATTATTTTTTTCTTTTTTAAATTCTATAATGTGTATGTAAAATTTACCACATATGACACATATAGCATACTTTGACAAAAAATATTATTTAAAATACTTAAAAGGAGTACAAATACTTGAAATATGATACTAAAATAAAATCTTTTAATAATATATGGTATAAATGATACAATCATTCTTGATTTTAGAACAATAATAATAATATTTATTATCATACACAATATTATTTATTTATGTATAATATTTTTAACTCAAAAATATAAATATTTTTTCTTAAGCTCGAAAATTATTCAAATAAAAAAATTTATTTTCATTAATTTATACAAAAGAAAAAAATACTAACTACCATCATCAAATACCTATATTGTCTTTTTTTAATAATAATCAAATTAATTAATAAAGTATATGATTTTAATTGTCTTGAATTCTTATGCTTTTAGATTATGAGTTTTAATTAAGTGTACATCTCAAAGATAATTTGTTAAGTGATGTTTTTCATTTTACTTGAACTCTCCTATTCTTTTAAGGATGAACCTGCGGTAGTATACATGTAGTTATGCATGTTGTCAATTTTGGACAAAAGAAACTTTAACTAGAGTCAGATTTGGTTTATGATATTACTCCTTTTTAAAGTGCGTAACTCTTGGTTCCATAAAGGTAATATTTTGTTTAGATCGATTATTTAGATAAATTTAATCGCATGAAATTTTATTGTTTTTGTATTCATAGAGAAAATAATGTTACAATTGATAGTTTAGTTTTTCAAATCGAGCCCCTAGTATTTATACAACGATTTTGTGACATAATATTTCATTTGTTAAATCTTTTATTTGTTCGGATACTAACAAATCTAATTACATTTTTATTGAGATTTTCTTTTATATCACCGTACAAAAGTTGTAAATTTAATACGAATGTCTTTATTTAGACTTTTCAATTAAGATATATCTTTAGTTAAAAATAATATTTTTATATATATTATATATTTAACAATGTTAAATATATGCATTAAACTAATTTCTACATTTTTTAAATTAAATTATTATTTCAAAAAGAGTGGATGGTTTAAGTGGTTGACCCGCAAATATTAATACTCGAATCGAGCCGCATATAAAACTATTAAAATGGTTTTGTTTAATTTGATTCATGTATTAATTCATTCTGATTAAATCCGATCCAAACCAAACCATTTACATCCCTAGTTAACACTTCTAAGTCAAAACATATGCATGCTTGCTATCTTTCGAGTGGGAGGGAGCTACAAGGTACTGCAGTGGCTACGACCCTCTCAGTTAAATAAATTCCTTTTGTTGGGAGTTATAGATTATAGAATTTTAACATTCTATAAGGATAAATATTTACCCTACAATATATATAAATTTAATTATTATACGATTTAACTCATGTATCCCATTTGACATAACATATATATTTACTTATCATCAAATAATTTATAACAATTTATTAAAAAAAAATTATTTTATAACATATACACAATTCTAACTATTATTATAAATATATTCACGTAACTTTAAGCTTTTTTAATAATTTTTATGTCATTCCAAAGCACAGCACATGTTAGTTGATAATTAGTAACCAATCATTATTATATAAATTAGTCATAAATGTAAGCCTTACAAAATAATGGAAAGAATTTGTAAATCTTATAAATAAATAATTTTTTTACATTATCCTTAAAATTATAAAAATAATAAAAATAATTAAAAAATAATATAAATAAAAACACAAGACATTTTATGATGCTTTTACAATAAATAATACTTAACAAAAAAAAAATTTTAAAATTCAAAAATTAAAACTAAACCTTAAAAGAATAAGATGATTCAAACTAACTCTTGAATCTTGCAAGAAGTTAAAATGTGTGATCCAATTGAATAACACGGTTGCTTTTCCTCAGTTGGAAACACTTGAACTTGATGAGATGAATAGTTCAGAAAATAACATATCATATTGTGGAAGCCCCTACAAAGATGTCAACAAATATATTGGACTTAAAAGAAGTGATGAACACTCCTTGCACCTGAAGAGACTTATCTGTGAAAAAGTTTCATAAATTAAAGAAACTCTTCTCACTTTCCATAGCTGGAGACCTGCTGGAACATCTAGAATTGTTAGAGCCTTAGAGATTGAAAATTGTGAATCCTTGAAGTAATAATTGACTTTGAAGGGTTTGACCGCATGATGAGAAGTGATGAGAGTATCTCAATACTGCCTCGGTTAATGAAATGCAGAATGTTAGACTTGCATGAACTGACCCAAATTTGGAAGAATTGTCCCAAAGGAATTCAAGTATGCTTTCAAAGCATAAGAGATCAGCTGCAAATATCACATTTTACAAGACTGGATACTCAACTATTTCCAAAGGATATTGCAATGACATTGGGTACTATATTGGTAACCTAATAATTGATGTTCAAAGGAATGACACATATTGCACAGGCAGCACAAGTAAGGAAGGCCATCATCATGATCCAGCCGTACACGCTTCAATAATTGATAATCAGGTTCATGCTTGTGTCTAAGTTCATTTCTTCTTCTCAATATCTTCTCTTCCATCTTATTGAATTAATAAATATTCCAAAACTTTTAAATAATCATTAGAAATGATTGAGAACAATATGTGATCTTTTTTATTCTTTTGATTTATTAAAAATGGTCAATTATGATTAGAATAGTATTATATACATGAAATTATGATTAGAATAGTGTTATATACATGAAGTTACTTATAAATTATTAATTTAATGTAAAATTAAGTAAGATGATATAATTTGAAACATTTATTAATAAAATACTATTACAAAATCGATTTATAATGAATTTAAAGTCGATTCGATGTAGAACAGACACTATCTACGTAGGATGTAGTGTCGGTTGATGTGCCGAACTAACGCTACACGTGGACGTAACGTCGATTCTAAGTATTAATCGACGCTATGCTACGTAGATATCGTTGATTCTAGGTATCAACTGACGCTACGTTACGTGGATAGATTGTTGTATTAACCAATTGAGCTGTACGATTGAGGAATCAAACTTACCAACTGATCACCTGATATTGATACTGAAAGTTCCCTCGAGAATTACAATCAAAAGACAAGGAAAGAAAAACAATACTGTGTTGTATATTTGAGCTTGGAGCTAACTTATTAAATGGTAACTCTAAAAATTCTCAACTATTATCTATCTCTACATACAAATAAATTAAATATTTCATTAATTATTATAGATGTCATTTGATTTAAAAAAAACGGATAATATTTATGAAAATCAATAAAATAAAATAGACATGTCGGTAGGGATACAACATATAGAATTATTTTTTTCCTTTTGCTCCTACATCAATGTGCCGTATCATAAATAACTGGCCACCAAATCTTGTATCTTACTGGAGGGACAGGCACTCTTATTCTTGAATTTGGCCAAAAATTAAAAATAAATTTGAAACCTATTATTACTATCTCAAAATCTTAGTTTAGGATCAGCAAAATTCAGTATAACAAATTCAGTATGTATTGCTACAAATACCATGAATGGATGGCCTTATGGTGGACTTTGCTTGGTAGATTTTGTGGGGCTTCAAATCTGTTGGGAAAAATAGATAGTTGTAAAGAAATAAATTCCACACATTCAGGATAATTTTCCAAATCAAAATAGAATAAAAATAACACCAAAAATTTAGCGTGGAAAAACCTTTCAAGTAACAACCACGGGACCCGTAGGCTACTTAAACTTCCACTATAATAAGATGGGATTACACACTTCACCTTTAGGTGGATCTCTCACAAAAATACAACAAATATGTATCTTCAATTTGTGGATAAAACTTCACAAATTGGTTCTCTTAATTTTTCCTCTCAAAATCTCTCTAAGAAAACTCTCTCAGTTTTCTTTTTCTCTACTTCTGATCTGTTTTTGAGATTAAGGCCAAGGCCTTTTATAGAAGAAATGAATCCTTCAAACAGCCTATCATTTTTGACTTCCTCTTTTTTTTTCTACTTCCCATAACCGGTGCCATCTTTGTTGAAGATTGAATTTTATGTCAATCTTTGCTGCTATTGATGGCTTTGTCAATCTTGGCTGCTGCTGCTGTTGATGGCTTTGTCAATCTTGGCTGCTGCTGGTGGCCCACATAATTGGACCAACAAATCTCCCCCTCCACCTTATGTGGGACATGGCTCTTCCACACCTGCAATCTTTCTACAGATAACAAGTTTTTCTCTAGTCACGGTCTTTGTCATCATATCTGCCCCGTTATCATTGGTGTGAACCTTTTCAACTTCCAGTAGTTTATGTTCCAACACATCACGAATCCAATGATACCTTACATCGATGTGTTTGGACCTTGAGTGGAAGGTTGGGTTCTTGCTAAGATGAATTGCACTCTGACTGTCACAATAAAGAACATAGTTTTCTTGGTTTTGATGCAATTCCTATAGGAACTTTTTCATCCACAGGATCTCCTTACAACCTTCAGTGATTGCAATGTACTCTGCTTCTGTGGTACTTAAGGCAATACACTTTTGTAATCGTGATTGCCATGAAACAGCTCCCCCTCCAAATGTTATTAGGTACCCGGATATAGATTTTCTCGTATCTACGTCGCCAGCCATATCTGAATCTGTATATCCTTCTAATACAGGTTTATTATTACCAAAGCATAAACAATGACTGGAGGTTCCTCTGAGATACCTGAGTATCCATTTGACAGCTGCCCAATGTTCCTTTCCAGGATTTGATAGGAATCGGCTCACAACGCCAACAACATGTGCAATGTCTGGTCTGGTGCATACCATAGCGTACATTAGACTGCCAACTGCCGATGCATAAGGCACCTTGCTCATCTCTGATTTCTCCTCCTCACTTGAGGGACATTGACTCACATTAAGTTTGAAATGGCTTGTAAGTGGACAACTAACAGGTTTAGCTTTGCTCATGTTGAATCTTTCAAGAACCTTTTCAACATACCGTTTTTGAGAAAGCCAGATCTTTTTCTTCTACCTGTTGCGGGTAATCGTCATGCCAAGAATCTGCTTGGTAGGTCCTAAGTCCTTCATTGCAAAGGACTTTCTCAACTCCTTCTTTAACTTGTTAATCTTGTCAATATTTTGACCTATAATTAACATATCATCAACATAAAGCAAAAGAATAATAAAGTCACTATGAGAGAATTTCTTGATGAAGACGCAGTGATCAGCCGTTGTTCTACTGTATTCATTTTTCTCCATGAATGAGTCAAACTTTTTGTACCACTGCCTTGGTGCTTGCTTCAGGCCATACAAGCTCTTCTTTAGTCTGCAAACCAACTTCTCTTTGCTTTTGACTTGGAAACCTTCGGGCTGCTCCATATAGATTTCCTCATCAAGATCACCATGTAAGAATGCAGTCTTTACATCAAGTTGTTCAACCTTCAGATTAAGACTAGCTGCCAAACCAAGAACAACTCGGATTGAAGACATTTTAACTACTGGTGAGAATATTTCATCGAAGTCAACGCCTTTCTTCTGCTCGAATCCTTTCACAACCAATCTTGCTTTATAGTGTGGTTGCGAGCTACCTTCTTCACTTTTGATTCTATACACCCACTTGTTCTTGAGAGCTTTTCTTCTCTATGGTAGTTTCATCAGGTCAAATGTGTGGTTCTCATGCAGAGATTTTATTTCTTCCTGCATGGCTTTTAACCACTCAATCTTATGCTGATCAGTGATAGCTTCGTCATAACTCTCTGGTTCTCCCCCTTCAGTGAGCATCACATACTCATTAGGAGAATATATACGACTAGGTTGTCATACTCGGGTGGATCTCCTTGTCTGTACTTCTGGTTGGACTTGTTCAGTAACTTGTTCTGATTCTGAATTGCCAGCTGGTGGATTGACATCATCAGTATCTGGTGTAACTCCCCCGTCATCAGGAATTATTGGTGGAGAGACTGGGTCCAGATTAACTGGAATTTCATCTGACTGTGGTTTGTCGGATTTCTCAAAATCCTCGATTGTTTGGTCCTCAAGAAACACCACGTCTCTACTTCTGACAATCCTTTTGCTAATAGGATCCCAAAGTCTGTAACCAAATTCTTCATGGGCATATCCCATAAAGATACATTGCTTCGCTTTTTCGTCCAACTTAGACCGCTCATCTCTTGGGATGTGAACAAATGCTCTGCAGTCAAATACTTTCAAGTGTTTGTAAGAAACATCTTTCCCCGTCGAAACTCTTTCCGGTACGTCATAGTTCAGTGGAACTGATGGAGAAAGGTTGATTAAATCGACTGTTGTCCTCATTGCCTCCCCTCAAAAGGAGTTTGGCAGTTTTGCATTTGAGAGCATACATCTGACTCTTTCACAGATGGTTCTGTTCATTCTCTCTACGACACCATTGTGTTGAGGTGTCTTTGGTACTGATTTTTCCAGCCTGATTCCAAAACTTCTGCAGTACTCCTCGAATGGTCCACGATACTCACCACCATTATCTGCACGTACACACTTCAAACGTCTGCCAGTTTCTCTCTCCACTTTTACATGAAACTGCTTGAAAACTTCATGCACTTGATCTTTAGTTTTCAAAGCAAAGTCCATACTTTTCTTGAATGGTCATCAATAAAGGTCACAAAATAGTGAGCACCTCCTAATGACTTACAACTCATTGTACAAACATCTGTGTGTATTAAATCTAGAATATTTTCCTTTCTAGATGGTGCGAGACTACGAAATGCAACTCTATGTTGTTTTCCCATAATACAGTCAACACAAGTTTGCAAGGGTGTACCTTTCATTCCTGGCAAGAGCTCATTTTTGGAAAGAATTCTGAGACCTTTTTCACTCTTGTGGCCGAGTCGCTTATGCCATAGCTCGGTAGGAACTTCTTTCCTTGTGATATTTTCTTCTTCTCTACACAGTCTAGCTTCTGTGATGTAGAGTGATGTATCTTTCTTGCCTTTAGCTATTACCAGATTGCCTTTGGTGAGCTTCCATTTTCCTTCACCAAAATAATTATTGTATCCATCATCATCAAGTATACCGATAGAGATAAAATTGAGGCGGATATCAGGAACATGCCTCACATCTTTCAGAAGTAATCTGCATCCAAGATTAGTCTCTAGATAAATATTGCCAATACCGACAATTTTTGATGCATCATCATTTCCCATCCTCACACGTCCAAAATCACCTTGAGTGTAGGTTGAGAAGAATTCCCGTCGTGAGGTGACATGATAGGAAGCGCCTGAGTCAACTACCCAAGTAGTGTCTTGGCATGCAAGATTGACATAATCAGCATCTCGAACAATGACAACTTCCTCAGTGACAGTTGTGGTGTCATTTGTTCGAGTTTCTGCTTCTTGCTTTCTAGATTGTTCTGCCTTTAATCTTCTACATTCTCGAATGAAGTGTCCAGGCTTGCCGCAATGATGACACTTTATGTCATACCTTGATCTAGACTTCGACCGTCCTCTTTGTTGACTTTGGTTACGGGGATTTCTACTTTTACTTCTCCCGTGCCATTCTTGCTTGTCTTGTTTCTGCATGACAAGCGCTTCAGTGTCAGGAGTATATCCTTCATCTTTTCGTCGAGACTCTTCGTTTAACATTCTGTCTTTTACCATATCCATGGTAAGCTTACCGTCAGGAGCTGAGTTGCTAACTGACACAACTAGAGTATCCCAACTTTTTGGTAGAGAACTCAATATCAACAACGCTTGTAGCTCGTCATCTATTGTCATCTTCATAGAGTTGAGTTGATCTACAATGCCTTGGAACTCACTCATATGTTCTGATACGCTGCTTCCGTCTTTATACTTCAAATTGACTAATCGTCGAATCAGATTAGCTTTATTCTGTGCGGTTGTCCTTGCATACATTTTCTCTAACTTTTGCCAAAGAACGTAAGCATCGTGTTCATTAGCAAAATTTTGAAAAATGCTTTTGTCGATCCATTGTCTGATTTGAGCAACACACTTTCGGTTCAGAACGGCCCATTCAATGTCTGCACCGGTTACTTCTTTCTCCTTCGGCATTATAATTGGCTTCCATAGATCTTTAATGTATAAAAGATCCTCCATCTTCGGCTTCCAAATTGCATAATTAAATGCGATCAACTTTATCATATTGCATGTGCTCTCCTCCATTTGAATCGTCAGTCAACTAGTTTCGTCGAGCTTGGTTTATGAATAGTATCGATAAATAATACCGATGAATAGTAACTACCGACAAAATAGTACCGTATATATGAACAGTACTCTGTGAATAGTATCTTCCTGAATAAAATCAAGGCTCTAATACCACTTTGTTGGAAAAAATAGATAGTTGTAAAGAAATAAATTCCACACACCCAGGATAATTTCCCAAATCAAAATAGAATAAAAATAACACCAAAATTTTAGCGTGGAAAAACCTTTCAAAATGAAAGTAACAACCACGGGACCCGTAGGCCACTTAAACTTCCAATATAATAAGATGGGATTATACACTTCACCTTTAGGTGGATCTCTCACAAAAAATATAACAAATATGTATCTTCAATTTGTAGATAAAATTTCACAAATTGATTCTCTTAATTTTTCCTCTCAAAATCTCTCTAAGAAAACTCTCTCAGTTTTCTTTTTCTCTACTTCTGATCTGTTTTTGAGATTAAGGCCAAGATCTTTTATAGAATAAATGAATCCTTCAAACAGCCTATCATTTTTGATTTTCTCTCTCTTTTTTTTTTCTTCTTTTCACAGTCGGTGCCATCTTTGCTGTTGTTGATGGGTTTGTAAATCTTGACTGCTGCTGATGTTGATGGCTTTGTCAATCTTGAATGCTGATGGTGTCCCACATAATTGTACCAACAAAATCTTTGCTGGCCTCTTTCATCTTTAGAATATTATGACTTGATCTATTGGAATGTTCATGTCATGTAGGAGAGAAAGCAGGACAGACTGACAGAGAGAAAATTGAGAATATTTGCTGGAAGTGAGCTTTGGTGACAGGTCCCTCTTGAATTCTATTGACATGTTTGATACGCAGTATAGAATGATATAATTATAAATGTATTAAATTGAATTGTATTGTATTATATTATATCAAATTTGTACGACAGTTAATGATAACCAGGGTAATATAATGAATAAAGTATTTCTCGTTTGGTAGTATTCTGGACTGAAAATTTTATTTTTGATAAAATATTTTAAATTTGAAGAGGTTTTAATTTTTTTTTTCGTATCCTACTTATGTATAAGTACATATATTTAATTAAAATAATGTATTTATATATGCATCGTTAAAAATTGATTATTTTAAACCATCTTAGTTTTAAGAGTATTTTTATTTACATCAACTTATTGTCTCATAATTTATGTAATAGACAATTTATTTTATTTTTATTTTTTTGTAAAATATGTTATATATATTTATTGGTCAAGATAATTGGGATTATTTTTTCTTAACCAATAAATAACTGCCATCATTATAAAACAAACAGTTGGGATAAGTAGAATTTTTCTAGGTTTTTTAAAAAATAAACATTTCAATAATATGAATTTTTACTATTAAAATATATTTATACTAAAAAAGAAAATATTTGAAACAAAACAAAAATTAAAAAAGTGAGGAAAATAGATATTTATCAAGCGAATTCAAAATCATTTTCTTAAATAATACATGCATTTTGTACTGTACGGTACAGGTTAAAAATCTAAACATTTGGGAAACAACTATATTATCAGGGAATGAGGCCTAAATGTCCCCGTGCAAGAATGTACTTGTGAGACCAAAAAGGAAAGCAAGAGGGACAAAACAAATTGCATTTTGATTTTGTTGCAGGATTTGCAATGTAAGACATGGATAGATACTCTTTAGCATGTTTGGATCTCAGATTTATGTAGGGGAAAAAATGACGAGGAAAATATAAAGAGTTATAATTAAGAGAAAGGAAATGTTAAAAAAATATCAAGAAATTTTTTATAAACTCTTCTCTTCATATAGCAATCAACTCATAAATAACATATTATATTATTTGATTTTTTTTCCTTTTATTTTTTTGCCTCTAGTATTTTTCTCACCATTTTTATTTTTTATTTTCATACTTCCACTTATCCTATAAACATCACTATATGGTATTTTCTATTTTATTGGAAATTGTCTGCTCTTACTTTTTCACTATGGGATGTCAAGATTATTATTATCTAGGGGTTTTTTTAACAATACCCTTTGTGTATTTCATTCTTATTTTGAAGCCCCATTTGCAGGAATTTTATCGTTTTTGACCCCTTAAGTTTATCACCGGTAATAGTCTGTTTTTCATGTCACTTTATACATATGCAGACTATATGGGTATACAGTGAAATAAATTAAGTAAAAATAAAATGGTTGTTACTGATCAATCGAACTACAACTACAATAAAGGGTCCTAAGTTATATAAATCAAGACCCATTTACCTATATCAAGAAAATTGTGCTGCCATTTGGTTATGGTTTTGGAAATATATAGCTGCAAATATTTCACAATTTGCAGACATCTTTGCAGTTTGCTTGTAGTTGATTTGTTCTCTTATGGTAATCTATGAATTCTTTAGACCATCATCATGGTCTGCACTTTTTCTGCTCAATTCAATAACAAAAAGTCACACATAGATAGGTCACATAAAAATGTGTGTAAAATTGTTCCTATGCAACATGTCTGATTTTAGCTTATTTTATGTTTTAATATCAGTGACTATAACCTCTGAAAACAATACTTCTAACTGTTTCGGTCAGATGGAGGATTAAAAACACAAAATCACACAAGTCTGAGATTCATAAACAATCAGAAGCAAAAAGTTTTAAAATTACAAAACCAAAATCAAACTTGAAAGGACCTAGTCACTTGATGATCCATCATCATCGTTTTCATGTTCTGTCACGATTCTCTCTAAGAACTTCTTGCGAACTTCCTCAATAACAGCTTCTCTTGAAGTATCACTTCCACTCTGCCCATCATTTAGAACAGGATCTGATTTGCACAGAACTAATGCAACACCTAAAATTTCATTGCAGAAGAGAAAACTTCATAAGTACAAAATAGAAGTAACAGTACTCCAATAATTGAAGAACCAATGTATTTTACGGCTATTGAACTAAACACAGTAGATAACAATGCTCAGATTTAACATACCCTCGGGGGTGCATCTCCTGCCAAAGCTACGCAATCCTACATGATTTGCTTTGACTGCGCCATTGTTGTATACTAATAGAGTAGGAAGATTTCGATCTGGATAGTTCGGAATACAATCTGTAGATATTATTTTGCAAAATTTGGTTGCTGGGTATCTACTTGCCAATTCTTCCAGACATTGCATCAGTACACCACACTCTGGGACTCTAAGACAAAAAGAAATACAAGAAATTTCAACAAGAAAAAAAACACTAACGAAAATATATTTGGTTTGAAAAAATTGAACCATATATTCTCTTAACCTCTGAAACATACCCTTCTTTATAGAGAATAACCACCACCCAAACTTCAGGCGGAGCTTGAGAAACCTCCCGCACGAAATCTGATCCTGAGATTGGAATAACTGATCCAAACCTTATAATTTTAGCCACTTCTCTTAACTCAGCCAATCTCTTCCTCCTACAAAGGCAAGCAATTCGTTTAAGTACAAGGCAGTAAGAAAAACAGTTGGAGGGAAAAGAGGCCAAGCTATGTTACTTGAATTCTTCATTTTTCGATAAGCAACATAACATGATATGAATATAAGTACTCAAACACTTGAATTTGATGTAAATTTATAAACAAATTAAGAAAATGAGCATGTATGACACCCAAATACTTATCCAAAAATTTAGAGCTCTAAATGCCTAAAAGGGTCGTGTAAAATAGAGGAGAAGTAGTGCTCATTTTATTACAAGTCTCTGTACAATTCCAAAGTTCCAACATTCCAAAGACATGAACTATAAACGATGATACAAATATTTTCATACTACATTGAACTGAAGCAAATGAATCAGGTCTATCGTATAATCTATTCAATTACTAACCTTATACAATGGAATAAAATAACCACTGATTGTTTGGAACAAATGAAGCATTGTTAAGAAAACCGAAATCAAATAGACAATTTAAGAAATTATAATAAAATTCCAACCTTTCAGAGACCATCCCGACTTTCAAATAGAAAACTAAATTGGGAATTTTTTTTTTTAAAGGAGATCAAATTAGACTCATCGAATCTGTAAATTTTAAAGCCGAATGGAAATCACAAGCGGTCCGTACCTGTATTCTTCGAGAAATCTATCGTCCTCGAGATCGGGATCGTCTTCGAGGTCTTCGAGTTCGTCTTCATTCTTTTGATTGATCCAGGATTTGTCCTTGGGAAGAGAGGATTCGTCAGGAAGGGGAACGAATGGTGGTGGTTTGAAAGCAGCGGGTTTAGCTGGAAGGTTGCCGAGCTTTCTCTGAATATCGTCCCATTGAGTCGAAGCTCCTTCCAAATCTTTGTACACAAAGTGATAGTCCCCCATTATATTTTATGTTTCTCTTTCTTTGATCTCTGGAAGCTATCTTTTCCTTTCAATTTTTCAGAAAATTATCCTCAGTTCTAAGAACTTCACTGAGCTGGATTCGATCGAGTCGGCAAGGTTGTAATGTAAAACTTAGGCTGAATGAACGAATGGGAAAAACTCAAATGGCAATTCTGGATACATCCGGAAAAACTACACGCATACCCCTTCTAATTTTATAACATTGGGTATTTATTTAAGGGCTTTTATGAACATAAGCGGCCCACATTTTTATTAACTACGACGAGTTTTGACCTGTGCGAATATTTTAATTGCATTATTGTCAATTATTTTAATAAAAATATAATTAAATAAATATTTTATCATATTAACTATTAAATCAACAATAGAAGTTAAGAATGTAATATTATATATATATATATTTTTTCAATTACTAGTTAAAAAAACACATTGTTTTTTTTATTAATTTATATAAACATATTTAAAAATTATTTGATATAATAAAAATTAAATAAAAAAATTAATAATAAGTTCTTTTGGTTAATTAAATATTAATTATTATAAAAAATATTTAACCAAAAACGATATAATAAACATTGCTTGAATTTTGAAATTTTTTTAACATATGCATACAAATTCTTTTATAAGTTAAAAAATAATAATGATAAGATATGTAATAGAAAAGGTAACTTTCTTTAACATTATAAAAGTCTTTTTATTTAAAGCACTCAACTTTTTCCAAAATTTTAACAAAGTTTAAAGGAAAAATATACTATTTTAAAAGTACAAGATATTTGGTACAAAATTTATTAAATTATAATTTAAATTTTTATATATAATATAAATACAAATATGAAAAAGTGTAAGTCCATTGAATTTTTATTTAAAATTTTTAAATTTTTATATTTAAAATAATTAATTATACTAGGTGATCATCCCGACATAAATGACTTTTAACAAATAGTTTTAATAAATCATTTACGATTATTAATTCGAGTAAATTTGATTTGATTTTTTCTTAATTTTAGTAATTATTTATTAAATTTAAACTTTAAAATATGATAACATTTGTGTCATTAATTTAAATTATCTTATAGTTAAAATAATTTATAAATATAATTTATTATATCTATTTATTTCTAAAATAGATCTGTTATATGACTCTGCAATAGCTTTATGATCTTACAAGTAGGTACAATTATTTTAAATAAGAAATTTAAAAAATGCATTACATCACTAAATAACTATCTAGAAATTAATAAAGGACTTAAGGTCTTATAATTTTTAGATTCATATATTTTAGTTTTATAATTTTGAGGTGAATTCTATTAATATTATAATTAAAATTTTATATAAAAGAAAAAAAGGACCAATTATTGTGAAAGTGATCGTGTGACACGACATGAAACGTTTATGGCATATAATGGAAGGTTTTTTTTACCTTGTTAAAAAAGAAAAAATATAAACAAATTAATATCAGTGAATCCTATGCCCTAACGAAAATATTTTTGATTTCTCACTTATTTGTCGATCTTAATTTCAAAATTTCCTAAGTGAAACGTTTGAAAAGCTAGACTACAAGAGTAATAAGAAGACATAATAATAGAGTTACCATTTTTAAATATTGAAGATGAGGTTAGATCACACGAGTTCTATTTGAGATCGAATGATGGTCAAAGATAAGGTCCTCATTTTATTTCATTTTACAACTTGTTTTAGAACGATCCTAATAAAGCTTGAAACATTGATTTTCGAGTCTCACCTCTTGAGGTAAGGTTCTTAACGAAGAGAGAGTCTCTTTCTAACTCTCACTTGAATACCTTTCACCTAACCTTTATCCATAAATGATATGCTACCATTGATCTTGATGATTTATTTTATCAAATATGATCCTATGAAAATCAGATATAATATATGTTGATGTATTTATATGATTATTAGATTTGCAAAATTTTTTAAAGATATAGATATTTTATTAAAATGCTTGAAGATAGAGATATTTAAAGATGAACAATATTAAAAAAACATGACATTTTGGTGATATTCTTAATATAATCATCTTTCTATCGGTATATAATTTATATTTATTTAGTTCTTAAATATGTATTAATGAATTTCATCTAGACAAATTAAATTTTTGATGTGATTTTCGTATATGAAATTTAATGAAATATTTATATATTTTATAAAAAAAAATTCATTATTTTAATAAAATTAACAATTAAATACAAAAAAAAATATATAAAAAAGTATCATAAAATAATATTAAATGTGACATTCATGCCTAATACGTACATCATATCATGTTCAAAGTCATTTAAAAAAAAATTGGTTAATCGAATTGTGTTATATAGTGATGTGTTGGTGTGTGCTATAACAATGGCAGACACAAATGCTCAATGGAGTGAA
The DNA here is from genome assembly GCA_030763125.1 of Hippophae gyantsensis. Classification (NCBI taxonomy): domain Eukaryota; kingdom Viridiplantae; phylum Streptophyta; class Magnoliopsida; order Rosales; family Elaeagnaceae; genus Hippophae; species Hippophae gyantsensis. The sequence goes on from CM061032.1 coordinate 6,141,145, forward strand.
ACATGGAGCAGACAATAATATTAGTGGAGCCATAAAACCTGGATGTGCAGGTTTTATGGTAATTGTTTAATTTTCGTTTTCCTTATATACATATATTGTAAACTCTTGTAAAAAACAGAACAGAAATAATAATGAAATACTGATAATTATCAGAGAAATACAATATTTTGACATGGTATCAGAGCAGGATATTGCTAACTAATGAACTACCTGCTGATTTATAATGAAACTACCACATTTTGATTCTTTGATTTACAAATTTGCGATTCTTTGATTCTTGATTCACAGTCAATTTGAATTCGATTCTACGAAATCCGATTTCGATTTCTGGTTTCGATTGATTTCGATGTGAGCTCTTGATTGTAGTAGAGTTTTCGTTTTTGAGTTCTGATTTCTGGTTTATATTCAGCTCTTGTAGCCGTTTCAAACACCGAACATGTGCAGCTCAGAAATGAAAGCAAGATAGTTATTTCACGTTTATTTGTTCAGAAATTCAATAGAAGATTACGGGTTACACTTAAAAAAAATATCAGCATACAACTTACAAGGAGTCAAGGGATTCGCAACACCAACTCAACGAAGAACCATAGAAAGAAGGTCGGACCCATTTGGAAACCGAGTACTCACAGCATCCGTTGGCGCAGTTCCTTGGAAACCAAGTACTCACAAGCAGCCGTTGATGCAGTTCCTGAGAATAACAGAATAGGTGGTGCTGTGTTCTTGAAACTACCATTTCGAGCAGAGAATGAAGGAAAAAAACCAGTAACAGAGGCAGTTTGCGAGAGGAGAAGAGTTGTTGCGAAGAAGAGCGCCACTGCGAAGAATCTGAGAGAAGAGGAGAAGAAGAGGGCTGCGAGATTTTGGCTGAGGAACGCAGGGAAACTGCGCGACTTTGGAAGGAATTTTTTTTTCTCTGCGCTCGACCAATCTGCTGAAATCGCGCAGGAAGAAAGGCGCCGCTGCGAGAGAACGGCAAATTAGGGTTAGGGTTATAAGTTTTTCTTTTTTGTCATTTATATAGTGGCTGTTTTGTAAAAAAAAAAAAGGAAAAACGGAAGGAAAAAATTTTTAGATTTCATGGCGGAATCTAGAGATTTAACTACCAATTTCATGTTGGAAGATTTGACGGCGAAAATGACGGAAGTTTTAACTAGAGCTCAGATCAGCTCACAACCTCCGTCAACTGAAGCGTCGACTGCTCCCATTAGTATCAAGTTGGGAGGATCCAATTATGCCTTATGGTCCCAGGTGGTGGAGATGTATATCTCTGGCAAAGACAAACTGGGATATATTAATGGGGACTTTCCTCAACCTGTTGAAACCGACCCCTCATTTAGGAGATGGCGTACTGAAAATGCCATTGTCAAAGGATGGTTGATCAATTCAATGGACCCCTCCTTAATTGCAAATTTTATCCGATTCCCAACTGCAAAACAGGTTTGGGATTCGGTGGCTACCACTTACTATGATGGGACAGACACGTCTCAAGTGTATGATCTTCGCCGTCAAGTCACTCGTACGAAGCAAGCGGGTGGATCCATTGAAAAATACTACAATGACCTTCAAGGGTTGTGGCGTGAAATTGATTTCCGTCGTCCTAATCCAATGGAGTGTGCAATTGATATACAAAAATACAACTCTATCGTACAGGAAGATCGAGTGTATACCTTCCTCGATGGACTTGATGATAGATTGGATAAAACTCGAAGTGATGTGCTTCAGATCAAACCATTCCCTACGGTGGAACAAGCCTATGGATTCGTCCGTCGGGAAGAGGTCAGGCAGACCGTGATGATCACAGGTGTAGATACGACACCCGGAGTAGTTATGGCTTTTAAAGGAGTCAAGGGACACCATAATCTAATGCCACCAAAAACAGGAACTTCCTTGGGTAGCAAGAAATCCATGGGAAATCCACCATCTCTTGACATGAAATGTGGCCATTGCGGAAACTCCAAACACACCCGTGAAAACTGCTTCAAACTACATGGGTATCCAGAATGGTGGAATGATCTTCAAGCACGGAAGAAATGGGACACCATCACGAGTCATTGTGGCTACCAATAATGCCTCACTATCCCTTACTTCTCAGGCCGAATCTTCCCAGGATCCAGGTATTTCAAGTAAAGTATTTCACATCTCTACTCGTAGTGATAAGGAGGAGTGGATTCTGGACTCTGGAGCTACAAATCACATGACATTTGACCCAAATGATCTCTCCAATACAACTCAGCCAAGACGGAGTCGTGTTGCCAATGCAAATGGGGTCACTTATCCAGTTACAGGAGCTGGAACAGTGACCTTATCTCCTTCATTATCATTATCTAATACTTTACTTGTACCCTCTCTGTCAAACCGACTAATGTCCGTAAGTCGTGTTACTTCCATCTTAACCGTAATCTTGATGTATTCTACTTTTGCCTTCTACAGATATTCTCACCAAGGAGATCATTGGGCGTGGTACTGTGAGTGGGCTATATTACGTGGATGACCTCGGTTCAGAAGAGCCAATCACATGCAAAACACACTGGTAACAAGGAACGACAGAATTGGCTATGTCGTCGTAGATTTGGGCATCCATCATTCGGGTATTTAAACGACTTACTCCCCACTTTATTTTCAAATATCACACATTCAAATTTCAAATGTGATACTTGTATCCTAGCAAAAAGTCATAGGACGTCTTATCCTATGAGCATGAATAAAAGTGTGACTCCTTTTGCTTTAGTACATTCTGATGTTTGGGGACCTTCCCCGGTCATTACGTCATCGGGTCATCGTTGGTTTGTTATTTTTGTTGATGATTGTACACGAATGACATGGCTTTACCTTCTCAAACATAAAGATGAAGTATTTGCTACATTTCACATGTTTCACACCATGGTTCAGACACAATTTTCTGAAAAAATTAAGATACTTAGGTCTGATAATGGAGGGGAGTATGTTAATCAACAATTCCGAACATACTTGGACAACCATGGTATTCTCCATGAAACCTCGTGTTCACAAACCCCACAACAGAATGGGACTGCGGAGAGGAAGAATCGGCATATTTTAGAAACGGCTCGGGCCTTACTAATCGGTGCACATATGCCTAATAAATACTGGAGTGATGCTCTTACTACAACGGTGTATCTACTGAATCGTATGCCCACAAAAACCATACAATTTCAGACTCCATTAAAGGTGCTATCTGATCATTTTCCCTTGCCTACTATTTTGATGCTTCCGCCCCGAATTTTTGGATGTGTTGCTTTTATCCACCTCCATAAAAATCAACGAACTAAGTTGGATCCATGTGTTGTCCGATGTGTATTCTTGGGGTATGGTGTACAAAAAAAGGGGTACCGATGTTATGATCCAATTACTAAAAGAAACTATACTACCATGGATATCACTTTCCTCGAATCAGAATGTTTTTTCCCATCACCGGTATCCAATTACACTCTTCAGGAGGAGAGTTATGGTGAAGAACGAAATTGGCTTGATGTTGAAATATTAGACACGAGTCCAACATACTCGGATCATGCCAATAATATGGAGGAGCCCGTATCTAGACCCGAGCTTGAACTTCCAAGAACTGAAGCTGAAGTAGTAATTGAATCTCCAGAAGATGAAGTGGTTGATGTACCCCTTCATTCTCTAGTACCCAATGATCCTCCTGCTGAGAACACTCCTGAGGTAAGCTATCCTATCACACATTTACAGACTAATGCTATAGATACATCTGTTGGTTATGTTTTACCTTTCAGACACAATCGAGGTAAACCTCCAAATCGATACTCCCCAAAAAGAGAAGAACGACAACCCAAGTATCCAATAGCAAATTATGTATCTACTCAAAGGTTATCAGAACCTATAAGGGCATTTGCACAAACACTCTCCTCGTGTCAAATTCCGAGTAGCATTGAAGAAGCCTTATCTGATCCAAAATGGGCTCAAGCTATAAAAGAGGAATTTGAGGCACTGCAGAAGAATAACACATGGGTGTTAAGCGAGTTGCCTCAAGGGAGGAAGATGGTAGGATGCAAGTGGATTTTCTCCATTAAATATAAAGCAGATGGGTTAGTTGATCGTTACAAGGCGAGGCTTGTAGCAAAAGGATATACACGTAAAACATGGGATAGATTATCAAGAAACCTTCTCACATCTGGCTAAACTAAAAGCGTGAGAGTTTTGTTATCTCTTGCACCAAATTTAGATTGGCCATTGCACCAACTTGACGTGAAGAATGCCTTCCTTCATGGTGACCTTGAAGAAGAGATTTACATGGATATCCCACCAGGATATACTGTTACATCAGGAAAAGAAACTGCATGTAGATTACAACGAGCATTGTATGGACTAAAACAATCACCTCGAGCGTGGTTTGGTAGGTTGAGTTCAGCAATGAAGAAATATGGGTTCCAACAAAGCAACTCTGATCATACTCTTTTCCTAAAACATCGATTAGGGAAGATAACAGCCCTTATAGTCTATGTAGACGACATGATCATTACAAGGGATGATAAAGAAGAAATCTCTAAGCTTCAAGAACAACTGTCAAATGAGTTTGAAATGAAGAACTTAGGAGGGCTCAAATACTTCTTAGGTATTGAGGTAACAAGATCAAAACAAGGCATATGTCTTTCCCAAAGGAAATATACTGACCTACTACAGAGGCAGACTAGTAGATTGTAAACCTGTCGATATTCCAATGGTTCAAAATCATAAACTCGGAGAATATGTGGACCAAGTACCAACAGATAAACAGAGATATCAACGGTTAGTAGGTAAACTCATATATTTATCTCATACTCGACCTGATATTGTTTATGTTGTGAGTGTCGTGAGTCAGTTCATGCACTGCCCAAGTGAAGACCATATGGATGCGGTCATGCGAATACTTCGTTACTTAAAATCCTCCCGGGAAAGGACTTATGTTTTCAAAGAATGGTCAATTGGAAGTCCTTGGATATACGTATTCAGACCGGGGCAGAATATGAAGGATAGGAAATCTACGTTTGGATACTTTACTTTCGTGGGGCAATCTTGTCACGTGGAGAAGCAAGAAGCAAAATGTAGTTGCCTTATCCAAAGGTCAAGTGAATTTCGAGGAATGGTCAAAGGAATATGTGAGCTCCTTTGGTTGAAAAAACTTCTAACTGAGATTGGTGTTGCTTCTAACTCTGAAATGAACTTATTTTGTGATAACAAAGCAGCCATTGCCATATCTCACAATCCAGTCCAAAATGATCGCATCTAAGCACATTGAAGTGGATCTAACTTCATCAAACGTAATCTTGAAGAAAAGATTATTAAGCTTCCATTTGTTAAATCAGAAGATCAATTGGCTGATATACTCACAAAATCTGTGTCTGCAAGGAACTTCTACAACTCACTTGACAAGTTGGGCATTAGAGACATATAAGCACCAACTTGAGGAGGAGTGTTGGTGTGTGCTATAACAGTGGCAGACACAAATGCTCAATGGAGTGAAACATAGAACAGACAATAATATTAGTGGAGCCATAAAACCTGGATGTGCAGGTTTTATGGTAATTGTTTAATTTTCGTTTTCCTTATATATATATATTGTAAACTCTTGTAAAAAACAGAACAGAAATAATAATAAAATACTGATAATTATGAGAAAAATACAATATTTTGACATGATGTGCCGTTCGGGTCATGTTAAATTCTTACTCACACAAGAAGGTATGAACATACTCCTTCAAAAGATAACAATATCCAACTTGTATTGTAATCATCTTGTCAATTTGGCAAACTAATATCAAGGATGGACCAATCAGCTGAAAGAGTTCCGACATAAAAGCTCAAGTTTTGTCACTCTTGTGTGATTTTATTCATTATTTTCTTTCCTGTAATGTTTAATTTGATAAATTATCTTCAAATTTTTTACATGTATTTCAAGATTAAGCTTGCTACCTAACGTATCTTTGAATTTGAATAATTAATAACATTTCTTCTTTATTAAAAACAATGAAATTGCGTTGTTTCATGCGCTTGAAAAACTATTCGAAAACAATTAAATGGAATATTAAGCTTCAAAAGGGAAAATTATAACAGAACTTTTTGATCCCCAAGATTTTTAAAAGAAGAATATGGTACTACTCTCAGAATCTTTTTTATTTCCTTACATTCTTATAAACATATAAATAAACAGCTCAAAACATACTTTGTACTAGCAATTTCCATTACTTAAACCCACCCGAAAAGTTCATGCACTTCTTATTTTATTATCGACTGTTAAGAGATTATTGTTTAACCCCAAAAAGACCAAAAAAAAATTGAATTTTTGTTTATAAACTTACAAGGGTATAAAAGGGAATATTTGCACATACCAGACTTATTTTTATACATTTTTCAAAAGTTAATCAAGAATCAAATAAGCCAGGCAAGCCTGCAAAGAATGCAGTAAGGAAACAAAGACATCCCTTTTTTTTTTTTCTTATAGTGTAGTTTCTAATAAGTGTATAAAAATACGATTGGTCATACTTCCAATAGTTTAAGTTTTTGGAAGAGTTAATCTCTTAACAATTTCTAAAGGTTTCTACGAAGAAGCACTTGCTTTGCCTCCCAAGCAGTTCCAACCTCATATCAATCTGAGAAGAAAGGCTTCTTTCTGTTGTACTATGCAAATTTTGACTTGAAGGCTTTAAATGATATTAAGTTAGTAACAAGATCTTCTCAAAAACGCCAAGACCCCTAATTCTGCATCTAGTGCCGCCCCAGCAGCAACAGCACTGAATACAGACGCCCAACCATCTGCCTGAGCATAATCCATATCCCCCGATCTCAATCTTTGACTATCATGTGTGTCTGAATAGTCCAAGTGCAATCTTAAACCCTATATTTCATCAATTTGGATATCACACGTCAACCAGCTTAATGATTATGGGTTATAACTGCTTTAGATAAAATATCATACACATTTAATTGACCTGGCCGCCTCTTGTGCAAAACTTCTACCAAAAGAAGATTATCTAAATGAAAAATCCTTATTCTAGCATGATGAAATGATACCAATTTTCCAAGTAAAACTTCCAATTATGTGTTTCTGCTGGATAGGAGTACATGCTTTCTATTCTAAGAATGGAGAAAGTAATGATACCTTCAAACCAGCCAGCCTTGCATGTTCCAGAGCCGCTATAAGATCGCTATCTGACGTTAGCACTACTTTGTCATGGTCTTCATCCGCGTACTAATAGAGTATAGGCACAAAATAAAGCCTAGAATCAGGAAATTTCAGTATTCTAACAGAGTATATAAAAATCTCATAAAGTAAACACATTACCAAAATCTGAGGAAGGTTATCACGGTCAATCTCATTACCCACCCTCTGAATTATAGAAGTAATGAGTTCTGTCAAACTACGAGTATCTGAAAATAAATCAACAAACAAAGAAAATTGAGGCAAGAGTCGACAATAGAACTATTACCAAAGGACCAAGCAATTTATATTTTTCCCATTAAAAAGTCCAAAGTAGAAATTCTCATTAGATGGTCTAAAATTTAAAAGTAATCATAAAAATAAAATTAAAAAATTGGGGTGAAGTCTTTTGACCTATGCATTCGGCCCTTCTTGCCTTGCATTTTAAAAGCAAACGAACTAGGCAAGCTAGAAATGGATGAAGAATAGGGAAGGGATCTTCCAGTCTCTGTTCCCTCAGAAGCCAATTTCAAGGAACCTTCACTGCATTATGACCAAAACACAGTTAGTAACCATATGTAAGGCAAAACACAGCATATTGAGTCATATATAATTACCTTCGAATGTCTTCCAAATCACTTGCCACCGTTTGAGCATCAAGCTCAGAGCAAAAACCAGGAACTGCCTTGAACATCACAGTCGTCCACACCACTAGTTCTCGCACAACCTCCTCGTAGCATCATCGTCTTCTCGTTTCCAGCCTAGATCTTTTTTTTCAGTCTATTGATTGTCAAAATATTATTATTGTATTTCTGTAATTTTCTGTTCTAATATTTTTGTACAAATGTATAGTATTTGTATACAAAAAAAGAAACGGAAAGTAAACAAATTATAACAATATTAATTTCCATTATTATTCTTGTCTGCTGATTATCTGCCATAATTCATGCATTGATGTCTTCTTGTTGTCTGCCATATTACTCACATGCCAACACTCCCCCTCAAGGTGGTACATATATGTCTCTTATGTCCAACTTGTCAAGTGAGTTGTAAAAGTTCTTTACGTATTACGTATTTAGTGAGTATATCAGCCAATTGATCTTCTGACTTAACAAATGGAAGCTTAATAATCTTTTCTTCAAGATTCTGTTTGATGAAGTTCCGATCCACTTCAACGTGCTTCGTGCGATCATGTTGAACTGGATTGTGAGAGATGGCAATGGCTGCTTTGTTATCACAAAATAAGTTCATTTCAGAGTTAGGAGCAACACCAATCTCAGTTAGGAGTTTTTTCAACCACAGGAGCTCACATATTCCCTCGACCATTCCCCCGAAATTCACCAAAGACTAGATAAGGCAACTACCTTTTGCTTCTTGCTCCTCCATGTAACAAGATTGCCCCCCACAAAAGTGAAGTACCCAAAGAAGAGATTTCCTATCCTTCATATTCTCTCGCCCAAATTAATCAGATATCCAAGGACTTCCAATTGACCATTCTTTGAAAACATAAGTCCTTTTCCTGTGGGAGGACTTTAAATAACGAAGTATTCGCATGATCGCATCCATATGGTCTTCACTGGGCGGTGCATGAACCGACTCACGACACTCACAAAGATAAGCAATATCGGGTCGAGTATGAGATAAATAGATGAGTTTACCTACTAACCGTTGATATCTCTGTTTATCTGCTGGTACTTGGTCCACATATTCTCCGAGTTTGTGATTTTGAACCATTGCAATATCGACAGGGTTACAATCTAGTAGTCCTGCCTCTGCCAGTCTGTCCAAAGTATATTTCCTTTGGGAAAGACATATGCCTTGTTTTGATCTTGTTACCTCAATACCTAAGAAGTATTTGAGTCCTCCCAAATTCTTCATTTCAAACTCATTTGACAGTTGTTCTTGAAGCTTAGAGATTTCTTCTTTATCATCCCTCGTAATGATCATGTCGTCTACATAGACTATAAGTACGTTATCTTCCCTAATCGGTGTTTTAGGAAAAGAGTATGATCAGAGTTGCTTTGCTGGAACCCATATTTCTTCATTGCTGAACTCAACCTACCAAACCATGCTCGAGGTGATTGTTTTAGTCCATACAATGCTCGTTGTAATCTACATGCAGTTTCTTTTCCTGTTGTAACAGTATATCCTGGTGGGATATCCATATAAATCTCTTCCTCAAGATCACCATGAAGGAAGGCATTTTTTTACATCAAGTTGGTGCAATGGCCAATCCAAATTTTCCGCAAGAGATAGCAAGACTCTAACGGTTTTTAGTTTAGCCACAGGTGAGAAGGTTTCTTGATAATCTATCCAGTGTTTCTGTGTATATCCTTTTGCTACAAGTCTCGCCTTGTATCGATCAAATAACCCATCTCTTTTATATTTAATGGAGAAAATCCACTTGCATCCTACCATCTTCCTCCCTTGAGGCAACTCACTTAACACCCATGTGTTATTCTTCTGCAATGCCTCAAATTCCTCTTTTATAGCTTAAGCCCATTTTGGATCAGATAAGGCTTCTTCAATGCTACTTGGAATTTGACACGAGGAGAGTGTTTGTGCAAATGCCCTGATAGGTTCTGATAACCTTTGAGTAGATACATAATTTGCTATTGGATACTTGGATTGCCGTTCTTCTCTTTCTGGGGAGTATCGATTTGTAGGTTTTCCTCGATTGTGTCTGAAAGGTAAAACATAACCAACAGATGTATCTATAGCATTAGTTTGTAAAGGTGTGCTAGGGTAACTTACCTCAGGAGTATTCTCAGCAGGATGATCATTGGATACTAGGGAGTTGAGGGGTACATCAACCACTTCATCTTCTGGAGATTCAATTACTACTTTAGCTTCAGTTCTTGGAAGTTCACACTTGGGTCTAGATACTGGCTCCTCCATATGATTGGCGCGATCCGAGTATGTTGGACTAGTGTCTAATATTTCAACATCAAGCCAATTTCGTTCTTCACCATAACTCTCCTCCTGAAGAATGAAATTGGATACCGGTGATGGGAAAAACCATTCTGATTCGAGGAAAGTGACATCCATGGTAATATAGGTTCTTTTAGTAATTGGATCATAGCATCGGTAACCCTTTTTTTGTACGTCATACCCCAAGAATACACATCGGACAGCACATGGATCCAACTTAGTCCGTTGATTTTTATGGAGGTGAACAAAAGCAACACAACCAAAAATTTGGGGCGAAAGCATCAAAATAGTAGGCAAGGGAAAATGATCAGATAGCACCTTTAATGGAGTCTGAAATTGTAAGGTTTTTGTGGGCATACGATTCAGTAGATACACCGTTGTAGTAAGAGCATCACTCCAGTATTTATTAGGCATATGTGCACCGATTAGTAAGGCCCGAGCCGTTTCTAAAATATGCCGATTCTTCCTCTCCGCAGTCCCATTCTATTGTGGGGTTTGTGAACACGAGGTTTCATGGAGAATACCATGGTTGTCCAAGTATGTTCGGAATTGTTGATTAACATACTCCCCTCCATTATCAGACCTAAGTATCTTAATTTTTTCAGAAAATTGTGTCTGAACCATGGTGTGAAACAGGTGAAATGTAGCAAATACTTCATCTTTGTGTTTGAGAAGGTAAAGCCATGTCATTTGTGTATAATCATTAACAAAAATAACAAACCAATGATGACCCGATGACGTAATGACCAGGGAAGGTCCCCAAACATCAGAATGTACCAAGGCAAAAGGAGTTATACTTTTATTCATGCTCATAAGATAAGACGTCCTATGACTTTTTGCGAGGATACAAGTATCACATTTGAAATCTGAATGTGTGATATTTGAAAATAAACTGGGGAGTAGGTGCTTTAAATACCCGAATGATGGATGCCCAAATCTACGATGATATAGCCAAATCTGTCGTTTCTTGTTACCAGTAGTGTTTTGCATGTGATTGGCTCTTCCTGTACTGAGGTCATCCACATAATATAGCCCCCCTCTCCTAGTACCATGTCCAATGATCTCCTTGGTGAGAATATCCTGTAGAAAACAAAAAGTAGAATACATCAGTACTACACAGTTAAGATCTGAAGTAACCTGACTTACAGACATTAGTCGGTTTGACAGAGAGGGTACAAGTAAAATATTAGATAATGATAATGAAGGAGATAAGGTCACTGTTCTAGCTCCTTTAACTGGATAAGTGACCCCATTTGCATTGATAACACGACTCCGTCTTAGCTGAGTTGTATTGGAGAGATCATTTGGATCAAATATCACGTGATCTGTAGCTCCAGAATCCAGAATCTAATTCTCCTGTAATTGGAGTGATATGAGGCGGCTATAGAGATCAAGTACTGATCACTTAGGACTTGAGGGTCTGATATGGTTGAAGGAATTGATGGAGGTGGCTCTGAAATCGATTTCGGATCCATCCCAATAGCCGAAATTGCTTGTGGAGCTTCTACAAGTTTGTAATCTGGTGATCTGACGATCTGATGATCAGCTTTCGGTTCATTCGGCGATTAGCTTTTGTTTCGAGTTGGTATATATTCCAAACGCGATTTTATTTAATATTTATACAATTCAACTTTCCATAATAAGATACACTTCAATTATATCTGTACTTTTACTGTCGTAATATATATATTTTTTTAAATTACCTTAATTAAATAACACAAATTTATAAAAATAAAAATATTTTTTTTTAATCTAGAATGATATAAATTAGTATTTTAGAGTTATTTTCGTTGTTATATTCAATGATTTATATAAGATAAGGTGAATGATTTGAATGAGAATATGACTTCATAGGTCCATAAAAAAATGCAACAAGAGTCCAAGAAGATGAGTCACTGAAAATGAAGCCTAAAACTAGGACGGATATCTTTTCTATACCAAGTTGTTTTTAATTTTTAATTTTTAATTTTTAATTTTTGGGTTTTTTTTTATAAATTTTTTTGTTATTTCTTTATTATATGAAATGAATATAGAATGATATGGATTTATTTTATAACGAGTTTTGTTTTCTGTTTTTTAATTTGTTTAGAAAAGAAATTTATTTTTTGTAAAAAGTTGTGTTTTCTTCTTTTATTTACAACAAAAAGTTAACTAATAAATAAAAAAATTAATAGGGTTTTTCAAAAAAAAATTATTTTCTTTAAATTCCAAAAAATGTAACAAAATTTCTAATTGATTTTAAATTTAAAAATATAATTAATTAGCAAACAAAATTAGTTATTAATTTGGATGGAATCTCTCATTTTCAATACAAGTTTTCCGGGCCTATGACCACTATTAATATGCTATGTTTTCATGCATTGACGTTTAACAATTCAATTTATTTTGTTCATAGAATAACGTAGTTTAGTTAGTTGAGTAAAAAAAAAATCTTCCTGGTGATCAGTTTTCTAGATTATTTGGTTTATAATATTAGTAAATTTTAATAATTAAGTTTTTACGATAAATACATAAGTTATTTAATATTTAAAATGATATTTTTTTAATAATAAATAATGACTAAAATTTTATTTTAATCACACTTCAACCATAATTAAATATTATTATATCTTAATTTTAACGATTAAATAATAATGTAATTTTTAAGAAAATTACTTGAATAAATCATAAATAAACAAAATGATTTATAATTGGATAATTTTTTCCTAAACCTGTCATAATTACTCTTAGAGTCTCCACTCGTACTGTTTTATTTATGAATTAGAACGAGATAAATTGCAAATTGTGATTCTTATGCCACTCGAACTCATAACAGTTTTGGTATGAAACACTCTTAATAGTAAGTCCATTGTGTAGCTAGAGTTAATATATTTCCATTCAAAGTTGAGTGTGTATTGATATTTCATAAATTTCCCCTCCATTTCCTCGATAATATTATTTGACTTTCTTATTTTATTTTATTTAAATAGAACATTTTTTGGATGCAAATTAATAATACTTTTTGAAAACTAAAAGGTGTTTGCTTCTGAAAAAAAAAACACTTATGTTAAAATTGTAGCACCCATAAATATTCAAAGAAAGCAAAAATATTTTAGTTACTTTAATTTTATAAAGTAAAAATATTAGTTATATTTCTTAAGATTTGTAAAATTTAATTATATTATTGTTATATTTTTGACACTATAAGAAAAATTATTTTCAATGAAAAATTACTTTGTTAGAAAAACACTTACATTTATTATCATAAATTTTTTCTCGATAAATTATTATATTGAGATTGTTGTTCTAATATCGTCATCGTATAAAAGGTTTTTCTCAACAAGGTCAATATTCTTTGGTAAAAATATTTTTTTCCAACAAAATATTCGTCGAATAAAATATTCTTTTTTAACAAAATATTTGTCAAAGAAACTGTATTTTTTAACAAAAATATATTTGTCTTAGGAGAAACTTTTTCCTTCACAAAGTTTTTCTGTAAACACAGTTTTTTCATATAAAAAAACTGGTTTAGAACTTAAAACTATCTTGCTTGGTATGTAAAAAAATAGTTACCTAAAAATTAAAAATTTCTAAAGATGTATATATACTTCATTTATTTAAAAAAAAAACAAAAAAACAAAAAACCACAAATCTAAAATACATATGATACAATAGCATGATTTAACAAATAAAAATGTATATAATAACATCTTAACATGAAAATCAAAGAAAATACCTCACTTGATGCTTGCTTAAACCAACGTATATAACAGATGTCTCAAAAACTTTATTTCATTAATCATAGAAGAAAATAGAAAAGTTAAATTTGTATTTACAATTCCTTGCAATGAGCAAATGACAAGGCATACATTATTAATCTATATATATTTCCATTTCATGGTTAGAAAATAAAGACACCGTGTTTGCTTAATTGAGATGATTTCAAATAGAGGATAAATAGTATTTAGTTTTAGTCTATAATATTTGCTTCAAATTTTAAGAAAAACTATCAAGTTAGTAATAACATTTTTTTAAAAATGTCATAAAATATTACTATAAATTTATGTCATAAAATGTCACTTTTATAATAATGTATAACCAATACAAAACTTATACATTAGAAAAAAGAAACCAACGACCCGTCAAGACACATTAAATTTTCACCAAAGTATTTGTTGTTAGATATCTAAAAACATTAATATTTTCTTTAAAGAAAAAATGAAAGATTTGTAAAAAAATTTGATAGATTAAAATAATTTTAAATTAAACTAAATCAAAGTTTTACGTCATTCTTACTTGTCATCGATACTATAGAATAAAATATAACAAAAGAAAAGATATCCAAGTTTCACTAACAATTTTTTTTCAAAAATTAAAAATTTGTTACAATTAAAAATATAAGCTAAAAAATATTTCAACTTTTTTCGACAAATTTTTGCTGGAGAAAATATGGCCCAAAGATTTTTCATCAAACACTTAATTTATCGAAAAATTAATATATGTGGCAAACTTTTGCTCCAAAAAACAATCATATATTAAAAAATTATTTTACTATTCAATTTTTCTTGTAAAATGGTTATTTTAATCATTTTTTGTTAATTTTGATTTTTTTTGGATTATCTTTTTATTGAAAAAACTTAAATTTTATCGAATTAAATCTTACTAATAAGAATGTTTGTAAATGTTTGAATAAGAATATGTCTCAAAAGTTTAAAAAAATGAAAAATAAAATTATTTTAAAATTATTAAAATTGGACTAAAATAATTAAAATACTATAAATATAATAATAAGATAATTAAAATATATTATTTTAAAATAAATGATTAATATATTTAATTTATAAAAATAAATTAATGTGTTATGTAATTTATTCATATTATATATAAACACATTATTTTATTGTCTAAACTCTAATGTATAAAAAAGCTATTGTGTCCGCAAAAATGCTTTTCAACATGGTGTTTAAGCGCTGCTGAGGAATAATTAATATCAATTATGGTTTTCGATGATTACCTAATCCTGGGATTAAACCAATCATGTGCGCCACGCTTAATACTTTCAAGAAAACGAGTGGATCATTTGATAATAAAAGCTTTCATATGTTCAATCGTACAAATTTGGTTTTGTCCATTAATATCTTATCAAGACTGCCTCAAATTATTGCGAGAAAAGTGTATCTTTATGGTGCGTACAATGTATCTCATATACGTGTTGGTTTATTTTCCTTACCATTACATTTTAGAGAGAAGAAAAAATATAACCTTTGTCCATCCACCTAAAAAGGTTACACAAAATCAATATTATGAATGCTTTGAATGAAGCAAACACATGCATACACTCGAATTAATTAACTGGCAAAGCCTAACTATAAACATTATCCTAAATTCGTTTTTTATTCTTACATCTTTTTTCATGATCTAAACAGTCAAAAAATGTAATTGATGTAAAAATTAGCTTTGTATGTGTTGATGTCGATTTTTATTAATATCAAGTAAGAGTTTCTTCCATAGATTTATGTGATGAATAAACTATTAGAATCTCAAACTATTGTGAAGAATATACGAAATTACACTCAACATTAACTCCTTAAACTTTCTGACCCTTGGACAAGAAGGTTTGATTGTAACTTTTTTTTATGCTTAGATTCATGACCCTCGTCAATCACACTAACGTCATTATGCTCACTCATGTGCTTTTTGACCTATCAAAGTAAAGGACTTAAATGCCTAGGCTAGCTACTAAAAATGTGCTGACAATGTCTTTTTGTTGGCAATGCTTTCGGATTTTCAATTTGATTCTTGGTAAAGGAATTACAAAGAAGTTCACTTTTAAACTTGGAAAGTCAACTCTTTCTTATTTTTAGAGGGAAATATGAAATTCAAATTCTTGACTTGTAGTCCTTAGACTTGGCCAAGTAATAGTGGCCATTGTATGTGACCTTCAAAGTATGGAAGAGGTTACTTATCCATCTCTATATATACAAGCTTCCTATTCTCCTTAACTTTGCACAATTCATAATTATTTCTTTGAGTTTACATTTTGAGAGAAGGAAAAGAGTGAAGAAAAGTGGGATTACATTTTGAGAGGTAATTTCTTCCATTATTATTATTTATTTATTTATTTTTATTCCTTTAGGTTGCATGTAGTGTAGAATAATTATTTTTTTCACTATGTACACACTTTGCACCCCACGATACTTATATCTCACCTCCATGCACAAGAAGTGATGGATATCGGATATATAGATGTCTAAGATTAGGTTTGGCTAGCATGAGTGTGTACCAAGGATTGGATTGGGTAGCACGTGTTGATGGTCGAGTAGAGATTGGGACAATGTATGGTTGGTAAAGCCTTGGCCGATAGAACCTTAGCCAACGATATCCTGATTGGTCCATGTATAGCCAAAACCTATCCTACTAGCGATGGTCTAGTTGGTGCTTTTCTAAATGGCATTTTTTTGGTTGGTACTTCCCTAGCTGGTGGTTCTTTGGTTAGCACTTCCATGGCTAATACTTAATTGATAGATAACTTTTCGGATGATACTTCTCAATTAAGAGTGGGTTTTGTCAGGTGATGGACTTGGGCCATCTTGACATTGCATTTCCTTAAACACCATTCACGAGGGTCATTTAGGAGCACATTTAATGCAAATTAGGTCTTCAAGCCATGATGAATTGAATTCTATCTTGATTGGCATCCCTTTATGCCAAATAGGTATTTATTAGAGCAATATTGAGTTCTTTTCTTTGAACCTTTACTATTCCAAGATGACATATCATTACTTGGATATGATGAGGGAGATGTTCTAGATCTATGAGTCCATTACTTTGATGCCTTAGGTTCTCGGTACAGTTTGAGCAACTATCTTCCTGATAGAGTTACTTTATCTACTGTTCACTTTTTTGTAGGGTTACGACTCCCTTTTTTCTACCTATAGTGTGAAAGTTCTTGGTCAATGTTTATGCGATTTCGTGACAACTTTTTGCCAACCATTATAAGATGTTACTTGGTTGTTGGGTGCTTTGGAAGGAGCACGATAGACCATAGAAGAGTTTAAGTACTACTACTATACATATCTACCAGGAGATAATAGGGGCTTGTTCCATTTTAAGCCTTATGGTAATCGTATCCTAGTTGATAAGTTGCCATATACTAATAAAGGATGGAAAGATTCCCTCTTTATTACATTGGGTGATTTTGAGATTCCATCTCTTGATATTCCTCCTATGTCTATTAAGTTCAAAAGAAATGATTGTGTGTCTTAGACTTAGTCTTTTATTTTATGTTTTATTGTTGTTTGACATGTTTCTTTTTTTTTGTAGTGCATTTTGATCTAGGTGATGTCACTCCTGGGCAAAGGATTTTATTGAATCGGTATGATGTTTTCCCTCATTGAGGTGACACAACAACCGACTCATCCTTTCTACTCAGATCTCTCATTGGGGCATGAAGTCAAATATAACTAATCTAGATGGCAACAGACCCTCTGACTTGGACAATAAGTGCTTCTTGTAGTTTAACATTCTTGTGCTATTAGTTTTAGGTGATTAGGTCATTGCACTAAATTTTAAAATTTACCGGTATGCTTCGAGGAATCCTTTTGGAAAGAGCAGTGAGACATAAACTATGATTCATTTCTTGAAGGACTCTAGCTAAGTGGATGGTTATAAGAAGGCCAAGGTTGTACGAAATCCTAGAGCTTTCAAGGGGAAGAGATCCCCAAGTCATAGGCTGACCATTGTTGTGGCATATTCTAAAAAGGTAGAGTCCCCTCCGATAACCACTAACATTCCATCTAACCTAGTGGTGGACAAGTTTACTCTAGGACCTATTGACTTGGATGAGGATACTATATGTCCATTTGGGCCCTCTATTGTTCCAGATATTCCAAGGCCTACTAGCTTAAGGATGTGGACACCTATACCTCGGTAATGAGATCATGGTAGTTTATTGAGGACTTGGAATGAGACATCATAATGTGTGTTGGTTTGAAGAGGTACTTTGTAGTTGCAAAGGAAGAACTCCACATGATGGTTAAAGTTACTAACACTTTTAAGACTACTCATTGTGGGTTAGAGACTCAGTTGGAAGAGTCTAAGTTAGTAGTTCTTGTAGCATTAAAGCTACAGATAACGACTATGATGGCCTAGGAAACAATTGAAAAAAATTTAGCCGATTAGATACTCCCTTGGTGAAGAAGTAAACAACTTGAGCGAAGTAGAAGGAACAATATGATGAGCTATTTGAGAGCCTATACTCAATCCAGGAGAAATTATTGACACTTATAGTTGAGGTAAAATGGGCTAGGGTCCAAATCATTATTAAGTACCACAACCCTACTAGATATGTCAAAGATACCTTGGATGTTTAGGCTCATAGCTTTTAGATAAGGTAAAGGTGGTTTAGATAGGCCTATTCAGAGATTATCTTATCTAAGATTATTTTCCCTCCTTAAAGAGACATGTTTCTCGTTATGGTTTAGTCACCTTTGAATGGAACGATGATGATTCTAGTTGTTTTGGTTATGAAGACCCTTATAAGATTGAAGACGATGATGTGGCAGGTGGTGATGTAGCTTAGGATGTTGTTAGGTTTATATATTAGTATTATGTAGTTCTTTACTTGTTTTAGTCTTAGGTGAGCCTAGACTTTATGTATCCTTCTACTAAAGTGTACATACTTATTGGCTTTACTTTTATTCTCAGACTTGACTTTTTGTATAGATTTTTTAAACATGACTATGCTTGTATTGTTTTATTGGATCTTGTGTTACTTTCTACACTTTATCTTTTACGTGTACTTGTAACATTATTTTTGAACCTCATCTTTGTCTTATCTGTTTGTGAGACTGTAGACCTTTGAGTTGATACATGAGTGTAAAAATACGTATTGACATAGAACAAAGTGTGGATCCTATACATAAATTGTACGAAAAATAGGGTAAGATTACTCGACCCAAGGCTTAGATCTATCTAGCCAACCATATGCATGTCAAGTCACATTCCTAACTAGGCATGTCTTGGACGATAAGAGTGGTTAGCCGGCCATAAGAGTGGTTAGCCACATTCCTAGTCGTCCATACTTCTTAGTCCTAGCCAATCAGCCATACTTTTTCGTATTGGCTGACCACATCTAGTTCTAGTTGGCCTTATGTGGTCTTGGTCTATCCTGTCTAGTGGCAATTCAATCTCTGGCTTATGCAGTCGTTTGGTTGGACGATCAGTGGCTTGAAGTTTGGATGACTTGGAACTTGTATACTTGTAGCCTTGCCATGTTTGCTTGAAAATTTTCTAAGTTAGTGTTTACTTGTTGGTCCAAGTATTGCTTGGCTAAGCCTTTTGATCTATCATCACTCATGTTTGGAGCTCTTGAATTTGTTCAAGTGGTCCAAATATGAGATAGTTCCCAACTTAGGAAAACTTTTGATCTCTATTTCGTTGGAGATTTGTAATCTCATTGCGAGAATCCTCCAAACCTTAGTTTATATTCTTGACATGGTGTTAACTTGAGATGATTTTTGGACTTAAAACACTGTGGCTTTTAAGCCATGGCCCCATTTCAGAGTTTATAGCCAATTAAAGGGTCATATAGACCCAACTAAGCTATATTTTATTATTTGTATTATAGACTGCAAAGCTTGTGGTTAAGGTGCATCCGATTTATAACTTAATGCTTCCAACTTCTATAGACTGTCCGGTGACCTAGTCTTGGAAGCGTAGAGCTCACTGGTTGGGATAATTCTTATTCACTACTTTAGTAGCAGTGTATGTCTTAGTGGGGCATTGAGGATTTTATTACTTAGTTCCAAGATAGCTTTGCTTTCAAGTCATGGCCCCCTTTTGAGTCAATAATAAATTAAGAGATGATAAGATCAAATTAAGCTATTTTTCATGTTAGTTATAGTCTGGACTACATAGCCTATGAGGTATGTCCTTTTTGTAACTTAATGTGCTTAGCTTCTGTGGATCGTTCAATAATATAAGCCCTTAGGCGTAAAGTTCATATGTTGGGATGCTTCTTATTCATTAATTTAATAAGGGTACATGCTCTTGTTAGGTATTAAGGATTTTATTGCATTTAGTCCCAGTGTGGTAAAGCTCTCGAGTCATGGCTCTCTCTCAAGGGTACATCCTTTCTATAACTTAACGCTTCCCAACTTATATGGATCATTTGGTGGTCTTGGCTCTAAGATGCAAAGCTCATCTATTGGGATTCCTCTTATTCACTCCTTTAGTATGGGTGCATACCCTGGAATGTACTAAGGATTTTATTACGCTCAGTCTTTAATGGTGTTGCATTGAAAGCCTTGGCCTTTCTAGATGCGGGGCAGCTCAACTCAATTTTTCAGTTGATATTTGACTTTTCATCTTATTATATCTTCCAAGTATAGACTTATGATCCTAGGCAAAGATGTGTTTCCAAAATTCTTGATTTATTAAAAATAAATCAAATTACATAATAAATGAAAATATTATAGGAATAGAAATTGGAATATGGTCGCTTAAGGCTATTTATTTTACTAAGTCTTGTAACAATGAAAATTGTTAAAAACTTAAAGGAAAAATAAAACTAACAGGGTAAGCAATTTTTGGACTTAGCCTGGCAAGACTTTTACTTATTGCCTATCCAGATCCCTGTGGCATAGCATTCTCTAGTTACTTTCTACTCTCCAAGTGACACTTTTGTTCATATGTTTGTTGGGAAGTTTAAGGCCAGGTAGTAGGTTAAAGCTATAATCCTAACCCCAAGCAAGAAGTGTCTTCTCAAGATGCAATTGTACGAGAATGGGGAGTCCATAATGATGATGTCTACTAATGAGTGTTCAAAATCACTTAATATAACATGATTTTGTGCATGTTTAATAATTAAAATATTTTTATTTACTTAATTTTACTATTATTTTATACAAATCTGTCTTTTCAAAATCATAAGTATATTTTATTATTTTTCAAATATTTTAGCTTAAAAAGATAAATTCAATCAATACTTAAAGAATTACACCTGAAGTACTCCATTATAATGCTCCAAACCATTAGAAAAACGATACAAGAAAATAAGGAAAATAAGTAAAATAGATGAGAGTGAGTCGTAGCGTGGAAACATCATGTAACGATGCGTGCCTAACAAACTCAATACAATTGTCCCTAATTCTTCATGGGCCATGGCGTAAAAAAGTTGTGTGTAGCGACGTGAGATGCTTGGATGGAGTACAATGAGTGTGGCAACTACGTACATATCGTAGTGTGAGCTATTGTGTACGCGTAGTGTCATCCCTTTCATAAATTTTTTAGCTCATTTCTTCTTAGTCTCTTAAGCTTTTAGTTTTCTTTTATTAGTTTAAAGTTGTTCTCTCATTTAAGAGTTGAACAAATTTAATTTATATAAGAGTTGTAGTCTCAATTCAATAAAACACTTCGCACTTATTTTTAAGGCTTTCTAGAAATAATTCAAAAAAATTTGGTTAAAATATATTTATGTATTTTTTTCAATTATTCTTTATATGTTATTTTTATATGTTATGTAATTTTCCGATCAATTATAAAATGAAACATGTCTGGTTGAAATTATAATGGAATATTAGTAATATTGTTGTGCTTGTAAAATATTAAAATGAGTAAAATATTTTTACAAAATTAAGTATTATTTTCTATTCAAGAATTCTATAAAGTTTATTTCCAAAAATTTGATGTCAAAATTTTCATAATAAAATTAAAATATGAAGGTTAGATTTAAAATTTAATTATCTAAATCTGATTTAGATTACTGCTTTTTATCTATGATTTGGTTCATATGTGTACTTGGAGGTCCATCATTTATGTCTATGTTAGGCAATATGAACTTGTTAGAAAGTAGGATTGCCATGATCTTTAAGGTGAACGAGGATCGAGTAAAGACAGTTAGCTCCTGGAGTCTACCTAGGATTAAACTCTATTGGATCTCTTGCAACTATTTAAAAAGTTAAGTTAGTGACAGTAGTAAATCAGATGAATATGTGACTTTTTCTTGAAAAACCTTGTTGTTCCTTTGTCTCTTTTCAAAAGACCAATATGAATTTTTTGTAGATTAAAAACTTTTTTGAGAGTCCTAAAATTTTATATTTTTTAGGTGAGTAAAACACACTTCTTTCTCATAAAAGGTGCCAGATATTGATGTCGATTTTCATCAATATCAAGTTAGATTGTCTTCTGTGGATCTATGAGATGAAAAAACTAGTAAGACCTTGGACCATCCTATATAGATAAGTTTTTAGCTTTCTGATACTTAAGTTAGTAATAAGATGATGAAATTTAAAGAAGGTATATAGTCTTGTTCTATAATTATGAAAAAGAAGAGTGTTTGATTATTATTATCTGTAATGTGTGAAATATAAGAAGTTATATTAAGTCTTGTGATTATGTACATATGTGAGTATATATAGGGGAAAGAGTCAACCTGATGACTATTCCTTATAAGAATATAATTGACTTCTTGTAGTATTAGGGACATATATGCATAATTATCTCTTTATGATAGATAAATAATAATTATTAGATCTTTCTCTCTTTATTGAGATTTTCTTATGATCTTACTTATATAATGATTCAATGCTTATTGAGTTTGACCTATTAGGTTCTTTGCTGACTGAGATCACTCTTTGCTTATCACATGAGATGTACCAAATTACACCCAATTGAGTATGTAAGACAGAAAATAGATTGAGTTTTTGTAATGTGATTGCAATGCCTAATTAAGAGATGAAATACTTGATTCTTGATTTTGACCACAAAATTGGTCACATGTGCCTAACAACTAGCCTCAAGATGGTTGCTCAAATTTGAATGGTTATGGGTACCAAATTTAGTCAGGATGACCAAGGCTTAGAAGGTTGGCTAGATATAAACTAACAACTCCTTCTAGACTAAGAACCCCACCTTGGAAGATAGTGATGACATAGCTAGAAATAACCTAAATAGTCGATTAGATGCATGGCAACAGAGGGTTGGCCAGCCAAATTATCGGTTGGGGAGATGGGTCTGAGCCAGCTCAGGGCTAAATAGTCTAGCTAGTATGATGGCTTTAGCTTCAATTGGCATGGGGTCTAAGTATTGAATGCTACTTACCTAAGTTCATGTAGATCCATGCGTGCTTGGGCCATAGAAGATGTCATAGGAGGAACTTTTTCCATACCTGCTTAAGAATTTCTTCTAGGTGAGCCTTCCTCTTGCTCACGTTGGGCTTCTTAGGATTTTATTTTCTTTCCTTTT
Source organism: Hippophae gyantsensis (assembly GCA_030763125.1). Taxonomy (NCBI): domain Eukaryota; kingdom Viridiplantae; phylum Streptophyta; class Magnoliopsida; order Rosales; family Elaeagnaceae; genus Hippophae; species Hippophae gyantsensis. The sequence continues at coordinate 6,164,453 of CM061032.1, forward strand.
TCCCTATTTTTGGCTTAAGTCTAAGGAGTTTGGACCTTAGAGATTATCTCGCTAGTAGTAGGACCTGTAAAGATTCTCAAAAAGAAATTTGACTAATTTTGTAGAAAATGATGAAAATGTTGAATCTGATTTTTGTTTTCTAGGTTCGTCTTTTTGATCATGCATTGTCAAAGGACACCAATATGGTATCTGTGATGGACGCACTTCAATGACAAAATCAATTTTGTATATGAGAGAAAATGGATATGATTTCACTAATGAAAATTGTACCACTTACAAGAGATATGAAATATATGTATTCATAGATACGTTATTTTTAAAGTTATTATTGTTGTAGATAATTTTTGTTATATATCAATAGATAAAATTGGAGAATTAGGGGATAAGATTCTAATTTTAAATATATTAATTATATGATATTATTTTATTTTATTAAAAAATAAGTATCATATTAAAGAATAAATAGATTTTTTATATGCTTTTTAGGTCGTATATATGACCTTGTTACATCAAAATTCTTGTATTTTTTATTATTTTTTCTTTATATCTTTCTTTTTAATATATAAATATTAGAAGAATAACGACTTTGAAGGGCAAAATTGTATTTTGAGTACTAGGTTTTAATTGTTTTCAGCCACTACGTATTTTTTGTTGACCGACTTACTATCATATATTTTGACTTAAAATAATATTATTAATATTAATTAAAAGACTTTTAAAGTCAATAACTTCTTAATATAACACGTCTTCTCCAACCTATCTCTATCCTCTTTTTTTTTTTTTTTTACCAACAATTAAAAGCTTTCCACACTAAATATTGCCATCACTGATCGATTACTATAAGGTGAGGATATTATTATTTGATAGGAGCAGTTGTGGTTGCTGAGAATTTATTTCTTGGACTCATTTATTTAATTTTTTTATATATAAATAACATATTATACACTCATACCTCTATTTATAATAAAAGTATGAGTGTTTCATTTTTATTTATAGTTTATATTCTTTAAATTAGTAATCATGTTATTTTTGCACTATTTTGCATTTTCTATATATGTATATTTATAGACTTTTTATTAAACCTTGATAGTATTACAGTATATTTTGAAAAAGCTAAAAATGTTTGTGATAATACATGAAATTTCCCAGATATATCCTGTGCATATTCTACGAAAGTTAGGCATAAAAGCATATAGCATAGTAACATGTTATTTTATTATAAAGTTGTAAAAGTTATATTTAAGAAGAAGAAAATTAGACATAAAGGAGCTGTATTTTTTAATAAAATAGGGAAAAATGTATTAATTATTAAAGAAGGATAACGATATTCTAACTATTATTTTTGTTAATATCATAATAAAATATATTAAATAATTTTTTTAATCATAAAACTAATTATACATTAATAATAAATAAAAAATAATAAAATTGATGCCCGTAAAATTTTAAATTTTAACAATATGGACGCCTACCAAAAAGAGATATAAACTGTAAAATAGTTGGCTAGTGGGGTCCATAAATTTGGACAACCACATGCAATGATGCAATGTGATTCCCTTGCTGAAAACTCAACATTTACTTCGTTAACAAGCCCACGAGAACACGTCTCTCTCCTTGAGAAATTATTGATATATGATTTTATTAAAAACTTATATTTTATTTTTAAAATATACATTAATATTTTAACTTAATAAAATTTAAAATTACGTAAATATTTTTTAAAAAATTATAAAAAATAATAATGTTAAAAAAATTTAATAATAAAAATAATACGTTAATAATATTAAACGATTTCAATTATAATTAATTAATATAATTTGTGAGTGTATATTCTATCAAAGTTATAACCCAAAACTTCATTAATTTAAACCCAAAAAACCCCATTTTAGTCTTTTCCGAGTTACCATGCACTTAATAACGTAGTAAACCCGCACTCTAACTCACTTTTTAGTTTTTCTCCCCAAACTTTACTTCTACCAAGTTTCCTTCAAAGTCACCCCTCCTAAACTACTACTAGACCTCAAACCATTCCCCACAATACCAAACAATATTCAAAGTCATCGTCTTTGATCAAATTCAGAACAACCCAGATCCATATTTTCAACAAAATGAAACATTTCAAGTCTCTAGTGGTACTAAATTTGTTCCTTGTGACCATCACAATTGCAGGTCCATTTGCCAATGGATTGGAATATTCAAGAAAGCTTGATGAGAATACTCTGCCTGTGACACCAAGTGATGGTGAAAAGAAGTGTGGTGGATGCACTCAACCTGCCTCGCCACCGCCACCACCGCCATCGTGCCCACCACCTCCAGCACCTGCTTTGCCACCACCGCCACCGCCAGCACCAAAGAAGCCACCGACACAGTACTGCCCCCCACCTCCATCATCCTTTTTATACATTACAGGGCCACCTGGAAATCTCTATCCTCTTGATCAGGATTTTAATGATGCTCCCAAGAATTCATTCATCGTGGGACTCTTATTGATCGGCTTTGGATTGTTGGCTCTGCTTGTTTAACCTGATGTTACCGTGATTTTCAACGGTAAGAGTCAGAATTTAAGAGATTAATAGAACTTTGGATTTGATTACAAATTTATCAAGAATATTCAAATGAGCACTTGTACTTGAAGTAGATTGGTATAATCCTCATCTTTATATAAATTTTGTAGCAACAATCAATAATAACAATGTTTCTATTTCAATTTGTTAATCAAATATGATCTCGATTCTCATATTAGTTTGTAATATTGAACTTCTTCTTTTTCTTTTTGCAATAAAAGTCGTTGATCTAATATTCAATCTTCTGTTACTTGCAATTGAAGTTGGTTTTATGAACTTGAATTAATGATGATAATTTCTAAGAAATTTAGCGGAAATTCAATACAGAAATATATGTTATAATTAATTAACGATATTAATGTGTTATGAAACCAAACCATATAACTCGTCGCAGGAACTTGTGATTTGAATCTAATAAGGTAAAGAGAATTCATCGGACAAATGACAAAACATAGTAAGTTGTCACCACTACAAGAATAATGTAAGAATTAAAAATACAGAAAAGATCACTAAAGTTGCGGGAGTTCATGTAATTTTTAGGAGAAATTAAAGGTTTTATTCATGTAACTTTCAATTAAAGTAGTTTAATTTCTTAATTTTAAAAATATATATTTTAGTCGTTAAATCCAATAAGATAAAACTTAATGTATCTCATGCAATTAAAGTAGATATTTTTTAAAATTATATTATTAAAATCATTTATAAAAAATTATAAGATTAAATCACTTAAAATAAAAGTTATTGTACGAACTCTTTAACCAAAGCTTTATCGCTTGGTTATCCCATTAAAGGACCCTTTTAAACCCAACAAATAAACAAACAAAAAGGACTAAAAAGAAAATAAAAAAACAATTAAACAAATACGTAAAACATATTAATCTGTTTTCTTCATTAGTCAAAAAAAAAATCTATTTTAATAATTGTTGAACGCATAATAAAAGCAATTGGTGTATTATGTAGCATTTTTATGTGTTTTCGTCCTGTGATAGCAAATAAAATAAATTGTATAAGAGATAAACTAATGTCGTTGATTAATGTTTAATAGAGACGTTTTCGTTTTCAAGTCAATTTGTTAAGATGTAAACAGTGGTGGGTCAATTAGATGCTTTTCGAGGAAAAATGAAACTTGTAATTAGATGGGGACAGTACTCAAGCCATACCAGAGTGTATTTTTTTTTTTTTTTTGCTAAAAAAACAGAGTGTATTTGATTGAAAAAGAAAATTACCTCCTAATAATAATAATGACAATATACAAATCGGTTTTTAGAAATAAAAACTTGAAAAAAAGAATAATAATCAAATAGTTTAAGTATATGATGCATGCTACAAAAGTACATATTTTATAATGTTAAGTTTTCTTATTTGAATCAAATCTCTTTTCTATTCCAACTTTTATCTCTTCAATGCTGTTGTGTATAAAAGGTAAATATTATTGTATGATAGCTTTATCAGTTCAATTTGAGATACATCTCAATCTTATATAGCAAGCTATGATTTCTTGATACAGTTAAATGAGAATAATTTTTTTATTAATGTGCTAACTTTTCTCATACTAAAAAACTATGAAAGAAAATTATTATATAGTTAGGATATATTATTTCTCTTAATAGATTAATTTTTTGAATTGTAACCCAAACCTAATAAATGGTATAAAAAAAACTTAATTAATCTCAAACAAATAACATATGAACATAATGTTTTTATATAAATTTACTATAAATTGAAAAATAAATATGGATTGTATAAATTAATAATAAAATAAATAACACATAAATATTTAAATAGTTTAAATTTTTAATATAAAAATCCTACTATATTAATGATGATTCACCGAGAAAACACTAATAATCAAATAGAGAATATAAACAATAATATAAAAAAAATTACTTTAAACCAAAATTTTAAATACACTCAATTGTTCTTACAAATCATGTGGTAATAGAAAAAACAAGGTTAAACGACCCACCGAGAAAACACTAATAATCAAATAGAGAATATAAACACTAATATTTAAAAAAATTACTTTTAACCAAAATTTTAAATACAACCGATGATTCTTACAAATTATATGGTAATAGAAAAAATTAGGTTAAACGAACTAACTTTCAACAAAATATATATTATCGCATAATAGATTAATAGAGCAAATCTTCGAAAGGATGTAAAGTTCTCTTGCCAAAGATTAAAGGGATTGTATCAAATTGTGGTTTCACTTTTGTGGTGGTGTGGCTTCATCAAAGTGTCTTTCGATATTGTTAAAGAGTCTCACAACTTACTCAATTCAATTTATAATAGAATCCTAATAATTAGGATTGAATTATATTAGGATATTTTAAAGTCAAATAAATAATAAATATTCACCTTAGTTTAAAATAAAATCATGTTCTTGAAATAGAGAATTTCTCAAAATACCAAATGATTGTTCCTAAAGCCTCGAAAGGTAATCACATGTTGCAAGCACCACTCAAGTCTAAATAATACTTGAACTTGTCAATATAAACATGTGTTGACAAAACAATTGATGGAACCTATGAAGTGATTATTTTCTCGATAATAATACTATATTAAGAAATAATATCACCACAGAAATAATATCTAACCACATAGTGTTTGGTTTTCTCAAGATACATATTATAGGTCAAAGATATATAAAATTCTGGATATGACAAAATATAACAAAAATATTCTACTGCAAACCCAGATTACAAACAAAATAACTTCATCAATTGTTTTTGTTGCTGCCATATACTTTGTCTTGATAGTAGACAAACCACAAGTAAAACTTCATCATATAAGGACAATTGAATCGAACTAAGATCATTTTCCATCAAATCATTATTTTTCTCATCAGATAATTCTCAAGATAATTTATCATTACCTTATCAAGCCATTCTTTAGCAAATAAAACCACATCTTCATATGCTAAATACTAAAATCATTCATGTCGTTGAATTTTTTTAATTTCACATTTTCTAACCATGAATAAAACTCAAAATAAAATTAATTTAAGCACAACCCTAAAATTTAGAAACCAATCAAATGGCCAGAAGTTAAAAAAAATTCCAAATTTGATAACCTTAATATACGACTCCTAAATCTATTATACAAATGTTTGAGCTTATAGGACTACATGAATAATTTTTAACAAAAGGATCAAAGTCGCATTTTGCTCCCTGCTTCTCTAAATTAAAAAAAACCCTTATCTTTTTTTCTTTCTCTTTCACATGTTCTTCTATTATATAAAGGCATTCTCTCTAATATATCACCATTATATTTTATGTTGGATGTAAATTAACCCACCTCATATGGCATGATATGATATGTTCCAATCAACAGATAACTCGCATGCTAGTCTAGTAAGCACTGAGTCAACAAATGAGCATCATTACTAGCTAAATATCCAACATGATAAATGACCACCAAATAATTACCTAATTATTCGATAAAGAAATAATTACAAAGAGTTAACTCTAGTGTTAAGATAAATCTGACACTATAGATAAGAATCATCAACAAATAGTATCTTCTATTATATATATTCGCTTTTTATCTTAACAAATAACTTGATAATAAATAAACACAAAAATCTACAATTTGTTTTTAAATCTTTATTCACATCTCTATAGAGACATGTCTCTTCTTTTTTCCCAATTACCTATACTTACATAGGTATTAGAGGAAAAAAGATCGTCACATTTCGTGGTAGTTCAAGATCCTAACAACGTGTTTTATGTTCTCAAATCCACAAGAAGGAATGGGTGCAATAAACTATCAATGTTGATATAAATCAAATCAATATTTCATTATTTAGTTACGATCATAATTATTTTTTATTTAATTTATATCACATAGATCTAGATCTAATATAATCATTTTTTTCAACTAAATTGAATTTATGGCAAATTTTAATCATGCATGTTATGCCATGGTTTAAGTAATATTTTTCATGATATAGTTTTAAATCTCTATTTTTTTTTGGGATTTTGTTGACGTTTAAAAAGTAAAGATATTAAGACATCAAATATCAAATTATTTTAAAGATTTTTTATATTGTCATAAATGAAAAAGCTAGACGTATTTGGAGAAATCATTTAGCTAAAGAATAACATTTGAAAATATTTAATTCTAACGCTATCGATAAGTTTTGAAGATTTTATAATAATTTGATTTATTTTTATTTTTTTTATTGATTTTCACATTTTTATAAATCAATATTTTAAATTTAAAGAGATAATTTTTTCCACAACTCCTTAATAAATCTCAATATATGAGATAGAAGATTATAAAAAAAATTACTTAAAAATTTAATATTATTCATCCGTTCCCATTACATGGGGGGCCATGTGAAATATGATAGATGGTTACAAATTATTATATATTTAATATGATTAAATGATATTTAATATTTAATGTGTCTAAATAACACTAGTCTAACTTAAATATCGTTAAATTAAAAAAAATTCAATGTGAAATAATGTGTTATTTTTATGATTATAAATTTTAAAGATATAACTTTATTTTTTTCTAATTTTGTGGACATAACTAATTTAGATGGTACTAGCTTCCAAGAATTTGTGACTATAGGGGTAGGTCACAAGTTCAAAACTGGAAAGGCGTTAAAGAAATATGTGTTTGGTAATGGTCGTCATGTCTAGTCAAGAACTAACTTGAGCATCAACATCATCTATCATGACCTCCACGTAAATATCTTTAACAAAAAGGGTGTCTTTTGATGTTTGTATCGCGTCTAACTCAACGAAGGGTACAAGACATCTCAGGATATACATGTGGGGCCCAAGAATAGGGCGTTAATGCTCAAGCTAGTTTATATACTAGACAAAACGATCCTTTCTTGACACGTGTTTATTTCGCTCTCCCCAACTCTCGAACCTAGAACCTAACACTTAAGTAGATCTTGGTAAACAAGTTCGTACCGGCTAGATAACTTTATTTATAGAATAAGTTTTGCTAATATTAAAATAATATTTTTATTTTTATAAATATTAGACCATTAAATTATTAAGTAAAATTTTAAAAACATTATAATAAAACAACCCTTAAAACTTATATAAAAAATAACACCTCAATATGTTTTAAATAAATAAAATTTAATATTTAATGAATTTAAATTATTATAATTTAATTTAAACAACGTTTGAAATAATGTGTTAAAAAAAATTTAATAATAAAAATAAGTAAGATGGATATAATAAATATTAATATGTGGTTATAAATTTTTAAAATATTATTTTATTATTTTTGATTTAAAATTATTTTTACATTAATATTTTATACTTAAAAAAAATAAAAAAAAAGCAATTAAATAACTTATCGTATGCGCTAAGCTTCAAATGGTACATAAAGGTTGGAGGCAGAAATAGGAAGATTTATCTATTTAAGATCCCGTCAGGGCCACCACTTGACTTGATCTCAGAAGTCATTCCACAACGGAATTCGGATAGGTTAGATGGCAATGCCTAATTAGAAGTAAGATCAACTTCGATTTCGCCAAACTATGGGACCCACCGATTATCTTACCTTACTTAGCCGGCAAGCGTACGTTATCATTTAGTTTTTAGTTTTTTTATTTTCTGAAAAAAACCGTCGTAATAGAGGGTATTGTCAATATTGAATATCCATGACATGTTTAATCGTAAATCATTAAAAATTATAAAAATGTACTAATTCTTGGTTTGGACTAATCATATTTGGTAATAGAAACATATGATTATGAAGATTTAAATCTTATATTTTTTATATGATAGACTCCACTTTCAAATTAGATAGCATTTTTTTATAATTTCATATGTAATTGATTTAAATACTTTAAAATATAATAAAATTCTAATAAAATTAATTAATTAAAAAAATTAAGTAATTAAATTAAAATAATATATTAAAAATAATAAATTAAATTTTATGTTTACCGTTCTTATCCTCGTTCAATTCTTGGATGCGTATGGTTTATTTATTTATTTTTATCAACTATGTGGTTTAATTTGATTGTAGTTCTTTTAATCTTCTTTCATTTAGCTGTCGGCTTGTGGATCCTTAACCCGGTCAAACTCACGTTAAAAATCAAAATGCAGATGTTTGGTTCAATTAAAAATATATTTCTTAAATTTTATGAAATAATGAAAAAATCTTGACATTTTTTATAGATATTTTAAATATTACTAATAAAATATTTAAAATTAATAAAAGTCAAAAAATTTAAAGAAAAATTTTATAATAAAATAACAAGTGAAATGATATAATTATCTATTTTTTAAAATTGTGAAATATTTTGAAAAATTATAAAAAATAACATTCATAAAACTTATAACAATAACAAAGCACCTTAATAACATTAAAATATATTTAATTGGACAACGTTCAATATTGAACGAATCTAAATGATTATAATTTAATTAGATATCGTTTAAAATTAAATTATGTGCCAAATTTTTTTAATTATAAAAATATATAAGATAAATATAAATATACTATTATTATTGTTACATGTTTTTAGTGTGTTCTTTTTATTGCTACAAGTTTTAATATTTTTTATTCTTTTCATATAATTAGTTTATTTTAACTCACAAATATTAAAAAAAAAAGGCCAGATTACTTAATATGATAAAAAACCAACAAAATATTTCAAAAAAAAATGAGTCTTTTTTAAAAATAAGTGAAATATTTTAAGTAAGTTATTTAAAATTGATAAATTTTAATTTTTTTTATTAATTTTTTATAAATTAGTGAAAAATAAATATCAAAACATAATAGTTTTGTAGTAGTTGCTTTATCGAGAAAACAAGGACGGTTGGACTTAATGAAATAATTATTACTCTGTGAGAGTTGTAAATATTTATTTAATAAAGGGATCCTATCATTTAATTTTTATAATCGATTAAAGTTTATCTTTTGATGTAAGTAGGTTTGAGCTTATTATGTATTTGATCTTTTTAATAATAATTTGATATTTAAATTTTGATATATTGGAATTTTTTGTTTTATATAATGATATCTAAGTTTTTTGTCTATATTAAGAATGTTACGTATATAATGGTTGTTATTCTAACGACTTGAGTTACATCGTTGAAACGAGAGTCCAATGTATCAAATACCTTGTATATAACTGCTTGATTTTGGAGTAAAAATATCATGTTTAGATCGATTATGATACTTTGACAGAATACCTATAGACACATATCTCTTGTATGTTTATATATATCTTATTTATGAGAGAAATAAAAAATCTCAGTATTATCTTCATTCACAATCTCTTTTTATAAATCTTAAAAGACTAACATATTTCCAAACAATTGACACCCATCAATGATCACTTGGCATTTTCTCGATATGATGAGGAAACAAGGTGAGGAAATACCATATTTCTGCCTGATCTCCATCAAGTCATCAACAATCAAATCACTTAGTAGATAAAAGGAAGCAAATGATTGACATCAATCCCTGTAGGAAACATGGTGTGACCCAAATGAAGTGGGAAGGATTAGGATGCTCTCCTTAGTAGGTGCACCACCCGTTCTGGTCAACTCTTCATTGCGACCTACTAAAGCTTCAATAGATCACTTAACTTGTTCTGAGCTCATTGGTAAGCAGACTGAGTCCCGAGATCTTTCTTAGGGTATTTTTATCCTTAAAGAAACACTTTTTGTACAACCTGGAAGACATCTTTAGAAGATAATGAATGGGTTATACATTTTCTTTTATTAGAATACATGGAAAAAAAGAAGGAAATGATAAGGAAGTTACCTAGTTAGTGAAAAAAGTTGTAAATTTCATGATGAGCGGCTTGAGAATAAAAAAACAGATTGATTTTTTCAAGGAAGTCGCTAGCCCAACAGATTGAAATCCAAACTAAGTGATGTTCAAACAAGTTGCTTATGTAGAATTGTATGGTAAGAAATTATGTCGAGCTAAGATTCTCTGGAAAAAAAAATTGGTTAAGTAAAACTTTAATGGATAAAAAGTTAAATGTGTTACTATTTATAGAGAAAGGGTGGAAGTTGAACAGTTTGCACATTAAAAATTAAAATTAAATATTGAAAACATTTTTTAATATTCTTAAAAATTCTAAGAAATAAGAGAGTTAATGTTAGAAATGTTAAGTGTATACTGGTTGTTATCCTAGCGACATGAGTTACCTCGCTTGGATGAGAGCTCGGTGTATCGAACACCTTATATATAGCGACCTAATTCTAGAGTATGCTAATTTTATTGTGGAGCACTCCGCCTAGCAACCTGACCACGAGGACATCGATGTCAAGAGATCTGGTGGCTTTTCATGATTCTACCTATACCTATGCAAGGGATGTACAAGCTCTAACGACTTGATTGTTAGGGGAATGACCTAGCTTCACTGAATGCGTTATTGTTGTAAAAATGTCATGTTTAGATCGATTATGATACCTTGACAAAGTACTTATCAATGTAATATAGAAACATAATTTTTGTATGTTTTAGATTGATTATGATACCTTGACAAAATACTTATCAATGTAATATAAAAACATAACTTTTGTATGTTTTAGATTGATTATGATACCTTAACAAAGTACTTATTAATGTAATATAGAAACATATCTTTTGTATGTTTATATATATCTTATTTTTTAAAAGAATAAAGGATATGAATATTATCTTTATTTTAAATCCCTTTCTAAAAACTTTAAAATATTAATATCTCTCTAAATAATTTTATTTACATATAATTTTTTTAATTAAATTTTATAGTGTCTATCAATTAATAATAAGTAAGTGTTGTAAATTAAATAATATTAATTAATTAGTGGTAATATTTAATCATAAAAAATAATTTAGGTATAAATAATATAAAAAGCTCAATAGATTTTTAAAAAAATAAAAAAATAAAAATCTTAATATTATTATCATATAAAAAAAACTTTCTGACATATTTGTATAAATTAAAGAACACGAAATTTGTTTATCATTTAATAAATCAATTGAATATTGTATCATGTTGCATTTTATATTTGGTTATCTCAGGGTGGCGAATTTTTAGATGAGATTAAATTTTACATATTTTATTATATTAAATATTAAATTTAAGTTTTATAAATTAGAGATAACCAATTGTAATCAATAATATCAAACTTATTTTAACAAGTTAAAATTTTAGAGTTTAAATCTTATTTATAAATATATGAGTTTTTTTTTAAATTATATTTCATTCATTCAAATAAAAAATAAAAGAATAATTAAATCAATAAAATAAAAATATATAAAATCATTTTATATTTAAAAATTATTTTTTTTATAAAAATAGAGTACATAATGAATGAGTAGTATTAATTGTTTCGTATATAATGAATGAGTAGCATAATACTTTGGTAATTTTATTTTTATAAATTTGATATATTAGTTTTATTTTTTAAAATTAGTACACTTTAATTACATTAATATTGCATTTTGAATATTATAGTCATTTATTGTCAATTTTTAAGATACTTTGTATTGCTAAAATTTAAGTTGAATTAAAATAAATCTCAATATTAGGGACCCTACAAGTATATGTTTGAAGATAAAAATACCTCAAATGTTTTTTTAAAAAATATAAAATAAAGTAAATTAAAATTATTAAATTTTATCTAAAATAAAAAAAATGTCTAAAAATATAAAAAAAATGTGATTAAAATGTATCAATTTAAAATAAAGTTATTAATATATTCAATTTATCAAACTAAAATGAACTCAAGTATAATTTTTTATTTTAATGAATTATCTTTAAATTTTATTAGAAATAAAAAAAAGGGATAATTTATAATAAACTAAAAATTAATAAATTTTAAACAATCGGTACTAATTATTGTCTAATAACCTAACGTTTCATGTGCCTCGGCCATTGGTTATCTGCTAATTATGTTATAAATTGCCAACTCATTGTGAGTCCTACACAGTCTGTATACATGTTTAGTTGACAATTATACAGCAAAACCAGCGCGATCATACTCTATGGTTAAAAATGAATTTGAAAAGTTTAGAAAGCAAAGGAATGCATCCTAAATATAAATTATGAGATTCGGATCCCAAATTTTAAGTCTTGTCTAATTCTCAGTTAATATTATCATATTAATAAGATCAATAAATTTCTTATAAATTTAAGTAACTTTTTTAAATAACATATTATAATCGTATTAATTAAATAAATATTAAGATAAGATGTTAAGATATAAGATCTCCAGGCAAATTAATTGAATAAACCAAAGATACCATAAAGTTTCAGGAACCTTCGTTGTGGCAGATTGAATACATTCTACACGATACACATCACCAATTAATCTCAAATTCATGTGCACTTTCTTAAATGATGATTTTTTGTTTTTTGTTTTTGGAGAAACGTAGAAAAAGCTAAATAATTTGTAATGTTCCAACCTTTGTACTGTTTCATATAAAGATTCTCAAATAAAAAATATATTAATATTTTAATCCTAAATTTATTAAATATTATACTTAAGTTATTTTTATGATACTTTAAGTCCTCAAATTTAACCAAGTTTAGAAAAGTAAGTGAGACATATATTTGTCACATTGTTATAGTCTCAAACTTTTAATTTAAAACTGTTTTTTTAAATATAATAATTTTGGGGTAAACTATTAAGTTTTTTTTTTTATTTAGAAGCATGTGAAGGGCTACAAAAATAAGAAAACTTGGAAACTAATTAGCCTAAAAGCTAAAAGATTGAGAATATCTTCCTTTTCTCCAATGAAAAAGAGAGAAGAAAGAATCACTGTATGGGGAGAGAATTCTTCTTTCTTTCTCTTCAAATGGAGAAGATAAAAAAAAGCATCCTCATATTAATTATTGAATAATTAAAGTAAGGTTTAAGAAAAAAAAATTGTTTAACTAAAGTAAGGCAAAGTATTAACTTTGCTTCTAATTTTTCATGGATTAAAGTCATGAAACCAACTGCTCTCTTATATTGAGATTTAATTTGGTACATAATTTTTTTTAAATTATAATTTTTTAAAATTTATAAAGATAAAAATAATACTTTAAATACATCGAATGAGTTCAATTAGATTGTACTCAATTTAAAATGATGTATAATATTTTTTAATATTAAAAATATATGAGATTGACATAAATAGATATTATTTTTCGATTACAATTTTCAAGGGTATTATTTTATTATTTTCTCTAATATTTTTTTTGAAAAAAAATAAAAATAACATATTTTAAAACATATAACCACAAAAATAATATTTCTGATATATAGCTTATATATTTTTACTATTAAAAAACATTGTTCGTCTTTTTACACTAAATATAATTCAAGTTAAACTACATTAATTTATACATGTTCATTATTAAATTTTGTTCAATTATACATGTTAAATATTATTAATGATGCTATTTTTATTGTTATAAATTTTATGTTGTGTTTAGTTGGAGAGAATGGAAAGGAATCAGGATTGATTCCTTACATTTATGTGTTTGGTTGGGCTTAAAGAGGAAGGAATCACAATTTCATCTTCCTTTTTTAAGAATCATGATTTCATTCTCATCTCAATTTGTTTTTCTAATTTTATCCTAATTCAAATATAATCCTAAACTCAAATCCTAAATCCCAAAATCCCAAAACCTTAAACCCCAAATCCTAAAATCCTAAATCTCAAATCTCAAAACCCTAAACCCTAAACCTCAAATCCCAAATCCTAAAATCCTAAACCCTAAATCCAAAATATCAAATCCTAAAACCCTAAACCCTAAATCCAAAAACCTTAAACCTTAAACCCTATTTAGAAAAATAATAATTTTAACCCTAAACCTTAACCCACAAATATAACCATAAACCCTAAATCTTAAATCTCAAATCCTTAAATCCCAAATCTCAAACCTCAAAAACCTAAACCCTATTTAGAAAAATAATAATTTTAATAATATATTTTCTTTTTAAGTAATAATTATTTAGAAAAATAATGATTTCAATAATGTATTTTGTCTGACGAAAAAATAATAATTAAATTATATTATTTAAACTTTACTGAATATAGGGGTATTAAGGTAATTTATATTTTTTTTTTCATTTCATTTCAATGGCAAACCAAATACTGTAATATTTATTCTTTTTTTGATTCTAATGGTCAAACCAAACAACATTGTTTCTATTCTATTTCATTCTCATTCTCATTCTCATTCCATTCTGTGAACCTAACACCACCTTAGTGTTAGTATTTTATATAATTTTGCAAAATTTGTTTCTCACAAAAGTTGAAACAAAAATATTTTTTATCAAAATTTGATGCATATATCAATCAACGTGATACAATCTAATTAATTCATATTAGTAAGTGATCTCATATTTATTTCATTATCTCATATCTCTAACTTTATTTTCAATTAATAATTGATACATCATTTGAAGTATACAATAATTTAAAGTATATAATAATATTTAAAAAAATAATAGTCTATCTTTAAATTTAACTAGCTTAATATTTATATATTTTGACCAATTAAATTATTTTTATGAATTACATAAAAGTAATTAAGTGCAAAACACTAGTTTAATTAATTTATTGAATAACAATTAATAAAATAGGATTTAATTGCTTACTGTGATTACACTTTTAGGAATCAATTATAGGTTTTGTTTTCGCTAAAACAATTAGAGGGTTGTTTTTTTGGTTGGAGAAAAGTTTGGAAAAGTTCTGAAGCATTGAAAAGGTCGTGTATTCATAAGAAAATAATTATTATTATTACAGTAAGTAAATAGCATTCTTATAATTTAGAATGATAACTTTTTTTTATAATATTAAACCAATTATAGTTTATTGGAGTCTAATATTAAATAAAATCTAATTAACTTTTAACGACATCTAACATGCAAGCTTACTTAAATTGCGACAAGGAATGTAAGCTATATTATTGACTCATACAAAAGGTTCATGAATTATAAGAGTTGGTAGAACACACCAATATTGTTAAAGTTGGAAAAAAGAAAAGGAAAGAAAGAACCTTTATTATATACATATAAATTAGATTGCATATGATTGGTATTTTAGGAATATTTGGTAGCTATAACTGCTACAACACGTCAAAATTGAATACATATATGTTACCAACGTCAACACTTTGACAAGGAACATATGAAACTCGGGGGGGGGGAACCTCCAAATTTCACTTATTTATTCTACTACAACATCATACATATAAGATTAGTTATGTCAAATTGAACAAAAAAAATTTTATTATCTTATTTAATATTTTAATTTTTTTATTTTAAAAAAATAACAATATAAGTACAAATAATAATTTTTTTTTTTAATTTTTTCTCATAACTTTTATTAAAATATTATTTTTATATATACATTGTCTTTGATAATAAACTATAATGATTATACAATTCATAAAAAATAAAAAATTTAAAAAATTTAAAATTTAATTATTTATCTTTATAGTGTAATTTTTTTAATATTGAAAAATCAAATTACTAAAAAAAAATAAAAGAATTAAACTATACTCAATGATACAACTAAAGTAGTTATTTATTTATTTGTCTTAGGTTTTTCTAATTATTACTTTGCATACTTAAGCCAAAACAAGACGGCTCTTTTGGTCCTAATATACAATTCATGCTTCATCCTTTAATTAAAGGGGAAGTTTGCTATTTAGCATGATTGACAATTTTTACTATTGGGTCACACAATTTTCAATGCTCATTTATTGAGCAGAAAGAAGAGTAGCTATAACAACTCATAAAATGCCACCTAGGCCATGATTTTAGAGTTCTTCATTATTGAGAAGTATTTTGTTTAATCAAACGGTATGATAGTAATTTTATTTAATAAACACCCCACCAATTTTTTATTAATAAACACTATGGAATTGGTTGGAATTGGTAGAATCTGATCATACTTCATCTGCTTTAAGAGATTGTGATGTGCCACCAAGAAGTCCACGTTGGCACTGTGAATGTATAAGAAGCAGCCAATGAGGGATAAATTCATCAAGAAGTTACACGTTGGAATATTCTTGTTAGGAGCTTTGTAATAGAACTCTACAAACTAATACTCCCTTCACTTATACAATACTAATTCACACGCATTAGCACCTGCACATGCACTAACAGATTCCTTTTGCTCAGCACAATCAGCATATTCCATCGTAACCCCTCAAACTCAGGGGCAGGATTAAAGAACTAAGTTTGGAACGCAAAAGTACAAACTAAGCATGAGACAATGATTTAATGATTACATTAGTCCATTGTTATAAAGAAGAAACATGATGAACAACCAATTGACAAGCCAAAACATTGTCATGAATGTGAAGTTCAACATGTTTTATTCTTCTATGCAAGAGATAATAATCAAAACAATAATCCTCAAGTTCTAAGTTCTTTACTTGAAATGATGCTAGAAGGACTTTAAGGTAAATATACACTATTACAATTAAAAAAATTTAAGCTAGAATTTAAAATCGTTTTTTTTTTCTTAAAATCAACTTATAACGAATTTTTAGTCAATATGTTTATGAACCAACTAAAAAAAATCAAAAAATAGTATCGATTGATGTGAAACCGATGTTACATATGGAACGTAACATCGGTTGTACGCATCAATCGACCCATAATTTTAAGTCAGTTGATGTGTACAATTGACGCTACATGTAGACTCGCATCAATTGACGTAGCAACCAACGCTACGTCCCATGTGTAGCATCGGTTGTCACATCAACCGATTCATAACTGGTAGCATCAGTCCTATGTGTCAACCGATGCTACACATGCCTCACGTCGGTTGGTGCATAAAACTGATGCTACATCATACATGTAGCGTCAATTAACACATAGGACCGACACTAAGTGTCTTTTTTTTCTTTTTTCTTCTTCCCCCAATTTGTCAAAAGTTTCATTGTCTCCTCATTTTCCACACACACCTGTGCATTCTTTCAATCTTCTTTCTCCACTTTCAACCACCATTGTCAGTTAGGTTTTATTCCTCTTTAGTTTTTTATTCAAATCCACCATTTTTTAAGCATAATACTCAATTTTCTTACCCATTTTTTTCACTTTCTCAATTATCAAACACTCTTTTTACTTCATTTTGTCACTTGTAAGCATTTATATGAATTATTTTATACTTATTATTGACATTTTATATTTTTAAATAACTTTTGTAAAATTATTTTTTATTTTAATATATATTATGTGTTATTGATTATTTGTCTATATTTTTGTGTTGTGTAGGTTGTGTATTTTTATTCAAGCTTAGAAGAGAAAAATGTATATTTTTTATTTATTTATTTTAATTATTTTTATATGTTTTATGTTTGATATATATTGTTTATTGTAAACTTAATTTTTTTTAAAATTATTAGTATTACATGCATATATGAAATACATTAAATATATGTTGTTAATATTATATATATTATATTAATATATTATTATGTGTTATTTTATGTATATATTATTAATATATTATATATATTAATAATATTATATATATTAATAATATTTTATATGTATATTTATGTATTTTATCTGTTATGTAGGTTATATATTTTTATTATTATTATATATTATATATTATATATTGTTAATGTTATAATAAGTTTATTAATTATTTAGATTTTTATGTATTTATTTTTATACGATGTTTTGATGGATATTCTAATAATTTATAATTTTATATATAATAATAGCTTAAATATATTGGTGATTAATATATTTATATTTTATTATATATATATTTAGTTAATATGTTTAATGTCATCGATAGAAAATGGAAAAAATTTAGATATCAAAGTATAGAATTGAGCAGGATTATATTTTTGGAGTTTAATTTTTTTTTTTCAATTTGTCTGTAAAAATAGTCATAATAAAATTAGTATGATTCGATATCTATGAGTTAAATGTAAAAATGAGAAATTTTATGATGTTGATGAGGTTAAATATCACCTTATTTGTAATGGTATTTTTATGAGTTATAAATGTTGATTTATCATGGAGAAGATATTGATAATACTCATAGAGAAGAGAAAAATAAGGATTTGAGTGTATTATATACATACTATTAGAATAGGAACTCCATACATAATGTACAGATAGAAAATATGTTTCATACTATTGAAGATGAACTACGTGAAGATGATCCCAAAACCTTTAAAAAACTTCTAAAAGATGTCAAAAATTTGTTGTATCCAGAGTGCAAGACATATACTAAAATATCGGGATTTGTTCATTTGTACAATGTGAAGGTAAAAATGTTTTTTTATGACAAGGAATTCATAGAATTACTAAATATACTAATAGATATGTTTCCTGAGAGTAATGAATGTATGAAGTGAAGAAATCTCTTAATCGATTTGATATGAAATATCATAATATTCATGTTTGTTCAAATGATTGCATTTTTATAGAATAGAATATGTTATTGTTTGATGTGTAAAGAATCGAGATGGAAGCATGCTACAAATGAGACAACACCTAAGAAAGGCATGCCCGCAAAGGTTCTTTGGTACATTCTTCTAATTCCTCACTTTCAATGGTTGGTCAAAAGTAAAAGAGACATCAAATACGTTGACTTGGTATTCAAAGAATTGATCTGATAATGGGATGCTATGTCATCTTTATGATTTTCCAAATTAGAAAATAATAGATAATTTATCCCCTCAATTTGCATCTGATTCACACAATTCGTCTTGTCATTGCTGCTAATGAAACTAATTCACACAATTCTCATAGTAACATATATAGTTGTTGGCTAGTAATTATGGTAACATACGATACCTTCATACTTGTCTATGAAAAGAAAATTCATAAGTTAACATTATTGACCTCAAGACCGAAATAACCCATAGTTGATATTGATGTGTATTTGCAGCCTTTGATAGATGATTTAAAGACGTTGTGGAATAATGATGTAAATGTTTATGACACACATAAAAAAGAATACTTTAACTTGAGGGTGTCCTTTTATGGACAATTAATGATTTTCTTGTTTATGAGAACTTATCAGGACATGCAACAAAAGGTTATATATGATGCCCTATTTGTAGTGATGACACTTTCGTAACTTATCTTGTTCACAGACGAAAGATGTCTTATAAAAGATAGAAGATTTTTGACATCTAGACACAAATTTAGATATCAAAACAAACCTTTCAATGGTAAAGAAGATCATGAACCTACATCGAGACCTCGTAGGTGTTGAGATATTAAGGCAATTGAATGGTATGACATTCAAACGATATAGAAAGATGAAGAAAAGAATACTCACTAATGGAGGGAAACGAAATAAATCAACTAATAAAATGGCTAAAAATGAAAATGTTACTCAATCAGTAGATCATAATTGTTAGAATCTAAAATCAATATTTTGGGAATTACCTTATTGGAAAAACCTTCACATTCGTCACATCTTAGATTTCATTCCTATTGAGAAAAATATATGTGAGAGTTTGATTGATACATTACTTAATATATTTGGAAAAATGAATGATGAAATTAAATTAAGATTAGATTTAAAGAAATTAGGCATACGACCTGAATTGACACCAAGAGTTGAAAATGGTAAGAATCGAACATACTTGTCATCATCATCATATATAATGTCAATAAAAGAGAATGATGTATTTTGTAAATGTTTGACGGGTGTGAAAATTCCTAATTGTTACTCATCAAACTTAAAAAAATTTGTGTATATGATCGATAAGAAACTTTATAGATTGAAATCACATGATTGTCATATCTTAATGTAACAATTATTTTCGATTACTATTAGAACAATTCTTCCAAAACATGTCCAATTATTAATAATTCATCTTTGTTCATTCTTAAATACAATTTACATGAAATCTATATCAAATGAAAAGTTAAACTTTCTATAAAAAGATGTTGTGAAAAATTTATGTCTACTTGAAAAATATTTTTTTATATATATAATGATTCATTTGTATGTTCATTTAATTTGAGAGGTTCAATTATATGATCCTACTTAATTAACGTAGATATATCCTTTTGGAAGATACATGTAAGTCTTGCTTAGTAGAACGTTACATTATTAAAAAAGCTATTGAATTTTATTCTAAATATTTTAGTAGTTGTATTAAAATTGGGAATCCTACACACAAATTGTTCTTAGAACGTGACATGATCTAAGTAGATAACTCTATGCTCGGTGGAAGTAAGAAATTGTTTGTACAAGTTGTTAAAAAAAAAGAATAAGGAGCTGAGTAGCACAGTATAAAATAAAACAATACAACATACTTCCTTAAGATTAATTTACTATTCAGAGTATGCGCTTGATTCCTTTAGAATTTGGGAGTTCTGTTATGTAGCTTTCCACCAAGGCAATTTCCATGTGAACCATTTTACTCCAAACTTAGAAAATGCTTAAATGCGTGGATAAGCTGGTTCACTGCACCCCAAGACACGTCCAGTCAAACATTTACATAATTTTGCATACGGTTGCACATGAGTGATGAAAAAGTTAATTGACCTTAATTTGCTTCAATATCCTTGTATTCAGTGCAAACTTCTTCAATATCCATTTCAAGAGTTCCTGCTTTTTCAAGTTGCATATGAGTGCTCCCCCTTTCAAAACTACTATCAAGCAATATATTGTCTTCCATGTCTGACATGTCACTGAAACTCTCAATCTTCTTCTTCTTTCCCCTGTATCCAGTAAGACACAGGACTTTTTCCTTCCAAAGAACAAAAGGGCCTTTGTCAATCAGTTCTGACCGTTCATAAGCTTCTGTCAAGATGACACTGAATCTCTTCCCCCTCTCTGTGACATAAAAAATGCCAAAATGCTTCAAAAGAAGTCTCATCAACTTTTGAGGCATAACCATCTCCCTCCGGAAATGGGTGAGGTGATCAGTGACCAACCTCTTCTCAATGGTAAAGCTAAGGAGTTCGTGCATAACAGCAACTGCCCTCTTATCAAATTCTTTTGAGCCAGCTTGAAGTCCTCTTGCATCTGCATATGGAGACAAGTAAGAAAGCTTCTGAAAGTGCTCAATCTTCCCTCCATATCTGTAGACTTTCTTATAATTTGAAGGAAACTTCAAAGGAAATGAAATTGAAAGTAATCCTGGGGTATGAGCACTAGTTTCAGTTATCCCCATTACCTTCTTCTCTAACTCTGTTATAGCCCAAGCAGGATTCCAATTAACAAGTTCCAAATACTCGTTCTCATCCGCATCTTTCACCACCTTAAAGAGTTGGGGGTACTTGTTCACCCAATTTGTCCGGAAACCTACTGGCATACCAAAGTCTCTCCTAAAATTGGCAATCTTATCCAAAGGAAGCCTTTTATCAATGGACATCATCAGACAACGAGTGACATACTCGGCAGCCTTATCCTCATTCTCCGCAATTATTCTCTGTTCCTCTTCCACCAAGTCCTCAGCTTGCTTGGTCATTCCACACCATAACACCTTTTTATGATCCTTATATAACTCAAACAGTTTGGGTGATTTCCGGATAAAATCAGAAATTTTATGAGGCTTCGGAAGATTAATCTGCCTTCGATACTGTTCCAATAACCTTACTGGAATTATCATTTCAGGCTCTTCCTTTAGAATTTCCATTAAAAAGAGTACTTTGGAGGCTACCTTCCACTTCTCCACCACAATTTCAAGATCATGTACCCTTTTGAGCTTGCTTCGATCTTGCACCCTCTTGCTCGTGGTCATGAACCTGTTCTGATTCTGTGAGTATCCAGTACAAGGTATTCTGTGCCAGTTTGTTCTTACAAAGATGTAAGCAAACCTATTAAAGAAAAATGGGTAACGTTGCATAGCCTTCATATTAAAACACTTTATCCCTGCCATATTAATAATTTGGATAGCCATTAGTGAACAGACCTATTTTCCGAATTGCTAAATAAACAAAATTTTAAGTAACCAAGTAATAACCAAACAATCAATACAGAATCCTAGAAGAATTGATGTGGAAGCATACAGAAATAAGGCAATCAAGCTGGTAAGTTTAGAGTGCATATAAACGATCAAACATTTCTATGAAGTGCTTTTCACAAAATTTAAACCAAAAATTTGATATGTAAACAGCTGATATGATTTTATAGAACTATAGAAGCATCAAGATCATAAGGGGAAGTCTCTCAGTGAATGGCATGAATGATGCTTGGCACATAAACCTAGTAACCAATTTTTCCCTATCTCATGCATGGACTGATAAGGAGACTTGAAAGTTAAAAATATTTTTCATAGTTGAGCCTTCAAAGAATCAAAACTACGTTGCTCCAAACAATTTAGAGCCACAAATCCGCTTAGTTGGCACCCTCAAATTACAAGTGGAAAAATCTGTAGTCCTCTAATTAGAAGTACATTTCAATATAAAAAACGTGTAAGCTTGAAATGATCATTGTTTCCTACAAAATTAGAGCAACAAGCTTTGATGGCAATTTTGAACTAAAGGGAATTAGTGGCTTGGGTTAGAGACAACCAAGGTGGCGTTTGGTTCACGGAATGAAATTGAAATGGGAATGGGAATAAGAATAGAGTGAAATGGACATTAGAATCAAAGAAGAAATCAATATTACAGTGTTTGGTTTACAACTGGAATAGAATAGAAAACATTGTATATTACCTTAATACTCTTATATTTAGTAAAACTTAAATAATATTATTTAATTATTATTTTTTCGTCAGGTAAAATTTATTATTCAAATTATGATTTTTTTTAAATAATTATTACTTTAAAATAAAATATATTATTAAAATTATTATTTTTCTAAGCAAGATTTAGGGTTGTGAGGTTTGAGATATGAGATTTAAGGTTTTAAGATTTAGGGTTTAGGATATAGATTATAAGATTTAGGGTTTAGGATTTAAGATTTAAGGTTTAGGGTCTAGGATTTAAGGTCTAGAATCTAGGGTTATATTTGTGGGTTTAGGGTTAAAATTATTATTTTTCTATATAAGATTTAGGATTTTAGGTTTTGAGATTTAGAGTTTAAGGTTTAGGGTTTAGGATATAGGATATAATGTTTAGGGTTAAAATTATTATTTTTCTAAATAGGGTTTTGAAGTTTAGGGTATAGGGTTTAAGGTTTAGGATTTAGGGTCATATTTGTAAGTTAAGGTTTAGGATTAAAATTATTATTTTTCTAAATAGAGTTTAGGGTATAAGGTATAGTATTTAGGGTTTAGAGTTTAGGGTATAGGATATAGGGTTTAAAGTTTAAGGGTTAAGAAGGAATTCTCATTCATTCTCTTTTAAGAATTGATTACATTTCATTCCCACTTTTTAGCACAATCAAACATAAAATTAGAAACAATCAATTCCAATTCCATTCTATTCCAGTGAACCAAATACCACCTAAGTTAACTCCGTCCAATCTTTGGTACAAAACTAGATACCTATTACTCTTTTAATTGTAAACGGCCAAAGAGTATAGTCCATGTGCTAAAATGAAGCAAGCAAAACAAAAATTTGAGATGTTTTGGATATATCCAACAAAATTATCATATTTTCACTTTGACAAAAAATATTGCCCACATTACAACTATTATTGCCAAAAACAACAGGTCTTTGGCTTTTTGCTACTGAAAATAATCTTTTTAAGTATTTTATTATTTCTTAGTGTTTAAATATTCCGAGATCAGTATTCTATAAATTGCATAGTCAAAAAATAAAATACAAGATACAAAAAGGGAAAACAAGCACAAAAGCAACGGGCAAATTGCAATCACTGCATAATCATAACAAGCAAACTCAAACCTGGTTCGTCCTAGAAACATATTTTTGACTGAAATATTCATGTGTCAATTGCTTTATCAGCTATGATAAAGATTAAAAGAACAAATGAACAACCAGCACCCACTATATGGTATATTCAGGAAAATAAAACCGGCCAAGCTTAGTCAAAAGATAGATTCTTTGGAATTGACAAGTGAAGAAATCCATACGGAAAAAACATCAGCAGTCAAGTTTCCAGGTAAGAATTTTCACAAAGATGTGGACTCATGGCCATTCTTTGTCTATCATTCATCACACACGGCACAATGCAAAAGTTTCATGGACTTAATACCCTTATCAAACAAGCCAGGTATTGGATTTTCCCAATTTAAATAATCAATAATGTATATCTAGACAAATCATCCAATGAACTAAAAACATACATAATAACACACAGCTCAAAATTCTCATCATACATACCAGAACCATGGGGCAAAGCAAAAATGAGAAAGGTTTAGAAGTCATTGTACAATACCACCAATTCCTCCTATATTATCATCCATGTGCACATCAAACAACCAAGCCAAGAAGATGATGGTCAACAATTGCCAATATGTGTGAACAAAAGCATGGGTACGTCAAATAATCAGAATAATGCGAGGGAATGAATAAGAAAAAAGGAATAAAACTAAAAGATAAATATCTGACCGATAAATAGTCAAGTGAACAAAAAAACTAACAAAAGTACCATCTGCTTGAAAAAAATAAAGCACAAATCAAGATCAATAAGATTAACAATCCATCTTATAATCATTCGGTACACAGAACAACAAATATAACCAAGGTCATTTCCTCCCAGGATTCATAAACCACAAAACAGCAATATGCACAAAGTACGAAGAAAAAAAACGTATGATATGATCAATTGCTTATCTCAAATGACACAGCCAAACATTTCATGCCTCCATGGCTCCAAGAATGAATTACAACGTCAACATTGTAAAAATCTTATACAAATGTAACAATAGAACTCACCTAGAAAACCGGCTTGCAACGGAAGGGTCTTCAAGTGTTATTAACCTAATTACCATCCTATACTAAGCCATGTCGGACTCAATTGGGTCCTTATATTCCGCCCCTCATGTGGACTAGGTGACTTCGCAGACCAAACGGTATCAAACCTCCCGACGGGTGACTAGCAAATACTTGGTAACAACCCTTCCAACACTTGGGTGATTCCACCCATTCTTCATAGCAGCCCATATGGGCAAAGTGACTTCGTGACCCATTGGTAGCAGCCCTCCCACCCTTAGTTGATTCAAAGGATCCTTGGTAGCAGCCGTTGCTAGAGTCTCTCCATCGTAAGGGCCACCATTTATGCTCTCATACCAATTGTACCTATTACAAACTAAAAGCCAACCAAGCAGAATACTTCACGGGATTGGGCCGGCGGCAATAGAGTTGGAGGATACTTGACGGCCAGCGTTGGTGCGGAAAAGGGAGACAGTGAAATTAGGGTACGTGGAATCTAATATACACTAGGGCTTTTCCGGTCTTGTTTTTTCATATGATTTTATATTTTTTTTTTCAGCCCTTTTTTCAGCTTCCCCCAATATTTTCCTCTCTTTTTCTACTTTTGCGGCTTTTTTCGATTTTTCTTACTCTTTTTTTTCAAATTTTTATTTAACTAGTTTAGTTGTTATCTTATTTTTCTGTTTACTATAACTTATTTCTATATAGATTTCTTAATAAAGATAAATAGTATAACTAATAGGCCAACTAATTGATGTGTAAATTATAAATGGTCTTTTAAGTATATAAATTATTAATAATTTAATGATTAATTTATCATACATCAACCTTTCATTGATTTATAATGATTTTAAATTATTTATCTATTTTTTTAAATAATAAATGATAAAATAAACATATACACTTAAAATAATTGAGTCGAATAATTTTGATAAATTAATAATTTTTTTCTTAATTAGATTAATTTATCTAAAAATTTATAATTTTAAATTAAATTACATAATAAATAAGTCAAAATACTTTTAATTCATAAATTTAATAAAAATGATATTAAGGTAAGATCTCACCGTTTCTTCAATAACGTGATTTCACTAAAGTTCTGATCACCTTACAAGTGACTTCATTAGAGCTAAAGTCATCCTACCGATCATCTCACCAAAATTTCATCTTAATATATAACATATAAAAATAAAGGTGGATGTAATATATTGTATACAAAAATATAAGTAGATATAATATGTTATATATAAAGATATAAATCAAATATTGGTTCTAATAGGTTTTAATTCAACCAATATTAAATTGATACAACTTATTAATTTTTCCTTTTATCATTAATTTTTTTTTTATTAATACGATGATGCAACAAATTGTAAATGAAAAGTTTAATATATGCTTGCTTCAATTAAGTAAAAATAGTACAATAATTATTACATATAAAACTATAAATAAATATAATATGTTATATAAAAAAATAAAAATTGATTTAATATATTAGATACAAAGATAAAAGATAGAAGTAATTAGGGGTGTCCAAAAATCGGGCCGGATCGATTTAAACCAAAAAATCGGTCCAAATCGGACCGAACCGAGCAGTTTTGTAAATGAAACAATCCAGTCCAATTCGTATTAAATAAAACCGATTTTAAAACGGTCCGGTCCGATTATAAAATATTATAAACCGGCCGGACCGGACCGGACCGGACCGGTTTTATTAAATAAATAATGTTTATTATTTAAAATATTATAAACCCTAGTATATATATATATATATTTTGTTTTCGAGTTTAGGGTTAAGCCGTCACTCGTTAACGCTTAACCCTAACCCTAAAAATCGCCTCCTACGCCGCTTTCGCCTTCACCACTTCATCGCTCACGCTTACTTTCGCCACTTCTTCGCCTACGCTCTGGGTTTGGCCGTCGTCGCTTCCACCAGTAACTAGCCATCGTTCCTCGTGTTGATTCCACCAGCAGCTAACCACTGTTCCTCTCGTTGTTTCCACCAACAGCTATCCATTGTTCCACACGTTACTTCAACCAGAAACTAGCCACCTCTCCTCGCGTCCCTTCTACCAACAACTAACCACCTTTCCTTACGTTGCGTCGTGTCATGACAACAATGGACGAAAATCACGAAATAGGTATGTGGTCTAATACTACTGGAGTACTGGTTTGGTAGTCTGGTAGTAGTTTTTTCCTGAATAAACTGAATGGTAAGTCTAAAGTCTGAACTCTAAAGTATGAATGGTATGTCGTTTTTTTGTTAGTGTGAAGTTTGAACTCTGAAATCTGAATGATATATCGTTTTTTTGTTAGTCTGAAATCTGAATGGTAAGTCGTTTTTTTGTTAGTCTGAACTCTGAAATATGAATAGTATGTCATTTTTTTGTTAGTCTGAACTCTGAAATCTGAATGGTATGTCATTTTTTTGTTAGCCTGAATACTTTGAAATGTGAACTCTGAAGTTTGAACATTTTTTTCTCACAGAGTTCATTTTTTTTTAAATGGTGGAAAGTGGAAACTAATTAATACCGTTAGAATTTATAACTTCAGTTAAATTGTTCGTATGTTTCCCTCTTTTAAAGCTTAATTATTTTGATTAAGTTATCTTTATAGATTAAATATATATAGTTTATTTTATTAATGTTTGATCATTATGAATTTCAAGAGGTACAAGTCTACCCCCGAGAATAAAAAATCTATGTCATCAAGAATATGTACATGTACATAACTCATTTTTCAATTTAAGCTAATTATAATCATCATGATGCATTCCACCTTTCTTATACCCATCATGATCTTCTGTTAGAAGGTAGAGTTATTTTTTGCCTGTTGGATCTGATTCCAATACCCATCAAATTGTTATGAGTATTTATTTGATCTAGAAAGTTAATTAAACTTGGAGCTCAAATTCATGTATTGGTAGTCTGGTAGTAGTTTTTCCTGATTAAACTGAATGGTAAGTTTGGAGTCTGAATTCTAAAATCTGAATGGTATGTCGTTTTTTTGTTAGTCTGAATACTTTGAACTGTGAACTCTGAAGTTTGAACATTTTTTTCTCACAGAGTTCATTTTTTTTTAAATGGTGGAAAGTGGAAACTAATTAATACTGTTATAACTTATAACTTCAGTTAAATTGTTCGTATGTTGTCCCTCTTTTAAAGCTTAATTATTTTGATTAAGTTCTCTTTATAGATTAAATATATATAGTTTATTTTATTAATGTTTAATCATCAGGATGCATTCCACCTTTCTTATACCCATCATGATCTTCTGTTAGAAGGTAGAGTTATTTTTTACCTGTTGGATCTTATTCCAATTCCCATCAAATTGTTATGAGTATTTGTTTGATCTAGAAAGTTAATTAAACTTGGAAATCTGAATGGTATCTCATTTTTTTGTTAGTCTGAAATCTGAAATCTGAATGGTATGTCATTTTTTTGTTAGTCTGAAATCTGATCTTTACAAATTGCCTTAGTATAATCACAGTTCACTATATACATTGATCTTTACAATTAAATGTGTTTTTTTATTAACATAATTTGTTAATATAAATTTTTATATATGATTTATATATAAGCTGTATTTTTGTCATAAAATGTACATAAATTGTGGTGTTTTTGTTTTATAGGTTCTTATTAAATCATATTAGTTCTTAATTTTTAAAATGTACATAAACAATGTTTAAATTAATATTGTTATATATTGTATAAAGTTTCTGAATACCAAACTGTATTATTAATTCATTAACGTCTGATATCATATATGTAGGTAATGTAGCTATAAACTAAATATTTATGCAGATAATTATATATTAAATGTAACTAATTCACAAAGTTAATAAATAATAAAAAACAGTTTTTATTAGCATTCAATTGTACAAAATTACCATCTTTTAAATGTAGTGGCACCAAACATTTTGTGAAGCCCTCAAATTCAAGGTAATGTCCTAGATTGTTGTCCTATGCTAGAATGTTACACTTTGGTGACTCATATTATGTTAGTTTTGAAATGATTTTTGATTAAGTACAAAAAGTAATATTTTAATATATTAAGAATATGTACTAATCTATATTCTATATATAGGTGATGATGTACATGAGTTTATTAGACCAAGTCAATTTACAGACTTTTCTATGTCTATAATTGAAGACATTGAACCTGAAATTCATCCGAATGAAATGGAAAATCCACCACAGAATTTAAATGACTCATCTTCAAAAAGGGGAATAGAAGTAAGTAATGTTCACCCCGATAATGAATCTGATATGAAGAAACCAAAAAATTTTAGGTCAGAAATATGGAATCATTTTTCATATATTTTACCCTATGATGTGGAAAATCCTAGAGCTACATGTCATTATTGTAAAAAAAGTTATGCTACTCATCCCACAAGGAATGGAACTACTTCAATGATACATCACTTCAAAAATTTATGTAACAAGATTCCTAAAGAAGTAGATAAAGGACAAAAGATGTTAAGTTTTCAAACACAAAAAAGAGAGGATGATAGGACAACTCATAAATTAGTTGATGTATCATTTGATGCAAAACGTGCTAGAGTTGCTTTGGCAAAAATGATTATTATTGATGAATTGTCTTTTAGGTTTGTTGAGGGTGAGGGATTTAAAGATTTTATATCTGAAATTTGTCCTAAGTTTCATGTGCCATCTCGACAAACAATTTCTAGAGATGTGTTTCAACTTTATTTAGATGAGAAAAAAAGTTTGAAGAACTTTTTCATAAGTGAAAAGCAAAGAGTTTGTCTTACTAGTGATTGTTGGACTTCAATTCAAAATATTAATTATATTTGTCTAACTACTCATTATATTGACAAAGATTGGAAATTACAAAAGAGAATTATAAAATTTTGTCAAGTTGAGAATCATAAAGGTGATACAATTGGGAGAGTGATAGAACAGAGTTTGCGTGATTGGGGTATATGTAAGGTATTCACCATAACACTTGATAATGCTTCCTCAAATGATACTGTTGTGTCATGCTTGAAAAGGAAGCTAAAAAATTGGAATGATGGACTTGTTATGAGTGGAGAGTTCTTTCATATGCGATGTTGTACTCACATTTTGAATTTGATTGTAAGAGAGGGAATTAAAGATCTTCATAGTACTATTATGAGTATTCGTTGCGCTGTGAGATATGTTAGATCCTCTCCTTTGAGATTACACAAGTTTAAAATGTGTTCTATTAAAGAAAATATTGAGTCCAAAGGAAGTGTCGTGCTAGATGTGCCTACAAGATGGAACTCCACATATCTAATGTTAAAATCTTCTTTAGATTTTCAAAAAGCATTTGATCGTCTTGAAGAAGAGGAAGGAACAAACTTTATTTCTTATTTTCATGAGGAGCGATCGAATGTTGGGTCGCCAACATTAGATGATTGGAAGAATGCTGGTGTTTTTGTCAAGTTTTTGAAAACTTTTTATGACTATACTTTAGCATTCTGTGCATCTTTATGCACCACTTCAAATTTATATTTTACAGAACTACATAACATTCAATCTCAAATGCTTACATGATGTGTTTCTGATGATTTGTTGTTAAAAAATATGGTTATTAGCATGAAAAAAAAATTTGAGAAGTATTGGGGAAATGTAGACAAGACTAATAAGATGTTGTATGTTGCATTTGTACTTGATCCAAGGTACAAATTAGAGTATTTGGAATTCTTATTTGAAGAGATTTATGATTTAGAAATTGTTCAAAAATTGAGAGATAATGTCAAAAATATTTTTATGGATCTGTTCAAAGCTTACTATATGTTAGTGCATGGAAAATATTTTCAATCTAATGTGACTCAATCACAAGATGTAATAGGAAGGATTCCTTCATCTGAGGAAGCAAGAAAGTTGAAGTTTCTTAAACGCTTAGAGGAGAAAAATAGTTTGGAATTGAAAACCGAGGTTGAGAAATATTTGAACACCCCATGTGAAAATGTCATGTTGGATAAGTTTGATATATTAAAATGGTGGAAGACAAATTCTTTTAGGTTTCCTATCATCTCTCTCATTGCACGTGATGTGTTAGCAATTCAAGTTTCAACTGTTGCATCAGAATCAGCTTTTAGCACAGGAGAGCGCATTCTTGATCCATTTAGGAGTTCTTTGAATCCTAAAATGGTAGAGACATTAGTAAGTAGTCAAAATTGGTTTCCTTCTTCCATTAATAATGACAATGTTCTCTTACCAGAATACAATGATGACCTAGACATTTATGAAGATGTTGATTTTGTTTGATTGTAAAGTTCATTAAAGACACTACAATGATCGTTGATGATTAATAATGGGTAAGTTTTAAATATTATTATCTAATGATGTATTGTTGTTGATTGTGAGTTTTGATGTTTGTATATGTTTAAGAATTCTTTGCAAATGAGATATTTGGAATTCATTTCTTCATGTCTAATCTTTTTTTTATTTTAGATTTTGATAACATCTTATTTATGTATTTAACAATAATATCTATCTATGTATGATTATAAATGAGCATTATATTTGATTGCATCCTATTAAATTATATCATATTAAACTGAATCATATTTATTTATTATTAATTGTTAAAACCCGTCCAAAACTGTTAACCAAACTGGACCAAACCGTTCGGTTATAACATTTTAGATAGCCGAATGGTCCGGTCCAGTCCGGTTTCAACTATATGAATGGTCTGATTTGGTTACATTTGTTTTAGGCAAAACCGAACCAGATCGGACCATGAACACCCCTAGAGGTAACATACTATTAAGGCTTTGGAGACCTAGTCTAAGGTGCATGTAACAGGCATCCAATGGGTTAAGGCAATAAGTTACG
The DNA here is from genome assembly GCA_030763125.1 of Hippophae gyantsensis. Classification (NCBI taxonomy): domain Eukaryota; kingdom Viridiplantae; phylum Streptophyta; class Magnoliopsida; order Rosales; family Elaeagnaceae; genus Hippophae; species Hippophae gyantsensis. Next base: position 6,196,553 of record CM061032.1, read on the forward strand.
TACGAAAATGCATGTGAATGTAACAGATTACATTCATTGGATCGTTGAAAGTTTATAATAGATTACATACAAAAATATATGTAGTGATTTGTTGACAAAAATACTAACATTATCTATAATAAGAGTCAAATTTACAATATAATCTTCTTTGGTGGGAATGTATTCATACATAGATAAAAAAATGTATGTAATATATTATATTTTTTTGATTAAACGATATTTTAGTATGATTTAAACTTGTGACTTGAATATGGAAGAGATAAATCTTATCGTCAAATCACTAGATGAATCACACGTATTACATGCACCAAACACTACAAGAAAATTATTTTCAATGACAAACAACTTTGTCAAAAAAACACCTACATTTGTTGCAAAAATAAATTTCTCAATAACTTTTTTTTGTTAGGATGATCATCCCAATACATACATTGATAAAATAATGTCTCAACAAAGTCAATATTCATTGACAAAAATATTTTTCCTAACAAAAATTTGTTGAAAATAGTATCTTTTTGACAAGATATCTATAAAAAAAATATATTTGTTCTCATAATTTTATGGAAGAAAGTGTAATTTTTTCAACAATTTTTGTGCGGAATAAAATGTATTTTTCCTAACAAAAAAACTGTAGGAAAAACTTTTTCCTTGACAAAGTTTGTCGTAAAAACAGTTTTCTTCAATAAAAAAAAATTGTTTAGAACTAAAAATTGTTTTGCATGGTATGAAAAAAAAATACTTGACACTAAAATTCTAATTATGTATAAACTTCATTTATTACAAAAAAAAAATACAAAATTTAAAACACGTATGATATACAATAACGTGCTTTAACAAATAAAAAATGTATAGAATGAAATTTCTTAACATGAAAATCATAAAAACAACTAAATTTAATACTTGTACACTAAAAGAATATCAAAAAAAATATCTCAATTGCTGTTGTCTTAAAACAAATATATATAACAGGTGTCTCAAAAGCTTAATTTCATCAACCAGGGAAGATAGAAGTGAGATATCTCTATTACGCTGCTATAATGGGTCATTAATTAAATCAAGAAAGAGGTCTAAAGCCTAAAGCCAATGGATGACAACTTAAATCATGATAGACAAGACCTTGGATTTCAGGATTACCTTTTCAGAGACTGCTAAATGTACAGAATTTCTTAAGACCACCTGATATAAAGACCACACAAAAATCTTTGCACCAGGAACTCTAAATGGAGCAGGGATATGCAAAGGTAACGTGCATTGAAATCGGTTCTCTAGTTTGGTGACTTTTGAAAATCGATTTATATATTTTTTACGTCTATTTGTACCAACCAACCTCTAAAATAAAATATAATCTCGATTTATCCTGAACTTGGATTTGTCGTTCATTTTCGAAAAAAATACCCATGCACCCCTAATATAAGTAATTAAATATCAGTTTTTTCTCATAGTAGGGGTTTCCATGTCCCTAACCCAAGGGGGCTGGATACGTCCAATAAGCCAGCATTATAGGGCCTGGACACTATAAAATATTATGGTAAATTGAAGAGGAAAATTCTCGTTGAAGGAAGCTAGCTAGCTATAACATGACTGTTAAATCAAATTGCAATTTTGACCGAACATGATTATGGCAACAGATTTTTAAAACAAACATACATGAAAGATACAAATTGTTATTATGTAATATTTTAAATTGAGCCTTTTGTATGAGAAGATCTTTAGCCAAATTCAAAGAGTTTGGATAGTTATAGTTGTCCATTTTTCCTTCAAGAGACTGAAGATGTACATCATGTGTTCGTTCAATGTGAAGTTTTTGAATCATGGTGGCTCCATTAATGAAAGTGGAACGTGCTATGAATATTTACAAGTAAAATGGTTATATGTTCATTTGTTAGACAAATATATTTGATTGATCCTCCAAAGAAAATCATTTCGGAAGGTATGTATTATAAGCTTTTCATTGAGACAATTGTAATAACGATCGAATAAGTGTGATGGTGTTAAAAATTATAAATAAATTATTAAGAATATCTCTCACATGTTTAAGTTTTTGAGAAAATTAATGTCTGATATTTCTTTACGTAATCAAAGCAATGAAGTCTTAGGATCGAATCTTAGTGACAACTCCTAAAATCAATTAAATTTTTTGATGTGTTTTATAAAAAGATAAAAAAATCAATATTAAATAAAGTTTAAATAATAGTTTTCGTAAAGACAAAAGAACTCATAGGTGATATTTGTATTATCAAGAATATTAATTCTTTACATAAAGAAGTATTCAAAGATTATTAGAATGTAAAATAATACCAGTTTTATAAGTAGTGAAGTCAACTTTATAAGTAGTGAAGTCAGAGCAAAAGGATGATCAATTCTATATTCTCTCAAATTCGTCGATCCCTTCTATAATGGATAGAGATGTGTAAAAAATCCAATCATTTGATCAATTTAATTCGATCCGTTGATTTTTCATCTGATTTGGTCGGATCAGATCAGATGTAAAAAATTTTCATCCGTTAAGTGTGGATCGGATAGCGGATTTCACTATGATTCATCTGATCCCATTCGATCTGATCGAAATTAATTATATATATATATTTAATTAATATATATTTATTTGGTTTTTTAATGATTCTTTTAATTCAAAATAATTTTATGTTATGATTTACGTGAAAATTTAAAATTTTTATTTAAAAATATAAAAAATAAAGTTAATTAAGTTTATTGATCGGATGTCATCCGAATAATTTACGGATCGGATGTGAAAGGTGATCGGATCGATTGCGGATTAGAATGTTTCAATCCGATTAGATAATCAGATCAGATCAAATAAATATAAAATCAACGGTTTTAATCCACTGAACAACCCTAATAATGGATACTATAAAATATAATTGTGTTGCTGATTAGTTACAAGAAGTCAGCATGATTAAGGTTGTTGGCATGCGCTTATATTAAAATTAATTTTATATAAAAGTGGTTTGAGAAAAATATATATATAAAAGTTTCAGGTTCAGCAATCACAATGTTTTTGGCCCTAAATGCGTTTGTGACAAAGTTTTTCAGGAAACAATTTTACAAAATTCCTTAACCATAAACAATTGTACCGTAAGTAAAGAAAGTGTGGGCACTTTAATTTAGTATTTTCTGCCTCCCTCCAATTATTTGATTCTTAATACATTATTATACCCAAAAGAAGAAACAATTATTTGGTCTAGAATTTTGAATTTAGTTGTTACATAGACATCAAATGTGACTAGATGCACATGGGCATGAACCACTTTAGCAATAAAAAAATGTTTTTGCCAAAACGAAGGTATTAACACCAGAAGGTTTGAAGAATCTCCTTCATTGTTAATCAGATATCATGATCTCACAACTATCAAAGAAAATCAAAGTTTTTTCCTATGATTTTTATATGATGATTTGTTTACATATTTTTATTTTTAACAAACACCAGTCTTTTATATTATAAAAAATATACTTTAATGTATTTTTAAATACGTAAAATATATATAAGTTATATTAAAAAATATACATGCACGGTTTATAGAGTTAAAAATTAAATGTCATTCTTAAAGAGTTTATGTTATTGAATTAAACCTTTTTTCTATTGAAAAATATCAATAACACCCTCAAGATTACTCAAATTTCAAAAAAGTTTTAAATTTGAAAATAATAATTTTCTACCTATTTCTACACTCCATGATTAAAAGAAAACTGAAAATGATAAACATGTAATCTTCTTTTTTCTTAGTTAAAAATAAAATATCAAATTAATAAAATAATTAAATTAAAAAACTTGTTTTAAATAAATATTAAAAGCTTAGTTAATAAAATAATGATAGCACGAAAATTCAATAACTTTATTTTCATAAATTAAAAATATTAGTCACCTTTTTAAAATTGGTGATGGTTGCATATTTGAATACTTTAATAATTTCTTGTTAATTTTTTTTTTCTTAAAAAAAACTTAAGTTATATCAAATTGAATTTTACTAACAAAAGGTTAATAGATGTTTGAATAACAAAATTAAAATAATTAAAATTGATTTAAAATGAATAAAGTATTTACATATATAATAATAATGTGTTTAAAATGTACTGATTTAAACAAGATGATCGATGTATCAAATTTATAAAATAAAGTGACTACAAACATCCTTTTTCCTAAAATGAAACATAAACATTTCATTATTGTCTTAACAAATAAGTTATTGTCATTGTCATTATTAAAAATAGAATTAATTTTTTTAGAAGAAATTAAAAAATTTTGGATTTCTATGCATATTCATCCTCTTTTTATTACAATTTTTTAGCTACATAGAGTGATGAAAGGAGTAGTCACTATTATGGATCAACATTTTTATTTTTTATTCTTTTCTTTATATTATTTACATTTTTTATTTTTGAATTGTGTTCTATTTATATTTAATAATGTTTTTATTTTAATTTTATTCATTAAGTCATGATATTTTTTGTATTATTTTATTTTTTTAGATAAATATTTGTTGAACTTAAAAAAAAATTCAAATTAAGTTATATCTCATAATAATTGAATATATAAAACAAACTAGTTAAGACCTGTTTACTATTTCAACAAACCTTAGGATTTACTAATATTTATCCTTTTTTTTATTGATCATCAAAGGAAAAAAAATGTTAAGGGATCTTCTTTGACAAGAATAGCATAAGAACAATAAGAACACTTCACAAGTTTCAATCTATTTCTTGAGAGAATGATTATAAACATGAACGTGGTATTAATCAAAATTCATTAAAATAGTTTCAAATGCAAAAGTGTGCTTATATAACACTAATACAATGCTTAATGATTAAGTAAACAAGAAAATATATATGCATGATTATCGATCATATTACACCTCGGTACTAATTTAGTTATGACTAATTACAATATAAAAACCCTAAAAAAAACTTTAAAACTACTATACAAAATGTTACAATGCAAAGCACACTCATTGTCAACGTGGATAGCAATGAATTATTTCTCTTCACAATCTAATATAGACTGATGTTGTTTTTGAGATGCATCATCTAATCCTTCGATACACCCTTACAAACTTTTTCGCTAACAAATGATACTAAGTTTGTGTCTATAAAATTGAAACTAAGAGATGGATAAGGATTTGGTGAAAATATGTGATGGATGCTTAACAGATGGGATAAGATGAATAATCAGTTTATAAGAAAGCATAAGTTACAAAAGTTTTCTAAGAAAATGCAAATATAATTTTACATGCTTGATGCATGCGTGATAGGTAGGTTGGCTATAAGTGAGACAATAGTCAAAATGTTACACTAAATGACAAGTGCTAAGGGAAGATGAATATGTAAATTTGTTAATAGAAGAGAATGTATCCAAACTAATTCTAATATATAATTAGCCAAAGACATGTGCTTAGCCTTTGTGCTTGATCATAAAATAAGATTGCTTCTTAGGAGACAAAATGGTTAGATTAGCTCTTAAGTAGATGATAATACCTGAGGTAGACCTTTTATTATTAAGATAAGACATTTAGTCCGCATCTGCAAATCCTTATAAAAGTAAAGACTTATAAGGGTTAATAACTTGACCATCTAAGGTAGTGGCTTTGAGATAGTGCAAAATATGTTTTAAGATAATGCAAAATATGCCTTTGAAGTGAAGCAACATTAGAAGTAGTTGGTTAGGACTATAAATAATAGGAATAATTATACGAATAAGACCACGAGAAAAGAGAGTATACTGATATAAATTTGAAGAAGCAAAGGAAAATAAATATTCATCAAAGATAACATCCCTACTAATTTACAAACAACATTCCTTAAACAAACAGTTATATTATTTGTGCCTTGTACAGTAATCTAAAAAGAGTTTATCAAAGTTAAAGTTTGTGATTTGAATATGACCTAAGACATAGGAAACTTAGACATTCAAAGATTTTAAGAAAAGAGTAATTAGGTTTTTTTTAAGGAATTTTAAAGGAGATAGATTATTAAGAGTAATAGATTATAACCTATTGATAAGATAAGTGCTTGAATAAAAGTATCATCTCAATAGTGAAGAGGAAAAGAGGCAGGAGAAATCATAGCTAGACATAAGTCTACTATATGCCTTTGTTTCCTTTCCACTAATCAATTTTTCTCACGAGAATAAGGACATGATGCTTAGAGCACTATATCAATCGCTTTGAAAACTTTTAATGGGATAACCAAGTTATAAATTTACTTAGGTTTTGAATTGAATAAACGTTTGCACCGTACTAGAATTATTCTTGAGAAAATATATCCAAATAAAAATAATGATATTATTGATTGAGGGAATTGGTGCAACCTATACATTAAAATAAATTGTATGTGAAAGGCAAATTATAATAATGAATGCAATAGGTATCAAGTTGTTTATAATGTTTTCTAGCTTTGCAAGCAACGTATAAAATGATATCATTGTTTTTATTATAAAAGTAGATTATAATATAATGATCTAATGTTTTTCTAACACAAGCAGGCAAGCATGCTAGTCTTTGACGCCATAGTAGCAAAGAAACGATAGTAGTTATAGTAGCAAGATCTACTAGTGTGGCTATATTAGTGGTATTAACAATGCTAGAGAAAATATGAGATGCTTGCGTGGATCCAAGTTAAATTTATAGAATTTATTTTCAAGAGTACAATGTAATAGGATTTGGCATGAGATTTGATCCTTAACAAAACAAGAGAAATGATGAAATTCAGAGAAAACAGTCTTATCCTTAGCAAAATATGAAACACTTAAAAAGATTTTTTGTAATGTATGAACATGTAAGATATTATTCATGACAAGATTTTTATTATGATATAAAATGGAGTGAAAATGATTATAACCAAGATTAGAGACAGAAAGTATCTCACCATCGCCTATAAGAAGCTGCTTCGAATCTCCATAAGGATGTGAAATAACTAAGTTGTTAGGATCAACAATTATATGACGATTGACTCTTGAATCAAGATACTAGTGAAGCTTTGATGCAAATTATTACACATAAGGTATAATGTTATATGATTGTACATAATATGATGGATTAGGATAATGTAGAGTATTGTAAAAGTGACTAGATAAGGAAGTAGTAGCCATCAAGGTATTATAATATGGTAAGGGTGAAAGATAATTTAAAAGTGGGATATATATTGATTATGAAGGTAACACAGAATGATAATGTGGAGATAACACATTTTTTTGTATAAAGTGAAGAGCCATAAGAAATAAGAAATGTGAACATGACATAAAAAGGTTGTATAGGTGAAGAAATGTTTTGATTTGGTGGTAAGGGAGGTGGTGGTCAAGAATTGTTATATTATTGAGCTAATCGAACATATTTTTTATCAAATATATGCCAACATGTGGTGACCAAATGACCAGTTTTTTCAATAACTAATACTGGCCACGATCGTTACCTTTATCATAACCTATTCTTCCTCTATCAAAGTAGCATTTTCCTCTTTCACACACATCTGAATTAGTAAATTGATGTATTTGCTTTATAGATACCAAGTATTGATACTGATCATTCATATTCATTTACTAAAATTGTGAAATTGATTCAGATTATGACTGTGAACTACAATCATACACTTTTTGATCAATGTTAATTTATGATGAATTATGCTTCAGTAACATATAAACTAAAGATAATAGTGATATATGTACTATTCTTCTCATTTTCATTCAGCATTCATAACTAAGAAGTAATGTCTTAGCATCATTAAGTATAACTCTTTCATTTAACATCCTCTCAATTAGGGTAGAGAGTACATTGTTACCTCTAAGTATAACCATTAGTTTTCCTCTTCAAAGAGTCCACAATCTATAGTTTTAAGTTCATCATACAACATCATCATTTTTAGCATATAATCAATAACATTTAGTTTTCCATTTTAAAAAATATATATACAACTCTTCTTTTACTTGTACAACACATATTCCAAACTTTGAAGTAAAGGACTTTCTATAATGATCCAAGCTTCACATAAGTATCAAATCCATATATTTACTTTAAAACACTATTTGTCATGCAACTCATTAGCTAACACTTTAACATCTTGTTTTGCTTTTTTTATCTTTGTAATTTGGATTTATATTTACATTTGAAAAAATTGATCTAGGTGATTCATTCAATATATAATTTTCTAACTCTAGACTTCGTAAAATTTTCAATATTTGATATTTTATGATAAAATTATTATGATCAAGTTTGATTGAAGCTCTCTATATGATACGAGAGTTGGAGAAGAAAATATCTTAAGTGTAATTACCATATGTAGATCACTCATTATTACTAGAGATAAAGTTTTCTTAGCTTAATAAGCTATAATACCATGAAAATAATCGTATAATAACAAAAGGATATAAAAATTGATAAAGAGAAGAAGAAGAAATATAATCAATTTTTTGAATTGTAACACCAATTTTATCTTGACTCTTCATTAAAATTATATTTTTTTGAATATTTATGTATTTTTCTTTTTTTGGATCCAAAAACTAATAAAAAATATGTAATTAAAATAACCATATAATAACAAAAAAATATAAAAATTGATAAAGAAAAGAGAAGAAAAAGAAATACAATCAATTTCTTGAATTGTAGTATCAATCCCATCTTGACTCTTCACCAAAATCATCTCTTTTTGAATATTTATGTATTTTTTTTATCCAAAAACTAATAAAAAATATGTAATTTTTTGGCTCATTAGGGTTCATGGAGAAATTAGGAGACTAAATTAGGAAGAAGAAGAATTTAGACCGTCAGATCAACTTCAGATTAAGGATTAAGATAAAAAAAAAGAAAAAATTAACAACAATGGCCAATAAAGAACGTGACATATGGCATGGGAGATTTATTGAACAAATGAGCATGCAACGTGTGGCATGGGTGGAATGGTTGTGGTCAACGCAGTTGAGTCAACACCATGTCGCATGCTATGATTCATGGTCACGGCTTACATCGTGCATTGGTGAGAATAATGGATTAATTAGGTGACGACACATGTCATGATATTTGACCGCATGGTGATATTCATAATGAATGTTGTATTGACATGTGGCAAGGCCTGCATCACTCGGTACACACGACGTTGCTTGCGAGACATCCATGTGGTGTACCTAGTTAGTTCTCCTGTTTACATGACATCCACGTATCTTCTTCTGATTGATCGTGCATTAAAAAATCTATAAAAATTAAAAAAAATCTTAAAAATATATTTTTACTGTAAAATTTATATTTTAATAATTTTAATTCTAAAAATAATATTTATTAAATAAAATGAATAAATATTAAATAAAAAAAATGTATAGATAATTTTATTTTTATAGAGTAATCAATTACACAAAAACTAGTTTAGTTACTATATGAAAATTGTAGAAAAGCTTGAAAACTGTTGTACAATCTGCTACAATACAGAGCACACGTATTACCAACATAACAACTAATAGATTATTCCTCTTCACAGTCTGATGTAAACTAATGTTGTTCTTGATCTGTATCATCGAATCGTTCAATATTCTTTTCCCTTAGTTTCGTACGTAGTTTCTATCCAACTCAATACAAATTAATATTTTTAAATATTTTAATTTATTTATTAAATTGCTCATTACAGATGAAATGTTACAAAAAATTTAATCAATTTATGGTGAGTTTGTGACAAACTATTCAGCTGTTACATGCTATAAATAAAACTAATTTGAAAATCCATTATAAAACTAAAATTTAAAATTAAGGAAAAATGAAAATGAAAAAAAAAGGAATTTATTAACGTTTATATGTTTAAATTATTAATTTATACATTTTATTACTAACCTATTGAAAAGATTACACTTTAATTCTTAATCTTTTAATTCACAACAAAATTTAGTTTTCCGTATTTCTAAAATTTACAAATTGAATTCAATATTACAATTTCTATCAAACTGTTTTATAACATTGTTATATTTACCTAATTAAGTATAATAACATTATTGAAATTATGTCTACTAAATTATAAATTTTGGTTATTGACCAAATCATGTACTGAGTTATACGAGAGTAAATGAATTGAAAAAACAACTCACATATAGCTAACTGCGATTGAAATAAATTAATTTGATGGAAATTAAAATTAGATTGAATTTGATAAATTTAAAGTATGAAGTATAAATTAAAAGGTTTTGAAATAAACTAGAAAGTTATGTACTAACTTGTAATATTTTAAGTAAGTTAGATATATATATATATGATCATTTGCTAAAGCAAATACAGGAAGAATAGATTGGTATAATTAACTTAACTTTTAAGAAAAATATCATTAATATTTTTATTTATGTTAAAATTAACACTTAGATTTTATTTTAATTTTATTAATAATTTAATCATATTATTATTAAAAATAAGATAAAATCATTGTTTTAACTATATGAGATAAATGCTATTTTGACTTTAATATCTGCAATTAAACATATTTTGTAATAAAATTAAGAAAAATAAAAAAAATTATTTATCCTTAATCACTTTTTAATAATAATAATAAAATTATCATAAATATAAGTTTAAAAGCTGTGTTTAATTTTTAAAATAAATATATTATCCTTAAAATCAATATCCAATAACTTAAAAGAGAATATTATTAGAATATATGTTGCTCCTTTGCATGTATATTAATAAATAATTTTATTATTTAAACACAATTCTTGATTTTATAGTATATAAACTTTAGTTTCTTTTCTTTCTTTCTTTCTTTCTTTCTTCTCTTTCTTTTGCCTCCTCAGTCTCTCTCATCTAAAGTCTTTAAAAGTTTAATTTACTCTATGTGTAAGGGATTTTCTTTTACGGGAATTTCAATGATGGATATTGTATTTTTAATAAAAAGATAAATTTATATTTTTCTTTATTATAATTTATATTTTATTTAGACATTTATCTTAAATCATCCACATGCTTGTTAAATTTATTTTTGTTGTTAATATAAATCTTATCTAGACCATGTGTTAAATATTATAATATAATATTAAAATTTTATTTTTTATCTGTTAATATATGATTTATGTAATTAAATAGTTTATTAGAAAAAATTTCAATGATAAAAAAATGAGTTCAGATTTTTTTTATGTGATAAAAGGAATATTTTAGTTTTGATTTATCATTTTTGATAATTAATGTATTTAAATGATGATTTTTAATTTTAATTTTATATTTTGATATTTAATTAATTAAATTTTATTTAGTTAAAATAGAAAATACTATAATCCTTTCCCAGTGGATTATGATCGTTGCACTACCATATTTATATCAAACAAATTTTGATATGTAATGCAATGTAATTTTTTAAAAAATAGAATAAATTTTTAAATGTATTTTATTACATAATACAATTTTATGTACATTTAATGTTTTTATTTTCTCTTCGGTAGCTCAACCAAGCCTTACAAATTCAAATCGGTAAGTCTGGAACCATATGGAACCGTATGCTTCAAAATTCACGTGCATAAAAATGTGAATTTTTATATAAAATTATAAAGACGTAATATTTTAAAAATTTAAATTATATTATTATTATTATTATTATTATTATTATAAATCATTAGCGATAACTATAACAATAATAATCCTCATGTTATAAAAATACAATAAAATTTATAAATTTTAATTGTAACAACACAATAAAATATCTTAAAAAATTATATTTATAAAAATAATATTATTTATATTAAATTTATATATTATTTGAATAAAAAAACTCTAACATTTTAAATAAGATTTCGTTAAATTAATAAAATAAATATATTAAAATAAGAATAAATTAATAAAAATTTATTTAATAACAATAAAATTAATGTGTAATTAGTATTATAATTAAAATAAATATTTAATGTATTTTTATTATAATAAAAAAATTTATTATAATAATATTATTAAAATATTATTTTTATTATTATAAATTTGAAATATATTAATTTTTATAATGTATGGGATAATTTTAGTTATATCTTTATCCGACACAAATTAAAACAACCTTAAGCAGCCGCTCGAACTTGCTTTTCAATCCGTTCTTTTACTATCTTTATTAATCATGACAAAACACTTTTATACTGTATATTATTATAATTAATATAATTTTTTATTATATATAATTACATACAATTAATTATATTTAATATCGTATCATTTAAAATTTATGTTAAATTTAACATACATTTTTATGTTCAGAGGACCGTGTTAATTAATATTCTTGTAATTTTAAAGAAATAAATATTTTAATTTTATAATTTTTAATTAAAATATTTTAATCTTATAATTTTAAAAATACAACTTTAATCTTAAAATATTTACACAAATCTCAAAAATATATACATAAATTTTATAAGATTAAAATATGGCACTACAACCGTAAAAGCTTTGTATCTCCCTTACCCTTAAGACGATTATACCACACCAACTCTCACTCACCGACCCACTTGACCACTTCCTTTCTTTCACTCTCTCTCCCTTTATTTTGCTTCTTTCCGACTCTCAATTTTCCCACAAACCCAAATCCCAATGGCTACTACCAACTTAAATCCTCGTTTGAGTACTTTTTGTTCTTCAAGAACAAACCCAATTATGATGACTCTCTTGTTGATCTTATTAACAGCCAATTTTCCAAAACTCACAATCTCTGATTCTCCATGTGTTTATCCTTGTTATCCACCTCCCACAGGTTACGGAACAACACCCACAACCCCATCATCAATTTCAACACCTCCACCTCCACCTCCACAAACCCAGGCAGGAACATATCCTCCACCTGGATATAATAATCTTAATCCAAACACTGGGTATTATCCAAACAACCCAACTCCCCCAAATTCTGATGGTGGTTTCTATGGTGGTCCTCCTCCTCCTGACCCTATCTTACCTTATTTTCCATTTTACTACAAGCATCCACTTCACAGAGGAGATGAGTCTCCAGAAAACTCTGCTGGAAGATCAAGGGTCATGATTTCCATGAATGCTCTGCTACTCTGCTTATTATTTTCTTTTTTGTTTATTTCACCTGTTTTTCTTTTAGTGTAACATTTAATTAGTAATAGTTTTCATGTAATTTAAAAAGAAGAAGAAGAAGAAGAAGGTGGTTACGTGAAATGAGAAAAACTACTATTAAAAAAATGTGGTGTTAATTAATTTAATGCGAATAAATGATGTTGAGTTTGATCATGAACGTCCTTTTGCTTTGTATTTAAGTTCCAGAGAGATTAGGCACTGAGATTGGGATGAGAAAAGAAAGATGATATGGTCCAAGAATGATGGATTTTAATGCTTTTGATATTTAAAATTGCGTAATTATGACATTAGCATAATTATTATTTTTAATTGTTTATGATAAAATTATATGTAATATCGATTCGTACAGTGTTTTTTATTTTTATAAATTAAATATATTAATTATATTTTTTTAAAAATTAATACTTTAACTATTTTTTATTAATTTTGATTTTTTGATTAGTTTTTTTTGGTTAAAATTATTTTAGTTGATTGAATTAAACTTTATTAGTATTTAGTAGAAAGTTGATCAATATTGAAAGGAAAAAGTATCTCAAAAATGTTTTTATTAAAATAAATAAAATATATTAATTTAAAATAAAATTACGAATATATTTAATTTATAAAAAATAATATATAAAAATAAAGTAAGTGGCTACCCTATTTATTATCTTTAGCTATTATATCTTTTAAGACTAAGGTGGGTGGACTTAGACTTTCGAAATGCTATTTTCAAGCACGCATAGATGAAAAACATGAATGCATCTAACTTCTAAATTACTCTAAGTGCTGTTGATGGTACTAAATCATAAATATTGATAAATTATTTTCTTAATCTACTGCAGTAAATTTAAAAGATAATAATCTTAATTTAACTTCAGTTATCTTTTTTCATCTAAGTATTAATTTATGATGATATATTTTATATTTATTATAAATTTATATCTTTATCAAATAATTTAAATCACAAACATGTTATAAATATTTTATTTTTTTAAAAAATAATCAATGTATTAATTATAATAATCAAAAATTTAATTAAAAAAATATTGAAATAGAGTAAAAAATAAAAAAACTTAAGTTTTTCTTAAGAATATTTTTAATTTTAATTATTAATATATTTAAATGGATGATTTATTAAGTAGATTCGATCTTTAATATGTAAGGAAATTTTATTTTCTCAACTAATTTGATTGATTTTAAGTAAAAAGTATGAATTTTTTTTCATTTTTACGTATAAGTTTTTTGAGATTCTATTTTTTTTATGTTAGTTATTTAACACTAATTAATTAATTACACGTCTAGTACCGATAAGTAGAAGTGACATAACTTAATAAAAAAATTAACTTTTATATATATATAAATATTGATACTACAAAAAAAGCCGTGCCACATCTGCTAATTATGTTATAAATGGAGAAATCTTGAGTCCCACAAAGTATATACACTTGTATAGTTGCCATTTATAAAGCAAAACCAGCCTGTCGATTTGTACTAAAAACTCTATTATTAAAAATGAATTTGAGAAGTTTAGGTAGCAAGGGAATCATTTAAAAAAAGAAAAAAAAAGCAAAGGAATCTATATTAAATATAAATTTATGAGTTTAAATAAAGATATCAAATTTTTTCTTAGTTTTTAATTATATGATTATGATACATGATTTAAAATATTACATCAATTATAAAGTTTTTATAAATTTAGATTTTTTTAAAAAAATTACATGTTATGATTATAATAATAAAATAAAGATTAGGATAAATTTATAAGATATCGAAACAAATTAATGGAATAAACCAAATATGACAGAAATTTCAGGAACCTTCGTCGTAGAAGATTAAATACATTCTGCACAATACACATCATCAATTCTCATATTCGTCGGTACTTTCTTAAATGATGATGTAATTATCTTTTTTCGGAAACGTAAAAAGAAGACTAAATAAAGCACTTTCTTAAATGATGATGTAATTTTCTTTTTTCAGAAACGTAAAAAGAAGACTAGATAACTTGTAAGGTACAAATTTTGGACTGATTCATATAAACAAATATTTTTTATTATATTTAAATCATCTAACTTAATAAATTTAGAGATATAAATGTTACATATTGGTCACATGATTATAATCCCCATAACTTAAAACTTTTTCTTTTTGTTAAAGTATAATATTTTGGGATCAAATAAGTTTTTTTTTTAATTTAAATATCCGGGCTCCAAAATTTAAAAAACTTATTAGATGTCTTTTTTACATTATTAAAGATTTATATTATATAATTTTTAAGTAATTATACATTTGTTAGAAAAATTAAACTATATCAAATTGTATAAAAATAATTCAATTATATAGAATTTAGTCCATCATGAATATAGGTCTAAATTGTATTTGATATTTGTCTTAATTTATCTAAATTTTTAATTATGAAATTATATATCTTAATTTTTTTTAAATTAAAAATAAAATATTGATTTAAATAAATTTTATAATAAAAATTATTTTATTAAATTATTTGTAATTAATGTTTTTTAATTATATTATACAATTTATCATCAAATATTGTACAAAATAATTACAATAGAATTCAATACAATTTAATCTCCATACAATTATACTTAATCTATCAAATATGATACACCAAATATATCTTTAGAAAATAATTAGCTTAAAAGTTAAAAGATTAAAATCTCGTTTTATTTTCTCAAATGATTAACTATGTTTTATGCCCACAATACATGAAGGTTGCAAAACTATCCAAAAAATTTACGTAGTTGCAATTATAATTACAACGTTATGTTTTACGATAAAAATATGTATAATTAATAATTATCATCCATTTTTTAATATAATGGTATCATGTACATTTCATATGAGAAATGATCGTGTTCCAACACAGAAAAAAGAATTTTTTGTAGACAAGGTCAACACCCTAAACACCAAGAATGTCAACTAAACACACAAGTCTAGTCACAATTATGCATGTAAGTCAATAGTCTTAAAGATAAATAAATAATCTATATGACATACAAATGCACATGAAAATCCAAACAAGCACAGTACACATAAACACTCACGTACTCAAACTTTTAACACACCTCATAATTCTCCAAACAAACATATAAAGACAAAAGAAGAAAGTGTAGGCATCATATGAGCAATAATTAGTATGAGATAAACAAAGAACTAGCACTCAACATATTAGGTATAAGAGAGAATAACCTAGTAAAACAAAAGAGATGGATTCTATATGGCGTGGCATAAAAATGATAAAGCTGTAAGAAAAAAGATCTTAATACTTTGACACTACATGTTGAAAAACATATGACATAATGCATATGCAAATACATCATAGAAGAAGTAAGTAGTAAGTAAAACAAACAAAAAGAACATGTCAACATAACTTACATGAAAGAATTTTAGTAAAGGATCAAATAGTCCAACATAGTAGAAAATAAAGTAATTAACATACTATACACGACAAAAAAGTAAAGAAAAAGAAAAAAAAATATGTATGAACATGGAATAACCTCACAAAAAAACAACAACACACACCACCGGGGATATAGAGCATAAACATACAAGACATGTGTATATATAGATAGAGCTTTAGGATCGAGGACATATACTGTTAAGCCTAAAAAAATATAATCTACTCTGATACCAATTGAAGATTCTCATACATAAGAACAATTACACGAATGTTAATTGTTTTTCCAAGTCAAATAAGTAACTGAGATCGAGATGAGGGGTAGAAATGCCAACCCATGAAGTATTTTCACAAGCTCTATATTAATTCGACCAAGCATATCCCATAACGTGAATTGAGCAATTGCCACAACGAAAGTACAAAATAACATTCTTAATTATATACACAACAAAAATAACCTGTAGTAAGAAATAAGAAACTATAATAAACACATTAGTGAAAATATGTCTCACAAGCTCCTATTCAGGATAGCAAAATGCATAAATATAACAAACATTACACAATATGTAAGACAATCATACCTATTCAAAAGCTATAAGGGATTTTCAATCTCTTCAAGATCTCATATATGGAAACATATTCGGTAAATGATGATTGTATTTTCACAACATGCAATCATATTACATAACAAACTATTATAAAAAGTCCAACACTTGGTACATTACTAGGATAAAGAGATACAGACTACTTAAAAACTCATATTAAAAATGCATGATCAAAAAGCAAAAGTAATAATTAGAAAACTATAGGCATGCTACAAGGAAAGGAACGAAAGCATACAACTACACAAAACAAATAAGCTTTATAATTAAAGTCTAAATCTAGAATGATGGAACACACATAATAGAAATTAAGATTATACTAACAAAACAAACGGATTGTGATAACAATAGATATAACAAGGTAAACCCACATAGAAACCCCATCTATGTAGTAACATCATCGAGTTACTTAAGGAAACCACTTAACAGTAAACAATTCACTAAACAATAAAATCACTATTACCTCTATCAGTTAAGATATCTATCCTAACAACCTATTGTTGCTCTTGCTTGCTGCTTCCACAATGACTTGGTTTGACATATGAACCCATTTCTCCTCTAAAGCCCACACCACACAATATGGTGTGATTAGTGACTACATATCAATAACCAGAAGTGTAACTACTCTTAATCTTGAGGACCACCCTCAAACCCAACCAACCTATCTCTTATTACACATAACAAGAGATATACGAACTCAAAACATTTAACTTCGATCATTCTCACAATGAGGTTCTCACAAATAAACAACTGCATTTAAGCAACTCATAGCCGACACACGACTCACATAGAACCCACTTACAAACACTATCTCGAGTACTCAATACTCACAAGTACATTTTTCTCACATAATTATGAATTACTAATATCAAGCAACACTCGAGGTATTAGTGATCCAAAAATAGAAAAATGTGATGTCAATTTGACAGAACTTTACTACATTTTCTATATACCAAATAAGAAGAGATTAAAGAGTATTTATAGAACTCAAATTTGCCACCTTGCTACCATCTGTGGTGAGGTCTCTAGGGAGCTTGGTGGCGAACTTGGTGACAAGGTGGTAAAAAATCGCATTTTTTGTTTCAAAAATTGTTGAGTACTTTTTATAAATACCCGCACCTGAAACTACCCAAAAACATAAGTGAGAATGTTGGCTCACTTGCACACTCACTAGTTGAAAACCAACACTTTACTTAGTATGTACACTACAAAAATCAACTTTATGGTGTGTGTTAACATGCTTGTATACAAAGTGTTCTTAACTATATGCGTATGTATTACTAATTTGTAGTAACCAATCTTACATAAATGATGACAAAACATTGAGTAAAATAAAATGAATATAGTGTTTAATGTTTTGAACTTTGGAAGCCAACACAAAAAAATAAAAACAACAAGACTTATATACGTATATTAATTACTTATATTATTTTCTCAATTTTATAGAGACTCCAATATACTTTTATTTATTCTTCAATTAATTTTTTTTATCAAAGGTTCTTATATTGTAACATCGTAGAACACATGACTTGATATTTCTTTATTTTTTTTTAAATTTACAGCTTTTAATATTTTTGTATTTTGATTTATTTCAATTTATATATAAAATAAAATCTGGCTTGTCCACTAAAATTATTTCCAACAATTTTTAAGTCAAGTCCAATAGGTATTATTTTTGAAATTGAGCCCTTTGTTTTTCTTTTGTTATTTGGTGTTTTTTGCTGCTGCTCTAATGCCGAACTTCCCATGGACTTAGCCTTGATAAGAATTTTTTTTGTGGACTAAATCTTGATTGGATGAAAATACATGCGATCTCAACCTGCCATTAAATTATTTTTCGTAAGTCTAGGGAACCATGACTTCTAATACATTCGCAGCTAAATGTAACCCATGAGTATTAATTTAGGAAAGTTTTGTTTATGTGTGAGAGAGACGATAAAAAAAAGTGCGAGAGAGATAGAATGGGTGAGAGCCACGGTACTGTAATGCAAGAGTCATATCCAATGAAAGGTGGAGACGGTACTTTAAGCTATGCCAAGAACTCCTCCTTGCAGGTTTGGTTCATTTTTCAGTATATTTTTTTCTTTATCTGATCAAATATTTATATGTAATTGTCATTAGCAATTATATTCGCTCAGTGGAACTATAACTGAAAAACATGCTAGTAAACATATTATATTTATTTTTATTCACTTATTTTTCGTATTTTTGGAGCGGGTACAAAAGAATTAAATTATCTCCTTTATGATAAAAAAAAAACTTAAACACAACAACCTATAAAAAGGTAAGCGCATAACAGCAAGTGTTCGTGCATGTACTAAATAGATTTCTACAACAAATAAATTAATCAAAGAAATTTCTAACAAATTTAAACAAAATGATTTAGATCAAAATCAATAAAAATAACTTATTTAAACTTAAATAATTAATTCAATAAACTAAAATCACATATACGATGAATTTATGTAATAATAAAAGAATCCTAAAAGAAACGAATGAATTATATGATTATATAAAATAATCAATAAAAACTATAAAATTTATAAAAAATAAAAGTATATAGTTTTTGTATGTTTATGAGTTGTGTAAAGAGTTATAACTATGAGCATTATATTTTATTTATAAAAAAAATCTAAGTCCTAATCCTATGTTATTGTTAAATGACACTCATATTCTAAATAAAATTATAATACATTAAAAATAAGTGATAATTTAGCTCTAATTGACATAAAAATTTTAAAATTGAAAAACATGTGATCAATCAATCGAGATCTTTTTTGATTGATCTAACAATGATAAGCTAGATTGATATTATAACTAGAGAAAACGATCGAACTCAATCGATCTACCATAAGTCGATTGATCGACCTAATACTTTATTAATCAAGTTTCTAAATTATACAACCCGAGAGTACGTATATTGATCTCGATTGATCTTACCTTTAAATTGATTAAAATCTTATCATATTGATAAAGTAACAACATTTTGAACACCAAAAATAATTCTAAGTGTGCATAATGTGTTTGTAAATACATAAACGTAATTCTAAGTTTAATAGTACATATATTAGATTTGAAGTGTAATTATATAACATTCGAGTATTTTTTTAGTTTTACTTAAAGGACGTAAAAAATAGTCTAAAAATTAATTTATAAATAAATATTTAATTTATAAAAATTGTGAACACTTATAGTATCTTACACAAAAGTGGCATTGGTAGAGGTAAGCGACCTAGGCATGGACTAGAGGATGTTATATTCATGAATAATCTGCAATCTGGGATTCGTAAGGTGGTTAGGGATGATGAGTATGCTTCCAGCAAAGTTATTGGAAGTGATAAGATTGGCTCAGGTGGCTCTAGAAAGGTTGGACGATGCTTCATTTATATGGTGCGATTTGGTCTGTTCTGCTTAGATGGTCGGTCATCTACTTTGATTTGACTGTTTGTTCATTTTTGCTCATGGTCGGTCATCTACTATATAAGTGTGGTTTGATTCCTAAGGTTGCTTAAGCTTCTCTCGAGGAGTCTTTGTTGTTTTTCAGCTCTTGTTTAGTGTCCATTTTGCGTTTCTGTTTTGGTTTTAGTGTTTTTATTAAGTTTCTGTTTTTTATTGTTTGCCTGCGTGGGCTTGTTAATGCAATTCCTTCTTTCTTTGATCGAAAAATAAATAAATCAAAGCCATGTCAAATTATAATCAAAACAACCAGAAAATTAAAACGAAAAAGGAAACAATTGAAAAACACCAGTAATCTCTATAGCATTCATTGTACTTCGACCTGAGTTTCTTTCAATCCAGGATGTTCTTAACGGGGTTTGTCCCACAATGGCAGTAAACGCTTCCATTGAAATGGCTATTCCTTATCTTTTTTTCACTCTACTCCCTGTACTTCTCTCTCCAATTTTTTTTTTTTTTTATATATTAAGCATTTCAGTCCTTGGGGCCGGTTGCAGTTTTAGGATTTACGATTAGTAAAAATATAATATTAATTACTTTTTAAAAGAATTTTTTTTATACATACCTTATTTTAATAAAAATATATTTAAATTATTAAATTTTATTAATATATTGAATACTAAAATTTTAAAAATTTTAATAAAATATAATTTTATTTTACGCATATAATTTATCTATAATTTTAAAAATATTATAAGTAAAAATTTACTTTTTTGAAAGTTAAGGTTGTTAGTATGTTTTTCCTCACTACCACGTATATCCGCCACTACATGGTGTCAAAACAATGCTTTTAAACTCAGAAGGTACCATTTGTCCATAGTACTCCCCCAAACAAAGATATTAATATCAATTAGAATAGTTTCTTTAATAAGTGAATAAATGAATAAATGAATATATCTATAATTTTATATAAGTTATAGACATAAATGTAACTTTATGAAATTTATGGGTATGAGTGTGACAATCTAAATACATTGGCGACAATGGTAGAACTACGTATACTTTACACTATGAACTGCTAACCCATTTTAATTTTAATTTTTAAATCAATTTGATGTGATTTGAAATTTTAAATCAATTTTACCTTATAATCAATATAAAATAATATAATTTTAAAAATATTTTAGTTATTTTTTAATAGCGTCGTGTGTATGTTATAAATCAAATAAACATACCAAAACTTAATCATAACTCATAAATGGTACTCGATTCCAAATCTTCACTCGGTACAAAAAATTAAAAAAGAAGAGAAAACACGATATGCTTATATTGCTTCTAGGGTTACGTTATTTTCAGAATCTAAAGAGTTTTATCCTTCTGTGCAGTTTAGTCACACTCATACCTTAAAGACAGGCACTGTGAATCTGCTGTTCAGGATCTACTGTGATCATTCATGGCTGCTCTAGCTACACAGCTCTTGCAATCCTTATCCCTCCCCAAATTCTCAAATCATCCTGCTAACCAAAAGCCATTTTCCCACCTTCCTGTTCTATCACTCAAACCATCTCGTAAAATCCTTACTTTGAGGGCTGTTCATTCCCAGGAGTCCACCAAAACTGCATCCCAAAATCCTGGGACTACAACATTTCAGCACTGTTTCAAAAAATCCTCAGATGGGTTCCTCTACTGTGAGGATGTAAAAGTGCAGGATGTCATGGAGTTTGTTGAGAAAAGACCATTTTATTTGTACAGTAAACCGCAAATTACAAGAAATTTTGAGGCCTACAGTAAGGCATTAGAGGGATTGAGGTCAATAATTGGATATGCCATCAAGGCCAACAATAACTTAAAAATTCTAGAGCACTTGAGGAAGCTGGGTTGCGGCGCTGTGCTGGTCAGTGGAAATGAGTTGAGATTGGCCCTTCTTGCTGGCTTTGATCCCACCAGGTAAGATATGATTGTCCACTTAGATTTACCTTTGATGTGTGAATATTTTTACGCAGACTTTATTCTTATCAACATTTTCTGGTGTATTATGCTTTCAAACTTTTTAATCAGTTAGTAGCTAAAAATAATCAGCACCTATTTGTATTTCATCCTCGTTTGGTATATATTTGTGAACCTTTGAGTTCGGACCTCTATTTATTTTTGTTTTGTGTGTGATTTGATGCATGCTCTGCAATCATTTGAGCAGGTGCATCTTTAATGGGAATGGAAAGTTATTGGAGGATTTGGTTTTAGCCGCTCAAGAAGGTGTATTTGTTAATGTTGATAGCGAGTTTGATTTAGAAAACATTGTGGCTGCTGCAAGAATTGCTGGGAAGAGGGTTAGTGTCCTACTTCGAATTAACCCAGATGTTGATCCTCAGGTATTCATTTCTTGTACTTTGATAAACATGTCGTGGCAAATCTTAAGTCTGATATTTTGAAGTAATGCTTGAATGAAACATTGTAGACTTCCAATGAAAAGAAGCATGTGCTATCTCATGAGCTTTGAAAAATTTGCATTTGCATTTTATCACACTTTCAGGTAATGAGAAGTTGAGAGCTTTATATTAGTGTGAAGATGAGTTATTTTTTAACGAGATCATTGCATTTTCTCATGCCTAAGTCACTTATATTTTACCAACAAGCATTGCAGTGGTACTGCTTCAATGAAATAGGTTTAGGTGACAGACATGTCACTTTACTTATGCCAATTGAGCACATTAGTCTCCTTGCTTTAAACTGTGCACATGTGGTCACTTTCATAAATTGAGCACATTAGTCATTTTGCCATTTTTTGTTTTTTATGGATATTTTTTTGGGAGGAAAAAATTAGGTAGAAATGACCACATGTGCAATTTTTCTGATGAAATATTGCAGACTTTCAATGAAAGGAGGCATGTGTTACCTCTTAAACTATGACAAATTTGTATTTGCATTTTATCACCCTTTCAGGTAATGAAAACTTTGTATTAAGTTCAGGATGAGTTATTTTTTAATGAATTGAAAAACAACCTATTGAAATGATTACTAGCTGAAGTTTTGTAATAATATTTATTTTCCTCTTTTGTAGAACCCTTTCACATAAAGGTGATATACTATAAGTAGTGAGAACTAGGTTAACTATCCTAAAGCAATCAATTTCTTATTTATACTTGTGGAATTTTGTCTCCTCCCCTTTCTGTGCTAGATTTACTAGAATATCTACAATGAGAGCTGCCTTCTTCAAGCTGGTCTTTTTTTTCTACATTCCAGTATGCCACCTTAATGTGTCATAAATTACAATGATTACTGTATCTTCTCATTCATTGTTCCAATATGAAGATACCTCATTGCTTGTAACTGCCAGTCTGCCTCTAGAGTTTAACATCGAGGTGCCTCTATTTCTTCACCATTGCTCCACACCAACATACTCTTCCGACCTCTTTCAGTGTCATTTTTGAAGTTTGGGCTATTGTAATTGTTATGGTTTTATGTACAGTCTCATTTAAGTGAAATAATTTGTGTTGATTATAATTTTTCCTCATCTTGTTACCCTTGATTATTTGGTGTTTCTTTTTTAAGGTCCATCCCTATGTTGCAACTGGGAATAAGAACTCCAAGTTTGGTATTAGAAATGAGAAGCTGCAGTGGTTTCTCGATGCTGTGAAGGCACATCCTGATGAGTTGAAACTTGTTGGGGCCCACTGCCATCTCGGATCCACCATTACCAAGGTAATAACATTGCTTTTTTTGCACAGATAAATACAATTTAGTTTTGCATGTAAGGACTTGTTGTAGGGAAGCTCCATGATCAGATAGCAATTGTATATTTGAAGATGATAATTTTCAGGAATTTATGTTCACTTGGAAAAAGTTACTTTTAAGCTAATATACCGCTACGCTTGTCAATGTAAAAAGGCTATTTTAAGTATCGAGGCGTTTCCTCAGGCAAGATGAAACGTAGGCCTCAAGGTGGTCTGAGGTTAAGCCTTAAACTTTACCTTTAAAAAACCTCAAATAATGAATAAAAAGAATTATTAATTCAACAACCAATTAACATTGAAATAATAATGGAATACAATGTAAATCATATGGGGTTGTAGTTTAATTTGGAGTTGTTAGAGGCATCAACGATGGTGGGGGAAGAAATATAAATATAAATAGTCAAATAGGGGAAATTTTCTGCTTGCAAGGTCGAACTTAGTGATTGTCAAAATTTCTGCTGTCGGAAGCAATGGAAAGGGAAGCCTCGCCTCGATGCGAACCTCAATATAACTTTTTACTACAATACGACCCCCTCTTCTTCTTCTCCT
The DNA here is from genome assembly GCA_030763125.1 of Hippophae gyantsensis. Classification (NCBI taxonomy): domain Eukaryota; kingdom Viridiplantae; phylum Streptophyta; class Magnoliopsida; order Rosales; family Elaeagnaceae; genus Hippophae; species Hippophae gyantsensis. Next base: position 6,221,268 of record CM061032.1, read on the forward strand.
ACCAAGTTTTGTTTGAATTTCTTTGTTCTGACAAAAATGTCTTTTCTGTATTTTATTCTTTACATATCAAAGCTTTTACTTACTATGTCAGGTGGACATATTTAAGGATGCGGCACTCCTCATGGTTAACTATATTGACCAAGTCCGAGCCCAAGGTTTTGATGTTGATTACTTAAACATTGGAGGTGGACTTGGGATAGATTATTATCATTCTGGCGCCATTCTTCCATCACCCAAAGATCTCGTTGATACTGTAAGGATGAATATTTTAGCCATGCATCAAGAATTTGTTAATTAGAGACTTTTTCCATATCTGATTTTGTAGATCTCAGGCACAAACCTCTATTCTTCTCATCTTCATGACAGTGATGCAGTGAATTGAGATATTTTATACCTGTTTCTTGATAAAAGAGTTTATAGTATGGTTGGTATATTTGAATTAGTTGCATAAGCATTTACGAAACATTATATTGATTTTTCCATTCAGAAAGTCATGAAGTTATGCATTTACGAGATACAATCATATGCACATAACAAAAAAAATTAACAATACTTACAATAATGACACATTTCATTGTGTTTTGGTACTAATACAGTTGTCTCAATTGAGTATGACCAAATTTTGAGCTTGTCACTCTAGAAGTATTTTGTCACTTCCATTTAATTGTGACTTTGATATGATATTTTTGTGATGAACTAGAGAAGTGTTGGTATTGTGCTATAAGCATGTTTCCTTATGCTGTTCCTGCTTATATGTATATTTGTGTTTTCTCTGTTTGATGCTTAAATAATGGAAGAGGTCTGTCATTGATTCCATTGAGTTGAAACTTAGCTAATCTTGATGATTGATATGTTCCTCTATAATGCAATTTGACCTTTTGTGAAATATAATGGGTGAAACTTCTGGTAAGTGCATATAATGTCTTCATCTGATGTAATAAAATAAGCTTTAAACATTCTCATTTAACCAAGGCCAAGGGACTTACTATTTGTCTCCAACGGTCTATGTTTAGAGCATGCCATTCCATAAAATATGGTGCTTTTCTTGTTTCTTAACATTGTATATGACATTTTAAAGCCAAATATTCTTCAAGAGAAATCCACCTTTGGTCACTATTATGAAAATAGATTCGTTCTCTTTCTTCCATTTTTCATTATAAATTCTGCACTTGCCATTTTCAATGCACATGGTTATTGTAGGTTCGGGAGTTGGTCCATTCACGAGATCTTAATCTGATTATCGAACCAGGAAGATCACTTATTGCAAATACTTGCTGCTTGGTTAATCGTGTAACTGGAGTCAAAACAAATGGAACAAAAAACTTTATTGTGATTGATGGCAGTATGGCTGAACTTATTCGACCTAGTCTTTATGATGCTTACCAAGTAAGTATGCCTTTAATTTAGCAGCATTTGATGTTAAATAGATTTAGAATATCTATAGGGATAATCAAGAGCGTCTTTTCCTTAAGTTATCAGCAGTTCCTTTTGTAGGCTTATGGTTTCCTTCTGAAAAGGTTTATATATATATATATATCTTCCCCTAAAATGAGCCCCATTAATGGATCATAAATGTTTTAATAGTTACATAGTATGTTTTAGACTTTTAGGTGATGTATGTCTCATTGCGTGCATGTGTGTGCATGCGTTGTTTTGTGTGGAGGGAATGATACATTTTCTTTATCCATCATCAAATTTTAAAGCACTATGAAAGTAAAAATAGACCACTTGTCAAATTTATTTATTTTTGTTTAATTTGACATTTCAAACACATAACACTATTGTTTTGTGCATTGGTTAAACTTTTGGGCCTATAAGTAACCATACATTTCATCCAGTTGTGCTTCCCTTCAGGCCATTTTACTTTTTCTCCTCTCTAAACTAGCTACTGTTTTCTTCTCATTTTGTTGATTGCAGCATATAGAGTTGATTTCTCCTGCAGCTCCTGACACCGAAACTTCAACATTTGATGTTGTTGGCCCTGTCTGTGAGTCAGCTGATTTCCTGGGAAAGAATAGAGAACTTCCAACTCCAGCCAAGGTACAATATACCTTTATGTTGCAGCCATAACTCCCACATTTTAAATCAAGAATTGCTGTGTTTTTCATTGTGATTATTCAAAATTTGTTACGATGGAAAGTTTTTATCCTTAATTCAATTCTGTGACATAGAGCTTTTACTTTGCAGGGAGCTGGTTTGGTTGTTCATGATGCAGGTGCTTACTGCATGAGCATGGCATCAACTTATAATCTCAAGATGCGTCCTCCTGAATACTGGGTATGAACTTTACTAGTGCCATGTCTTCAAACGTATTTCTTATAAAAGTTATAGGCAATGACTGCATCATGTTAGTAAACAAGCATTGAGTAATGGTAGAAATAGTCCTTTTCTCCCATTTTATCGTAACTAGGGTCTACAGGTCTTGGAATCATCATATCTTTTGCATGACATTTTGTGTGTCCTAATTCACATAAATATTGCATCTATCAGTTTTGGAATTATATTATTATAAAAACATGCCATTTTTGTTTACAAATTTACTTGCAATTTGTATATTAAATACTTCTGAACTTTTTCATGGAGGTTTGATATAATGCGTGTAGGTAAAAGAAGATGGATCAGTAGCCAAAATCCGACATGCAGAGAATTTTGAAGACCATTTGCGAATTTTTGAGGGTCTATGATTGCTCCGTGTTGTTTTCTAATGGAAAGGCCTAGAATTGTTTTCTAGTGGATCACTATGGTTTACAGGTCAAACTCTCAATTGAGCTCTCTTCCACCTTGGCAATGCGTTCTAAAGGCCATAACTTGTTTTCTATTGAAAGTGACAGTGTAGTAAACTCCAAAGTGGGATTTTTCATCAAAACTCAAGAACAATGCCAAATGAGAATTTTTGACTCGTATGTTTTTGTTGTGATATATTTTTTAATTAATTTTGTAGTCATTATTACCTATTATTGAATATAATTTATGAAATTGATATTTTAATAACAATTGAAACAAAATTTAAAAGAAAAATATAAAAAATGAAAAAAATGGTCATTTGTTATCATATTATCACTTTTACAAAACAAAAATGATTAAATTAATATAAAAAATAATAAATTGATTAAATTATTCCTTTTGATATATTAAGGGATTTAATCTATAACACAGCTATAAAGATATTGAGCAATTAAATAATAATTTAGTAGATGAAAGTTGTTGATTATTTATACAAATATTCTGTGAAAACATATTTTTTACAAATTTAATACATTGTGTATAAAACATGCCTTATATTTTACATAATAGGTAAATTAGCCAAAATACCTTAAAAAAGGTCACGTGTGGACTAAAGTTAATGTTATAGTAATTTGATAATTATATAATTTGATAAGTAATAATTATTATTGTTTTAAAATTTTTATGTAAAAAAATAAAACAAAATTTTGACATATTAAAAAATTAATGTTAAAATTTTATATAAAGGTATGAAAAAAATAATCTTAAAATAAATAGTTAATTAATTTGTTATTTTGATGAAGAGTAAATATACAACAATAATTGTTTTATTATTAAAAATTTAATTAATTTATTACTTTAATGAAAAATACATATACAATAATAATTATTTTATGAGTGATAGATGTCACTTTATGATGATACACAGTTTAAATATGAGTTATAATTCCTTTAACAAATATATTAAATATAATAGTATAATCAATTTATTGTAAGAATTGTCATCTTTAATGTAATAAAAACAATTACATTATATAAAATAACTATTAATAAAAATATATTTATTATATGAATATTTTGGTATTCATTGGTATAAAAAATAATAAATATGTATTTATTGGTATAAAAACTAAAAAAAGTGATTGTTAATCAAACATTATGACTTTTTATATATAAAAATATCATAAGTGAATTAATCCAATACTCATGAAATATATCATCATTAACTGCATGAATTATCACCCTTAATGTAATTAAAATGATTGTATTATATAAAATAATCATTCATAAAAAATTTATATATTATATAAATATTTTGATATTTATTGATGTAAAAAATATGTATTTATTATTAAAAGTTTATAAGATATGGATCTAATTAACCTAAAAGAGGTGAATATGTTATTTTTAATTTTTATTATTATTATAATTTAATAACTGTAAGGACTATGAGTGTTGTTATTTTCGTAAACAAAATATTTATCTGTAAATTTATTTTTAGACCTGCTATCAAGTTTATTAAGAAAACTCAAACAAATACTTGAGTTCCAAATAATTACACTTCAGGTATATCTTTGATAACTACGACACATATGATTATATTTATGCATTTAATAACACATGTTTGTAAATCTAAAATTATTTTTAGTGCTAAAATATGGAATAAAATATGCTAAAATATTAAATAAGATATACTCTAAATTATAGCTAAAATCTATTTTAAAATATATTAGATAAAATATAATCTAAATTATAGCTGAAATCTTTAGTATAAAAGATAATATAAAATCTATTTTAAAATAACTCTTCTTTAAATATGAGTCTTTTTAATTAATGAGTATTATTAATCCTATTTGTAATAGAAAAAATATATATAAATCATATATGAGTTTTCTTAATTAATAAGTATTACTAATCTTATTTGTAATAGAAAAGATATTTATCAATTACATAGGATTAAGAGTTTTAATTTTTCATATAAATAAAACTCATTGATCATTGTTTCAATCAACCACATAAGAACATTATTTTATTATTTTATTATTTTTAATTTCTATCTATTTTTTTACAAATATAAGATCATAATTCTTTAGGCTTTTTCTATTTAGTTAATCTATCAAATATTGGTGGTTATGTTTGATTGATTAATAAGCCTAATTATTTTATTATATTTTGATGATATATTCTTATGACTTTTTCTTTATTTTTGTTCTTAAATTGTTAGATCAAATAATTATTTTTGTCACATCATGGTTATTTATATGATTATTAATCTTTTAAAAAACTATATTTATTAAACTTGTATTTGATTTGATTTAAGTGACATATATTTTGAATCATCTAGTTAAGATTATTCATTATTAAATCTGTTCTAGAACACACACGAACCGTTTGAAAAACAGTTTTAATAAATACAAATCGGATCAGACCATTTGATTTGTAAAAACGTTGAGTCTTATTTTACGATTTGGTCAGATCTGGGCCGATTTATGGACACCCTTAAGTTTTTGGTTATTCACACTTTATAATTATAGATTTTTTATTTATTTTAAAGATTTTTTGATATTTATTTGTACATATAATTAAAAGTATATTTATTTATGTATAAATAAAAAATATATTTACTTTTAAAAAAAACAACAAAAGGAGAGAAGAAAAAAAGACATAAAAAATAAATAAATAAAGAGCAACAACAAAAAGAGAAAAGAACGATGGAAGGATAACGGGAGGGGAGAACGACAAAACCCTATATATGCTTTTTATATATAAATATATTATAAATAAGTTTACAATTTTTGAAACTATTTATACATATTTGTAATAAAATCAATATCTCTTGGCATATTTATTACAAAGTTGGTGAATTTTTTACATAAAACATAATTAACACTTATTAAGAAAAAATTAAAATAGTTTTAAAAATACTAAGCTTTTTAGAAACTTTATTTAAAATTGAAAGATATTTACTTAAAGTATATTATTAGAAATGAATAATTATTCTCGTAATACATTCAAGAGTAGATATTTTTTATTTAAAAAATAGATATTTTAAAAGAATTACAATTCAGTCTTAAAATTTCAAACAAAGAATAGAAAAAATTATTTTATTTTTAAGTCTATTCTTACCGATTTTATAAAAGGGTTATGATATACATGACAAGAATAATTATTCATCTCCAATAATATATATTTTTTTAAAAATCTTCCAAGTAACGGTAAAAATATAGATGGAAAGAGAATATTTTAAAAAAATTAAATATAATATCAATTAATTAGTTTTTATTTTTATTTTTATGATAGGGCAACAAATAAATGAATATGTGTTGTAATTCATGTAAATAGTTTTTATTCTCAGGAATTGTATTCTATTTGCTAAACATGTGCTATTTTTATTTTAAGAATTAGAATTCGTATCGACAATTTTCTCTATAGAAGTGTTATTCTTAAAGCATTAGTAATTTCAAGCACTAAATATAAATATTCAAAAATTTCTCAATAGATTTATGAAAACATATATATACTTTAAAAATTTATTATTTATTATCTTCGTTTTAAATCACATATTTAAATCACACTAAATATATATTTAAAAATATCAAATATATATATTAAAAAAAAACATTTAGTTAATCCGAACAAAAAATAAAGCATATATTTCGAACAATGCATTAAATCACGTTTTCCTTCCCTTGCATGTATATGATCTCACAAGGAAAGTTTTCAATGAATCCCATCCACCTATCATGTCATTTGTTCAATTTTTGCTATCCTTTCAAATGCTTTAAGGATTTATGGTTACAAATTTCTATAGTATTGTTAATTTTCTAAAACTTTCACCAAAACATACATCTCCTTATCATGTGAGATAGTTTTAGGTTAACTCGTTCAATTTTTTACTAAAATATGTAACTGGATGATCTTTTTGCATCAAAACAGTTCCAATACTTATTCTTGAAGCTTCACACTTAATTTCAATTTTTTTTTAATAAAGTTAGATAAAACAAGAAAAATTACATTAGTTAACTTTTCTTTCTTTGATAAGATTAAATGTATTTTCTTGATCCTTCTATCACTTACACGACACATTTTTTTTTATGACTTCAATAAGAGGGGAGGTCAAGCTACTAAAATCTCACATGATTTGTCTATAGAAGTGAGCTCGTGAAAACTTTTCACTTTATTGTTGTAGGTGTTGTCACTCTTATTATTTTTACCTTTTTCTCGTCCATATCAATTCCTTTGGCAGCAACAACAAAGCCAAAAAACACAAGCATGCTTGCCAGGATCATTATCGAGCTCGATTTAATGACTCAAATTTGTGGATTAGGAATAAGTTTGTTGTAAAAATTCACTTCATTCTTGTGTTGTGTTTTGATCAAGAGAAAGATTGAACGTTTGTATTGTTTGTAACTAATGCTATTTTGATTTTCTCTCTCTCTCTCTCTCTCATTATTATAACTCATTTATACTACTATATTAAGAATATTTATGAAGATAAATGAAATGGTATCGATGAAATTTTTCCTAATATCTCTCTATAAAAATCTTTATAATTACAATTAATCTACAAGAGAAGAAAGTGAAAAAGACACAGGGAGCTTGGGTCTGAGTTTACACGGGTATGTCAGGTCCTTCTCTTTCACCCTCTCTCAGACTAGCTCTTTTTCATCATTAATTCCAGCTGTTCTTCTGTCCTTTGATTTATGATATTGTTCGTCTCTCCAAGGATCGTATTGATCCGATCATTTTGGCTTCAATTGTTTTCCCTAAGATTCATTTGGGTTCCTCCGCAGTTGGAATCGGAATCGAAGAATTGGTATTAAAGACTGAATCTTCGAGGTAAGTCTTCCTTTCCTAGCGAGCTTCGGGTTTAGTAAGTTTGGTTCATTATTGAAGTTATATATAATGCTCGATGTAATTCAAGGGAAACTTATTTGCTTGCTTTACTTCGAAGTTCGAAGTGTTCAATTAAGGTGCGCTTCGTTTATAGGCTGATATGACCCCGCTATTGCTATTTTCATTTTAGATTGGACTTGCAATTTTATTGATATTCCCATTATACCCTTTAAGTACGGTCTCATCTCTTTACAATATCTCAATTCACATAATATGTTGAAATCATTTAAATCCCATCGCTTACATTTCATATTTCTAGGGTTTTGTTTTTCAAGCTCGATTACTATGGCTACTGCTACTTTTGGGTTTATTTGTTTTTCAACCTGATGCTTCTGAATATGAGGTCATGAAGACATTTAGACACCTTACTTTATAGGTATTTTCGATCTCATAATAAAAATTTGATTTTTTTTAACATTTCCCCTTTTTTTCCTTTTGATTTTATTAGTTGTATCTTTTATTTTCCTCATAAAGTTCAGATTTTTATTAGATGAGCTTATGGTTCTGTGTTTTTAGGATATGGGTTGCATTTGGATTTTGTATAAGATTCGAATGTTCCTGTAATGTTTGTAATTTCGAATTGCAGTACCATATAGACTTTTGCAGAGGAAGCAATTATAGTGTTAGTGAGTTGGATATTTGTATAGTTGAGTTATAATGAATTGGACATGTACCAATTTAGCTTCAGCTATTAGAGTCATTGACCGATCAAAATCTGACTAGTTGGACAATTGTGTAGTTTAGTTGGACATGTATACAATTTGGCTCCAGTAAGTGGGGTTATCGGCCGACCAAACTCTAGTCAGTTAAACAACTATACAATTTAGTTGGACATGTGTCCAATTCGGTTCTAACGAGTGGAGTCATCGGTCGACCATATTCCGATGAATTAGATAGCTGTCCAATTCTACTCAGTCAATAAAAATTAAGAATATTTTTATCATGTAAAAATTCAAGTGAGAGGAGGTCATCTGATTTTTGATTAATATGAGATTATCACATTATATAAACCAAATCTTTAGAGAAATTAAAAAACTAAAATCGTTTAAAAACTAGCAAAGAAAAAACTAAATTGCCATAAAGTATATTTAATTTCACTCTCCCTATATTCATTCTTTCCCATTTCCACACCGACAATTGTCAAGTACCCTCCAGTTAAGTAAGCTCCATTGTCGCTCCTTCAGTCCACATGCCTCTTATCTTATAAAGTTATTTGTAAGCTACTCACTTTGTGATTCTCCTATCTGGTTTATTAGTTAGTCATCGAATGATTTGTTCTTCGTTAGGTTTCAGCATTCTTGCAAATAAAAAATATCCGATTAATGTTATATTTAGGTTATCGGCTAGTAGTTTCATATTCTGTTTGATTGGTTGTCTATAAAAAATATCCGATTAATGTTATATTTAGGTTATCGGCTAGTAGTTTCATATTCTGTTTGATTGGTTGTCTTTTAGTAATAGGTAATCTATGTAACTGGGGATCTGTCTTATCAGATACCTTTTTATTTAATGTTGGTTTCAGTTTTATTCTTTTTACTTAGAATTGCATATGATAAAATGCTTTATGTACCTTGAATCATTCAAATTGTTATTATGAACATTTCAATAAATTTCGAGGGCCTCACTTTTTTTTCCATGGATTTCAAGGGTCTCATTTTTAATTGTGACCTAGGGCCTCACTAACTCTTGAACCATCCCTGTTTGCAGAGAGACATCACAATCTGAAGAATAACATAGTATCATGATGGCTGGTTTGGAATTCCCTCCCTTAGGAATTTGATTCATGCTACTTCTTTTATTGGGTAAAAATAAATTAATATTAAAATGAAAGTAAATATGAATGGGGTAGAAGAAGAGAACCAGTGGAAGAGAGGGAGGGCTTGTGTGGTCGTCTTGGGGGACTTTGGGCGTAGCCCTAGAATGCAGTATCATGCACTGTCGCTTGCCAATCAGGTAGTTTATCAATCCATCAATTATAAATGGTTCCCTTTTATACAAAACCCAGTTCACACTTTTGCTTTGCAGTATAACTGTTTCCAATGCTTTGCTTCTGTTTCTTTTTTACTTCCTGCAATGTAACTTGATTTCTTTTGTTTTCAATGATCCTTCTTTTTTCTATTTTCTGGTAAACATTGTTGGTATAGCAGCTATTTGTAAATTTATTGAGTTTACCATATTCACAAAAAAGGAAGAGACAAAGTGGAAAGAGAGAAAGAATGCCATCCTTAAAGAGGCTTGGTACTAATGGCTCATTCAGCCATGGGGCAGCCTGATTATGGGCATTTGTGCAAGTTGTTTTGGTTACCGTTTCTCCCCATTTTTTGAGTCCTTGTTTCTTTTATTTTTTTTCATCTTTTTTTCCATGCCAGCTTGTTCTATTCTAATGTTTAATATATCTATAATCATTCAATTGATGTTTCAGGCATCATTGGAAGTGGACGTTGTTGCTTATGGAGGTATTCTTTGTGTCATCATAAATTGTCTAACTTTTTGAATCGTGGAAGATAGTCATAGTATGTTTGACTTGATTCAAAAATTAATATTTTGGAGAGTCTAACTTTTTAGGGTATTCTTTTCTAGCTTTTGATCTTTATGTTATCCATTTCCTTTCCAACCAACCATGTGCTTTCAACAATTTCACAAATATAGTTTGAGTCTCTTGATTTGTAAATATCTTACATTACGTCAGCGTGGTATCTGCAATATGTATCTAAAGCATTCCCTTCATTGTTGGAAGATGGTTTTTTTATTGGTGTTTCTGCATGCTCCTGTTTGAAGGCCTATAATAATTTTAATTTATGAGCTACCTTAACTAATATTATTGCTCATTTAATTTTCATATTTCCATGGTTCATGGAATTTCTCTTAAAAAATGAAGGGTTTTTCATGAAATGCTAAACGAATATTTTCATTGAATGTTGAACAGGTTCTGAACCTCATTCAGCTATATTGAAGCATCATTCTATTCATATATACGAAATGGTACTTGGTATTTATGTTTGTCTTAGGAGAGGAAGATATCTTTGTGACATTATGATGTTATATATTCTTTTAGTGACTGATTTGTCACTTTGATTTGTAGAGGCAGTGGTTGACTGTGTCCCATCTTCCCAAGATATTTAAACCTTTTTTCCTTTTGGTCAAGCCACTGATCCAGTTCATCGTGCTGCTTTGGTTTCTTTGTTTTAAAATAGCTGCTCCAGATGTTTTCCTTGTACAGGTAATGTTGCAATTTTCACTGAAAGAAATTGAACCCTTATTCTAAATCCGTTTCTATTATTTATGCATGTTGTAAGTATATATAGTTATAACTTTGATATAATGAAGGCAACATACAAATGTGCATGAGCACTCAAATGTGTATAACAACTGTTTAGTACTTAATGCATCTTGTCACTGCAGAATCCACCTTCTGTTCCAACTTTGGCTGCTGTAAAATGGGCAAGCAGTCTCAGGCGTTCTGCATTTATTGTTGATTGGCATAATTTTGGATACACTTTGCTTGCACTGTCCCTTGGAAGAAGCAGTAAATTTGTGGCAGTATACCGATGGTCTTCATCCTTACCCTTTTTAGACTTTTTTAGGGGTAGCCTAGTTCTGGGATTGAACTTAATGTGAATGCTGCTATATATTTGGTTAGGTTTGAGAGGTATTACGGGAACTTGGCAGATGGCTCCCTATGCGTAACAAAAGCAATGCAGCATGAATTGGCTCAAAATTGGGGAATTAAGTAAGGCTTTCAGCTTGGTATTCATTTTTATTCTTTTGTCATTCGGTTCTTAAAATTTAAAATCAAGAATGCTTAGTTGCTCAAATTCTATATTCAAATTAACAGAGCCACAGTTTTATATGATCAACCTCCAGAGTTTTTTCGTCCTACTTCTCTTGAGGAAAAACATAAGGTGCATTGATATTTTCTCGCTTTACCATTGAAGCTACCGGACTTGTTAAGTAAATATAACCTTTGAGCTTTGTTCAGTTGTTTTGCAGACTAGATAAAAATCTGAGGCAGCCACACAGCGCTCAGGATTGTGCTACCATTGGTAATTTTATAACCTATTGCTATCTATCTCCAGTTCTCTTTCTCGATGGGTTCATCTATTATCATGATTTTGTAGGAAGTGGAGAGCTCCTGAAAAAGGATTCAAATGACACTTTATTTACTACTCTGGTTGGCACTGATGTTGTTCTAAAGCCAAATAGGCCAGCACTTATTGTTAGCAGTACTAGTTGGTGAGCTCATATTGTTTTTATCTACTCGCTGAAATAATGCATGCTCTCAAATGCTATAGCTTCTGCCTTCTGGAACAGCATAATAGGGTGGAAAGCCAATTTGGTCCCTTTACTTGTGCAAAATGTGTCATTTAGTCCCCTAAGTTAAAGAAGGTGTCATTTAATCCTTTTTGTTTTAAAAAATATGCCAAAAAAAGACATTTAGTAATTTAAAATTATTAGTAATAAAAGGACTTACAAGTAAAAGTGTTGTTTAGAGGACTAAACAACACTTTTACTCAAAGAAAAGGAACCCCCAAGGCATTTATCCCATGTAAATATAGTCATTGCCTTGTCTTTTTCTTCATTCCAATTATTAATATTTCTATTCTTGATCCCCCAACTCCTTTGGCTTTTCTTTTGCCCTGTTCTTTCTGCTAGGTATATGTCAGAAACATTTTGTTTTGGGGTAGTATCGCCACTAACTTTGGCTCCATAGTTTCCTACTTTGCTTTTTGCTTCTTAGTTTCCCACTTTACCTTTTGGCAGTGATTTTTTTTTCATGTGCCTTGCAATATTGCAATATTGCAATATCATAATATGATTCTAATCAAATGTGACGCATCTAAAGAATGACAATTCTGAAGGAGACAAATATTACACATTTGCTCTCTTTATATGTAGAAATCTTCTCTTTTTAAAAACTTGTAAGCCATAAATAAAGATCACTAAATGGAATACTGAAGCAATGAATGTTAGCATGCGTGAAGTTGGATGAGGTTTTTGTAGTTTCAATTAATATTAAATTTGATATATTAGCCCAAAAATAAATAAATAAATAAATGAATTTGATGTGGCTGTACAAGCAAGTAATCTAGTTTTGGAATCCTTTACAATGAATAGTTTACTTTGTCTTTCCAATTCTCACCTTTTATTGTTGTCTCGTGGAAAGCTTATCAAAGATATAGTGGTGATGTTTGTGATAAGATACTTATTTGAGGGATTGATGCTTCACCTTAGGACACCAGATGAAGATTTTGGCATTCTCTTGGAAGCAGCTGTGATGTATGATAGACGTGTGGCTGCAATTTTAAACGAAGATGATTCTACTGAAGTTGATTGGAAGGAAATGTGGGATGAGAAGCAATACTTGTATCCTAGACTCTTATTTATTATCACAGGTATATTCTAATGTTGAAATAATTAGTTGGGTTGTTTTGGCTTTTGAGATACTGTATACTGGTGTAGCATTCTACATTACTTGATCTTGCAATGTATCCACATGAAGGTAAAGGGCCAGAAAAGGAAAAATATGAAGAAAAGCTAAGGAAACTACGCCTGAAACGTGTGGCATTCCGTACCATGTGGCTGTCAGCTGAGGATTATCCACAGCTTCTAGGTGGGTCATATGTGTCCTTGCTTGTGCTTTATTTGTATTTGTCCTTGTCCTTTCCACTTTGCTTTTTGTTTTTATGAATACATGTCATAATGTTCATACAGGATCAGCAGATCTTGGTGTGTGCTTGCACACTTCTTCATCAGGGTTGGATCTTCCAATGAAGGTACTGTAAAATGCCAAATATTGGGCCAAAACTATAGATGTGACAATTGCATTAGCAATCATGCATATTCCACAATTAATTCTTTTAATTCTGGCGTCAGGTTGTGGACATGTTTGGTTGTGGACTACCTGTTTGTGCTGTTTCTTACTCATGGTAAAACTCTAGTGAATTTCTTTCAGTATCTAATATATTGTGTCAGTTCTACTAATAAATATACGATTTTTTGCTTATGGTGATTTGCATTTAAGCATCGAAGAACTTGTAAAAGTTGAGAAAAATGGCCTCCTGTTTGCTTCATCATCTGAGCTGGCCGATGAATTTCTGGTAACTTTGAATGACTTGAAAGTGTTTTTAAATTTTGTTCACTTGTATATTTTGATTGAGTAAGTTGGTTGAAACATTTGTATCTATGTGGGAAGAGAATAGCGGATAAAGTATCTTTATTTGTGTCCTTTATGTTAAAGGAAGGATTCTTATTTTTCCCCTTCTCTCTTTTTTCTTTTTAGTTTGAAAGTTGAAAGTCTCATAAGTTGAGTAGGTGCTTGCAAACTGTATTCTTGTTTTAGATTTTTATTGCTCTTATAATACATGGGGCGTCTAACATGCATATAAGAAAATTTTACTGTCATTGGGTGATTATGAAGTTTTCTCCTGCCTGTGTCTCGTAGTAAGAACTAGCAGGTTGATGGATCATTATCCTATGATGTAGTTAGCTTTGGGCAAAATAATTTTGCCATAATTCACGTCTAGTGTTTTGTTTTATAGTCGTAAGCTATATACTAATTGGCTGATGGATCACTTGCATCTGATGAACTTTTGCAGCATCTTTTTAAGGGTTTTCCAGATGGTTGCAATGCATTGAATGTACTTAGAAATGGTGCTCTGGAAATAGGATGTTCTGCCAAGTGGGCTGTTGAGTGGGAACAAAATGCCAAGCCTCTAATATCAGAGGTCAGGTTCATTATTTTTAAATCTAAACCATCATAGGTCTCATTATTGTTGGTATTTCTGTGAATAAACTATTAGTTATGTGTCCTGATGTTAACTTGATTATGTATTTTTTTAAAATCTAAGATTAGCCTAATTGTGGTATACCAATCAATTCTACATTTTCCCTAATTCTCTCCTCTCTGGACAAACTAAAGTTTATACCTATGTGCATTGTCAATTAATTGGTAAGGAATCTGATAAATAGGTTTTGAACTCAGGTCATGTCTCAGGTGGTCAGTTGAGTTTGTGCTATACAGTTCAAAACTGTCTAACTGGTGGCCCTCGTTTGTAATATCGGCATACCAGCTGATTGGTCTTTTGCATTGCAGTTCAAGCAAGCAATTGCACTCCAAATATATTTGTGTGTATATTCCAATCTGGTGGTAAAGTATTCCTCATGGCCTTGAGCTAGCATTTATTTATTATCTTTTTTAATGATCACGGTAATTGATGTGCTCGAAACCAGGATTTGTTTGTAATTTAGAAGAGGAATTATCCATTGCCTCGGGGAAGTGACATGTATACTCTTAGACATCACAGTAGTTTTGATATTTATAATTTTATACAAAGTAAAAAAGTTGTCAAGAAAGTGTTAATACTGCATGAATGGCCTAATTTTTCAGTATAGAAAACTCCTTCCTGGTTTCCTAGTTTAAGCTGTCTTGGTCTTGGTATGCATGCGGGAAAGATTGTATAATATTATCGTTACCATAAAATTATGGAATAAGAGTAACGATATTGTCAAGTAAAATTGTTATTTTCTCAAGAATAATTTATTAATAATAATTTTATTTAATAATAATAAGAATAACGATGTTATCGTTACCATAAAATAATTAGCCTTGCTATTGATAAAAGAGATGCAGTAAATTTAAATAGCCAAATAGAGATGGGTAGATTTATATGCCATACACTTTACCCTCTTTAACATTGATCTGTTAAGCCTCCTCCAGACCAAAACAAACCATGGGAATGGTTTCACTAGCATATTCGTTGAAGTCTCTCTGAAAGGTTCTTTCCAAATGAAATTAAGGTACTATGACTTCAAGTATTCGTCATATGAATCTGACTCAAATGATCCATGTAACGTCTCAATATTTTCGGCACGTATATATCTTATAATTTTATAATTATTATAAAAGAACGATTATGTATTTTTATAGCCTTAAAATTGGCATATTACCATGTTTACATATCTAAAATTTCAAAACTTTTCATTTTCTATCCTTTTATATATCCATTTTTAATATTTTTAATTGAAACTAATTCTTTAGATTATAACTTTAAAAGTGACATGTTATATTTTAATTGATGACGTTTACAATAAGTATCAATCCATTTATATATTTATGTATATAAAATCTAATTATCTATGTATGAAATTTATCATATCTCTTTTTAAATTTATTTAAACTTATTTAATCTACTATCTTAATTTTATTTTTTTATAAAATTAAAAATGTATAGATTACATAAAATTATTTGGTATGGTATTTAACCACCCCTTCATATATCTTTAATTAAAATTAATTTTTTGAGATAATAAATAATTGATGTGTACTTAATTAAAAATTTAAAACTAAAATTTTAAAATATTTCAATTAATATTATTTGTGGTCATTTACAATTTTTTTAATGCTTTTAACTAAAATTAATTATTTGAGATAATAAAATAGACATAACAACTTAATTATAAATTAAAAACCAATTTTAAATGTTCAACTATGATGATTTAATCATCTTTTCATAATTTTTTTATAATTAAAAAATTATTGATTTTATGTAATAATTTTGATTATATTTTTTAAGACTTTAATGTTTATTAAAATTAATTCTTTTTAAAATAATAAATTACAAAAGCATAATGAATTAATTATGAATTAAAAACTAAATTTCAAAAGAGTTCCATTAAGATTATTTAATCACCATTTTTTTAATTTTATTTTTTATAAAATTAAGTTTATAGACTTTAAATAATTATTTGTCATATTTCTTTAAAAATTTAATATTTTTTAATTAAAATTAAATTTTTGTAAAATAATAAATAACAATCATTCAAACCTAGAATTTCAAAATACTTCATTTTTTATTATTTAATTATTCTATCTTAATTGTTTTTTATAAAAGTAAATAAGTTATTGATTGTATATAATTATTTTGATCATATTTTTTCAAAAATGTTAATTTTTTAATTAAAAATAAATATTTGTAAAATAATAAATAACAATCAATAAAACCCAAAATTATAAAAGATTAGAATTTGATCACCTTTTTTTAATTTTTTTTATAAAATTACAAAAATTATAGATTACATATAATTATCTCTTTGACACATAAGGAATTCAGTTATTTAACATAATTATTTTTAATTCATTCAATAAAAAATATATGTTCATTTTGGTATAACATTAAAAAACATATATTCATTTACGTTATAAGAATAATTAAAATACATTAGATTAAACATCAAAATCTATATATGAAAGAAAATTATGACATACAATTAAATTTATAATTATTTTGATCATTCTAATTCAAAACTTCATTGTTTTTAATTATAAGAAATAATAAATAATAATTATTAAAAATAAAATTATAAAATAATTTAATTTGAATTATTTAATTACGATTTCATAATTTTATTTTCTATAAAATTAAAGTAGTGTATATAGTTATTTGGGTTAAAATTCTTCTAATTTTTCTTAATTATAATTAATTATTTATAAAATAAAAAATTAGAATTAAAAAAAATTAATTTTTATTATTTAATTGAAATATGTGACTTAAAATGAGAGATTTAGAATTTATATATATGATTGTACGATAATAAAAAAAGATACAAAAAATAAACAAAAATGTTTGAACCCAACTTTTATTATTATATTATTTTTTTCATTTATCTTACAATATATAACATTTAATGATCTTAAGAGTATTTAATTTTTTTTATATATATGTTACATATTTTAACTTTTTATAAAGGATTGATAAATAAAACTATTTTAATTTTTTTAATATTATTTTTAATTATTCACATAAAATTATAAACTACATGTTATATATTTATAAAATTAATAATTAATTTTACGATTTTTTTAAATATTATTATAACCCAAATATCTTATCACAAAAAAAAAACAATTCTCTATTTAATTTATAAATATAAATATTCAATACTGATGAAATCTCTTAATTTAGTTAAATTATTAAATAAAATATTAAAAAAAATCTCAAAGTAAAACAACTTATAAAAATCAATAACGTTCTTAGATATAATATATTGGACCAAACCTACAAGAAATATGCTTCCTCGTAGATTCTTGAAGTGAATAAACTTGGATGAGTGTTACCATTCGGTGAGTAAACTCATCATAAAAAAGTATTAATTAGGTCCCCATATCTTATAAGAGATAGAAAAAAGAACCTCATTGATTCCGTTCCTTTCCTGTCCTAATGATTTGAGCAGACTTGATTATGACATTGATAAGAGTAATTGTCATGTAACACTTGGCATAAAATATTGATTTTTTGTTTTAAAAGGAATAAATAATTATATATTGTTTTTTAATTATCATCAATAATTCAAAAATAATATATAATTTTTTAAAAAATATATTATAAAATAAATAAAAAATTATTATTTTTGAAACAATAAATAAATTATTTAATTTTAAAAATATTTATTTTAATGTTACAATAATAATTATTCAATATCATAATTGATAAAATATATTTCTTCCTAAATCAAACCCTTCATAACACATACAAACATATTACATATAAAATTTCATATTCTAGCCCCACAATTGTGACATTGATAATCATCATCGTTATATCTTCTTACCATATTTTTTTAACTATTAATTCAACTCTCTTCCTAAAAAACCACTAATAAATGATCTAAAAATAAAAATAAAAAGGTGAAAATACAAAATAAATCCATACACACACAAAGTTCTCTGATATGGATGTAGCTTAATATATATATATATAAAGATTTTTTTTTTTCCATTTCAAACCTCTTTTTTCCTTTGCAAAGCCAAAGCTGAAGTCAAAAGAGTTGCAGGGTAAAATATTGGAAGTTCAAACATTTTCTGAAGAGGAAGGGAGGAGTGGCCGAGTGAGAGAGTTCTTTGAAAGAACTCTGTTGTTGTTTGAGTGTTGTTCTGTAGTGGACTGAATCAAAGACTTTTCTTGAGAAATCTTTTTTTCTTCGCTTTTACCCCACAATACCAAATACAATCCTGTTATGATTAGCACCGCTCCAACAATCCTGTACACAACTTATATCACTTCATAATCAAACAAATATATCCTTAGAAGATCATTTTATATGATATATCATAATATTTTTATATTTTTATATTTTTATAATATCGAATATTTATATTCATGTTCATATCATATCCGTTTCTTGTATTTTTTTCATTTTTAATAGCTAATTTCAATTTTCATAATGTATTAAAGTGTTATTTAGAAAGATTTAGTGAAATGTAGAAAATAACTCATGAGTGTGACTCACCCTCCCAAGTAGAACTCTTCGCCTAAAGCAAAGGAGGCCATGATAGCAACAACAAGAGTTTGAACGGGTTGATACACAGCTACGAATACAGGACCTCCTCTGTCAATACACCATATTTGTACAGCGAACGCTATTCCTGATGCTACCACTCCCTGCATAATATATGTATCAACTAACCACAATTTAGTTATATTATTTTAGTTAATAATTATATGTTAATATTGATATATAAACAAGTGAATCTTTCATTTTTTTAATTAATTAAATGTAAATTTTTATCTCAATCTCAAAAAGTGATACTTTGAACTTGTTGAGAAACACAATACTTAAATTAGTTTTCTTTCATAATCATTATCAAGTATCCACTAGTTTTTGCACATGACCAAAGCAGTCGGCCTTTATAATTGATAGAAGACTTAGACAGACTTTAAACATAACAACCTAACACTAAAGGAAAAAAAAACCATATAATTGGGTCTCTCTTCATCTCTGACAATGTATGTTAAATAAATATTAGAAATTGGTTAAAAATGTCTGGCTATAGTGTGACAAAACACATACAATTGAACATGCTTGTGTGATGGATGGAATATATAGCAGATTGCAATAAAAGATTTTCCATAGGGTTTGACCATTTTCATAATAACCCAATAAACTACTTTCCCTAAATTAAACATTTTGATTCCATAATTATGAACTCAAAAAAAGAGGAAAACAAGAATTAAAATCAAATTTAAATTGGTAATATAAGAGAATAGAAGTTAAATACTGACAGCATATACGATGCTGAAGACTTCACCACCACTGTGAAAGATCCAAGCTTGAGAATCTCTTTCAAAAATAGCCGCAATGATTAAGAACTGTATGAGTCCAAAGAAACAAGTATATGAGGTCACAGAGAGCCTAGCTGGGTACTTCTTTAAAACAGGAGCTTGCAAAACTAGCCATCCAGACCAAGACAAGCAATGTCCAATAAGATACAAGCAACCCAGAGTCCAACTTTTGCCTTTGGCATCTCCAAGTGATGTTAGTGATGGAAAAACTACTCGTATAGGAGCACTACTCGTTTGTAATGGAGGAGCTGGGTTGTATATTGTCGGACCTTTGTATAGAGTAATCACTGATGCTCCAGCAACACATAAGATTGTTCCTACGACTTTTGCAATTCCATCTTTTCTGTTTATCCTCACTTGTTCTATCCTGAAATGTCCACAAACAAAAATTTTCTTTTCGATCGAAGTTACTTGTAATCTAATCTAAGACGACCACTACTAGTAGTAGTAAATTACAAACAGTGCCTTAAGAGAAATTCAAACTCACGAACTCATGAAAGTTATGGAGCTACCAATAGACTAGTTAGTAATGTGCAAGTTTGAAGTTGATTAAGTTACCTAAGTATGGCTGCCATGAGAAAAGTAATGGCTGGGACAGAGTTTTGAATTGCAGAAGCAAATGTGGGAGACGTGTTGTCAAGTCCCAACAAGTAGAATCCTTGATTTGCTGTTATTCTGTTACACAACAACATATGATTAAAAGGTTTTACTTTTTCTTTTTTAATAGTGGTTATATATATATATATATATATATATATATATATATATATATATATTATGATATATGTTCATACCCAACAAGAGCAAGGAGAAAAAACTGAAGGAGAAAGTTGACAGTAATTGCAGGTCTTTCCTTCCTAAGAAAAATAAATAAATATTTGTTATAAATAGTTATTGAAAGTGACAAGGTACGTAATTTGAAGTATGTAGTACTTTTCCAAGAAATAGGCAAAGGGAAGGAGGAGAAGCAAAGCAATGATGTTTCTGTAAACAGGGAAGACAAGTTTGCTAATGCCCATATTAAGGGCAGCTCTAGAAACAACATGAAACCCAGCATAACCAAACTGCAAGGCTAACATGGCTCCATGTAGTTGTAGTTTCTCTGGGATTGAACACCACATTCTCCTATTTGCAGACCCTGAATTTGGTTCTGCCATTTTAAGATCAACCAATACAATCACACAGCTATTTAACTCAGAGAGATCTGAGAAATTAGCAAAATTAATTTAAGAGAAAAGGCTAAAGGAAAGTGATGGTGAAGTAGAGGAAGAATAGGTGGTATAAATACAGAGAAAAGCTGGAGACAAAGAACCGAAGGAAAAAAAAGAAGGAAAGAAAGAGAGAGATGAGTGTGTGGGAAAAAAGTTTACCCCACAATGACCCTAAAAAGACGTTATTGTCAACCGTAGTGAACATATAAATGTTTTTGTTTGTCTCCCACATTCTTCTCTTAGCTGACAAGACAACCACAATCCCACTAGCTAAGAAAAATATAATTATAATTATTAAAAATTATACATTTTTATAGTGCTTCTTATTAGTACATAAAAGATTCGTGCAATATTAATATTTTTTTTTAAAATGTAACTGCTGACTATAATTTTAAAACAACAACTAAATAAAACTAAACTATTTTGTACATAAATAATTTAATTATTTAAATATTTATCACTTTTATTTTCTCACATTATTTAAATATATATATTTATATACATAATAAAAAAAAAATATATTTTTTCTTATAAAATTAAAAATAAAATTTTATATATAAATAAAATTATATCGTATAATTAAATAAAAAATAAATGAAAAAATACCCCGTCGTTTATTCATGGACTAATATACAATTTCTATGTACTTATATACTTATAGAGAACGAGATTATGGCTTAGTTATATGTGAATCACTTAGGTATATAAAAAGTATAATATTTGAGTTTTAATTATAGATATATGATCAATGTAGCTATTTAAAAAAATAATATAATTATTGAGAAAATTAAAGATAAAGAAAAATAAAGTTTAAAAGGAAAAGAAAATAAAATAATTTTTTTTAAACAAAGAGGAAGATGAGTATAGAAGTCTTATACCTATTCTTAAAATAATTTTAGTTTTTATATTCAATTTTATGATAATTTAATCCTATTATTATGAAAAATTGATTGTATAAAGATAAGTGATTATTTTTATTATTTTTATTTTTTGAATTTTTTTTATTTTTTAAATTGAAATATATTCAAATTAAAATAATATCTATTTATTACAGTTGAAAAAATTTAAAATAAAATAAAATAAATTTATTTTACCAATCATTCTATAATAATAATAATAATAATAATGAAACTAAATAATTATAAAAAAAAATATAAGATATAAATAATATTTTTATAATAAATATATCAGTGATTCTTATAGTATGCTAAACTACTCAAACAAAAGAGTGGTTATATTATGAAGAGTTCTGTTTTGGAGGCATGCTATTAATGGTGATAATTGAAGAGTGAGATGCCATTGATAGATAACGCGCACGAGGGGTGGTTGTGGGAACTCACATGCCTTCACAATCCAATCCACCATCTACGCCCCTTTGAGGCTTTAACCCCACTACCTTTGGAAACAATTTACTCATCTTTGCTTATATTTCCTTTCCTCTTGTATTTTTCTTCCTTCAAATATATATATATATACATATACGCGTGTTTTGTTTTGTTTTTATTTTAATGGTCATCACTCAATTTAATTAATAGCCTGAATTTCTTGAAACATATATACTTACTATTCGACCTTAAATATATAAAAGTTACATCAAAGTTATTAAACTTCTTAAAATGTTTCATTAATTATGTTGTAGTTAATAATATACAGTTAGTTTATTAATCTTATCCATGTAAGAATAAAATAAAAAAATGTGTGTAATTTATGTTGGAATTTTTTTGTACTTTGATAAAATTAATCATGTGTTTTTACCTAAAATTACTGGATAAACATACAAAATATCTTCAAGTTTTGAGATATTTTCAAAAATACTTTCAAGGTTTTAAAAAATTTAAAAATATTATCAAACATAATTAAAATTAAATTTATCAAAAATAAATAATAATATTTCATAAATAAAAATAGAAGAAATAATAAAAAACCAAAAAATAATAAAAAATCAAGGAATAATATAATTGAAATAGAAGACATCTCATAAGGCTTTTCACAGAAAATAAAAATAAGTAAAAAAAGTTGAAGAAATTCAAAAAAAAATTAAATTTTAAAAAAAGAGATGAATTTAAAGACCTATAATTTACATGTTTAAGAAAATTATTCAAATAAAAGATACAATTTATTATAGAATAGGTGATAAAGAAATAAATATTAATATCACAAATACAAAAGTAATGTATAATATATCATTAACTAGCAAGTAAACTATATTGAATAAACTATCTAAAATTCCCTAAAAAGATCAACAAAAAATTGCATATATTCATTTAGGAGGAATTCAAATATTAATACAGACTCATTTTAGAAAAGGAATAGATACACCAATAAAAATAGTATTATTAGATAACAGAATAATAAATAAAAAATATGCTTTATTAAAAATGATTCATGGTAACTTAAGATACCAGAAGCTAAAATTTATAGCATACATTAGGTTTGCTATTAATATTCATGATAAAAACTTAAATTAAGTATTAAGTCTAGCTTATGAATTTGAAAGAGGAGATTTAATGAAAGAAGAAAAACATCAATTTTCATTACACTACCTAGTAAGGGTATTCTTGGATTAATAGTCATAATAGTTCAATATATGAACAAAATAAATTTATAAAAATAGACAAAACCTTTCAGAAACTTGGATAAATAATAAAATAAAAAATAATAACACTTTAAAATACTATAAAAATGGTGCTTAGATATCAAGAAAAACCCCTAATAAAATGGAAAAAAAGTAATGTTGTTAAAAACAATAATATACCAAGATTTATTTTTATAGATAATAAAGGAGAAACCTATAACAAAAAAGAAGTTAAAAAATCAAAAAATTAAGTCCAAGTAATGAAGACATTAGTTCATGATGTCATATTAAGAAAATAGTAATGTTTAAAGATAAATTAAAAAATATACATTTAGAAATAAATGGAAACCTAGTAGGTATAAAAAAAACCAAGTAACATTATTAGAAGCTTTGAAACTTCTAATAGAGGAAATGAATTTAGTCCATGAAGTGCCTATAAGGTATAATAGAAACAAAAAAAAAATTATTAAACGAAATAAAGAAATGTAGTTATAATAAACTTCAACAAAATATACATATGAAATTTAAAGAACTAAGAAAATATGTATATAATATATATAAAAATAAATAGGTCATAAATATGATCTCCTAGAAGAACGAAAAGTAGAACCACTTAGGAGATGAGATACCCTAATTTCTAAAAATGAGAGAAGAAAAGAGGAAGAAAAATCTAATGAAAAATATATAATTTAAATTTATTGGAATATAGGAAAGAATTAGAGGATCAATTAATGAACCCCGAAAATAGACACTTAGAAAAATTAGTTAGTTTGTTAACACTAATTAATGAGGAATTAGAGGAACATTCTATTGAAATTTTTTGTACAAACAAAGAAGAAGATGATATGATAATAATTAATGAGATCGATTCTGAACAAAAATCATGACCTCAAAAGATCATATGAAACTAATTTCATTACTAGTTCTTTACCAAGAAGAAAAATTTGACCCTCATAGAGAAGAAAGAAATAGACAAAAGTTAGGAGAGCCTGACACCACAGATAGAAGAGGACAACCATTCAAAATGGAAGAAGGGTTGCATTGAGGACTAGAGATATTATTCCATCAGAATTCAAACTCCATGATAATTATAAATCTAATATTTTAAATCTAGATTGTATAAGAGATAAGAAAAAAACATTAGATGAATGGGCTAGTAGTATGAGTTTACTCATACAAACCTCCCAAACTATACAAACAAACCCTTCAATCTGTGGGGTATTAATAACTCATAAAATTACAGGAAATGTTAAAGTTTATTTTTCAAACTTAACAGACCAACAAAATTTATTAATCTAAGTGAATGCTCCCAAAGGAAGAGAATACTTAGATATTATAATAAATGAAATATATAAAGAATTTACTAAAGAAGATAAAGGAATAATTATCACTGAATCCAATGAAAATGAAATCAATAAAGCCAAATAACATCTAAAAAATATAAAAATTTGTAACATATGTTATATAAATTTTTTTACTTGTGAATATGAAATATATTACCATAAATTACCACATTTTATGTAAACAACTTATAAGAAAATATTTTTTCAAAAATTACCTTGAACATTACATAAGACCTTAACAGAAAATCAAAATTAGAGAAATAGGAAAACTATACTAGACATCTTAGTAGGAAGATTAAGAAGCCTTAAAAGCTCGATAATTATTAAATGTTAAGAAAGAAAGGAATATAAACAAATAAGAGAAAATGATAAAATCTGTTATAACACAAGAAATTTTAAAATATCAAGAAAATATAGATGTAACATAAAACCTTACAAAAATAATTATAAAAATTATAAAAAAATACAAGAGATTTCAAAAATATAAATTTAAAAAACAAGATTTTCAAAAATATAAAATAAGATTTAATAGGAAAACCTATAGGAAAAGATATTTTAGAAGAAATAGGCATAAGCCTCCTAAAATTAGGAATTATTATTCTACAAGGAAGAAAAAATGTAGATATTGGATCTATAATGAAAAAAAGGACATTATGTTAATGGATGTCTAAGTAGACTTCAACATAAGAAATAATTTCTATAGAAAGTAAAAATCTTAGAAGAAGCTTTTAAGATGGAATTGGGACCAATTGATGAATCAAATATAGGTGATACTTACAGTATTTAATTTTTAAAGGAAATTGAGGAGGAAATAATTGACTTAGAATATAAACACTTAGAATATGAATACTCTTTAATATGAGATGAATGATTTGTATAGTATTACAAATCTAAATAGTACCTATATCAAAGTAGGACTAAAAATTAAAGGCTATGCCAACTATCATCTACATGCATTTAAAGATACACGAGCTAATATATGTGTAGCAAGTAAATATGTGTTTACAGAAGAACACAGGAAATAGGCACCAACAAATTTTATTGTAAGAATTGCTAATAATATTACAATAAATCTAAATAAGATTTTAAAATATATAGATATAATGATAGAAATTTTTTTTTTCATATTCCAGCCATATATCAACAAAAAACATGAGTTGATTTATTAATAGAAAATAATTTTTTAAACTTATATCAACCTTTTATACAATATTTAGACAAAATAAGTCTAACAACATTAAATAATGATACCATTTATGTATCAAAAATAAGAAATTTTTTAACTGTATCAAACTTAACTCTTATGTAACAACATAAGAAGCGAAAACGTTGTGAGATAGAGAAAAAAAACCTCATTTAAAAAATATTTCATTAGATATAAAAGAGAAACAAAACTATTTTCTTAATGATATAGAGAAGGATAAAGCCTTAACAAGTATAAAAAAATTATTAAAAATACTAAGCTCAGAAAATCCATTGGATTCAAAAATAAATAAATCTAAGAAATCATCAACATAAAATTAATAGATTCTAACAAGGTTATAAGAGTAAAATTGATGATTTATACTCTAGAAAACTTGAATTTGAAAAATAAATTCAAGAACTCTCGAAACTAAAAGTTATAATACCAAATAATTTACCTCACTTTAATCCATTATTATTAGTTGAAAAAGAAAAGGTAAAAAGAGAATAATAATAAACTTCAAAACATTAAATAAAGAAAAGAAATACTTCTTAAGTCTTGATTGCAAAAGTGGATTTTGGCAAATAAAACTGGATGAAGAATCTCAAAAATTAATGGTATTTAGTTACCATAAAGACAATTACCATTTGGACTAAAACAATCTACAAGTATCTTTTAAAGATATATGGATAATATCTTCAAAAAATTACAAAATTTTTATTGTGTCTATATAGATGATATTTTGGTTTTCGACAATGATTTAAATAAATACTATTTGGATATTATTAATATTCTACAAAAATGCATTGTACTCTTAAAAAAAAGTAATACTTACTCGGCAAAATAATAAGTATTTAAGGTTGAAAATTGAAGATGAAAAACATAATCTACAATCACATATACTAAATAAAATCAGGGTTTTCCTAGTGAATTAAAAGACAAAAACCAATTATAAATTTTTTTAGGATGTTTGACATATGCAAATATATATATCAAGAAACTTGCATAAATGAGAAAACTTTTACAAACAAAATTGAAAAAAAATCATAGTTGAAAATGGATATAGATAAAAGAAGATACTTTGTATATGAATAAAGTAAAAACAAAAGTAAAAAAATTACCAATTTTATACTATCCAAGACCAGATGATAAAATAATAATTAAAACAACTTACAAAAATGAGAAAACTTTTACAAGCAAAATTGAAAAAAGATCATAGTTGAAAATGAATAAAACAAGATACTTTATATATGAATAAAGTAAAAACAAAAGTAAAAAAATTGTATTCATTGTTAGAATAAATAACAATTTTTTTTATTATTTCTTAAGAACTAATATTTTAGGTGATTTCAAACAAAGAATATTAGTTCAACCAATATAACTATGGTGGAAGTTTTCTCATTTTGTGTAAAGGAATGGTCGTGTTAACCAATTAATTGTACTAAAATGAGCTCTTTAAAGTCGTACAAAAAGTTTAAGAATTAAAATTAACGTAACCGATATACATGCGATGCAATTTAATATAACAACAGTTAGTATTTTTATCACCCTTAAAATTAGAGCTGTTTATCAGATCGAAACCGTTGATTTTACTGTCATCTGATCCGATCCGATCCGACCATTCGCTCGGATTGAAACATCCTAATCTGCATCCGATCCGATTACCTCTTTCATCCGCTCAATCCGATCCGTAAACTATTCGGATGACATCCGATCAATCCGACCAATAAATTTAATTAACTCTATTTTTTTGTATTTTTAAATAATTTTTTTAAATTTTTACATAAATCATAACATAAAATTATTTGACTTAAAAAAACATTAAAAAATTAAATAAATATATATATAATTAATTTCGGTCAGATCGAATCGGATGAATCATAGTGAAATCTATCATCCGATCCGCACTTAACGGATGAAAAAAATCTCCATCCGATCCGACCATCGGATTAGATCATATCGAATGAAAAATCAACAAATCGGATCGGATCGGATTGGATAAAAATTGATTAAACCCACAAACTTCCTTGTAACAATGTACCCAACTTACGAATTACAAGACTAAACTACTCATACTAATACTATTGCCCTGTATCCATTTACAAAGAACCTGATTTTTTTAGGAATTTGGAGAAAATATCACGATAGTCATGTTATTATGTATAAATGAGTTATTTAATCTCATAATTTTTAAATTAAGTATTTATTATTTTATTTTTTTAGGAAAGTTAAACACTATTATAAAAATTTTCTTTTTATGACACTATTAAGTATTCACTTTTAATACTTTTGATTTTGATGAACTAAAATTACTCATTTTAATAATTATTATAAAACTAAAAATACTTAATTTTCATAATAATAAAACTAGTAATATCTAAATCATAAATAACATACTAATGTGTTATGCAACCTTGCATCCCTTTTGGTTTAGGCTATTATTGCTTGAACTGCAAAGCTTCCACGTTACACCAAACACACTAAACTTAACTAAGTAGTACAAAACTTCTACCTTAAGCTGATTTTGAAAAATCTGCCACAACCTGAAACGTGAATTAAATTTCAAGGAATATCCAAAAGATTTGAGAGGTCAAACTTCTCTTTTCTTACTACAACTGTACATTTAACAAACGTGTCAACGCAATATCTACTAAACATGTTTTTGAAATCATTCAAAAGGCTGCAACAGTGACAACATACCTTAAAGTCCATCATACATCTTCAAAGCGCATCATTGAATTCATCGATGGTCTGTTTCATTCCATCCAACTGTAAGAGGACGTATTCCAGTTTCTTACAACAAATCTCGTTGGCTATCCTTGAACCATAATCACACTTCTCAAAGGGACGATAATCACATGCACTTTTGATTTCTTCCCTCAATGATACTTGGATATCCTGATTTTAAAAATTAAAATATATATGTATACAAAAGTCCGTGAAAAGCTTTCAGCGGTCGTTCTGAGGTGATACATAATTAGCAACCACATAATCACCAAGACAAATGGCTCATTGCATCAGTCCCTCAAAACTAAAACTTCATGCTTAAAAAGCTAAAACAGAATTATAACAGTTCCAACTTCCATTGCCATAAACTCTAATTATGAGCCACAACCTACAGACATACTATCTAGTAAGTTTAAAGCAAAAACGTGACATAAGTACAACTTCAAACCACCAACATTACTTGTAGAACTTCATTTTAAATCAACCAGATTTGATAAAAACAAAATTATGTAAGTTGCAATTGCCAACATATATAGTTTCCTGGCTCATATGAGTTATGACTATTCTTAAGCTTAAACTAATAAATAAATTAAAAAAAAGCCATGTCAAATTCCTAAAATTATCTTATGCTACTAATCAGATTAAGAGCAGCAAAAAAGAAATCATTGGAATTTTTGTAAACTAAACCTCCATTAAGCACCAACTCGAACATTTCCTGGATAAAATCAAAAGGTTTAACATTTGCAGATTTGCATGATTCTTTCATCAACATGATACAAATATGAACATAGATACCAAGAACTCTTTAATCTCTTAAAATTTATATTTAAAAGAGATAAAAAGAGAGAGAAGATGCTAAGTAGGAAAATACTTTCATTAACTGCATAAATTCACGGCAATGATTGTTGATGAACTCATTTCTGGGACCTGTAGGGTTGGCTAGCTCATCCATGACCCCTCCAGCCAGCTCCATAACCGTAACTATTCTCTGCCCAAAAGTAAGTAAATCAATCATTAACCTCTTTCTAGGGTGACATAATATGTAATAAAAAATAAAATAAAATACAATATTACATTTTGATTCAATATGTATTGTTACTAAACCAAAATGCTTACCTTCTCCACATTTTGAAGCCTTTGCAACGATGTGTTCTGTGTTTGTGAATCCATGGAATTTATTGAATTTTCTCAGGAATTACTTTGTAAAACTAAGAAGAAGCAAGAAATTTGAAGTGCTAAGGATTAATTTCTACAATTGAGCTAGGTTAGCATGGGAACAAAAATAAGCATACATAAATGAAAATAACAGAAATACAGGAAAACAAAAGAAAATCACAAAACCATAATTCTTATGGCACTCCCTATTGAAGAAACCAAGTATACTCAACAGAATCTAATCGCCGACTTGCACTTCCCATTTCAAAATGAAAAACTCAATAGTAACATTAATTTCATTGAATTATGAAAGAGGAAATGGATTAGCAAACAAAGAAAAGATAAAAGAGAGAAAAATCAAAGAGGCAATTAGATAAACAACTGAAGGGTTCAATATGGGGTGAATGAAGACACACTTAACACAAATGTACGGTTCTACCAAAAATATAACAATTCGAATCATGTATTTTCTATGCCAAAAAAAATGTAATAGGTATCTAGCAATAAAAGTCGTATTATGAGGACACATATACCAACACCCATGAACATAACTAAATTAGAGAGGAAAACATGGGACTTTACCATAAACTGGAGTTTACATTTCAATTCATGTGTAGTACTTTATGAAAGAGCACCACTATGGTTACAGACAAATCAAAATTCTGAAGCTATATGAATGAAATGAAGCAGTGTGGGTAGCAACGAAACAATGGATCCATAATAATTCCCATCATAATAAGAAAGCTGTAAATGACCCCTCCAAAATACTGTTGCATTTTAATATTTTCAAGGCATTCTGAGTAAAAGAATTCAGACTATCTTATCAAATGAATCGAACAAAGCAAACAAATTATAACCAAAGTACTTCAGAAACAAGAGCAATCATTATCAGCAAAAACAGAGGTTTCCTCAGATTTCCTTTCCATTATCCATATATCAACCAAATTTTAAGTGAAAGCTATCAACTATCAAGCCAGTTAGAGTCCATAGAATCTGTTATACGACTCTTTATTTTTCATGAAATACCTGTGTCCAACGGACACGACATGAACATGGACATGAATGCTCGACACTTCAAATCGGTGCAAATTTAAAGAAAATTAAAAAAAAGATTTCGGACACATATCCAAAAATTTAGGACACCTAGTGTCCTAAAAAAGTCCATATAACATAGCATAGAATATTGTCGGGGGGATTACCGCGGCTCAAAAGTGTGTGAGGTCCTATGCAACAATTAAAAATGAGGCCGCTCATTAATTAGTATTAAATATTATTAATAATTAATAAACATTAAATTTAATTAAAAATATCTAAACTAAATAAAAAATGAATAATAAACACTATCTAAAAGTAACGAGGAAAATACTATAACACCCCTGCTTTTGGATATATGCAATTAAAACTCTCAAAATAATTTAATTAGTAAATTAGGCGGCTCAAGACTGTATGAGGCGCTAGCCAACAATTAAAAACGAGGCCCTTGATTGACTAGTATAAAATGTTATTATAAAAATATTAAATTTATTAAATATATGGATAAAAAAATAAGCAGTAAAAGTCGCTACGCATATTACACATCACTTAGAAAGCTAAATGGTAAGGTATTCATAAAGAATGTGCCATCGTTAATGGTATGACACATTTTGGATTTATCCCAAAAACAAAATCATGAGAACCCATTAAATTGGTGATTCATGACCATGGATCCACTGAACTTAAAGTTATGATCTTAAGTAGACAATATAGTTCCGTAGAGTGGAACCTCCCTACATCAGATGGTATCAAAGACAAGATCCAACTGAGTCATATGAGCTTGCGTCCTTACGAAGACGTAAGACTCCTTAAAAGGAGGGTGGTATGACACAGTTAAAATCGTTACATATATCCTACATCGTTTAGAAAGTTAAGTGGACAATATCATAGAAATAAAGTTGTGAGAGTCTACTAAACTAGTGAATGATGACCATAGGCCCATTAAACTCATAATTTTAGTTTTAAGTAGACAATATCATATCATTGAGTAGAGCCTCCGAAAAAAGAAAAAAATATTTAATCTAAATCTAAAAAAATAATTAAAAACTATCAAAAGTACCAATCCCACTATAACGATGAAAACACTATAAAATCCTACTATTCGATAAATAACAACCAATCCATTAACAATTAATTTTTAATTAATCATGACCTTTAATTTTCTAATTAAATTATTTCGAGACTTGTAATTGTTATTTACGGTTACTGTTTTTGTTGTATTCTAAAAAATGAAAAGAGGAAAAATAAGTTTTTTTTTTTTTACTAAGATGAGAAACTGAATTTTTTTTCAGAAATTCATGAAGTATTATATCAAGCATTCAACAAATCCAGAAAGTAAAAGAAAAATATAAAATGCATTGAAAAGTTCACGATAACATTTTTTGAATAATTGAAATGTACATAAAGCATCATATCGCTGTAATTTTCCCAGCGATTTGGTGAACAAGACCCTTTTAAGTCTCCCCGTTTCAAGTAACCGTCCGAATCACTAAATTAACTAATAAAACAGTATCGTTTGATCTAATTCTTACAAGTTTGCCAAATCTAATCGTAAAGAATAAACTGAAATAATTAAATCAAAAAGGCTTCATTATACGATAGAGCCCAGTTACAAAAACTACCTATTACTAAAAGCCAATAAGGCATAGTATTGAAAACGATTCAATTGGATGAATCAGGGGCGGCTCAAGAGTTTTTGAGGCCCTAGGCCGCAATTGAAAACGATAAATGATTGAATAGGTACATAAAATCATCATATTGGACCACTAAACTAGCTAATATCACAGTACCATATATAGAAGGTCGGAAATTCTAAGCATAAAGAATAAAACTGAAGCCAATAAATCAAGACAAGGCAGAGAGATTACCAATTACCAACTAAAAGGCAACCAAGCATATACTTGACAAGAAAGAGAGTGGGAGAGTGAACCTGTGGAGACTATTGGCAGGCGGAATTGGAGATGACCGTCGACAATGGAGATGGACGATGCTTAACGGCCAGCGTTAGTGTCGAAAAATGAGAGAACGAAATTAGGGTGAATGGAATCGAAGATGTGTGTGGCTTTTGCCGATTTGTTTTTCAATTGATTCTCTTTTTAATGATTTTTGTTTTAATTTTTTAATTTCGTATACATATTATGTTAAAACAATTCTGAAAAATTAAAAAAATACTTTAAAATATATAAGGATAAAAATAATATTAAATTTAATATTTTTAAAAAAATTAAATAAATTTTAAACGAAAGATATTTAATATTTAATAGGTTCTATAATCACATTTTAATTTAAACTATTTTAAATATAAATTATATTATTTTTATAATTATAAATTTTAAAAATATTATTTTTATTTTCTTATTAATTATGATTTTAAAATTGATATTATATAATGATTAGTATTATTGTTAGGGCAATTAAAAATTAACCTCTCAAAATAACAAATTTTTTAGTTTTTTGAAAATCAACAAAAGATATCGAGGTAATAATTTTTATTTTTAGATGATTTTATCTTATTGTTTATTTAACTATAATTATTTTCATTATTATTAAATTTGATTTATTTGTTAATATTATTTTTTAAAAAATAAAATTTTATTAAAAATTAAAATAAAAAATCACAATTTAAATATATTAATAATTAAATTTTTTAAATAAAAATTAAAAATATTATTTAACGTACTGAGAAAATCTTGAGGTTTTATCTTTCGTTTTATTATAAAGTATCAATCATTTGATTATTATAATTGATATATTGATCATTCTTTAAAAAAAATCTTGATATCATATTTAATCTTTATAATCTTTAATATTATAGATGTAAATAAAGATTTAAATTGACAAAAAAAATACAAATTTTATAGACATAAGTATAACATAAATCATTATATATAAATATATAGATGAGAAAAATTACTTTAAAATTACACCTAGGTAAGAAATAATATAAATATGTGTTTTTTATTTAATTTATTCAAAAATAATTATTAAAAAGATGGAAAATATAAGTAAAACCAACCTAGCATAAATAATATTCTAATCACTTTTATTTATTTTGAAGAAGTTGATTTATTATTTACGTCTTAGCAAATAAAATAGTTTAACATACATCAAACATAATCTATTAACAGCTAAAGGTAATATGTAAACAATATTTACTAAAGAAATTGGCTGATAAACATTTCAAGTTTTATACGTAATAACTTTCCCATAAATAAATTATGTACTTTATCGTTTTATTTTTTTTACTAATAATTATCACATAGAGAGAGTGTATCCTAATAATAGTACAAATATTACTTATATTCATACGTTATGTATGGGTACTCATTTCACGCATAATTTTTGTTGTGATTTTTATTTATTTTTATTTTCTATGTGATTATTTATGATAACAATTGTGCTGAGTGTTGATTCCTGACCTTATTAAGAATTTGGACTCAGTTTTAAATTTTATTAAAAGGAAATGCTACTAATTAGATTTTATTATTATTTAAGGTATAAAATTTAAGATTTAAGATTTAGAATTTAAAGTTTAGGATTATATTTAAAAATTATGATAAAATTGAAAAAACAAAATAAGAATGAAATCATGATTCTTAAAGATAGATAATGTAATCCTTATTTTTTCTCTTTCATGAATTGATTCTATTCTATTCCTAATTTATAGCACAATCAATATAAAAGTATAAGTAATTAATTTCATTCAATTACTTACAACCAAACATAACATTAATGTAAGATTTACAAATCTTTTATTAATTTTTATAAGACTTACAAAAATCATGATATTCTCTTATTTTGTTTCTTATGATAAAAATGATTCTCTTATCAAATTATGACTAGATTCTTTTTTTATTCTAATTGATCATATATTGAACTTAATTCAATATTTTCTAGATTAAATTCATTGTCTAACGAATGATTTAATTATTTTATTTTATATCTAGTATGATTACGTTCAAACTGACTTTTAGATTTAAAATATCTTTATTAGATTCTTTTACTAGATTATGTCTATTTTTTATTTTAAAAAAAATAATTTATTAACCCTTATAACTTTTCAATTATTTTGATTTTCCTATACTAATAGTAAAGTTTTCTTTTATAGATTATTTAAAATGTAGCAAAGATGCTTAAGATATATAACATCTTTTAAATTTTCTTAGATTTTTTGATTTCATTTTATTTTACTTATAAATTAATTAGTTCTTGATTTCTTTTCTTCGATATATTTTACTTTCATATTTTATATAAATTATTAAATGATTACTAAACAAATTAATAAATAATCAAGATCTTTAATATCTTCACATTATGTAATTGTCACTAACCTCAAAAATATAGGTCTATCTCGATCTTTCGTTTCGTGATATCTCATTCTTTTTCCTTAAGGTAGCCCCTCTATTACATCTAACCATATGTCCTTCTTGACTTATAAAGATCTATAATATTCGTAAGTTTTTTTTAAAAGTTGGAGTGATAAATGAAAGTTTCTATTTAAAATAACATTTTATTTATCATAATAGTTTATTTTAATTAGAATACTAAGAACTACAAAGAAGTTTTAAGTTATTCATTCTTAAATAAAAAGATTACAAAAGATAGGAGCTAAGTGATAACCTTATAAAAGTAGAGTTATTTGATTACTTTTAAATAACTTATTTGTCTTATTTTTGCCTAATTATCACAAACAAGTTTAATTTGTGTTTAATATGTCAATGTAAGTAAAAAGATATCAAACACATCAAAAATAGATAAAAAATTAGGATAATTGAGTAGACCAATCGAGGGTTCATCACTCAATCGATCGAGCAGTAAGGATTTTAACGCATCAACCCTAAATTGAATTCTAACTTTCAATCTCAACCCTTGGGTCAAATTAATACGAATCCTAATCTAATGAAGATCAATTTTAGTATATTTAAAGCATTACATGGAGGTCATTAACAACACACAATTAAGAATTACAAAACCCTAACAACTGTCAAGAAGAGAGAAATAGAGAAAAAGTCAGAAGATTAAAGAAGACATAACATTATGAAGGATTGAAGAGATGATTAGTGCTAAAAATTAAGATATTGAGTGTATCTCATCTTCTTTCCTTTTCTTTATCAGTTTTATTGTATTTCTTTATGAAATATTTAACCTTTAATAATATAATTATGTCTAGTTAATTTATTAACTCAATTTTTTACATGTGATGATCTAATCTTTTACCCCAATTGTTATTACAATTCAATTATATTATTTAATCTAACTTTTATTTTATTAATTGTATGATTAATAATTGATCTATATAGACAATTAAATAGATTTGAGAGAATTGTTTAGTTATTTGTCTTGATTAAATAAAATGCATAATTTCTAGGTAGAAATGTATGATTCTTATGTGTATGATCTATAATTAATAAACTTAATGAATAGTATACAATCTAATTGACATAGGAGTGTAATTAGGCTAATTACTTTATCATGTGTGGTGTATTTGGGAGAAGAATTCATGCTAAATTAGATTCAATTGATTAATGATTATATTAGAGATAATTTTAATGATTCATATGTTAGGAAATTGGAAGATTAAATATTTTTATATTATTTTCTCATATATCTTCATAATTGTTGAGTTTTGCTATTTAAAATTAGTTGTCATTTATTATTTAAGTTTTTATAATTTCTATTATTCAAATAGTATTCGTAATAACTATATTGATACTCGGTTATTAGTTACACAACTCCCTATGAGATCGATATCTGTACTTAAGCATATTATATTACTTGTACGATCCTTATACTTTCGTTACGGATTACATTGTACTGATCAAGTTTTTGGTGTTTTTGTTGGGGAGTTAATTACTTATAATAGATATTAATAACGGTTATTACCCTACTAGTTTTGACCTTTTAATTTTTGTTTTAGCATTTTTGTTGTATGCCCATTTTAACAAGTAAAATTTTTGTTTCTTTTGATCCAAAAATAGAGATAACTTTACATCGCTTAAGAAGGAAACATTTAGCATAAGATCAATCAAGAATTATGGCAGAATGAGAGGATTATAGAGCTATTTGGTCCCTAAACCTTTAAGGTAGTTTGTAATCCCACAAGTAAAAGGAAGACCATGGTATGTGCATCTTCTTAACAGCTCTTTGGAACATTCCCAAGCTTCATAAAGTGATTCCCTTTCAAATTGCTAAAAAGAAGTGGTCGTTTCTGAGCTTAGTTGTCTTTGAAAGTGGGAAGTATTTTAGCAATAATTTCTTAACCAATTGATCCCAAGTAGTGATTGACTCAACAGGTAGGGATTATACCCATGCCTTAGCTTTGTTCCTCAATGAGAAAGGAAATAAGCAAAGGCAAATTGCATCATATGATACACTATTAATCTCAAAGGTGTCACATATTTCTAAGAATGAAGCGAAGTGAAGTTTTGGATCATCGTTGACTAACCCTCCAGACTGATTTGCTTGTACCATTTGAATGACTCTTGGCTTAAGTTCGAAGCTTTTAGCATTGATGCTCAGTATATTGATAGATGATTTGGGTGCAAACATTCAATAATGGATTAATGGGACAGCTAAGGACCATGATTGATGCTACAGCTAGAGGAACTTTAATGAGTAAAACTGAAGATGAAGCTTTTACATTACTTGATGAGATGACATCTAATAATTTCCAATGACATATGAAAAGGCTAAACCCAAGAAGGGTGGTTAGAACAGTTGATGTAGACACCATAGCAGCATTGAAAGCTCAAACAAATGTTATACTGTTATGTTTAACTAAGAAGTTAGATGGTGACAATACAGGGGTAAATATGGTACAAAGCCCATTTGTGTTGTGTGATTATTGTAATGGACCTCATTCTACCGAGGTATATGAGAAACTTCCTAAAGTAGTAAACTATGTCAACAATCAAAATCGCCAAGGAAACCTATACTCAAACACATACAACCCAAAATGGAGAAACTATCTAAATTTCTCATAGAACAATAATAATAATCTAGGTGGTAATCAATTCAACCATCAATAATGAGTGCTTAAAAATCACTAAAATTATCATGATTTAATATACTTTAATTGATTAAATAGATTTATATTTTTATATAAATTTGTCTTTTCAGAATCACTAGTATTTTTATTGTTTTTCCACGTATTTTTGTTTAAAAATAATTTAAAGACTCAAAACAAATATTGGAGACAATATATCACAAATACGATGAGAAAAAAAATGAGAAAAAGTAAAAAAAAAATAGAAAAATTGGACAAAATGGGTTAAAAAGGTAAAAAAATGGTTTAAGTTGTGCACATTTTTCGAGTCCCACACGCATGCCACGCCTCAATCCACCGAGCCCCATGCATGCCGTTCCGAGTCACGTGCGTATGTCACACTATAAACCTCACCCAGTTTGCACCAGTTGCGTGTACCATGGCCTGTCCCTCCACAAATCTCGCCCCACACATGTGTCAACCTGTCCAAGACGCATCCAAGATCAATTTTTGAGATATTTTCCCTTTTTTAGCCTTTTCCTCACATATAAAAGACACTCTCTCCGATTGTAAAAACCACCCAAAAACCATAAATTTCTCTCTCTAGTTCTTGTTTTTTTTAATTTTAAAGTTTTTCTATTTTTGGGAAGAACTAGTTATATTTTTATAGATTTCTAGTTTTGATTGAATAAACGAAAATACAAATCCGTTTAGAGGTTTTCTAATAACAAAATTAGCATGACTCGCTGTTTGTAAATATGATATAATAATAACGTTATTATGCTTGTGAAATATTAAATAGGTAAAACATTTTTATAAAATAAATTAATTTTATTTTTATTCAAGATGTTTATAAATCATGTTATTTGAAGGAATACATTACTCTTAATAACAAACTTAATACGAGATTTAAAATTAAGATTTAATTATCTAGATTTAATTTAGAGTAATACTCTTTTATTTTATATTTAATTATTTGGATATTTAGAGTGAAACTATATTTCAATGGTTGTTTTTAAAAAGAATTATTATTTGAAAATGTATTCACAACATATATAAATAGTTTTAAAACTTGAAAGTTATTTTTTAGATAGTTAAATTCTTAAGTTTAATTTAGACACCTTGAATAAAGTTTAAAATATCTAATCCCACCAAATGTGGCATTAAATAGTTCATTTTCAGTTTTTTTAAAAAAATTAATTTAATTAACCAAATTAATTAGCGACCTTACCCATATGTATTAATTGATTTATTTAATTAACAAAGAATATCTAACCCTACCAAAGATGAAACTTATATGAAAAATAGAGAATCAATAAATATCAATTTATATATTTAATAACTTAAATAATATGAGTAAAATATAATTAATATAATTATTATATCCATAAATACTCCACTTTTATGAATGATAAAAATTTGCATAATTGTTTATTGAATCTCTATATATTTTTATTTTTTTAATGTTATTATATTAAGATTTTGCCAAAATATCGTAACATGATATTTAAAATTTAATTTAATTTAATTTTTAAAACTTTAAATAATAAATTAAAAATCATATATATTTCTTTCTTAAATAGACTTTTTAGGTATACTTGTAGTTTTCTATAAAATAATTTGTTCACTTGTGAGAGTTTTACAAGTATAGAACAAAATTATCCGCAAGATCGATATTACTAACCCAATGTTAGTCCTCTCTTTCATTATCAAGTTTTTGGCGTCGTTGTCGGAAAAAGGAATAACGTTTTTAAATTATTTATCAAAATTATAAATTATAAATTTTAAAAAATAAAAATAAAAAGAATAAAATTATTTGTGATTTAATCTTCATAAAATAATAATAAATCTTGAATTTCAATTAATTTAATTTAATTATTAAATTTTAAAAAAATATAAAAAAACAGTAAATCAAAAGTTTGAAATTTATTAAAAATCTAAATATACAGTAAATAAAAAAATAATTTTTTAAAAAATATATATGAATAGTAAATCATAACTTTTAAATTTAATTTATTTAATTATTTTCTTTTCCAAAAAAATATATAAAAAATTTTAAAAAAATTAAAAAAAAATAATTTTAAAAAACTAACTTTGTAATAGCTTGAAAATTAAAGATCTAAAAGAGTTCTGTTTATGATATTAGTTCTTGGTAGCTTTTGTACTACTAATTTTTTTTTAGAATATTGTTATATCTAGGATCATGGTTTTTAAGGAGGTTTTGCCCCACCATTATTTCCAGTGAATATTATTGGTTAATATTGATTTTGTTATTAATAAAAGATTAATTAATTTTTAACTTTCACTTTTACTTTTAATAAAAAAATATTAACTTAATTTTTAACTTAGATTTTAATTACTAACTTAACAATGATTAACTTCTTTAGATTGTATTAATTTTAGTATATTCATTTTATTTATTATATAGTATTTCAACATATCAACTTGTAAATATTGTACGATATAACATGTATAAAAATATGTTTGTATTATATATTAGATAAAGAGTATTATATTCTGTATAGTTTAATCATGTATAAAAAAAGAAATTTCAAATATTTTCATCTCAAGCCTGCATTCATTCATTTAGGATGCAGATTTATTGAGATTAAGGGTGGGGACACATTTTCCCTAATACATTTCAATATTTTCATTTATGATTTCATTCTACTCTTTTGATAATTAAGTTGTATGTAAGAAGAAACATGATGCTTCAACTCAATCATTAGAGATTAAGGAAGAACATGAAAGGACACTACTAGGGAAAATATATTGATTTTTAATATTATAATTGTATATATTTTTTAATTTATTTATACCCTATGGGCTCGATTATTAGAAAACTAAGGTCATAAGGTGTATCTATGGCCTCGGTTATTAGAAAAATCGAGATCATAGGGTGTTTTGTAGTAATAGGATTGTACTGTTAAGTTATATTTGATATTATACTTCATTTATATTACACTTATACTATTTCACTTGTATTACACTTCTACTATTCCACTCGTACTACACTTGTTACAATCCTATAAATAGGGTTCTCTATGTACATTCTAAGATATACCAATACAACATTAAATCATTCTTTTTTCTTATCTCTATATACTCTTCACATGGTATCAAAGCCTCTCATATATCTCTAGAATTTGTATCAAAATTTTGCCTCTCTTCATCACAGTAAACCACTATCACCTGTACTATAATCCAATCAAAGCCAAAATATCATAATCAGACTCGTCTCATTCAGAAAAATTCATATCCACCAAAATCAACTCGAAATAATGTCTCACACACCTTCATGCGCCACCCAAAGAATCTGTTCCCAAAACCCACGCACCGACCACTCTCATACCCAACCCGGTTCATCCAATTTTTTTTGTTTCTCTCTTCATAGATCCAGTTCAGCACCATCCCAGCTGGTTCTCCACCAGTTCAGACAAGTTCCAAGCTTGTTTTCGACTTCTCTTTTCATTTTTAAGGTTATTTTTGACCTATATACACTCATTTACATTGTTCCTTTATATTTTCTCTATTATTCCTTTAAAATGAACAAAAATAATGTCTCAAAACCAATCTCTACCACTCTTGATGATACTAACTATTTAATTTGGGCACAAGTAATGGAGAGTTTCTTGAAAGGACACAAGTTATGGCGTTTCATAACTGTTGATATAAGCAAGAAACAATCTCTCACTTCTCGATCCAGCACGAAAGCTGAATATCGTGCTCTTGCTGACACCACTCAAGAACTTTTTTTGGCTCCGTTGGCTACTTGTTGATATAGGTGTTCTTTAGTCAACCGTAACTATCCTATATTGTGACAATTAGAGTGCTATTCAGATTATTCACAATAATGTATTTTATGAACGAACAAAACATATCGAGATTGATTGTCATTTTATTTATCAACATGTTCTTCAAGACACTACTTGTCTCAAATCAATATCTTCCACATATCAAACAGTTGACATATTCACCAAATCTCATCTACTAAGCATATTTCAAGAATTAATTTTCAAACTCAAATTGATTATTTTTCTTACTCCTTAATTTTGAGGGAGGATGTTAAGTTATATTTGATATTATGTTTCACTTATACTACACTTATACTTCACTTGTATTATTCTACTTATACTACACTTGTTACAATCCAATAAATAAGATTCTCTATATACATTTCAAGATACATTAATACAACATTAAATCATTTTTTTTATTTTTCTATACTCTTCACATGCACATGTGATTATGTTATTTTCAGGAGGATATGATAAAGGGTCCGAGAAAGTGAAGAAGCAATGTGATAACGTCGATGTAATTATAACAATAATAGAAAAGATGTCAAACTAATGTAATGAAAAGTATAGTTATAAAGATAATAACGTTTATTTATAATAGAACATTTTTTGGTCATGAGAAAAATAAAACTCCAACGTAATTTTTTGGACGAGTGGTTTGCAGTTCAAGCTCGGGGCTCGGGATGATAGACAAATTTCTTTACAAACTACAAATCTCTAAGTACGAATTATGAGCATAAATCTCCCACTAATATGATCTTTATATCAAAAAATTAAATCTATGATCTGTGAAGGTCTTTTTATTCGATCAAATAAAATAAAAGAAAAAGAAGTAATAGCTCCTCCAATAAAACTATAATACATATGATAAGACTCTTGATAATCAAGTATCAGGAAGGAATTCCTCAGATAGGCTTGATATATAGTTGGTGGTAAAGATTTTTATTTTTTCTTAAGTTGTGACTAATTTTTGGCGTATTTGAAAAAATGAATGATTTTTAAGCGTAAGGTGTTTTGTTCTGGCTATATATATATATATATATACAATTTAGTAATATATGTAGTTTTAATTATAATATATATATAATTTAGTAATATATGTAGTTTTAATTATAATTAAATATCCTTCTTAATTTTTAAAATTATTCCTTAATTTAAGTTTTTCATTTTTATTCAACATGATTGAAGATTATCTGTTAAAGTTTTCGGCCAACTAGAGACCTTTTAGGCCAGTGGGATGTCTGTGGAATTTTTTGGGTTGCATATGCTGATTTTATTATAATTTACCATAAATGATGTAGACCAGTACAAAGAGCTCCATGACTCACCAAAACTAATAATCACAAAAGTGTCAAGAAGGCAAATAGATTTTTTTTTTAACGACGTTTACACACAACTACACACGTTGAAATTAAATCAGACAATACAATTTACAATTAAATTGTAAGAAATTAAAGGCAGTTAAGAAAAGTATAATTTATCATATATTTTTTAAATTTTATTCTTATTATTATTTTACTAATCACCTTAGTTATTTATAATTACAAAAAATTAATGTCAGAGTTAAACATACATAAAAATCAATTAATAATTTCAAACTTTAATCATGCATAAAATAACCGTAATTTTTAACAAAATAAACTAACACCATTAAACTCATAAAATTAATTTGACCAATTAAAGAGAGTAATGAAACTTATAATGCTTAAAACAACTTCAGGACTCAAATAACTAATTCAACACTTTTCTCTTTTACATGATAGA
The DNA here is from genome assembly GCA_030763125.1 of Hippophae gyantsensis. Lineage (NCBI taxonomy): Eukaryota > Viridiplantae > Streptophyta > Magnoliopsida > Rosales > Elaeagnaceae > Hippophae > Hippophae gyantsensis. The sequence continues at coordinate 6,264,779 of CM061032.1, forward strand.
GAGAGAAATATAAAAGCAACTGTATACATATTGTATTGCAACATTTTTCTTATTGATTAATGGCTCTTACATAGAAGATTAAAACTTGCACAATCTGTCTGTATCAACGTCTATCACTTCCATTTCTTGAACTTCCCGAACTTCCCGCCATGCTTCCCAAACTTGCCTCCATGCTTCCCAACCTTGCCATGCTTAAATTTTCCGTGCTTCATCTTTCCGTGACCATAGCCATGCCCATAGGGAGTGCCGTGTGCAAGATTATGGGCACCATGCCCATAGGGAGTGCCGTGTGCAAGATTATGGGCACCATGCCCTTGGGAACTGCCGTGTGAAAGATGATGGGCACCGTAAGCAGCTGCTGCAGCTGCAGCACCTCCAGCTAGCATCGATCCCACATTACTATGCCCATGCCCTGTTATCAATCAGACAGCAAAACTGTAATGTACAAGGAGGCAAGTTGCTGACTTTGATATTATATTGTCTAATGTAACTGGCAGAGAGGTCATTTGGAATAGGGCAAACCTTTCCCTAGTACTACAAGTATTGTTTTAGTTTCCATTTATTACCATTGTCAATTTAGTAGTTGTACTATTCAATTTAGGGCAGACTTATGATCCATAATTACTAAACATATATTTTTTAATATTTTACATGTGTTCCTTACGTGTGTGGGACTATACTTTGACAAATATGTGTTTCAAATTTGAACAATGATGATCCATTGAAACAAAACATTAAAGAAAGTAAAAAACTATTACAAATCTATTACTTTTAACAAAAATATACTTTACTCCTTTACCTATTAGGTGGGTTAGTACAAATCCACTACCTTTAAAAAATAATCATAAAAACCCATTTTGTAAAATAATGAACTTGTATTGTCAGTAGACAAGTGTGACAACACAAGCCCATTACTTCACAAAATAGACTTCTATAACTTTTTTTATAAAAATAACATATTTATACTATCTCACTTAAGTATGGATCTAAAGTGCACAATCTGAAAACATTGTGCAACTTACTGGACAATTGAAATTAAACTCTTAATTAAATCACATATTATATAAGGAAAAGAGTGGTAGAGTAAATACCAGAATGATGTGGAGCAGATGGACCAGGATATGCAGCAGGAGGATACCCAGCTTGTGGGTATCCACCAGGGGGAGGATATCCAGCTTGAGGGTATCCACCATGGGGAGGATACCCAGCTTGTGGGTATCCCTGAGGTGGGTATCCTTGTGGAGGGTATGATCCATGTGAGGGGTTGTGTCCAGTAGCATATCCGGCAAGTTGTGAAAACAGGCCCTTTTCACCAGATTCATGATCATGCTTGTCCTTACCACCTCCCATATTTACCAAACTTGGAAGCAGTGAATACAGTTACAAAGCTAAGCTATCAAGGGCAATTCATCACAAAGTTTTAATCAATAAGAAGAAAATTAAATATCTATTTCTAAAAAGTCTTGGCTTCATGATGAGAATCAAGATGATAGAGGTCACAATTAAGCTTTTATTTTAGAAAAAAAAAAACTAGCAATTTCTATTGCGAAACCAATAGAGAAAAGAAGGGTAAAGGAAGAGAGAGAAATTCAGGGATATAATGAATATTTTAGGAAGTCTCGGATAAAAAATTATCAGAGGTTAGAGACTAATTTATGCGTACAACCACAACCAACAAGGGTTCAAGACGTCAGATTAGTAAATCCACTGCAGTAGCTTAGGCACCATATACAACCAAGATTAACATCACAATTTAACTTTAAGAACACCATAATTAAACTGATAATACCCCCAAGAAATAATCTCTCTAACGTATGTTTGCCGAAGATCCAGCATACCTTGTTTACACGTTTCCAAAATACTAACATCAATTCCTAGGGTTGAAGCAACAACTACATTATATGACTTAAGCTACTTATGAAGAATCAAGGATAGATGACATAGCAAGAAGCAACGTCACAAGGAATGATGCTAAAGATGCTGAAATTGGTCCCCAGAAATATGAATTTAAGAAAACTGGAGATGTTCAAACTCTAATTGAAAGAGAAGGTCAAACCAAACAAATTTGGGATCCAAATAAGAAAGAGAATAAGGAATACAATACTTTGGGATCTCTTTTAGATAATAAAAATAGAGGGAAGCCAATAATTGATAGTGATTTGAACATTGAAAGTAACGGCAATAAATAGGGTTACTGATAAAGATCTATAAAAACAACTTTCTTGCATTGAAAACAAAGGATGAAGGATAGCACCAATGAAGGAGTTTTTGGCTTTGATATTGGATGGAGTTTTCATCCACTATTTAACAACATGGTTTTCTTAAAATGATGACTCATAATTATTATTATTTAGATAGCACTAGGTTTTTAGGAGTCAGAAACAAGCTCCAGTCTTCAATTCTTTGGAAGTGTTGGGAAATATGGTTCAAGAGAAACAAGAGGTTGATATACAGATACTGAAAAGTTGTGGGAAAAAAAGAAGAAAGAAAAGATGCTCTCCTTGGAAACAATGAGATGTACAAGATTGGTTTAGGTGTTCTTTCTGAAGACATTCTAGGGTCAAGTTTTCCGTATGAGCCAAAACATTGCAGAGATGGATCAATTTGGGGATCCTTTCCTTTAGAATGCAGGGTTCTCAACCTCAATTTTGATCAAAGAATCCACGTTGGTCTTTCCCTATTAAGAAAAAGCCTAGCGAAGGAACACTCCATCAGATATACAAGGGGTTAGGTGAAGTTTTAAAATACCAATTTTTTTTTTTTAAGTAGTCCTTTTATGGAACAACTGAACAAGTTCATAACTAACGAGTTAGAAGTATGTCCATGAAATCTAATTAAGATTGATAAATCAAAGGCGCACGGTAGAGGGGGCTAGGCTAAGTTTCAACCCCATCCCCACTTATAACTGTCAATGGCAGAGAAACAAATTTCTAAATTATACCCCTAAATTTTGCAGCACCTATAATGATGATATTTAAGAAGATAATAAGATATCTGTTGGAATAGGTAATTTACGTAAATCATAAATAAGGCATTATTTAGAAGAAAACAAAGAGTATTGGTCACCAATTCTACAAAAAAAAAAAAAAAAAAGATCTTAGTGCATTTAAAAGATCCAGATTCAATTAAGCAATCAGGCAAAAAATAAGTTTCTTCAAAAGAAAAGAGACAGAATTAATGGAAAAGAACCTAGAGATCCATCAGAGATGTCAACCAGAGAAATAAAAGACTATCAACAAAATTAATAGAAGAAGAATAAGAACAAAATTGACCAAAAGAAAGAAATATTGAAGATAGAGGTTACTCACCGAAATAAAATGGTGATCTTTGTTTGAGCACAAAACAGATTACAAGAACTGCAACAACACAGGTGACCTATTTCTAGCCAAGTATCAGGAATTGGATTCGAGGATGTAGTCTTATTCACACCGCGTTGCTTCAACGCGTGTAAGTACTTGTAGTACGCGTCCTACCCGTGTTTTTTTTAATATGGCGTCGTCCCGAGAATTGTTCTTTTAAATCGAGTCTCAGAATATCCGTTGAATAATTCAATTTATAGGAATCGAATTTATTCATATACTCAATCTTTAGAACAAACACAATTTTTTTTTATTCTCACTTATTGTCCAATTGAATGCATAAAAACCTATATTTGTGCATAAAAATAAATATATAAAAAAGAAAGAAATATTGAATTTGAACCTCTTTTTTTGTCAAGCAATTTGAACTTAATTGAAAATGAAAAAAAAAATAACAATTCGATCACATATCAAAAAAGATATAAGACATAGATTTTAATTACCACAAGAGGGAGACTTAAGGCGGCCTTGAATGCTCAAAAATGATAGATACATAATAGAATAAACTAATAATTTTAAATTACAGGAATAAGAATCATGACACAAATGATGTGAAGTTTACCATTTAATCAACTTAAAAAATTCATAAATATGAAAATTACAAATGAAACACGTGTGAAGTTAAGGCATACCTAATTTTTAAATTTTTATTGAAATTTAAAAATTTATCAAAATATTTACATATATTATTTTGAAAAATATTACATGTATTTTTTTTATTTAATATTAGTATCTTTAGAATACTCTATTTTTGTTTTTATACATTTTTTTTATCTATATTCTCAATTGAAACATATAAAATATTCTTATTTAAATTATTAGTATCAATTTTGTTTAATTTTAATAGTAATTAATATCTATGATGTATTTTAATTTTTTGAGATTATTATTTAATTTGATCAAAATAACTACTAGTAAGAATAGACATAGGATGATCGGAAACGATTATGTTAATAAGTATAACCATATTTTGTATTAATTTTGGATACATTTAAATAATAATTGTTAATTATGAGTCCACACGTCTTAACCACACTTGTTATTTTTTAACATTTATTTAAAAGTATATTTAACTTGAAAAAATTAAATTTTAATATAATTATTACTCTAGTATATTATTTAAAATATTTACATTAATTTTTATTTTTAACTATTTAACATATATTTTTAAATGTAAAAATATTAAAAATAAATAAAATTCAATCTAATTATTTTCAAATATTGTGTTTTATTATCAAAAATATATTTTTCTATATAATTATACATATATAAAAAATAATATTAATATATATTTGATATCGATTAACCACAATTTTAACATTACAATAATATTCTCATTTATACCTTATCGATTAGAGTTATTTTCGAGAAAAAAAACCATCATATTTTTACAATTAATCACAGTTTTCATTATTTGAGTTAAAATATTTATTTTTTTATATATCTATATAATTAATTGTACATATGTAAACTACTTGCAAAGCTATATAATTGGACATATAATTAGTAAAATGGCATTTCATTAATGTTTTTGCTCTTGTCAAAATTACATTTAATATGCTAACATATTTTTCTTTTAAGTTACTTATCCTAACTCATTTTATTTTTTAAAATAAATAAATTTACATAAATTTATATTATTATATTTAAATTAAAAAAATATTATTAAAAATAGACTAATCTTTTTTTATTTTATTTTATGTGCTGTGTGGTCTTCGACGATGAATTAAAAGACCAATATTTAAAATGAATAAGTTATCACAATATAATTATTAATTATTATTACAAAATTGACAAAAATATTAATATTAATCAAATTAATAAATAGAAAAAATAACAACTAATTTTTAAACAATAAAAAAAAATTAATTTCAAAACAAATAATAACTTAAAAACATACACGATGTAATTGAGGTTAAATAAATAATCATGGATTAATTTTAAAATTTAAATTATTTTAATTTATAATAATTTTTTATTAAATCTACATATCATTGAAAGTATAAAATAATCTATTTTATAAAGAATGTTACATTTTAAAATTTTGAATATTTTAAAAAAATTATGCTCATTTTATTGAATATTGTTAAAATTATGCTAAACATTTTTGAAATATAAATTGTATTATTTCAAAAAATATTATGATTTATTTCATATATCTTTAAAAATCACTATAACTGCTCTACTCAAGTCATATTTGACATTAAGGGGAGAACAAAAACCAAAAAAATTACATTATTTCAAACATTGGTGGCTGATTGAGATTTCACCTCTACGCCAGAGCTTATATTACATCTTATCTACACAAAAATGAACCAAAAAGATGGAAACTCAAAAAAGAAAGAGTTACCTAGACATCATCAGCATCTCTCTTCCCCTATGTGTGCAACTGTATACACAACCTACAAACTTCAAGTCCATCAGCTGAGCCACATCCCAATAAATAAATGAGACGAGGCTTGCACACTAAGGTCTCTCCAAAGCAAGGTATCAAGGAGAGAATACATACAACACAGAGATACATTAAAACGATAATCACAAATGTCAGGCATGCTTTCATCGCTGTTGGGATCTCACATGACTGGAATTGGAGCAGCGTCAATGTTTGTATTTGGTTTCATTTGTTTTTGAACGGCTTTCACTGCTGCTACTCTAGCTGCATTTGCAGCCCTGTTAGCAGCTGATACAGCCCTGTTCACCCTTTCATCCACCTTGGCCACATCATATGCTTTCTCTACTGCCCGTCGTGCTTCCTGGTTGTCATAAATCGTAAGAATGATGAATCTTTGCATTCAACAAGCTCAACAGCTATGGAAAACAAATATGTTTTTCTTTATAATACTAGCTAGTGCAGACAAGAGCATAACTTTCTATTTTATACCCTGATGCCTAACACCATTAAGGATACTGTCTCACTGTGTCTAATACTTTGTCACAGTGAAAGATGTGGAGCCTACATACCGAAAATAGGTCTTATATATCACCAACCTAGGGTTGTCTTGGAGCGCAAGTGGAATACATATGAAACCATTGCTGAATTGCTACTAACAAGCTAATTTGGTCTTTTTATTGGATGACCACTGCATTCCACATTCAAATATTGATCACCACACATCAAAGAAGAAAGAAGTATGAAAATCACAAGTACCTGCACTGCATTGAGTACTTTGGAATGGTAAACAGCAACAGGAGAGACAGGGTAAGTTGTGTTCTGAGTGCTTGGTATGTCAAGAATTCCACTGTGCCAGTGACCAGAATGAGTATCTCCATTTCTGAACGTGTACATTCCAAGCCCTTGCCTTTTACCTTCATGCCAGGCTCCCTCATACCGATGCCCATTAGCAAATCGATAGACCCCAAAGCCATGCATCTTGTCTGCAAAATATTCTCCCGCATACATGTCCCCATTTCTAAAAGAAAGCAAAATGACAGTTGAGTTGGTACTGTAAAGATATAAAAATTTTGTATTCGCATATATAAGCTAATGTCACAGAGATATCTATCAATGTATGCCGAAGAAGAAGGGACGAAGCTTGAAATTAATTCATAGGGTCTAAATTAAAAAAATTAAAATCTGGAAATACACAAACAATATATTAAAAATCAAAATTATACGTCCCTTTTGTTGTATAATAGTAGGTGTCCATTAGTTTATCAACTAGCTAGCATGATGGTTGAAAAAATAATTTTTTTTTGAGTAACTCGTATAATATAAGATAAAATCGTATGTGTTATAAATATATTGATGGTATATAGGGTGGTGTATCAAAAAGATGAAATGAAATGTTTTTTAAGCCCAAACATACTGCAATGACATTTTGTTACACAACATAAAATTCACAATTTTTGTACAATTGTACGTTTGATCAAGAAATTAGAACAAACTGTACTGAATAAAAGTTGTATGGGTACATAAAAATTAATCCACCAAGAGTTTGGGCATAAACCATACTAGACGTAGATACTAGCTTGAATTTTCAATTCTACAATATGTATCTTGAACATTTTTTTTAATCTCAAATTAAAAATAATTTTTTTATTTAAAATTGTAAAAAAATATATAAATATAATTAAATATTCATTTTAATAAATTTTTATAATGAAACTATTTTAAAATGTAAGAAAACTAAGTAAAATAAATTAAGAATTGTTTAAATATAAATTATTTTACCAAAAACATTCACCTTATTTGATTAAGCTTTACAAGTTATCACCAAACGCAAAATAAACAAATGATAATACAATTTAATACAAGTCATCCAATACGAATATGACTGTTTTTTTCCCGACTGTTTGATTTTACTCGACTTTATTTTAAATACATACAAATTTATCAATCAGTGTATAACACTGTCAAGTCACAGGTGCCTGGGCTGTGTGGTTAAAGTGACAATTGGAAGAACATTTAAAGTGACGATCATATTCGTATTAGATAAAGTGTGTGTGGGCTGTGAGTTGTGTGTGGTATTTCTTCAGCATTTTATTTTAGCCTCATCGTTTATTTTACATTTTTTAGGCAGTTTGTTAGGATGGTACACATGGGCGATACTTAAAGGTAGTGAGGGATAACAGAAGGGGTACCACATGATTGTATGAGCTTAGCTTTTGGGAGAGACTCCAAACCTCTCGAATGCTTGGGAATAAACTTGTGTAATCATATAATTTTACTAATAAAAAGGGTCAATCTACCATATTATTCCAGAATTGTTTATTGTTTTTTGATTTCTTTCTTGGAACTCTTAGTTGCAAATTCAGTTCATAACAAATTTGGTATTAGAGTAGATGTTCTGGGTAAATGGCTAAAACTGCGAATTAGCGAATGGATGCGATGCATTGGGACTGTGCAAGGAGAACAAGAAAAGATAAGGCGAGATGTTGGAGGGTTGAAGGAAGAAATACAAACCAGTTGATGAACTAACGATTTGAGCAGATGTTTAGGCTGCACGAGGAGACTCTACGCCACACCACGTCTTCTACTAGCAAGGCAAAGGAGGCACTGGTTTTAAGCCCATTTGGAGGAAATCACCATGGAAACTCGCATGGAACTAGTGACACAAGTAACTCTCTCAATACGAGACGTGATTTTCGATTTCGGAAATTGGATATGCCTCTGTTAAACGGTAGTAATTCCAATGGATGGATTATGAGAGCTGAGAGGTACTTCGCCTTTCAATGAATGAATGACGAGGAGAAACTAGAAGCAACTGTTGTCAGCTTCAAAAGTGATGTGTTACTCTGATATCAGTGGGAGAATAAGAAAGGTGTTTCGAGTCATGGGAAGAGATGAAGCGGAAGATCCTTAGACAATTTTGATCCATGCAAAATGGATCCCTATACGAACAATGGCTAGCGTTAGAGCAAGATGGGAAGGTGAAGGATTATCAGTAAAAATTCATTGAACTTTGGCTCTACTGGATAAGATTTCCAAGGAAATTGCCATCGGAAAATTCATCAATGGTCTCAAGCCAAAGATTAAGGTGGAACTGCGAATACTTGGGCCAATTAATATGGGACAAACAATGGATTGGGCCCAAATGACCGAAGAGAAACTTCGTTGTGACTAAGCCAACTGGCAAGACTCGCCGATTGACAAACTCTGAGTTGCAGAAGAAATGAGGGGTTTGTGTTATCGTTGCAATGAAAAACATGCCCCGACCCATCGTTGTAAGAGGAACGAACTTAGTGTATTACTCACGATTGATGAAGAAGAGGAAGACGATAGCGAAACTCTAGTGAAAAATTGAGATAAGAAGCTAGAAACGGCCAAGCTCAACCAAGAAGTGGAGATCTCACTCAATTCGGTAGTGTGTTTCACTACACCCAAAACGATAAATTGTGGGCATTGAACACCAAAAATGGAGGACCAAGTTAATGGGGTATAACTTTCACATTCAATATAGAACTGGTGTAAGCAATAGAGTAACTTATGCACTCTCTAGAATGCCTAAACAAATTGAGTATACATATAGTGGCAACATTGGGATGCCTTACAAGGTGAAATTTCCAAAGATAGGTGTTTACAGAGACTTAAGCAGGACATACTGGCTGGAGTCAAACAACCCGTGGGGTTCTCAGTTGAAAATGAAGTTCTGTTTTGTAAAAGACGGTTAGTAATTCTCAGAAAGTGCAAGCTAAATAATCTTATTTTGAAAGAGTTTCATGCTACTCCCATTGGTGGACACTCAGGGGAGACTAAAACTTATCAAAGAGCTGCTGCAGAGTTCTACTAGGAAAGAATGCAAACGATGTGAGTAGATATGTGCAAAATTGTGCAGTATGCCATCAGAACAAATACTTAGCCACTACTCCGATTTGGTTACTCCAACCAATACCTATTCCAAATAAAATCTGGGAAGAAATAACCATGAATTTCATAAAAAGGTTGCCTCGATCTGAAGGAGTGGATACCATCTTAGTGATGGTTGATAGATTAAGTAAATATGCCCATTTCATAGGACTAAGGCATCCCTTTAGAGCCATTTCAATAGCTGGTGTTTTTGTCAAGGAAGTAGTTAAGCTTCACGGCATCCTTCACTCCATTATTTTTTATCGCGACAAAATTTTTGTGAGCAACTTCTAGATTGAGCTTTTTAAACTGTAGGGTACCTCTCTCAAAACAAGTATTGTGTATCACCCTTAGACTGATGGACAATCTAAGGTAGTAAATAGGCATTTAGAGACCTATCTTTAATATTTCGCTTCAGATAAGCCTCGTTCTTGGGCAAAGTGGTTGCATTGGGCAGAATATTGGTATAACACAACATACCATACCTCCATTGAAACTACTCCATTTTGAGTGGTGTATGGAAGGAAGCCTCCACCTCTCATTTAGTATGAGAAAAATTCAGCAATTGTTTCTATTATGGATCAATTGTTAGAAGATCGAGATGCAAACCTAGATGATCTGAAAATGCATTTATTGCGTGCTTAACAAAAAAATGAATTTCCACGCTAATGCTAGGCAACATCATGAAGCATTTGAGCTTCGAGATTCATTGTTCCTTATGCTAAGGTCGTATTGACAGCAATCACTAGCTAAGCGCAAGTATGAGAAGCTCGTTGCTCCCTACTATGGACCTTACAAAATTCATCAACGAATTGGTCAAGTCGCTTACAAATTGAAGCTCTCTTCTTCTACTTCGATCCACCCTGTTTTTCATGTGTCTCAGCTGCGTGCAACTTGAGGAATAACACATTCCTCTTCAGTGCTGCCCACCCAACTCTCTCCTGATTTAGAGTTGTTAGTGAAGCCTAAAGCATTACTTGGCATTCTTCCCAATAAGCAAAACCAAACTGATGAATTGGAAGTATTGTTGAAATGGAAGAACCTCCCTAGTATAAAGCAACCTAGGAGGACTACTACATGATTCATAGACAATTTCCAACCTTTCACCTTGAAGACAAGGTGGCTGTTTATGCAAGAAAGGGCGAATTTAAAGAACAATTAAAGTGGTTAAAGTGTGTGTGGGCTATGAGTTGTGTGTGGTATTTCTTCAGCATTTTATTTTAACCTCAGCATCTTATTTACAATTTTTAAGCAATTTCTTAGGATGGTGCACATGGGAGGTGGTTAGTATTGGCAGGAAAGCAGTCTGTTAGGATTGTTACACATGGGAGATACTTAAAAATAGAAAGGGATAATGGAAGTGGTATCGAATGATTGTATGAGCTTAGCTCTTGGGAGAGACTCCAAACCTCACTAATGCTTGGGATTAAACTTGTGTAAGCATTCAATTTTACTAACAAAAAGGGTCAATCTACAATATTATTCCAGAATTGTTTGTTGTTTTCTGATTTCATTCTTGGAACTCTTAGTTACAAATTCAGTTCATAACAAACACATGTCCGAGTAGGCATACATAAGAAAAATACAGATGACTTCTGATCTTAGTATTGCCTTATTGCATGTGAATCAGTGGATGTGGTTATCCTAGATTTATATAATCACAAAATCTATTCGTACAACTAAATGGATTTACACGAAAAAACTTAAACAGCTTTTATCCAGGAGGAAATAAGGGCTGCTGATTGTTGAAAAGCACTATTCATATATCAAAACCCATGTGGTCGAACCTTGAATTCCCAAATATGGTTTTCCAGTTATAAGAGCATGAAATTCGAAATTGCAAGAGCTTAATGAAGGGATGATTCACAGGTACTAAAAAGTCTAAAATGCATCTAAACAGGACATCACTAAAACTTTATTTGATGCGACTCAATACAACTCTCTGTGTATATAAAACCTTTTTTGCTTTACAAAGCAAGTTCAAGGACTGACTTTAAGAGGATACATGACGTGTACGACACTAATTGTCATCAAGTAAAGGCCAACTCAGCATCAAAATCAAAATGTAATAATTTCATATTCAACGAAATTCTAGGTTTTGTAACCACGATAAACGTTGACAATTATTTTTTCAAGTTTTCAAGACCCATTAAACAATTCTAGTTTTGAATGTATTGCAAAGCATACCAAACAATGAGATTAGAACTAAGAAATACCCATGTACTGGGTATTGAGAACAAAGAGAACCACAGACCTTGGACTAAGACATCTGAATTTGGGTCCATTGAGCATCGACAACCATGTGCCATAACCTCTTTATAACCAATAAAAAAGAACTAGAAACTAGAGGAGAAAATTGAAAAAAACAAGACTTTTACTTCAACTCCTTAATCAAATGACACAAACATGATGGACTGGTTTATTCTTAGCAATAATTGATTAAAACAGAGATAGAGTAAGATTTGGCATAAATATGGTGACCAAACATGACATAAATTTTCACTTGCATAACCATCTACTTGCTCCAAAAATAGTAAATCACATTACCAAGCAAGCAAATCTAATCAAAATAACCATAAAAAATGTAAATATGTTACTATAGAACAAATAATCCAGATGAACTACAGTTACCTGAAATGGTAGTGTCCAAGGCCATGCTTGACGCCCCACTTGAACTCCCCAACATATCTACTTCCATCCTCACAGGTATGAACTCCACAACCATGATTCTGGCCATTAGACCATTCCCCAGCATAAACATCACCAGTATAAAACCTATAGACTCCAAATCCATGCCTTAGGCCCTGCCTATATTGCCCTCTATATCGGCTACCTTTAGCCCAAGTCTCAACGCCATAGCAATCATACTTCCCATCTATCCAATTACCCTCATATCTCCCACTAATGTAATAGTAATACACCCCACTTCCTGAGTACTTTCCCTTATGAAACTCCCCTTCATACACGTCTCCGTTGCTGTAAATCTGAACCCAACACCCAGAATTCTGTCTTTTTTCCGACTTAGACCGCGAGCCAATTGACCAAAATACTGATAAAGGAGGTCTAGATAGAGAACATGGGGAGCTAAGCTTTATGGGTAGAGAACGGGAGAGAAATAGCCGTATAGAAGGAAGGCGAGGAAGGGCAAGATTCAGCGAGAATAAAAGAGCGACTGAGAAAGCAAAAGCCGAGAGGAAATCAAGCAAAAATGAGCGACTTGGATGGGACACCAAAAAGTAAAAAAAGGGCAAAGAAAGCAAAATTACAAGGCGACGAAGATGATTTATTCGTCGAAGCAAGCGAAAACCTGCACTTTTTGCAGCAAGAGAGACGGAAAATAAGGATCGATTACGATGGGCAGTGGGGAATTTGTGAAGTGTTGGAGATTTTGAAAGGGAAGAATGGGTTTGGGTCAAAAGGGGTCGCTTATAAGGTATAGTTTGTGGAGTTGGTCGATCATTTTTGGCAAAATTTTCAGATGGATATGGTGTAACCTGAATTGTATGCTGAAATGGCTTCTGGTTTCGAAACGAATTTACAGAAGAAGAAAAAATCGGAAGAAAATGAGGATTTGAATGGAAGATTAGAGGTGGGGTTGGATTGAAATCGGAAGAGACGCCGCTGCTTTCTTTTCCGATCTGAGCTTCTGATTTCTTCTGATGCATCACATACGTGAATTGAACAGATCAAAAAAGATAGAAATCAGTTTTTCTTACAATAAATTTCTCAATTGTCTTCAATATAATCTATTTATTTTATAAATCTTTCTTCTCTATCTCTCTAATCTCTCGTTCTCTGAGATGAGTTTTGACGAAGGTTAAATCTTTGTGAATTTGCTGAATGGCACATTTGTGGGGTTTGCCGATACTTTCTCTGCATCTCTTCTGGGTTTGCAGAGGAAAATGAAGTTCACGGCACGACAACGGTGTGTATGCGCCAAAATAACATTTCGATTGAATAACTAATTTTTGATTTTTACACGTGATTTTACTTTCTTTCTTTTTTTAAAGTAAAATTTTCATCCACAAATTGAAACTATTGTCTTTTTAAAAATGATTTAAAATAGAGTATATATCAAAGTAATTCATATTTTTTTTCTTTATTACTATACGGTAACGTTTTTGAGGATAACATATATAATTGTATCCCTTAACTAGTGACCCTTTCACTCTTGTTCATCCACTAACTCCACATTAAGCACATAGAAATCCACCTCCAAGTTTGGTGTTGATGAGATGGATGGCCATCTCTTTTCAACCTTCAAGTTCTGCTTAAAGTTTTGCCTCAACCTCCACTATATTTTTTTGAAAAAGGTTAACTTATCACCGAAGTTGACGAGTCGCACAGAATGAATCATTTCATCAGCATACTTCACTTGTAGGTTTCCATGGAAACTCCGAGAAGCTCGTGCCCTGCTACGATCTCGTCATCATATTTGCCTTTCTTCAATCTCTCTCCCTAAAAGACTTAGTCGGATTCTAAGGATATGAGTATCATTCCAATTGTTGGAAATCGAAATCTCTATATCTCCCCACTTTCAAAGGTGCTCTCGCTCGTTCGCTCTTAGTTAATTTGGATTTTATTTCCTTTTTTTTGACATTTTTCTCACAGACTATAAATGATTTACACAAATGATTTGTACTTTAAGTCCTGACATATTTTACAAGCACTGTACTTTTTATCAGAATTTTGCGAATCTTCTGTTTGATTCGACAGAAGAAAATTGTATTTCCTGTGAAATATATGTTTGTTTAGTCCTTACACATACGAATTTTATAAGAATGCTCACTATGCTTTCAATTGTAGAGGATGCTCATGTGTTATCAGGTCTGATACTCAGATATCAGTGGAGGAGTCTATGAATTTGATCAACAAGGACGATACCATTCCTAGCTGTTCGTCTCAAACTTGGGGCTACTATTTGGATTCCTCTTCTAAGCGACGTCGGAGCCTTGATCGCTCAAGCTCAATAAGGAAGATTGTTGCTCCTATGGTGACAGAGATTGATGGGTTGAAGTTGGTTTCCAATTCTAAGGTCTGTTCTGCAACAAATACTACAGAGTATAATCATTGTCCAAAGCTTGTGGTTCCGGATAGAGATTTAAGCATTATACAGATAATGTTTCTGTTGACAATAAGTGTGAAGTCTTATTACTTTATATTTGAATAATATATTATATTTATATTTTTACATCATCCCTGTTTTTTTATATAATATATTATATATATATATGATGTAATATGTTACATCAAAGTCATTGGAATCGTCTCCAAACACTCTTATAAAATCATCCATGGGTGGTCGAAATTCTGATAAGATCATCATTGATGACAGTAAAAAAAATGATGAAATCTTACATTATTAAAGTTACAAAATAAAAATATTTTAATCTATTTATTAAATAATTTAATTTAAAATTATATATTTTGAAAAAAAAAACATTTAATTTAAAAGTAGTTTTTTTAAATTTTTAGTTGTTACTTTTCTTTCTATATTATTTTGCCTCCTAAACCATTAACACATAATTTTACTTATATATATATATATATATAAATAGAGTTAAAAATAAAATTTTATTTATAAAATAAGGATAGTTAAATTATTTTTTAACTTTATTGTTATCTTATAATATGTAATATATTAAAAAACTACTTCAAATAACATTTTTAAAACTCATAATAATAAAATAATATAATTATTAAGAATGGTTAAAAAAATCGCAGGTTCGATTATCCACAATTAATTAAACCAATGGTTTGGTTTTTATCCGTTAAATTTTGGACACGAGTATAGTTTTAGGTAAAAATCGAACATGAAATAACAGGTATAGTTATATTCATAACCGTATTTGTCCATACCCAAAATTAATTTAATTTATTTAAATAAATTATATATTAATTAGAGTTTTCACTTAATTCTTTACGTAGTATATAAACCAAACTGCTTTGTTTTTTTATTTCAGATTTTTAGTTTCGCATCTCTCGCCTCTTGCCTCTCGCCTTTCTCGCCTCATTTGTCATCTATGTCGCTCTCAACTTGTCGCCGGCTCGGCTCATTGTCCTCGTTCACCTCTATAATCAGTTTCTTTTTCTTCGTGATCTGATCAGGTACTCAAGTAGATTATACATTAGCTTCTTCTTCTTCATGATCTGATTAGGTACTCACGTAGATTATACATCAGTTTTTTCTTATGTTTTATGTTTCGTGTTTTCTTTTATAGTTTTACTTAGATTTCTTCTCTTGATGGTTGATACATAAAGTAGCTACTTTGTTTTCTGTATGAACCTCCCTATTATGAAATTTGTGCTAATATGTTTTTTGTCACAAAAAAATTGAGCTAATTTAAGTGTTTGATGAAAGTTTTGGATTTTTTACTTAAGCAATTTTTTTGCACTTTGATTAGTGTTCTTCATTCGATCATTTAGAATATCAACATCATCATAGAGATGATCAAGGTCTTTGTTTTGCCTGTAGTATATTTCATGTTATAATGAAACACTATCAGAAGATACCAATATAATAGTGTACCAAAACCAAAGATGCTTCATAAGGGAATCACTTATTTTTGCTTAAATCTAATAGAGCATCATCTTGTTTTTGCTTCTCAAGCTGAATATCAGTATTCTCATATGAGTAAATCCGTTGAACATACCACAACAACATTTTACATAGTACTTATTTTATTACCAATTCAATTTCCAAATTTTTGTTTTTCAACTAATTTTAACACAAAAACCATAAAACATAACATGTATGAACCCTAATTTTGTATGGACCTCCCTGTTTTGTGTATTAAAATTAATTTGTACATTATTTAGTAATAATTTGTATTATATAGTATGATAAATTAATAATAATTTTTTTTATCATGTCTTGTAGAGTTTAAGATTTGTGGAAAAGACAGAGACTAAACATTATGGTAAGTGAATATGTTGAAAAAATAACGAGAGATAATAGAATATATATGTATATATATATATATATATATATATATATCTTTTTTATATATGAATTTAAACTTTGAAAGTTATTTTTTTAGAATTTTTCACCACAATCCTCTTAAGGAGTAAATGACATTGAACTTAATGTGAAGGTAACAAGTGTTGGAACTTCAAGTGTTGATCAACATACAAATACTCATCTCCTTACATAAACTTCTTCACCTGAAAATACACAAAGTCAACCATCACATGAAGGTAGTGAAGAAGAAGATGGGAAGGCTAAATTAATGTCTGAAGCATGGGTTCATTTTGATAGGAAAAAAATTAATGGGATATGGAAGGCAATATGTAATTATTGTAGAAAACGGTTAGGAGTTGATACAAGGAATATGACATATCACTTGAAAACACATACAAAAGGTTGTCCATTCAAATGGTAAGAAAGAGTTATAGGTCAATCATTGTTAAATCCTAACAAGAAGAGGGATATAATTGAGTTAGAACATTAGAATTTTGATTCTCAAGTTTCTCGTGATAAATGTGCAAAGATGATAATTCTACATGAGTATCCTCTTAGTATTGTTAAGCATCATGAATTTAGGGAGTATTCACATTCATTACAACCAATATGAAAACCTATGTCTCGTGCGATAGTTAAGAGAGACATTATAAAGATATATGATGTTGAGAAAAAAAATGATGGATATGTTAGAGAACAACAAAAGTCGTGTTGCAATCACGAGTGATATATGGAAGTTTCGAAATCAGAACAAAAAATTCATGGTTATAACTTGTCATTTCATTGATGACAATTGATATTTGCATAGTAAAATAATAAGGTAAATTTTTTAAGTTTATTGTTGAAATTTATACAATTCCTATTAAATATTTTTTGTAGAGATTTGATATATTAAATGATTGTATATAACAATTTTATCATTGATGAGTTACTTTTTGGATTGGAACATTGATCGTAAGATTTCAACCCTAACTTTGGATAATTGTTCTACTAATGACTCAATGTTACCCAACCTGTTAGATTCATTAGATAGAACTTCAATATTATTATATGGAGATATTTTTCATATGCGTTGTGTTGCTCACATATTAAACTTAGTAGTGAAATATGGGTTGAATATAATTTCTCAATGCATTCTTAAAGCTAGAGATAATGTTGCATATTGGGCAACAACACAAAAGAGAGAGGAAAAATTTAAAAAAATTGCATCTCAAGAGATAAAGTCTTCTTGTAAGAATTTATCTCTTGATTGTCAAACTCATTGGAATTCTACTTTTTTAATGCTTAAAGATGCATTATTTTATGAGAAAGTATTTTCTCGTTTAAAACAATTGGATAAGAATTATAATACTCTTTCTGATGAATTGGATTGGAAAATGGCAAGGAAAATTTGTGATAAGTTAAAGGTATTTTATAAGGTTACTGAATTGATTTTTGGTTCTAACTATCCCACTATAAACATGTTATTTCCTCATATTTGTGACATCAAATTGGCATTATATCATTGGATTAATGATGAAGATGATTTGATCAAGGAAATGGCTAAAAATATGCTTGTAAAATTTGACAAGTATTGGCAAGAAGTTAATATTTTCATGGTTATAAGAATTGTTTTGGATCCTAGATTTAAGATGAATTATCTTGAATTCTATTTTGCAAGAATATATGGAGAGAATGTCATTTTTGAAATTGAAAAGGTGAGAAGAAAGTGTTCTGATTTGATAAATATGTACTGAAAGAAACGAATTATAGAAGAAGAGAGTCGACAAATGGAGTTTTCAACACCCTTCAATATGTCTCAAAGTTCAAAAGGTATTAGTTGTCTGAATCCTAGTGGTATAAATGAGTATAAACAATGGAAATTAATGCAAAATAAAACTGGATCTTTGAAATCTGAGTTGGACTCTTATTTAGAGGAGGCTGATGTGGAAATTTTGGATTAAGAGTTTGATATATTGTCTTGGTGGAAGTACAACAAACATAAGTATCCAATAATGCATGACATGTCTAGAGATATCTTGGTTATTCCGGTGACCATAGTTGCTTTAGAATCTGCATTTAGCACAAGTGGTAAAGTAGTGAGCAAACATCATAGTATACTCAAAGAAAACACATTGAAAGCTTTGATGTGTACTCAAGATTGGTTATGAGCTAGTATTCATAAACAAGGTATAAGTCTATTCTATATGTTTAATACTTGTACATGTTATATTTTATTAACACTTGTTTTATGTACTATATATTAATTATTTAATTGTGTATTCAAATATTTTATAATTTATTCAAATATGTTAACTCCTGGTTCATTCACTTCCACTATTACTATCGTAGAAGATGATGTTGAGGTAAAAAAAATTACATTATTGATTAATCAATTTATTATTTTAGTTTATAAAAATGATTTTATATGTTTGATTTTTGCGGGATACTCGTGTGGATAATTAGAAGAGAGAAGTTTTGATTTATTATACTTGAAGTTTTCTTAAATTTATGTAATTAGTTTTCAATATTTGTATCAATTTAGAATATTTTATTTATATTTTGTGCTTCTCATTTATATGTATGTAACCTTATCGAGATTTAGAGAAATATATAGTATTAAATGTTAAATTTTTTTATCAGATAAATATATTCAAACTCAAAATAACAAATTCAAGAATTTTGTCCAGTTGGCAGTTGCTTTTGGTTGGCTACAGAACTAAAAGGAGCCCAATTAAATAGGATTTTTTAAAAAGTTTGAAAAACGATTTTTTTTTTGTTTTTTTTTAATAATTGTCTCGAATTGATATCCACGGGTAAAAAACCGTTCCCAAACCGTAACAATTTTCGGGAGATTTTTGGTACATATTTTATAATTCGATTCGGGAACTGTTATATTAAAAATCGTCACCGCCCATAACCGTGCCCATCCCTACCTATAACGTTAAATACTCATCATTTTTATTAAGAAAATTATTTCCTAGGAAAAACATAATTGATTATGGCATAAGTAATAAAAAAATGAGTATTATGATTACAGATACAAAATGAAAGTATAATATACCATTAATTGATAAAAAAAATTATATTAAACAAGCTATCCAAAATTCATGATAAAGATAAATAAAAAAAATGGATACATTCATTTTGGAGGAATTCAAATATTAATAAAAGCTTATTTCAAAAAAGTAATAGATATACCAATAAAAATAACATTGTTATATAACATAATAATAAATGAAAAAAATGTCTTATTAGGAATGATCCATAGCAACTTAAAATAACAAAAGTTAAAATTTATAACATATCCTAGATTTGCTATTAATATACATGATAAAAATCTAAATCAAGTATTAAGTCTAGCTTATGAATTTAAAAGAGGATAATTAATAAAAGAATGAAATCATTTATTTTCAATATATTATCTAGTAGCGTATTTTTTAACAAATAATCATAATAGTTTAATATATAGACAAAATGAATTTATAGAAACAGGCAAAACTTTTAAGGAATTTAGACAAATAATAAAACCAAAAATACTAATAAGCTTTGAAATACCATAAGAATGACAATTAGATATAAAAAAAACCCTGATAACAAGAAAAAAAGTGATGTTGTTAGGAATAATAGCATGCCAAGGTTTACTTTTATATATCATAAAGGAGAAACTTTTAACCAAGAAGAAGTTAAAAAGTTAGAAAATGAAGTCAAAATAATGAAGACATTAGTTCGTGACTGTATATTAAAAATAATAATATTTAGAGATAAAATAAAAAATATGCATTTAGAAGTAAATGGAAGCCTAGTAGGCGTAGCAAAAAATCAAGCAATATTATTTGAAATTATACAATTATTAATAAAGGAAATGGATTTAGTCCAAGAATCAAACACAAAATATTTACAAGAAATAATAGATTCATAAAAAGAATTACTAAAGAAAATAAAGGAATGTGGTCATAATAAACTATAACAAGATATTCACAAGGAATTTTCAGAACTAAGAAAAGATGTATACAACATACATAGAAATAATAAAATAATATGTCATAAATATGATCACTTAGAAGGACTAAAAGAAGAATCACCTAGGAGATTAGATGCTCTGATTCCTAAAAATGAAGAAAGATTTGAGAAAAAATATATAATTTCAATTTAATAGAATATAGAAAAGAATTTAAAAGAAAATTCATGAACCCTGAAAATAGGAATATAAAAAAATTAGTTAGTTTATTGACACTAACTAATGAAAAAATAGAAGAACATTATAATGAAAAACTTTATACAAACAAAGAAGATGATGATATGACAATAATCAATAAGACTAATTCTGAACCAGAAAACATGACCCCAAAAGGTCATATGAAACCAATTTCATTATCAGTCCCTTACCAAGAAGGAACATCTAACCCACATATGGAAGAAAGAAATAGGCAAAGGACAAAACAACCTGACGCCATAGATAGAAGTAGACAACCACCTAAAATGGAGGAAGGTTTGCATTAGGGAACTAGAGGTAGTATTCTACCAAAATTCAAACTCCATGATAATTATAAGTCTGATCTTCTAGATTTAAACTATATAAGATATAAGAAGAAAGCCTTAGATAAATGGGTTAATGATATGAGTATGCTCATACAAACCTCTCAAACTTATAGCACATAAAATGATAGGAAATATTAAAGTTTGGTTTTCAAACTTAACAAATCAACAACATTTGTTAATGCAAGGGAATGCTTCCACAAGAAAAGAATACTTAGACACAGTAATAAATGAAATATACAAGGAATTTATTGGAGAAGATAAAGAAAGAACTATCACTGAATCTAGTGAAAATGAAATCAATGAAGCTAAATGACATATAACAAATATGGAAATTTTTAATATATGTTACATAGATTCTTTTATTTTTTAATATGAAATATATTACCATAAATTACTATATTCTATGCAAACAATTTATAAAGAATTTTTTTTTCATAAATTACCTGGAACACTACATAAGACCTTAACAGAAAGTTGGGAACAAAGAAATAAAGAAACTATACTAGATACTATAGGAGGAAGAATAAGACATCTTAAGGGATGGGTCATTATTAAATGTATAAAAAAAGAATATAAATAAATAAGAGGAAATTATAAAATATATTATGATATAAAATATTTCATAATACTAAGAAAATATAGATGTAATATAAATTCTTATAGACAAAAATATAAGTTCAGAAAACAAAATTTTCAAAAATATTAAAAAAAGATTTAATAGAAAAACCTACAAGAAAAGATATTTTAAAAGAAAGAAGTATAAACCTTCTAAAAACAAGAATTATTGCTATTCAGAAAAGAAAAAATACAGATGTTGAATATGTAATGAAAGGACATTATGCCAACGAATGTTTAAGAAGACTTCAAAATAAAAATAAATTTTCACAAAAAGCAAAAATCTTGGAAGAAGCTTTCAAACTAAAATTAGAACCAATCGAGGAATGTGATATAGATTATACTTATAGTATCTATCTATTGGAAGAAACTGAGGAAGAGATAACTGACTCAAAATATAAACACTCAATTATGAATATTTTTTATCAAAAGATGAATGATTTGTATAGTATTACAAATCCAAATACTAATTACATTAAAATATGACTCAAACTTAAAGATAATATCACTTATCATTTACATGCATATATAGATAAAAGAGCTAGTATGTGAGTATTCAGTAAATATGTATTTCCATAAGACAATTGTAAACAAGCGCCAAAAGATTTAATTGTAAAAATTGCTAATAATACTACAACAAATCTTAATAAGGTATTAAAAGATACTGATATAATGATAGGAGGAAAAAAGTTTCACATTCCTACCATATATCAACAGGAAAGAAGAGTTAATTTGTTCATAGGAAATAATTTCCTAAACTTATATAAACCTTTCACACAATATTTTGACAAAATAAGTCTCACAACCTTAAAAGGAGATATCATCTATGTCTCAAAAATAAGAAAAGTTTTAACTATCTCAAACCCAACTTTTATGTAATAATATAAAAAGTGAAAACATTGTGAGATAGACCAGTAAAAATCTTATTTAGAAAATATTTCATTAGATATAGAAGAGAAACAAAACTCTTTTCTCGATAAAATACAAGAAAAAAAAGATCTAACACGTATCAGAAAACTGTTAAAAATAGTCAATTTAAAAAATCCTTTGGATTCAAATATAAATAAATCTAAAACAATAGCCAACCTAAAATTAGGATATCCTAACAAGATCATAAGAGTAAAACCAATGATTATACTCTATAAGGCAAGATTGAATTTAGAAAACAAATTTAGGAACTTTTGGAATTAAAAGTCATACTACCAAGTAATTCATCTCACTCTACTCTAACATTTTTAGTTGAAAAAGAAGTTGAGAAAAGAAGAGGAAAAAAGAGAATGGTAATAAACTTTAAAATAATAAATAAAGAAACCATTGATGATAGATATTTTATTTCAAAGAAAGAAGAGTTATTATCATTAATAAAATGAAAGAAATATTTCTCAAGTTTTGATTGCAAAAATAAATTTTGGCAAATAAGACTGAATGAAGAATCTTAAAAACTAACGACATTTAGTTACCCACAAGGACAATTCGAATGGATAGTTATACTATTTGGACTAAAACAAGCTCCAGGTATCCTTCAAAATTATATGGATAACATTTTCAAGAAATTACATGATATATGTTGTGCTTATATAGATGATATTTTGGTTTTCAAGAATGAATTAAATAAATACTATTTAGATAATATCAATATTTTACAATAATGTAGAAAAGAAGACATTGTATTCTATGAAAAGAAAGCAGTATTTGTGCAGTAAAAAATTAAATATTTAGGGTTGAAAATTAAAGATGGAAAACATAACCTACAACCCCATATATTAAATAATATTCAACGTTTTCCTAGTGAATTAAAAGATAAAAACCATTTACAAAGATTTTTAGGATGCTTAACATATGTAGAAGTATATATCAAGAAATTTGCAAAAATGCAAAAACCTTTACAAGTAAAGTTGAGAAAAGATCATATCTAAAAATGGACAACAAATGATACTCTGTATATGGATAAAGTAAAAACAAAGGTAAAAAATTTACCAACTTTATACTACCCATGGCCAAATGATAAAATGATAATTGAAACAGATACTTCAAAAATATTAAGAAACAATTCTGAAAGCAAGATCCATAATTAAATTACCATAGTAATGAAAAAGAATATTTAATTATCAAAAAAACCATTGAGAAATTTGCAATATATGTTATAAGTTTTAGATTCATTGTTAGAAAAAATAACAAAATTTTTGGTTATTTCTTAAGAACTAATATTGCAAGTGATTACAAATAAGGAAGATTAATCAGATGGCAACAATGGTTCAACCATTATAATTTTGATATTGAACATCTTTCAGGCCATAAAAATAGCTTAGTAGATGCTATTACCAGAGACTTAACACCTCTAACTATTTTTATGCTTTCATGAATTGAACATCTTGACATCAAAATCAAGATAAAGGAAAAGGAGATAAAAATCCTACATGAACAACTCGAGCTGCTATATCTCGA
Organism: Hippophae gyantsensis; assembly: GCA_030763125.1. NCBI lineage: Eukaryota > Viridiplantae > Streptophyta > Magnoliopsida > Rosales > Elaeagnaceae > Hippophae > Hippophae gyantsensis. The sequence goes on from CM061032.1 coordinate 6,288,966, forward strand.
GAAATTTCTTATGAATATAGGAAAGAAACAAGAACTTAATTGTTCAAAACAACCTATAGAGACCAAAAGCTAAAAAGAGTAATCTTCATTAAAAATTCAATCCAAAGAAGGTGAAACTTCTAAAAAAAGAATCAAAATAAAAAAAAGAACCTAACAGTTCACAAAAAACTTTTGAAACCAAAAAGCTCAATTGAGTAGATGAGATAGAAAAGCAAAAACAAAAAAAGTATGTGGTCTATAATAGCCCAAAACCAAGAATTTATAACAACTGGAAAGAAGCTAGTATATCTATTCTAGAAATTAGTGGAGTAACTCATAGAAATTTCTAACACAAATAGAGAAGTTTCCAAACCAATGGCACTTTCAGAAAAAGAATTCAACACAAAAGAACTCTATGTACAAAGAGATCAAATGTCAGGCAAAATTTACTATGAACTCAAGAAGATTGACAATTCTATTGATATCAAAATAAATTATTTAACTAGAAAAATCATCATCATAGTAGCATGGCTATGTCAAAAAAAGATGGTGAAAAAATTACCAAATACGAAACCAATTTTAATCGTAACAACTTGAAAATTGGTTAAGAAATAAGAAAGTTATTCTGCTTATGCCAAAAAGCCACCAAAGATCACATATGCATTCTCTGCATCAAAGACTAAGAAGATGAAGATGTGTCATCATCAACATCATCAAAAAAATCGTCGACAGAAAACAACAAAGTCGAATAAAGAAATGAACTATCGACAGAAGACGATAAATAAAATAAAGATGTAGACTCCACATCTCAATCATCAACATGTCCTAAGGAAAAAAGAAGTGACTATCATTTAAAGCAAAAAAGAAGAAGAATTATTAAAATAAGGGTAAAATAATAATTCTAGTTTTATAAACAGAGATTTTTTGTACTATAAAAAAAACTCTTATGCTCATTGTAAAGGACGCACGAATTAACAAAAATCTAGAATTCTTTATTCTGAAACACACAAAAAACTCTAGCATAGAAAACCTTTATATCTAGAAATTTTAAAATCAATAATGTTATACCCAATAATTATAAGTGGTTAACAATACATGAAATTAGGGCTTTTGAGTTTTTGCTAGGCATAACTATTTGGTATGATATATAGCATGCAGTTAACTTAGCAAATATTTGCTATCTGAAAATATGCATATTGCTTCTGTTATAGTTTGCATAAAAGGTAATATTTATTTTATTGAAAAACAAAGAGAAAATGAATTTGAATCTACAATGATGTTGCAACTAACATGAATATAGAAGCAATATTCCGTAAAAGACGTGACATTTTTAGAAATAAAAAATTTGATTAGAATGTCAACAATGAGGTGAGACTATCTATTGAAGAAAAATTTAGAGTCAACTATTTTTTCATATATAGTAGATGAATCTATTTCTTCTTTTCACAATAGATTAAAGCAACATCAAATTTTTTAAGATATTTTTTAGTTTTTGATGATTTAGAAAAATTAAGATTATTAGAAGATGATAATTTGAAAAAAAAAATGGTTAGAGTCTTGAACAGAAATGCAAATGGCTTCAAGATGATCCTATTATGTTCCCTAAGCTTTACGCTCTGCATTACTAGGAGTTTCCCACCATCCATACTACAAGTCAAATTCTATTTTGCCAGGTGGAGCAGGGACGAATCATTTTCGTTTGTTTTCCCTCCCTTAAGGAGCAGTGCTATTCTTTCTATCAAACATCTCTCAACTGAAGCAGCAGAGCAAAACTATGTAGCTATTCCAAGTATATATAGATACACTAGTTGCTATTGTGTGATGACAGTCATCCAAAATTTTACTATACCAGTAAAATAATTATTTATTTATGCGATCAGACCCTTTAATATATGGTACTGTACTTTTACTGCTACATCTGTTGGGAAATAATTCTCTCCTTTAGATTGTGTCAAGTCTAAACTGTATTTTTTACTCATGTAGCAAGACGGCTGAGTTTTGCTTATAGTGTAATTACGTTAATATCCTCCTTCTAAATTCAGCTCATTTTTATTCCTTTAAATTCGTGTGTGTTCTTCTCTCAAACGCTTGCTCTTATTTCTCTCTCTTCAAATTTTCAGTTCGTAGCTCATCTAATAGAATAAGAAATGATTTTTCATTTCTCTCTCATCAAAATATGTATGTAAACATTGTAATTTTTTTTAAAAATATGTATGAAAAATCTTAAGTTTTTTATTTCTTTCACTGTCTTTTTCCTCTCTTATGTTAATTTTTTTTATATTTTTCTAGATTGTTCAAATATTTCTCTCATTTTTTATATTTATTTATGAAAACATTAATTAATTAATTTGTTAAATTTAGAAAAATATTTTTAAAATTTTATATTTAATATAGTTAACATAATTAAAAATTATTTATCACATTCAAAAATCACAATATGTGAATAATAAATGGATAATTTATTTAAAAAATGACTCTTTTAAGAATATACATGTAATTTCGAAAATTTATATATAAAGTTTATATTTTTTTAAAAATATATATGTAAAATTTATATACTTTTTCAAAATAAATATAACTTTTTGACGATACCAAAGCTCTGGCAACTTTGTCAAAAAAGTTGGTTAGATTATGATCGTTATTTTAAAGTTATATTTATTTAATTTATTAATAATAAAATAAAAATAATTTAATCTTTTTAATTTATATAATATATCCAAATTATAAATTTTATATTTTATTTTTATTATTCAAGTAAAATTGATATTTTTTTAACAAAATTATTTTATTTAAATGAAGAACTTATACACCAGGCAAGTCCTTAACCAACGATATTGCTTGTACGAGAGAGTCGGGTCATGATAGACTTTTTCAGGTTGTACGAGCGAATCAAGCCATGATAGACTTTTTCAGGTTGTACGAGCGAATCAAGCCATGATAGACTTTTTTAGGCCTCGTTGAGTATGAATAAAAGATTTATTATAATGAGTATTTATATTTAATAATTAAAATAATTAAAATATAGGTTAAAACATATAAGCATTAAAAAACTTTAAATAACCTCAAATCTAAAAGTTTAAAATTTAAAATTTAAAATATTAATTTTGAAATTAAAATGTGAGAATTCAGATTTAAAATTTAAAATTTAAGGTTTACTAATAAGATTTATAATTTAACTACCAACAAAAAAATATTAATAAAAAAAATATTTTCTCCTGGTTTAAAATACATCTAATAACTTACTTCCTATTTTTATCTATTTTGCAATTTTACTATTCAGAGTAAATGAACTCAACCAAAGTACAGTTCAGTGGAGCTAAATTTTGAAGAAAAGTATTTTTAAATCTTAATAAATACATCAGTCCACGTACACAATATAATTGAATCTTAGAATTACTTCAATACATCACTTGCACATACAACTGGTCAGTACTCAAACGATGAAAAAAACCTAGTCCTCCCTCTCTTGTTTTCAATGTTTTTCTTTTTTACTAGAAAATATTTCCCTCGTGCTTTCCTGAGTTTTCTTTCCTTTAAAAATATCAAACCCAAACATAACCCTATGGTTGCAACATTTTCAACTTGTCTAGGTCGAAAAGGACACCAGAGAAATAGAGGGATAGAGACAACATTAAATATATAGATCCAAAAAATTTCGCCAAAGGCAATTGTAATATACACTAAATTGTCATTATTTGGTTCACTTAATCACTAGCCATTTGGACCGTGTCAAGCAAATTTGGCTAAAATACCCAAGTCTAATATCTTCACATCAAGTGTGTCATCTACCTTTACAATCCCATCAGTACCATCCACACCAATTAACTTGCCAGTTGAACCACGTAACGTGCCGCCCATAATCTTGATCCTATCATTTTTCCTTGGCACCATAATCTCCATTTCATTAGCAAGTGCTGTTATAGTCTCACCATTGCCACTGGAACCAAGAGCCACCCTACAGGAGCCATCCTGAAGTTCAAGACAGCTATGCTATTAGCCACTCAAATAGTTTAGAAGCAAAAGGCCATCATGGTACTCTACGATAGATATAGACATCCCACGACAAGATATTGTTAAAAGAAACAAGGGGCTTAGGTAAAGAAGATTTCTTTACATACCGATAGCACCTCTCGAACAATTCCAACAATGGCTTCGTCATTGGACCTGTGTACATTGACCAATATGTCCGGTGTGAACCACGGACCTTCATTATCTCCACCTGCAAAATGTAACCTTACAATGGTAAATGTATATAAACCTCTTAAATGTCAATAGAACTGAACAAAAGGTAAAAGAAATACCATAGTAGCAGCCACCCAAGCAAGACCAATGTTTTTTTAATATAAAAGAGATAAAAGGTGTAGAATCTGAATTCAAGTTTTCAAAGTAAAAATTCCAATGGAGCAGGGGTATCAATTTGGGCTACGACCCAAAACGTTATTTACTTTTTAATTAGAATTAATTATTGATTTTTTAGTATCTATATCTTACCATTATAAATAAATAAATTATAAATAAATAAATTGGCTAAAAACCATTTGAAATTTTAGTAACATTAAAGAATATGTGAATTTGGACTAAAAAAACACAAACAAGCATAACTCGAACAAATATGCACAAATTGACACCCCTAGAGTTTGTTAAATGTAGGACTACATAGAAAGGCTTATTTATGCCTTCATTTCATCAAATAGGAATTAAAATTAACGAGGACAAAAAGATAAATATCCAAAAAGGTTATAACCATGGGGTCCAGCATTTTCTCAACATGCATATGATAAATGGCATAAGGCACATAGTAAATATCCGATGCCACCATACAAGCTGCAGAAGAAGTAAAGCAAAATGCAGACCTATAACAGGTGACATAGCATCCAGACCGCCAGTGCCAGGTGTCATTGGCTGTCCTCCAGGTGTTCCAGGAAGGAAGGATGCTGAATTTGGCGTCATAGGTTGTCCAGGAGTTGATGGCAAATAAGGGCTTGGTGCATTGCCTGCAACAAAGACATAATAAGCTCCAGTGCGGAAAATGATATCACCAAAAAGGAAAAGTCAAAAAATGCACAAGCAGAACTGCCATGCCATCACACCATCACTTACATAGTATGACCATCCAATATTCTGCAATCATACACTTGAATATTTCCACAAAATAATGAAATAAAAAGAGTAACCCATACCATAGGAAGAACTACTATCTCTTGGGGTACCAGCTTCGCTATAATTGCCACCAGGAGTGTTAGCCCAACCTGAACCAGGAGTAGGCGCTTCATATGGTCTTGAAGCAGGGCTTCCAGGCTGAAAACCAAGAAAATTTGATTTCAACGTTGAAGGAACACAGAAAATTACCAATCACATGAACAGACCAAATAATATAAACCTGATACTGTGGGCTGGTTCCCCAAGATCCGGGATTTCCATCCTCCCAATTATCCCTAGGAATTTCCAAAGGATCAATAACAATAATTACACTTCCATGTTTATCAACAACAATACTTAGCTAACTGAAAGTTTATATTCATGGTTGAAACCAGCTTATTCGCATAAGAATAACTATATTTAAACAAGTATGCAATTCAGCCAATTTTCCACTTAATTTCAACCTAATTTTTTAGGCTTTGTAGATTACAATGCACAATGTTTGAGCATGGTTGAAATTCACATTACTCACACATTGAAGGGTACCTAGGCAAGCCTACAGATCTATGTTCACCGTGTAACCCATTCCTTTCTTCCTTCCCCAACCTCGAACCTAGGATCTAGCCCTTAAGTACAACAGATTCATAGAAGCTGGTACCAACTGAGACAGTCGCCCAAATGGTACCAGGTTACTCCCTAATAAGATCTTACGGGTCAGGACTGAGGTTCGAAACCTGGAGAGAGCGAAAGAAACATGTATCCTAGGTTGGTCAAAAACCATCAACGCCTAGGGGCCCCACATGGATATCTCGAGATCGGAGAACTCCGGTTCAAACACACAACACTAACAGCTTTTCTGAAAACAGAAACAAGGCTGTGCACACTAATTCAAAAACATATAGGTGCCAACTAACACCCAAGTATATTCACTATCCACAATATTGGTATTTTGCTGACAAATTTGATACTAAATGCAATCATCTTCCAGACATGAATCTAGGTTCCTTAGCAAAGTTAATGGTTCCTGAAAAAGCCTTGAAAACTAAATATACAATCTGAACAAATTATGATTAGAGGGCAAGAGTGTGGTCAAGACATGTCAACATGCATCCCTTGTCTAGTGACCTACAGATGAAAGTGATTTGCATCTGCAGCTTGTTCTTAAGCTGGGAAACAATGATACAGCATAGAACAGACTTTTATGAAACGAACAATTCAGTTGTGTAAGTCATGTAACAGACACAAATACTTCAGTCCATACAAATTTAATCATATTAAGCAGACATTATTATTACCTTGGTGGACTCATTGGTGCATAAGGATTCCAAGCTCGGTCACGCATAGGAGTCCTCATGCCATCATGAATAGGCGTCGCTGCAGAAAAAACATACAAAATGGAGAAATTGTAATTGCTGCCAAAGCAGAGGTGAGTAGATCTGATGTGATCAATTTTTTTAAAGAAGAAACTGTAAATGAAAAAGAACAAACCTCCATGATCTCTCATTGGAGTCATATATGGATGCAGAGGAGTTCGAGAAGGATGCATAGGTGTTTCACTTCCCATACCATATCTCGGTGTGTCTCTGAAGAAACAAAATAAATGAAAAATCTGGAATCATAAGATTCAATAACTAAAGACTTTCCTAACAAAAAACAACTAAAGATTATAAAATAATAATTACCGGTATGGAGTTGTGACAGTTAAGTTGTCAGAAATAGAATTCCTATCAACTGAAAGAAAAATAAAAAGGTCAAATACCATTCAAAACCAATTAACTGCTCGAGAGGATTCAAACAAAGTAGATCAACTTGCCTGTAACAACCTTCATTTGTGCCTCCAATTCAACACGGACATTGTCTCCTTTAAGTTCAACTACACGCCCACGACAACCCTTATGAGGGCCGCGGCAAATCTTTACTGTTGCACCAATCATACCGTCCTGCCCTCTTCGACCTCTGTGCCTTCCACCAGCTGAACCATAATGATTTTAACTCATTAACACACACAAAAAATAAAACTAAGAAACCAAATGAGACATCAACGATATCATATGTATGAAGTACAAGATATAGAATAGCATATAACATACAGTCATTAGAATGGCCTCCTCTGGGGAATCGCCTTGGGGACTGGGGAATACGAGGTGGTGTTCTCAAATGGGAAAATCTTGAGTAAGAATCTCCCTAGAAATAAACGACAGCAAGGAATATGAAGAAATAATTTCTCAATTAAAAACAAATGGTCTTAACCAAAAAGGCAGAGTTTTAAACCACAAATAAGAACATTAAAGAATTACATTTCTATCACCATTGGAACGTGATCCTCCCACAAGAATACAAGATTGGGCTTTTGCACAAATAAAGCCCGCATGCTCAAGATGATGGCGGTCATTGATAAATAAAATCCCTCTATAAATATGTTCCACCGGACCTTGTTTCCCCTAAAACAACACATATATGTTAAGATGACAGATTCTATTACATTTGCGCTAATGTACTTTAAAAGTATAAATCTCACTTTGCAAGGGCCCTCCAGTATCCTGACAACATCTTTCACAGATATTGTATTCCTATGTCGATCCTGCACATTAATCTTCTTGTCAATTTTGCATTTGATCTCCCTTAACTTGACGAGGGAAACTTCGGGTCTATCAGGAACTCCCTTAAGCACCTAGTGTACAGCATTAAGTATTAGAGAGTTCAAATAAAAGTGAAAGGTATCATTTTGGTCATCAGAAAATATAATAAGCACCTGAAATGCTTCACTTTCTACACGAATGATTACACCGAAGCTCATGTTACTGCACCAGATTGTAGAAAATTATATTATAGAATTCAGAATTAATAAAAATATAAAGATATACAAAAAACAGGAAAATGATATACTCCAATAAGACGAGATCATGAAGCTCGTAATCCCCAATTTTGGTGATGCCGGTTGTCACCTCAGAGCTCTCCACAACATCGTCAGCAAACACACGGAGCTGGAAAAAACAATTGTTATACGAGCACACTAGTCTTTCAGAGTGACTTTTAGAACTTAGCCAGTTCAACTGAAATCTGAACATGACCCCCAAAGAACTCAAGGAAAATAAATCACTCACGTGTTCCTTGGATGTATCAGATAAAACGATCAGCACGTGCTGTTCAACCTTAACAACCATACCAGTTGCACCTTCTTGAACACCAGATACAACTTTCACATGATTCCCAGGTTCAAAGTACTTGCAGAGCTCTTTTTGACTCACAGCAAGTGTTTTCTGCATTAAAAAAATACACATTCACAAGCAAATGTTCAGAATCTTACACTATAGATTGATGCATATTTATTGGAAAATAATCCAACACAAAACAAAAATGGAACTATTAAAAATCAAAAAGTTCTTACGGGAAGGCCTTTCATTTCTGGTCTAATATGAACAGTTCCCTCCTCAACTTTCTCAACCCATCCTTTCAAATTTTTAAGATCCCCCTTGACAACAATAACTGCATCACCCTTCATAAAATGCCCCTTCTTTCTGTTTGCAAATAACGTAGACAGACTAGCCATATCACCATCGGTTTCTCCAGGTTTCCGGAATTTTTCAAGCTCGTCAAAAGTTGGGGTAATATTTTGTGCACTGATGGATTTCATTGATACTGTTTTATATAAGAAGCCATCTTTGAACAGCATGCCATCAATCTTCTCAAAGTAATCCCCCGTCATTTGATCTCGTCTGCGCTCCACACGGATATGCAGCTCCCTAAACAAATCGCAAAAATATCAAAGGACCAATGCCAAGGACTAATTACATTCACAAAATTAACTGGAAACACTGATATGATGGTGCACAGTACTGCATACCTTGCTTCATCAACATTCATAAATCGTGGAGGAACAAATGCTTTCTTTTTGACAACTTCCCTACCCTCCTGTATCATGAGAAATTATCTTCATATGATTTTTTTTTTTTTGGGTTTTGTTGCGGGGAGGGGGGGATAGAACTGAACTATCATAGATCTATATTAAGAAATATTGTGGCAATAATGAATCCTGAAGACAATTTTATCAATTAATCAACTACAAATATTTTTGTAAGTTATCCATATGACAAAAAAATCTAGTTCCCATACCATATCTATCAATACAAATCAACAAAAAGCCATGCAATATGGAACCTCAATAATTCATTCCATTGGTCCATATGCTGATAGTAACACAAACACAGGGTGAAGTGGTAGGGATAAATATATTCTACCACATTCTCCACAAGAATAGTGGAAAATCATAACACTCTCAATAAAGAGAAAGTCATATTCATAAACCTATTGAAAACAAAAACATAGATACATTACTCAGGTGGAAGGAGGTTCAGAAAACAGGCTAATGTATTTACCAACTTATTTGCAAGAGCCTGCAAGTCTATCCTTGGGATTAATTTCACTGTCACTCTCTGGCGCACATTATCCACATCTACCACCTGCAGATATGAAGTTTAAAAGTGAGATTCGAAATTTGAGGGCAAAATGAGAATCCATAATAGAATTCCATACCTGTGCAAGGTCCCCCTTGTACGTCCCAATCTTCATTCTGACCCAAGTATCCCTGGAAAGATCTATTGCCTTGCTTTCAACAGAAAGGACATCAGTCATTTCTTTAATTGGAACTAGCATTATTTTCTGTGCATATATGTTGCGCATGCCTTGACAAGCCTGAAGAAGAAGCAGCAAAAGAAGACAAGATCATTGTGCATCAAGCATATAGATAGTGAGAACGGAAAAAAAACTGTATAAGGATTATGCACATGATGTGCCATATTCGGAAAGTAATATAAACAACATACCTCCTTCACATGGGCTTCTTTGTCTGCTTCAATATAAATATAGTTCTTGAGGTGATCGAGAGCAATAGCAGATCTGATTTGCAATTGAGATCCTTTATCAATATATTTTTGCATTAAGCAAACAGCAACCTCTCTTTCACGACCGATCTGTCATACATGGCACCAAAATTGATATATGAGACCAGACCAAGGAAGAAGATCAGCAGATAAGTCACATGCAAAACAGAGCTTACTGAATGACAATCATACCGCACATTTGACCATCCACAACTTTGAATCCCTAACAGATGGTAAGAGAGCTTGTTGATCTACATCTGTGGTTTCCTCATCATATTCTGTATGGCTAGACCTGGCATATCTAGCTTGAATTCTTCTCTCTAGATCATCGAAATCTTCTTGTTCATCCTCACGCGGAAGCAATGGACGGCGGTGGATTCTTCTACTTTCCTCATCATCAGGCAAATCAGCCCCACCATCTACTATGAAGTCTGAATGAAGATTCTTATGAGTAACTTAGTGAAATATGCACTCCCAATGTAAATCTATAACAAAAATAAATTATCTCCATTCTACACGAGGAACCAGAGTGACAGGACAACACAACAAATTCTACCTGTTATTAAGCAGGCCAAAGAAAGAAATTGACAATTTATCAATTGTAATTGATTCGCAATACCAGCATTGATACTAGCCAAATTTCCTATCACGATACCATGAGTATGAAGTCTGAATGAAGATTCTTATGAGCAACTTAGTGAAATATGCACTCCCAATGTAAATCTATAAAAAAAATAAATTATCTCCATTCTACACGAGGAACCAGAGTGACAGGACAACACTACAAATTCTACCTGTTAATAAGCAGGCCAAAGAAAGAAATTGACAAATTATTAATTGTAATTGATTCGCAATACCAGCATTAATGCTAGCCAAATTTCCTATCACGATACCAAAAGAGCATGAAACATCCTTTAAAACCCTTGTTCATACTAATGAAAAAGTTATTGTGTGTCTCCAACCAAACGAGTAAAGAAGTAGCTATGCTCCACATTCTTTTCTTTTATTTTCAATTCATTAGGGTGACCAAGAAAAAATAAAATAGCTCAACTGTAGACGCGTAAGATCACTTAAAATGGAAGAGAAACATTCAGGAACTTCAAAGCATTAAATACTGTTGAAACTTCATGAAAGTTAACACCTGCTACACCCTCTCAACAGAGACATCACAGTGCAAACATAGACTTAAAATGAACACCAACAGTTCCAACATTCAATTTCATCAAATCCTCGTCAGTATCTTCTAAAAATCCCACCACCGTCCACCGATAAACTAATCATGCATTGACCACCACCATTAAAGAAACAAAACCAAGTCCAAGACAACATTCAGTACGGTACCTAAATCCCCAAATCCTTCGAATATTATATTGCACCGACTAATAAACCCTAATTCCACGATGAATCCAAACAACTCCCGTATGAAATTAAACAACAAGAAAAAACACTAACATATCAAAAATTGAAAAGAAAAAAAATAGAACTTGAAATGAAAAGTTACCATCTTCACCCTCATCCTCCTCTTCTTCGTCATCGCTATCAACTTCAGCCTCGAGATCCAAAAACTGCGAGCCAGAGGGCCTCTTGTTACGTCGCTTTCGACTTCCTCCGCCATAATGATCATCCTCGTAATCTTCTTCCTCTTCCTCTTCGTCATCTTCCTCCGCAACGTCGTCAATAAAATCCGATCTACGCCTCTTGTTTCTTGAGCTTCCTCTGCCAACACCTTCCTCTTGCTCCTCTTCGTCTTCCATATCCTCTTGCTCACCATATTCCTCATCCTCATCTTCTGGCTCCACATCCTCGTCATCCTCGTCTCTTCGGCGCGCCATAGCTTCTTTTAATTGGCCGAAACTTAGGGTTTGCAAAGTGGGAATTGATTACAGAAAGCAGGCCACCCTAGCAAATATGAAAGTCTATATATAGTTGTTTGTGTAAGAAAGAGTAACAAAATGGAAGAATTTGGAGACCTAAGGAAGGTGATGAGGAGGAGTTCAAGAATGAATCATACTAATGATAATAATAACACGATAAACTGGGAAAATACTAGTAGCGTGGTGTTAACTATCAGAAATGAAATGGTGGGCATTTTTTTCTTTTAATTGGGCTTTTCTATTTTATTTTATTAATTATTTTGAGATTCTAAGATTTTTTTTTACTTAAATAACATAAATTTTCATCGATTTCTCTAAATTAATAATAATCTATTTCAAAATTTACATTTTTATATTAAATTATTCAATAAAAATATCAAATAACATCATTTTATAACATCAATAAAATAGAACAAATGTCTTACTAGATTTCTAGTTATTGTCTTTACATCTATCTAAAAAAAATATAAGACTTTATATTCAGCTAAAAAATATAAAATACCTTACATCTAGTTAAAAAAAATATAAGGCTTTATATTCAACTAAAAAATATAAAATACCTTACATCTAGTTAAAAAAATATAAGACCTCGTATTTGGTTAAAAAAAATGTAAGATATTTTTTGATAATAGATTTATTTTGCTACTTTAAGTTATATATTTGTCTTATTTTGAGATAAATATCATTAAAAAAAAAATTATGTTCAACTATAATAATGTAGATGAAAAAACATCAAACAAAGCAAAATATGTAAATTGAGACAATTCCAAGATAAATAAGGTTTGATAGATTGATCAAGGATCGATGGATCGAACGAACAGGGCATTATGTCACGGAGCAAAAAAAAGAGTTACATCTATCTAGAAGGGTATCGATTGATCGAGAATGAATAAATCGATTGAGCTTCGATCGAGTATTCACGAGTTAAATGATGACATAGTTAAATTAATCAATCTCAACTATTGGATCAAAGCTAAATCATAAAGTGATTATGACCTACTTAAGCCTATTTAACCATTATTAAGAAGTCATAACAACAACTAAGTTAAAGAGGGACATAAAGATTTCACAAGAACAAAAAGAGGAAAAATAAAACAAAGTTGATGAAGTAATTGGATAGCTAGCAAGGAAGATTAATGAAAGAGTTGGACTCTTCATCAACGTTTTATCTCTTTTCTTTATAGTTATTGTAACTTTTATACACTCTTTTATTTTAATTATAATTTTTAGAATTATAAATTACAAGGTTATTATTTAGAATTTTTGACAAACTTAATCACGAATCATGTGATTAATTTTATTTAGTTAAATGAATTTCTTTATTATTAATTAATATAAAAGTTTTGATCTTAATGTTACGATTGTTTAGTTAATAATTATGTGATTTTGATATTTATGTCCTAGCTTTACAAAGTAAATTTTTGAATTAGTCATGGAATTATTATCAAAAAAATTTAAATAGTATGACAATAAGATTGATGAATGTAGCATATTATATGTGATTATAATTGATGTGTGAATAAAATAACATGATAATGTGATTGTTTGCATATAATCCAAATGAAATTTGATAGAGAAATCGTTCAATGATATTTGATATTACATGTGGAATGGTTATAGATTTATAGATCAAGTCCTTAAACATTGTTTACTTAATCATTATTTTATTGTTTTGAATCAATTTTAGGTTTAATTAATAATCAAGATAATTCACTACAAAAAAAAATTTCAACAAAATTTTTTGTTACTGAAAGATGTAATTTGGTAACAAAATTTGTAAGTAAAAACTTTGGTTGAATAATATATTAATTTTTTTAATATTTCATTTTTTTTCGAGTTAAAATTTTATCACATTAATTTCTCTATGAATTTAGTGTTTATTATAGAAAGTTTGGTGGAAAATCTTATTATCATGCTTTTTTCGACATTTTTTTTGTCGAAAAAAGGTAAAATAATTTAGCAATAATTTTAATTGTAACATATTTTTAAAATATCAGTGAAAACTAATAAACAATTTTGTAGAAAATTTGTCGAGGAACAAACTTATAGAAGAAAAAAATTTAAAAAATTGATCTTGACTTACAAAAAGTTATGAGAGTAGTTTTTGATAATACTAACTATAACGTCTTTTTTTTAGTTCTCAAAACTACTTTGTGATGGAGATTAGATTCTAAAAACTAATTGTTTAGTTATATTATTATACTATTTATCTATTACATCCTCTTTTTTAGCTTGTTTTTTCTCAAAATAGGTATAATTTTACATTTATATCTATTTGTAAAAAATTAGTGTAATATTTGTGCATAATTTTCATCAAATAATTGCAATTTTTTCGTTTGTTATTGTAAAACATGCACAAGTTCTAATTTAATAGGATCAAAATAACTTAATTTTATAAACTAAAATTGAAAAGAATAAAATTTAAATAAAAATCTTTTTAATTATTTTTTTATTATAGTATCTGTTGGAAGGGAATTTGTTATGTTAAGGATTTTAGTAATTTTATATAAAAGTAAAGAAAGTTGATATCTGAAATGAATCATGTATTTTTTTCATTAAAGTTATATATATAATATCTTAGATATGTAGGTAACAAGTTTAGAAACTCAACGATCTGAATATATGATAATTACATATGATCTATTTTATAATAAGTAGGTCGTTATAGGCATTTATATAGATAGGTCATTGTATTCACATCGCTTAAGCCTCCTAAGTTGGTTGCCCAGGTCACCAGTACAGTGTCAAGATCGAAGTCGTCTTGGGATGTAGAGCTCTCCACCATTAGGTCTTAATCTCTATGACCTCGTAATGAAATAACGAGGTGTCATAATTAGCTACCTCATATGTTTTCGAACTCATCAGGTCTTGATCTTCACCAAGCCATCATCTTCATCACCTCATTGTATAATAGCGAGGTATTAACATTGATTATTCCATGTACTTGTTATATATTTAATACAAAACATTAACTCCCCTATTCTCTTTGACTTTGAGAAGTAAATGGAATAACACTTGGTCATTTGATTTCAATATAATTATGTTACATTAAATGATTCGGCGGTACTACCTCTTAGGCATAACACAATTCTCTTAGTTGCGATGTTAGTAATTACAAATAATATTCCCTTAAATAATTTTATTTACTAGTTAGACATTTCAACTTCCTTTTCCCCTTTATAAATAGTAAGAAAATTCACTTTTATCTTATCTGTTTTAATTTAGTTAAATTTATTTTCAGAAAGTTCCATCCTGTTAATTACTTTGATATTACCCTATTTTCGATTAGATCATTAGAAAAACACTTGGTTGGAATTTCAGCTCGTTCATCTAACGACGTCAATTGGGAGTCAGGCTGTTATTATAAATTCACGATTCAAACGACCTTCACATTACTTAGGTACTTTATTGATCTTTTATCTTATTTTATATGTCTCATGAGGGAAAATAAATGGTTCCTCCTCTTCTTGAGGAAATCCCTATTAGGGATATATCTTCGAAAAGAGATCCATCCAAAGAAATATCCCATGACTCAGGTTGTTTATTTACGAGGTCGTTACAAACTAAACGACCTAAAATAGCATGGAGTAGTGATAATAGGCCTACTACAGAGAGGATCGTCAAGGAGAGCATTCTTTCTCTCTCTACCTCTTCGGGATCCCGCGAGATCTCTACCTCATCTTCAGGAGGTCCAGTGCCCGTTATTAGGATCCCTTTATCGGTGATTACCAAAGTACCTTGCCCTAAAAAGAAATGGGAAAGTCGAGGTGAACCTACCCATAGGACTAAGGACAATCATTAAATCGAAAAGATGCCTAGTGTCTTGATAGCAAACGACCTAGAAAAGATTAGGAAAAAATATGCCATTCATGCTCGCGTAGGTATAATATTGATTCCTCCCCATCTATGTGATGCTAATGATCCCCCACCAGGGTGATGGGTAATTCATTTAGCGGCCTTTAAGATAGGATTTTACTGCCCCTTCTTTAGGAAGTTAGCTCGTGCTTTGAAAACCTTCGATATAAACTTTGCCCAAGTAAATCCAAATGGGTGAAAAACCCTTATGTGTATCTTCGTGGTTGTTGGTGATAAGATATTTTGGTAATATTAAATATTAATACTCTATTTTCCGAAACTAGAAATTATTTATTTAAAAACTCATTTATAACGGAAGATTTAAATTATAATGTGAGATAAGAGGACTATTGTATTCCTATGTTTTAGACAAAGAAACTTAAAAGTATCTTTGATGGATGAATTGAACAAAGTAACTTAGCTTTTAGGAATTTATTATCTTTATCAAAGTAAAACCCATATGATATTGTAGGAAATGACAAAAAAATCAATGAAGTAATTGTTGGTTTTTCTCTTCGATAAGCTCCGTAATGAATTGAATAGTTGAGAGGTTGGTCACAATTGGCCATAATGTGATCCATATCTATAACTTCTATCACCCATGTTCTGAAGCCCCTTAATCACACGCCCATTTACTCTTTGATGGACAAAGCACTTGAGAAGTTCTTATAAAATATTCAGTTTGGTCCCTAAGTCTACTCTAATAGAATATGTGAAAATATAATTGATTTCAGAATCAATCTTCAGTGAATTATTCTCTACATCATCGTATTAACAAAGAAAGGTTTAGAAGCATTAAACCGAAACTCCATTAAAATTCTTGTGTAAGTGTGGTGAAGTTTGATCAATGACAGAAGGTATGTTTTCAATTCCTTTTGCTTTCGTTGTGTTTATATTCATGGTTATATGTTTCCATGAATGTTCTTGGATTGAATTACGATCTTACATTTGGTATTAGAGCCAATTTTGAAAACACCCTTGTTTTGCTCCGTTTCACCCAAGGATTGAAAAATTGGGTTTTTTTACTTGACTCGGTTTTAATTCGTATGAAAATTATAAATTATTTCAGTATTGATATTTCAATGATTCTGTGAATTAAAACGTAAAAAACCATAAAGAAAATTATTCCAATTTGTTGTTCGCGTTCATTGAAACTTTTGAATTAACTTCTTTTTATTTTGACATTTTTTATTCAAAACGAGACCATGAATCACTGAGAAATCAAATTCTAAGCATTTTGATAAAAAGAATGTCATTTTTCATTGTCAAAATCATGAAAAACCATCGGGCCTCCGTTCGGGTTGAAACTAGGGAATAAAACGACTTGGGCAAAACAAGGGTTGCCTTTGCCGGGAATCGAATCAGGGTCTCATCGTTGTGAGTCGAGCATCTTGATCAATGGACCACGGCGGATTTAGTGTTATTTTTTATATAAGGCTTATTATTATACATATTCAAAAGTTAATTTTTATTAAAAAAATTCCAAATATAATTTTAGTGTGATTAATTTATTTAACTTAGGTTTATCATGCATGTGACATTTATTTAAATAATTTTCCTTTCCATATGTTGAAATGACCGATTCCATCAAACTTTTCTACCTTGAACCTTGCATTCATCACAATTGTTTTGTATGATGTGGATGAATGACTTTTGTTTGAGGGAGACTTTTCTTTTAACATTTCTTCAAATTGTAATAACTAACAACTATATTCCAATAGCAAACAAACGAAATACAAACAAATGCCTAGGTAGAAACCTTCGACTCTGATACCAATTGTTGGAAAATCGAGTATATTTTTCCTATTCTAAGTAGTTACTATTTACAAATACTATTATTTAAATGAATAGAACTCAAACTAATAAGATAAAATAATGTTGTTGAAAATATAGTACTAAAAAAAACTAAAACAACTATTAAAGTAGAAAATTAAAAACACCAAAAATTTAATGAGGTTCGATATAAATGTTACCTATGTCATCGAGCGTTATTGACCACTTCCACTATCTTCAAATTAGATGAACTCCAAAATTATAACTAATTGGGCAAAATTGAGCTAATCAATTACCTTTATAAAAAAAAAAGATTTACAAATTTTGGGATGCTTTCAAAGTGAAGAAAGAGACATTATTTATAACCTAAAATACAATACCCACCATTAATCCATGTGAAATTTTTTCAAATTGCTCACTAAAGAGTCATACAACAGTTGTGACAACTAATATGGAAATCAAAATTGCATTAAAGACGCAAAGTTTTTTTTTGTAACAAATTACCTCAAATTCTTTGATAATTAAATCTAATCTTCAAAGGTTCAACTAAAATACTTAGGTCATGTGCACTTTGTGTAACGAGGAGCCTAAAATTGTTGAGAACCTATTCATAAAATATAAGTATATGCATGCCTTATGGATGTTTTGGAGGGGAGAAATAAGGCTAAATCAATTCATTAGACTAGACATTAAATCTTGTGTGCAATTTTGCATCTCTCCTCTTACAACATTAATCCTTGATCATAAAAGGAGAGGAGAATTTATCCTATCAATCACCTTGATAATGATGAAAATAATGAGGAATGAAAATAAATTCGAAGACATAAATCCAGATTTTAAATTAGGAGCTCGTTTTCTGTATGAAGCTTTTCAAGAGTTTAATATTATGGTGAGTTATCAAAAGTAAACTCTAACGACTGATTCATAACTTATATCTCCACTAATTAAATGCCTTATTATTACCATCTAATATATATAAATTTAAAATATATAACATTGTAACAAAAAAAACATTATATATTTAATTTAAGGTTATTTTAAATGTTAGTAAGTAATTAAAAATGAATATTGCATTTCTAAGTTTTCTTAACCACTTTACGACATTAAGTAATAAATTTTATGGAATTATTTTTTCTCAAGTTACTTCTTAAAATTGTTTTGTTTTTTCTTAATTAATTGAGATAATAAAAATAAGAACTCATTTATTGTTAAAAATATCTATTTTTATTTTCAAAATTTATATTATGTATATACATTTGTTTATTCAGAAATAAACATGCATACGATTTAAAACTTTTTATTTTATTTCATAATTTTTCAAAAACAATTACTAATATATGTTGTCAAATATAATTTCTAATACAGTTTAAAAATAAATTGTAACTTTATTTTACAAGATTTTCTTATCATTTTACTTCATACCAAAATTCAATTGAATGTTCTTATTTATCTTTTATTTTTTAAATTTAATTTATCATTAATATTGACAAAAAAAAAATAATTATTTATTCAAATTTTATTTTATTACAAAAAGATATAATATGGACATTGTATATTTTTATCTTTTAATGTTTTTCTAGTTTTGAATATTGATTGTATAAGCTCCTTAATAAATTTTTTTATGCTCACTAAAAATGTACATTTTTGTTATTTGTTACATTTAACAAAAAAAAAAAACCTTAACTAATAATCAGAAAGCAAATTAAATATATATTAATTATATGTTTGGTATACATTGTATATGTCTAAATAAATTGTTAAAAATAAAAATAGTTTTTTATTTATATTATTTTATTATGAAAAAATTTAATGCACAAACCTTAATCTTGTTTCAGCCTCCCTTGTCTGACATAGATGAGATCTGTTTGCTAAACTAAAATTAATATGTACAATGCTATTACCACTATGATATGTCAAACAAGCATTTCAAATCAGTTTTTAAGATTTACCTAATGAACTAATAAGTTGAAATTTTTTTATTTCATTTAACTCATAAATTCAAATAAACTAACTAATTTATTAACAATTTATAATATTTTTTGTAAAAAATATTTTTCTCATTCATTTTTTAATATCATCCTTTTCCTATGGTTCTTTCCCTTTCTTTCATCCATCTAAGACTAAATTTTTTAAAATCAATTGAAAATCCACAAAATTTCAAACCTTTCACGTAAAGGTTTGGTTTCAAAAGAAGTTTTTAAAAAACACACATGATTCAGAGCTCAAACAAGACTAACGATGATTTATCTATCACAACCAACATCAATCAAAAATACATTGATGTGTCAAAGTAGAGTCGACTCTTCTACCACTAACTTAAACTTTTTGAAAACTCGAGATAAGATACAAAGTTTTTTAAAATACCAACTTTCTCGTTTAGTTGATTAATTTTAATTTCCTTATAGTAAATAGAATAGGCTATGTATTCCTTTTGTATTTTCTAGAACAATAATTTTATTTTTCATTTCCTCAACCTTGAAATTTTGATGAGAAGATAAATATTTTTATGATTTTACCTAGGAACCTTCATTTGCTCCTCGAGTTTCTTTTCTTTTTCTTGATTTACATTAATTTTTTTCAAGTAAATTTGAATATCCTTTTTGTATAACCTCACATTTCTTAGTGAGATTAAGTTACTAACAATCATTTGAAGACTTCTTTTCCTCCATATTTTTCTTTAGAACGCATATCTCGTGTTCATTTTCTTTAAGGCTTTCCAAACTCTTTTCTTTGCCTTTCAAACTTGATATGCTAATAGAAGAGCATCGTAAGAATCAAGTAGCTAGGTTATCTTTATCATCAGCTTTAGTTGTTACCTTTTGAAATATTTGAGACGCCTGTTAGAGGATCAACGACACCACTTATGGCAAAAAGGCCATAAAGTATTATTATCCTCATCGTCACTATTGATATTGTCTGAAATAATAATCTTAGCTTTCGTGGCATGTTTGTTTGTATATTTTCATTTTTGAAAACAATGAGCAATAAAGTGTCATGGATTTCCACATTCAAAGCACCTTATTGTACTCAAGTGACCTTTTCTCGGTTTCCTTGAGTGTTCATCACTTCTAGTAGATCTTGAGATTTTGAAACTAGAAGTATCTATCTCAATAGTCTCATCAAACAGTTTCTTCTCCCTAAAGAATCTAGTAAATCTTTGAGTGAGAAATGCCATTTATTCTTGTCAGAATCCTTATTATCATCACTTGTGATACATATATATTTGACTAGTTCACTTCCCCTTGTAGCCTTCAGGGATAATATTTTTCCCTATTAAGAAGGAATATGATCTTGTCTTGATAAAAATTCACGTAGTTCAAAGACTTATATGTCACCAACCAGCTCATATATAGTGAGTTCACATGGTTTATACATTGACTCAAGTATAATGAACTTTGCGTAAAACTTAAAAGGTAGATTGGAAATTATCTTTTTAATTTGTTTTACTTCATTAATTGACCTACCAAGGTTGTGAGAGTAGTTAACAATGTTGGAGAATTATGCATAAAACTGATTGAAGGTCTCATATTCTTACATAATGCATAATTTAAAATCTCTATTCAACTTCAGCATTCTAAATCTCTTCACTACAGAAGTACTTTTATGCATTGTCTGTAGAACATCCCAAGCCTGTTTAGAAGAAGTAAAGCTCTAAATCTTTTTCTATTCATTAGATGACACAACTTTGATGATAACATATAACCTTTTACTATTCCATTCAGATTCCTTGGATTTATCCTTGGTCCATTCGATCATAGGTTTTGGGATAACAGTATTGTTGGTAGGGTTTTGGTGAGGTAGGTATAGATAGTTTCAACAAGAAACCATAAATGGTCTTCTTGGGACCACAAAAGACCTTCATTTGAGATTTCCAATAGACATAATTCAACCCATTGAATAGTGGAGGTCAACATACATTACCTCTTTCTTCTAACTCCATTAGAAAGAAAGAGAACGTGTAATAAAGTAAGTTAATAAGATCAATACCATAGCGGTTAAACCCAAAAGGATGCACCCGTTATAATACCAAGTGAAAGAATCCACAACCCAATTACCCACCAAGGTAAGGAGATAAAAACACCTAAGAAATCAACCCTAACTCAATTAAACATATAAGTAAACACCTAAATAGTACACACAATAAAATCACATATATTAAGAAAAATCTACAAAAAGAAGTCTAAAATATAAAGGCTTTCTAATCGATGTTTAAGCTAATAGTATGTTGTAACATACAAACCTTAGACTTTGATTTTACTAACGTAATATCAGATCATGCATAACACTCAATATAATGAGATAAATCTTTATAGATATTGTATCTATATGTTAACATACGTGGGTATCATAAGGCAACCACTTAACAACAAATAATTCACTCATAGTAATTAAGTTTACAACATTAATATACAGTAAAACCATAATTACCTCTATTATCTAAGATCCCTATCTAAACTGCTTACTACTACTTTTTACTTGCTATTTCCACAACTAAATTGATTCATAACTTGAACCCAATTTTTCTCCATAGCCAACATCACCCAATGCGGTGTGATAGGTAACAAAAGATCAGTAATTGAAAGTACAACTACTTTCAATCTCACAGCATACACCATCAACCATAGATATCAAATCATGATTTTATTACTAAATTATCTGAAAGACCCACACTCATATATGACCTCACCAAAATGATTATGAAAAGAGATAATAATTAGTGCAAATTTCGGTAGAGTATTTCTCTAGAAAACATGGCTAAGAAATAAGAGAAATGGATAGGGTGTTTATAACACTTGATTGTGCCACCTTGTCTGCCACCTCGATACCACCTGTGGTGAGGTTCCTGGTGAGCTTATGTAAAGCGTGAAATTTTGTGTTTCCAATAATACCGAGTAAAAACCATAAATACTCTCGTCTAAAACAAGCCAAAAAACAACAAGAATTGACACTCCACTTTGTATGCACACTAAGAAAGTCATCCCCGTGGTGTTTGTAAACATGCTTGCGTACAAAGTTTACCTAATTATGTGCGTATATGAATAAATGATCCACAGAAACCAATCTTACACAGAAGAAGATAGATATACTAAGTAAAATAAATAGATACTGTGTTTTGTATACGAGTAGCCAACACATAGACATGAGTACAACAAAACTTACAAACTAAAACAACGATTTAGAAAAATACAACACTAATTGAACATTCGTGGGATGAAAATAATAATTCATCAAATTAATATCTATAAATATGTGCTTTTAATTGTAATTTTTAATTCATATAATAAATATAATATTATATTTAAAGGATTTTTAATTTTTTAATTATTATTAATTTATTAATAATAATATATAATTGTTCAATTGGTTGAATATAATAATTGATAAAAGAAAAATAAAAACCAAATTTTATTTATAAAAATATATTTTTAGTATAATATTTAGCATTATGGATTAAAACTGAATACAAATTTAATGTAATTTTTTGTATAAAATAAAATAAAATATACTCTAAAATAAAATAATACGTTGAAAATCACCTTAAAAATGTTGGTTTGATGCTATTTTTAATAGTATAAATAACTTCTTGTTACCTTTTTTCCTCGTTATGTCTTTTTATCAAGTCTTGTATTCATAATTATAATTAACGTATTTTGATTACTTACTTTTCACTAATATTTGAGAGATTTGAATGAATCACCCTTTATTTTCTCAAGATTTATTAAGAAGTAACATAAAAAAAATTAAATTAGATTATTTATATCATTGAATCTCTTATTTTTATAAAATTCATCAATCAGAAATAAATTATATTATTTTAATTATTTTTTATTTAAAATATCATTATTTTCTATTAAATAATTAAAATACGAGTTTTTAACAATGTAAAAAGTAAAATTTAATATGAAATATTGTAAGAAAAATAAACAAAAATAAAATTCAAACAAATTTTTTTTAAATATATATTTTAATTTTTAATAAAAATTAATAAAATATTAAAATAAAATAGTGATAATTAACAAATATTAAAAAACAAATATTTTGAGATTTTTGTTTTATATTAACCGCGACTTTATTATTATTAAAGACTCATATTTTAATCGGATTAAATCATTTAATATAAAATAATAATATTTTAATAAAAATTCATTAAATAATATAATTTATTTTTAATTGTTCTTCTTACAAAATTAAGGAACCGAATGATATATTTTTTAACTTAAGAAAATAAACAATACAAATAACATGATCTAAAAGACTTGTATATGCAATTTTTCTTTCTTTCATATTTATCTTCCTTCTCCAAAAACTTTATTAGATATTTTTAAATATAAAATTCCACTACTTATACAACTGAGCTAATCTTTTGATGTATTTTTTTAAAGTTTTTACGATACCACTATACTTGTCTTTGATTCCTCTATATTAATACTTGTGAATACTTGTCAGCTTTTATATAGTTAATAAAAGTTAAAACAAATTTGTAGTATTTGTAGGAATATATATATATATATATAGTATCAATGAGGTAATTAATTAATTAATTATTATTGATGATAATTTATAAAATTAATTAAAAATTAGTTGTTTTTAATAATATAAATTTTTTTATCCATAATTGGGAAAATTGAATAATGCAGTAGTTGTAAATTGTAGAACAATTATATTAAAATACAATCATAATATTTTCTTCATTAAAAATAAACTATCATTATATCATTATAATTGGATAAATATTTAAATTTTTAAAGATAATTATTTTGTTAATTATGGTTATATTATATTATATTATGACATTTTTCTAAGATAAATATTCTTATAATGTTTATAATGGATGATTTTTTTATACAATAGTTATGAAATAAATTATCAATTTATTATTTTATATTTCGATAATTATTTAATAAATTATCATCATATGTTTTTATATTATGATTGTTTTTACATGAAAATATGTGTATCAATGTTTTCAAATGATAATTTTACATCTTTTGATGACAATAAGAAAAAATTGTTGTGAAATTATACTTGATTACGATGCGTAATTTTCATCATCGAACCTAAGTAATCATCAAATGTCATGATTTACTATTACTTTTACATAGACTATAGATTCTAAGTAATCATCTATAGCATACTAGGATGGTTAATATCCATCTTTAGTAGTGAAACCTTTATGTTCTCATATACTGTTTTCTAACCATTGATTGGAATCATATTGTGCAGTCACATACTTACATGTATCGTTGATGCATATTAGAATTATCTGGCAATGTTATACTAGGAAGTTTACTCGTTTTAACGTTCAACATTCATTGGGTTTTTCTCATTTCCTTTGGATGTGTTCAAGATATTTATACCATATCTTCCAAAAAAATATTATGAAATCATAAATTGACTTGTTTAATTTGCTCTCTAATATATAGCATCCTATACAAGAAGATATTTGTGTATAGATGTTTTTAAATGACAATTTTACATTTTTTGACGACAATAAGAAAAAATTGTTGTGAAATTATACTTGATTACGATACGTAATTTTCATCATCGAACTTAAATAATCATCAAATGTCATGATTTATTATAACTTTTACATAGACGATAGATTCTAAGTAATCATCTATAGCATACTAGGATGGTTAATATCCATCTTTAGTAGTGAAACCTTTATGTTCTCATATACTGTTTTCTATCCATTGATTGGAATCATATTGTGCAGTCACATATTTACATGTATCGTTGATGCATATTAGAATTATCTGGCAATGTTATACTAGGAAGTTTACTCGTTTTAGCGTTCAACATTCATTGGGTTTTTCTCATTTCCTTTGGATGTGTTCAAGATATTTATACCATATCTTCCAAAAAATATTATGAAATCATAAATTGACTTGTTTAATTTGCTCTCTAATATATAGCGTCCTATAGAAGAAGATGAAGTAAGTTATGACATTTATGTGATAAGATTATGGAGATCTCCGACTGAGGGATTAACTTGTGTCATATTGAATGAAGTGACAAAGGTCAAATATCTTGAACCAAGACCATTAAGAATATAGAGTACCAATTCAAGCTCATGTATTATTTCACCAGCTGTTGCAATATGATCAGAATGGACTTTGTCATTTATAAAACCTTAAGTCTATAAGCTATTATGAAGCTCAATCACTGTTCTCACCATACAAGGTAGTTGTTCTCATCTAGTCGCACATGGAGTGTAACATTATTTGGAGGAATTGCGAAAACCTCTTTGCTAGTACATTAAGAACCGATGTGGAGTTTCTGTGTTCTATCATAGTACCACCAATTGATTGTTTCTGTTAAATCATCAACTGGTATGATAAGAGATGAAGAAGATAATGCATCACAGTAAGAACCTTTGGACGCCATAGTCATAGATACACAAGATCTGAAATGCTAAAAATCACATAGAAAGAATCTTGAAATTGAAAAGCTCAAGAAGAATGTACTTGTATTATTCAAGAAGATGAAATTGTTTACGATACAACTTCACAGTTCTAGTAAATTTGTACAATTGTTATTTATAGACTTGTTTAACAAATCAATGAGTGCCAAAATTGCTATTTATAAACTTGTTTAACAAATCAATGAGTGCCAACTCAACCTCAGACAAATAACTAAATTGGAAACTAAGTAAAGCTATATAACAATATTCAGCGCATATATTCTAACAGTATGCATGGTTGGATTATAAGCAGGAGTCATTGAGTGATACTATTATTGTGACCATAGATAGGTTAGACTTGTTTTAATTACATATGATATATGTTTTGAATATGTAATATTTAGAGTGATTTATGAAATTTGCAGGAAATTTGGGTTAGATTTTATTTTTTTTATTAAAATCGTTAAGAGTTAAAGCTTATCATTATTATAATAAGGTATTAATTTTCATGATAAGTCTTACTATGACATTGGATATCTTCTCAATGTCTTCTTATATTGGGTCAACGGCTTTCCATTTTAGGTGAATGTCTCACCACGATACTAAATATTAATGATATATCTTTTTATATTAGATTAATGTCTTATCATATTAAATCAATATCTTACCATAAATTCTTTTTTTAATTGAATCTTTTCAAGTAAGATTTATAACTGTTATGATAAGGCCACGGTAAGTTTTACATTCGTGTTTCGAACAATTTTGGTAAAAAAATTATTCAAAATAAGGCGATTTTAGATTTTTTTTTTTTGAATATTTTCAAATAAATTTATTTTGTTTTAATTTGTTTCCATTGTTTGAGTTTGGTCTTAATTTTGGTAATTTGGAGAAGTTTTTATAGAGGTGACATATACATCTTTTCTAAGTCGCGGTTATATAAAGGTAAAATTTTGTAAATTTTATTAAAAAAATTAAAAATAAAATTTTCCACTAATTTGGTTTTGACTTTAAGGACGTATAATTGTAAGATTAGATTACCATATTCTTGTATATATGCCTTTCTTTCTCCCTCCTCTCTCTCACATCTTCTTTAGCTGACTCCTCTTTAGAAAGAAAAAAAGAAACTAATGGAACCCACACGGAAGAAGAAAAGGAAGGCACAATTTGTATTTCTTTTTCCAAGCTGAAAGAAAGGTTTCAAATGCAACTTAATGCAAACTTAGAATTTTCTTCTCTTTTGTTCCCCCCCCCGGGGAATCGCAGAATATGATTGTTCAAATTAGGCTTTATTTGTAATAGCATTTAAGTTAAAGGAATTTAGTGATATAGTATAAAAAATTTAATAACATCACACAGTTACATGCATATATATCAAGATTTAAATCCTTGTTATTGTACATGTGTATGAAGTCTTGAATATCATATGCCCTAAGTATATAAATTTGAGGTGTGGCCGATCACTAGTATGAAAGGAAGAAGGAAAAATATAAAAAATAATTGTTTAAAAATTTATAAAAAAATAACATTCTAATAATATTAAACAAGATTTAATTGAATTAGAATTAAATTAAATGAATCTAAATAAACATATTTTAATTTAAATAATATCTATACCGGTAACACTCTGTATATGGAGAGGAGTTAAAGTTCTTTTGAGATAAGACATCATGTAATAAGAAACAAGTGGTTATTCTATGGTAAGATTTATCACACATTTGAAAAACTAGTCTCTTAGTAGGGTATTTCTTGAAATTCGTATAACTATTTGATCATGATTAATCTTTTGAACTAGAAGAATTAGTAGAGATAGAATGTTGCTTAAGAAACTAGTGAAAATTCCAGTGAGGCTTATCCGATGAGTTCTTGTTGCTATTATTTGGTTTGTAAGTACTGGTTGGCTTGTAGGAGGGGAAATGATGAGCATTAGCAACATTTTCCAAAACTGCTACATCATGATCAGATTTATCAAAGAGTGACAATATCCTTTCATAATTCTCCAGAAGATTATGAAAAACTTCAAGTTAGGGATTAACTTGTGTCCTATTGACTGAAGTGACAAAGGTCTTCGACCAATACCATTAAGAATATAGAGTACCAATTCAAGCTCATGTATTATTTCACTTTGCCATTTATAAAACCTTCAAGCCCTAAGCCATTATGAAGTTCAATAGTTGTTCTCTCCATACAAGGCAGTTGTTCTCACACACAAAGTGTAACATTGTTTGAAGGAATTGCAGAAAACCCTTTGCTAGCACAATAAGAGACGATGTTGAATTTCCGTTCCTATCATAGTACCACCAATTGGTTGATTTCTGTTAGTTAAATCATCAACTGGTGTGACAAGAGATGAAGAAGATAATGCATCCATAAAATACTCAAGATCTAAAATGGTTTGACATCATGGAAAGAATCTTGGAACTGCAAAGCTTAAGAAGAATGTACTTGTATTATTCAAGAAGATAAAACTGTTTGCAAGACAACTTCACAGTTGTACTAGATGTGTACAATTAATATTTATAGATTTGTTTAACAAATCAATGGCCAGCTCAGCCTCTAACATCCAATTGAATTGGAAACTAATTAAAGCTACATAACAACATTCAGCTCATATATTCTAACTAACTAAAGGTGCGTAGCAATATACAGCACATATATTCTAATATTATATTGTTGAGTGATAGAAAAACACTAATATTTCGTGGATTCGTTGCATTCAAATGTGAGTAAATTGATTTGATTATGCATATTTATATTATTATTATTGAAATCATTATGTTCATATCATAGATATATTTTGTTATATTTTAGGTATTATAATTTTAAATTGATAAGTTTAAAAAAATAATATATTTAAACCTTACATGTAAAAACATCCAACATGTAAAGGATGAAAACAAGAATTGAAATAAGACATTATGTGCCACGACAAAGTATACAGTGAGTCGTGGTACACTCCTCACTACATAGATTCATTGGAAACAATGTTTGTTCTAGGGGTATCCATAAACCGGATCGGATCGGACTAAACTGCAAAATCGGACAGGACCAAACCGCAAAACCGGATCGGACCGGACCAAACCGAACGGTTTTACTAATCAAACGGTCCGGTCCGGTTTGTATTAATTTTAAACCGTTCGAACCGGACCGGACCGATTTAATAATATATTAAAAATTTCACATTATTCTTCATTAAATTATAAAAAAATCGAACCAAACTGGATCAAATCGTTTTATAAGTCAAACGGTCTGGTCCGGTTTTTATTTCTTAAAACCGTTTCAAACGATCCAGTCCGGTGCGGTCCGAGTAATATGAACGGTCCGGTTCGGTTAATTTTTTTTAGACAAAACCGAACCGGACCCACTACTACAAAAAGGGGCATTAAAGTCGGTTAAAAACCGACTTTAAACTAATTTAAAGTCGATTCGGTGAACCGACTTTAAAGTAAATGACTTAAAGTTTAAAGTTGGTTCAAGGCGTGAACCGACTTTACGTTTAAAGTCGGTTCACGGGATGAACCGATTTTATGTTTAAAGTCGGTTCACGCGATGAACCGACTTTACGTTTAAAGTCGGTTCACGCGGTGAACCGACTTTAATTTTTTTTTTTTTTAATTTATTCATTTTCAATCTGTATTCGAGCAGAAAAAAAATCAAAATCAGTTTAGCAAATAGTTCAAATAATACAAATATTTGAAAAATAAAATATTAATTAATAACAGAAAAATTACCATGGTTTTGTTCTATTTTATTCAAGATCGTCATATTCTTCTCCTTATGTTATAATACAAACCTACATATATAATACAAAAATCTATACACATAAATAATAACACATAATAACAGAAAAAATATGAATAATAGGGGATCTAAAAGATTAGTTAAAGAGGAAGAAAACTCACTAAACGATGTTGAAAATGGTAGTCGTAGGTGGTCGGAAAATGAGAAAGAGTGGAGGAGGAGGTTTTCGGTTTTTTAGACTTCTACAACGCTGAAAATAGTTTCTGTCTGGAAAGAAAGAAGAGAAAAGATTTATCCATGTGTGTAGCGTCGGTTGACGTGTCGAACCAACGCTATGTTACGTGGATAGCGTCGGTTCCAGGTGTCAACCGACGCTATGCTACGTGGATAGCGTCGGTTCCAGGTGTCAACCGACGCTATGCTACGTGGATAGCGTCGGTTCACCACGTCAACCGACGCTACGTCCAGGTGTAGCGTCGGTTCGCCACGTCAACCGATTCTACTGTGCTACTCTACGTAGCGTCGATTGACGTGGCGAACCGACGCTACACCTGGACGTAGCGTCGGTTGACGTGGTGAACCGACGCTATCCACGTAGCATAGCGTCGGTTGACACCTGGAACCGACGCTACGTCCAGGTGTAGCGTTGGTTCGACACATCAACTGACGCTACGTCCTACGTGGATAGCGTCGGTTCGCCACCGAACCAACTTTAAACCAATTTAAAGTCGGTTTTTGGAAAAAACCGACTTTACGTATCGACTTAAATACCCATTTTTGTAGTAGTGACCGAACCATGGACACCCCTAGTTTGTTCTGTATCGTGGAGAAAAATTGTTGGGCCATGGCATGTTCTATTCGGGCGATGACATGGTCAAAGGTAGATTACGGCATGCATTCATTTAATCCATTCAAAGCCTTTAGTTTTCAACCATTTCCTATAAATAAAACGTTATAACCTCTCGATTAGTGTACAAAAATATTAGTTTTCGTCCGTTGTTTTACTTTATGTTTTAGGTTTCGTTTTTATACACAATTTAGACTAGACGATAGCAAATAAGAGGCATCAAAAAAGGGAGATTTTTCAAATTAAATAATTCAAAAGGTTACTGAAATTTAGGAAAATTGTGAAGATTAATATCTCAACTGTATAGTAGGGCACATCCGTCTATCTATTTTTGGGTATTAAAATCTTATATATATTTTTATTTGTTTAGAATATATTATTATATTATTTAAATTTGTTGAATTTAATTTATGAGACATTTATTATTTTAAACATATATGACTGATTGTGATAATGAAATTTTAGTTTTGTTGTTATATTTGTATAGATAATATAAGCGAATATTTTAATCATTATTAAATACATATTATTTTTTATTTTAAGAACAAAATTTATTATTGAGGAATATATTAACGAAATATTTTTCGTAATAGATTTAAAATATAAAAATTTGATTTTTTAAATCTAATTTAGATAGCTTGAATAGAAGTTTAAATTAATAACATGATAGAATTTCTTAGACAATAGGTATAATTTAATTTAATTAACTGATAATCCGATCGAATTTATTATTTATACATATAAGGGAGGATCAATAATTTAAATTTTTATTTCATTAATCTAATTAATTCTACTAAGCATAGTCAATTGGATAATTTTTTCATTAATTCTCCATTGATTGTTAATTGCATATATGCATGTAATTTGTTTGAATCAATCTATTTTTTATTATTTTATTATTTTTATTATTATTTTAATATTTTCAAAACTTATATATTGTGATAAAATGTTTAGTTTTTTTTTAAAATTTATTGAATTATTTAAAACCACGTAATTTATACTTAGACATACCTTGTAAGTATACCTATCACTTCGTACAATTACGAGCTTTTTATAAATATATAAAATTTGATCATCAAGTTTTATGCATGTTTGGATTCTAAGCAAAAGTCACTAAGTGATATTGCTACGGTGACTTGCTATAAAAACATTTATGTATGTTTGTTTCAAACATGAAATATTTAAATTGATTTATCAAACAAGTAGGAAATTAGATTAGATTTATTTTTCTACCAAAATCATTGGCGCTTGTCACCATTGTGATAATGCATTATTTTATCGTGGTAAATATTACCATGATATTGAATGTCTTTTTAATACCTTACCATAAATTTTATTTTTTATCAAAATTGTTCTGAGTTATACCTTATCTTTGTTGTGGTAAGACATTTTATTGTCGTGGTAAGTTTTACCACGACATTGGATGCTAGTAATAAGTATTTTTTTATTGGGTTAATATCTTACCATGAATTTCATTTTTTTTATCAAATTTGTTCCGAGATAAGATTTTTCATTGTTGTGTTACGTCTTACCTTCATGCTTTGAACAATTTTGATAAAAAAAAAATTACTAAAAATAAGAAGATTTTGGGTAATATTTTCGAATATTTGTATGTGCATTTGCAATTGTTTAATATGTTTCGGTGTTAGCATTGTTCGAGTTTGGCCTTGGTTTTGACAGTTTCGAGAAGTTTTTGAAGTGATGACATATTCATCTTTTATGAGTCTCATTTGTACAAAATAAATTTTTTACAAATTTTATAAAAAATTAAAATTAAATTTGTCCACTAACCAATAATGGTTTTGACTTTGAAGGCATATAATTATAACATTAGATTACCGTATTTTTGTTTGATAATATAATATTACAATTAAACGCCTTCAAAGTCAAAAACTTGATTGGTTAGTGGACAAATTTATTTTTAATTTTTTTAATAAAATTTACCAAATTTTGCCTTTCTGCAATTTAGAAAAGATGAATATGCTTTAAAAAGTTCTCCAAATTATCAAAATTAAGACCAAACTCAAACAATGGTTACACATAAACAAATTAAAACAAAGTAAATTCACATGCAAATATTCAAAAAAAAATCTAAGATTGTCTTATTCTTATTCTCATTATTTTTTTTATTGAAATTGTTCTGATCATGAATGTAAGGCTTATTATGGTTTTATTATAATAAGATATTAGTTTAACGTGATAAGATATCAACTAAGTATAAAAAGATATATCATTGACATAGTGTAAGGCATTAAGTAATTGGTCCAATATGAAAAGACACTGAGAAAACATACAATGTCATAATAAGATTTATCATAATAAGTTAATATTTTACTATAATAATAATGATAAGTTTTACCTCGGAACGATTTTAATAAAAAAATAAAACCTAACACAAATTTCTTGTAAATTTCATAAATCACTCCAAATATTACATATTCAAAACAAACATCATATGTAATTAAAACAAGTCTAATCTACAAGTCTAATCTATCTATGGTAACAATAATAGTATCACTCAGTTACTCCTGCTTATAATCCAACCATGCATACTGTTAGAATATATGTGATAGGAGTCAAATTATTGCATTTTTGTTATGATTTAAAGGTTGATATTTGTGTGAAAATTGCGTTTTATTTTATTATTTAATCCACAAATGTCATTTCACGGGTATTTCATGTTTAAAGTGCAATTGCAGGTAAAATCATGATTATGGAGAAGTTTGGGACAAATTTCAATGACCGGGATTGAGTACAAATAAAAAGAAAACAAAATTTCAAAATTTGGAAGTTCGCCGCCGGCGAGAATATTCCCGCCGCCGGCGAAAACCTTACTGAGAAAATGTTGAAAATCATGCAGGGAGCACGGATTTTGGCAAAACAATCTCGCCGCCGGCCAAGTACATCTCGCTGCCGGCCAAATACATATCGCCGCCGGCCACAATAATCCCGCCGCCGACGAGATTTAGCGGAACCGAAATCGTAAGTTTTCCAGAAATGTCGCCGCGGCGAGAATAACTTCGCCGCCGGCGAGATTCGTTCGAAAACACATTTTTATGCTGTTTTGTTCCAAAATTGCCCTCCAAAACCCTAGATCTATATATACATTATGATGGAGAAGGAGGGGACGGCAGAAAGCAGAGTTCAAAGGCATTTTTGGAGGAGAGAAAGAAATTTTGGAGAAACTTGAAGGATCTTCACCATTGATGCTACCAAGTCTTCATCTTCTAGAGTTTTTCATCTCTTCTCCTTAGTTTTTATATTCTGCAATTTATTCAGTTTTATTATTAATGGATTCAATTGAAATAATGGTTGTTCTTATTTCCGTTATGAACTAATTCGTTTTTGCTAAGGCTATGATGTAGTTAGATCAAGGAAATCTGATTTCTTTTGTTATGGTTATATGAATTCATTGTTTTCAAGTCGAGTATTTATTTCCATGCTTAATGCTTTTAAATTTCTGATCAAGATTTAGATGATTTGTTGCATTATATTGAGACCGAGAGGAGATGTGTAATGAATGCTTCTTGTGATAAATATTGTATGTTGAATGCGAGTTTGACACCTAATGCATGATGTATGTGGTTATTCCAGAAATTCCATAAATCGTAATGTGCTTATTTGTGATTAAATCTTCATAGAAATATAGTCGGTTTTCATAGATAAGTAATTCTAATATAACTTGAGAAAGAGTATTAGATAAGTTTGGGTTTTTCAACCATCACTTTTAGCTTTGATTTTCATATAACATGACTTGAAATTGGATTGAATTGATTTAGCGAAACCAAATGCCTTAGCGTTTTTAATCATTAGTGAACAACATTTAATTTTGTTATTTGCGTTTAGTTTTATGTTAATTTACTTTTAAAACAATTTCAACAATTCGGTTTTCAAATAAAATTAGGGTTAGTCAATTTTGGTACTTAGTAACACTATTCCTTGTGGGTTCGATATCCGTACTTTTGTACACTTTATTACTTGAACGATTCGTACACTTGCGAAAATAAGCATCAAGTTTTTGGCGCCGTTGCCGGGAAATGGTTTGTTTTTATTAATATCGATACTACCTAATCTTAGTTTTAATTTGAAGTTAATTTCCTTTATCTTTCTTTCATTTTTAATTTTGTTTATTTTGCTGTTTTATTTTATAAATATATATAAAAAAAGTAACTTTGTGTTGTTTTTGTGTTAGTTGATTTTCTGGTTGCAATATTTTTGTATGAGACGTACAAGAAGCCTTAACCTTCTTCCATTTGATCCGGAGATTGATAGAACATATAGGCGTCTAAACCGAGAGAGAAGACGTTCAACCTCAGCTCCTAATAGACAATCAACCATGGATCCACCATTTGTTGAGGGAGGTGGAAATCGTAGAGCTTTGAAGGATTATGCTGCGCCTAATGTTGCTGGAACTATTTCGGGTATAAGGAGGCCAACTATTCAAGCCAATAACTTTGAGATAAAACCATCCTTTATCCAAATGGTTCAATCAAATCAGTTTGGGGGAATGTCAAAGGATGATCCAAATGCACATATTGCTTACTTTTTGGAGGTGTGTGATCTTTATAAGATAAATGGTGTGTCCGAAGATGCTGTAAGATTGAGGGTTTTTCCTTTTTCACTTCGGGATAAAGCCAAGGAGTGACTAAACTCATTACCACCAGGATCAATTACAACATGGAATGAATTGGTTCAGAAATTCTTATCCAAGTTCTTTCCTCCTGCTAAGACAAAGAAAATTAAGGAATGAAATCACATCCTTTACACAATATGACCAAGAATCATTGTATGAAGCTTGGGAAAGATTCAAAGAAATGTTGAGGAAGTGCCCACATCATGGTATACCAATTTGGCTACAAGTCTCTACATTTTATAATGGGTTGGTTTCAAACTATCGTGCAATGATTGATCTTTCTGTTGGAGGATCTTTGATGGGAAAAACAGGAGGATGCTCATGAGTTGTTAGAGGTTATGGCGTAAAACAACAATCGGTGGCATTCAGAGCGGGTAATTGCAAAAGACCAGCGGTAGTGCATGAAATTGATTCGGTGAATGCTTTGTCGGCTCAAGTTCTTTGTTCTTTCAAGAAAGATGGATTCTTTGTCCTCCAAATTTGAATCCAAACCAACTGCACAA
Organism: Hippophae gyantsensis; assembly: GCA_030763125.1. Classification (NCBI taxonomy): domain Eukaryota; kingdom Viridiplantae; phylum Streptophyta; class Magnoliopsida; order Rosales; family Elaeagnaceae; genus Hippophae; species Hippophae gyantsensis. The sequence continues at coordinate 6,324,591 of CM061032.1, forward strand.
TGTGATTTATGTGGTGGAAATCATGCTAGCATCGAGTGCCAAGTTGGAAATCCATTTGCTTCACCAAATGCTTTGAGCAAGCAAATTATGTTTCAAATTTCCAAAAACCTCAACATAACCCATACTCGAACACCTACAATCCAGGTTGGAGAAATCATCCAAATTTGTCATGGGAAATAACCAAGGGGATTCAAACCGTCATCATCTTCCTACTAACCACGGGAGAAAAAACAAACAAATTTGGAAGAAATTTTGGGAAAGTTCATTGAGGAGACAAGAGCAAATTTCGTAAATCAAGAGGCAATCAACGGGGACATCCAAAACCAATGGGGCGGCTTTCAAAGCGGATTTTCGAAAGGTCTCAAGGATCACTACCTAGTGACACAATAAATCCCACAGAACATGCAAAGGCTATCACATTGAGAAGTGGAAAAGAACTTGAGAATCAGAAGAAATCGGAGAAAAAGATGGAAGAATCTAAAGAAAAGCCATCAAGATCCCAAGATACTCAACCTTCCCCATATGCAAAATATGAGCCTCCTATCCCATATCCTCAAAGATTGAATAAGAAAAAGCTTGATAATCAATTTGATAAATTTCTGGATATTTTTAAGAAATTGCATATTAACATTCCTTTTGTAGAAATGTTGGAACAAATGCCCAAATATGCAAAATTCATGAAGGAAATCCTATCAAAGAAGAGGAGGCTAGGAGATAATGAAACTGTCATGCTAAATGAGGAATGCAGTCTGATTCTTCAAAGAAAAGCGCCACGAAATTGAAAGACCCAGGAGTTTTACTATACCTTGTACTATAGGAAGTTGCAATTTTGATAAAGTCCTATGTGATTTAGGAGCAAACATTAATTTGATGCCACTTTCTGCTTTCGGGAAACTAGGCACAGGAGAAGTGAAGCCCACTTCAATATCTTTACAACTAGCGGATCGATCGGTGAAATATCCTCTGAGGTAATTGAGGATGTTTTAATTAAAGTCGGCAAGTTTATTTGCCCTGGAGATTTGGTGGGGGTTGGCATGGGGGAAGATAGAGAGATACCGTTGATATTGGGGAGACCGTTCCTTGCAACTGGAAGAACATTGATTGATGTTCAAAGAAGGAAAGCTCATTCTACGGGTGCAAGATGAACAAGTAACTTTTGATGTTTTTGAAGAAATAAAATCTCCAAGTGATGTACATTCTTGTTTTCAAATTAACACTCTTGACGGGTTAATCTCGGAAACTTTTGAGGAGATAACTCCATTGCTACCACTAGAAGCTGGCCTTGTGAAATCTGCAACAATTGAGGAGGAAGATGAGGGGACGAGACAATGTTCTGGATTACTGGCAGCACCTAATGAATATTTATGCAGTGATGGAACATTTAAGGAGTTGGAAACAAATGAAACTCCAACCTCAGTGGTAAAGAATGGAGCCAACAAGATTGAGCTAAACACAATGCCATCCCATCAAAAAAAAAAATTTCTTACGTTCACCACCGGCGAGGGCAGTTTCACCGCCGGTGGAAAGGAGATCTCTCTTCCCTTTCTTACATTGAGGACAATGTAAGGTTTTGATTGGGGGTGTGGTAAACGGTAAATCTTTTCTCTCCTTCATTTTTAGTAGTTTTGTTTGTGTGTTTAGTTGTGTTTAATTTTGATTTTCCATTTATTTTTCTGCATTTTGATTTAATTTTTATTTTATTTTATTTCTTTATTGTCTTATTTTATTATTATTATTGTTATTATTATTATTTTTATTTTATTTGCATTTTACTTGTTTTAATTTGTACGTTGATGATAATAATGTGATTGTGATAACAAGTAGCTGTTAGAAGACATTAAATTTTGCTTTGGTTTAAAGAGAATTTCAAATGTTGATTTTACCTAGTTGGCGACTCTTTTGGTATGTGTACTAGTTGGCGACTCTTTTATTTGCATTATTACTAATATGTTTACTAGTAACACTCATGGTATATGGAGAGGAGTTAAAGTTCTTTTGAGATAAGACATCATGTAATAAGAAACAAGTGGTTATTCTATGGTAAGATTTATCACACATTTGAAAAACTAGTCTCTTAGTAGGGTATTTCTTGAAATTCGTATAACTATTTGATCATGATTAATCTTTTGAACTAGAAGAATTAGTAGAGATAGAATGTTGATTAAGAAACTAGTGAAAATTCCAGTGAGGCTTATCCGATGAGTTCTTGTTGCTATTATTTGGTTTGTAAGTACTGGTTTGCTTGTAGGAGGGGAAATGATGAGCATTAGCAACATTTTCCAAAACTGCTACATCATGATCAGATTTATCAAAGAGTGACAATATCCTTTCATAATTCTCCAGAAGATTATGAAAAACTTCAAGTTAGGGATTAACTTGTGCCCTATTGACTGAAGTGACAAAGGTCTTCGACCAATACCATTAAGAATATAGAGTACCAATTCAAGCTCATGTATTATTTCACTTTGCCATTTATAAAACCTTCAAGCCCTAAGCCATTATGAAGTTCAATAGTTGTTCTCTCCATACAAGGCAGTTGTTCTCACACACAAAGTGTAACATTGTTTGAAGGAATTGCAGAAAACCCTTTGCTAGCACAATAAGAGACGATGTTGAATTTCCGTTCCTATCATAGTACCACCAATTGGTTGATTTCTGTTAGTTAAATCATCAACTGGTGTGACAAGAGATGAAGAAGATAATGCATCCATAAAATACTCAAGATCTAAAATGGTTTGACATCATGGAAAGAATCTTGGAACTGCAAAGCTTAAGAAGAATGTACTTGTATTATTCAAGAAGATAAAACTGTTTGCAAGACAACTTCACAGTTGTACTAGATGTGTACAATTAATATTTATAGATTTGTTTAACAAATCAATGGCCAGCTCAGCCTCTAACATCCAATTGAATTGGAAACTAATTAAAGCTACGTAACAACATTCAGCTCATATATTCTAACTAACTAAAGGTGCGTAGCAATATACAGCACATATATTCTAATATTATATTGTTGAGTGACAGAAAAACACTAATATTTCGTGGATTCGTTGCATTCAAATGTGAGTAAATTGATTTGATTATGTATATTTATATTATTATTATTGAAATCATTATGTTCATATCATAGATATATTTTGTTATATTTTAGGTATTATAATTTCAAATTGATAAGTTTAAAAAAATAATATATTTAAACCTTACATGCAAAACCATCCAACATGTAAAGGATGAAAACAAGAATTGAAATAAGACATTATGTGTCACGATAAAGTATACACTGAGTCGTGGTATACTCCTCACTACATAAATTCATTGGAAACAATGTTTGTTCTGTATCGTGGAGAAAAATTGTTGGGCCATGGCATGTTCTATTCGGGCGATGACATGGTCAAAGGTAGATTACGGCATGCATTCATTTAATCCATTCAAAGCCTTTAGTTTTCAACCATTTCTTATAAATAAAACGTTATAACCTCTCGATTAGTGTACAAAAATATTAGTTTTCGTATGTTGTTTTACTTTATGTTTTAGGTTTAGTTTTTATACACAATTTAGATTAAACGATAGCAAATAAGAGGCATCAAAAAAGAGAGATTTTTCAAATTAAGTAATTCAAAAGGTTACTGAAATTTAGGAAAATTGTGAAGATTAATATCTCAACTGTATAGTAGGGTACATCCGTCTATCTATTTTTGGGTATTAAAATCTTATATATATTCTTATTTGTTTAGAATATATTATTATATTACTTAAATTTGTTGAATTTAATTTATGAGATATTTATTATTTTAAACATATATGACTGATTGTGATAATGAAATTTTAGTTTTGTTGTTATATTTGTATAGATAATTTAAGCGAATATTTTTAATCATTATTAAATACATATTATTTTTTATTTTAAGAGCAAAATTTATTATTGAGGAATATATTAACGAAATATTTTTCGTAATAGATTTAAAATATAAAAATTTGATTTTTTAAATCTAATTTAAATAGCTTGAATAGAAGTTTAAATTAATAACATGATATAATTTCTTAGACAATAGGTATAATTTAATTTAATTAACTGATGATCCGATCGAAGATGTTAAGTGTTTTAATTAATAACAAATAATGATCCGATCGAATTTATTATTTATACATATAAGGGAGGATCAATAATTTAAATTTTTATTTCATTAATCTAATTAATTCTATTAAGTATAGTCAATTGGATAATTTTTTCATTAATTCTCCATTGATTGTTAATTGCATATATGCCTGTAATTTGTTTGAATCAATCTATCTTTTATTATTTTATTATTTTTCTTATTATTTTAATATTTTCAAAACTTATATATTGTGATAAAATGTTTAGTTTTTTTAAAAAATTTATTGAATTATTTAAAACCATGTAGTTTATATTTAGACATACCTTGTAAGTATACCTATCACTTCGTACAATTACGAGCTTTTTATAAATATATAAAATTTGATTATCAAGTTTTATGAATGTTTGGATTCTAAGAAAAAGTCACTAAATAATATTGCTACGGTGACTTGCTATAAAAACATTTATGTATGTTTGTTTCAAACATGAAATATTTAAATTGATTTATCAAACAAGTAGGAAATTAGATTAGATTTATTTTTTTACCAAAATCGTTGGGGCTTGTCACCATTGTGATAATGCATTATTTTATCGTGGTAAATATTACCATGACATTGGATGTCTTTTTAATACCTTACCATAAATTTTATTTTTTATCAAAATTGTTCTGAGTTATACCTTATCTTTGTTGTGGTAAGACATTTTCTTGTCGTGGTAAGCCTTACCACGACATTGGATGCTAGCAATAAGCATTTTTTCATTGGGTTAATATCTTAACATAAATTTCATTTTTTTTATCAAATTTGTTCCAAGATAAGATTTTTCATTGTTGTGTTACGTCTTACCTTCATACTTTGAACAATTTTGATAAAAAAAAATTACTAAAAATAAGAAGATTTTGGGTAATATTTTCGAATATTTGTATGTGCATTTGCAATTGTTTAATATGTTTCGGTGTTAGCATTGTTCGAGTTTGGCCTTGGTTTTGACAGTTTCGAGAAGTTTTTGAAGTGATGACATATTCATCTTTTATAAGTCTCAGTTGTACAAAATAAATTTTTACAAATTTTATAAGAAATTAAAATTAAATTTGTCCACTAACCAAGTTTTGACTTTGAAGGCATATACTTATAACATTAGATTACCGTATTTTTGTTTGATAATATAATATTACAATTATACGCCTTCAAAGTCAAAAACTTGATTGGTTAGTGGACAAATTTATTTTTAATAAAATTTACCAAATTTTGCCTTTCTGCAATTTAGAAAAGATGAATATGCCACCTCTTTAAAAAGTTCTCCAAATTATCAAAATTAAGACCAAACTCAAACAATGGTTACACATAAACAAATTAAAACAAAGTAAATTCACATGCAAATATTCAAAAAAAAATCTAAGATTGTCTTATTCTCATTATTTTTTTTATTAAAATTGTTCTGATCATGAATGTAATGCTTATTATGGTCTTATCATAATAAGATATTAGTTTAACGTGATAAGATATCAACTAAGTATAAAAAGACATATCATTGACATAATGTTGTGATAAGGCATTAGCCTAGAGTAATAAGGAATTGGTCCAATATGAAAAGATATTGAGAAGACATTCAATGTCATAGTAAGACTTATCATAATAAGTTAATATTTTACTATAATAATGATAAATTTTATCTCGGAACGATTTTAATAAAAAAATAAAATTTAACACAAATTTCTTGTAAATTTCATAAATCACTCCAAATATTACATATTCAAAACAAACATCATATGTAATTAAAACAAGTCTAATCTACAAGTCTAATCTATCTATGGTAACAATAATAGTATCACTCAGTTACTCCTGCTTATAATCCAACCATGCATACTGTTAGAATATATGCGTTGAATATTGTTATATAGCTTTACTTAGTTTCCAATTTAGTTATTTGTCTGAGGCTGAGTTGGCACTCATTGATTTGTTAAACAAGTCTATAAATAACAATTGTACAAGTTTACTAGAACTGTGAAGTTGTATTGTAAACAAATTCATCTTTTTTGAATAATACAAGTACATTCTTCTTGAGCTTTTCAATTTCAAGATTCTTTCTATATGATTAAAGCATTTCAGATCTTGTGTATCTATGGCTATGGCGTCCAAAGGTTCTTACTGTGATGCATTATCTTCTTCATCTCCTGTCATACCAGTTGATGATCTAACAGAAATAAATCAATTGGTGGTACTATGATAGAACACAGAAACTCCACATCGGTTCTTAATGTACTAGCAAAGAGGTTTTCGATCGCAATTCCTCCAAACAATGTTGCACTCTATGTGCGACTAGATGAAAACAACTACCTTGTATGGTGAGAACAGCGATTGAGCTTCATAATAGCTTATAGACTTAAGGTTTTATAAATGACAAAGTCCATTTTGATCATATTGCAACAGCTGGTGAAATAATACATGAGCTTGAATTGGTACTCTATATTCTTAATGGTCTTGGTCCAAGATATTTGACCTTTGTCACTTCATTCAATATGACACAAGCCAAGCAGTACTTAAATTAAAAACCAAATAATAGCAACAAGAACTCATCTAATATGCCTCACTAGAATTTCCACGAGTTTCAAAAGCAATAGACTATCTCTACTAATGTCTCTAGCTTAGATCGTCAATCATGATCAAATAGTTCCACGAATTTCAAGAAATATCCCACTAAGAGACTTGTTTTTCAAATATGTGATAAACCTTGCCATACAATAGCCACTTGCTTCTTCTTATGTCATGTCTTATATGGAAAGAACTTCAGCTCCTCTCCATCTGGTATAGTTGCTACTAGTGATACTATTCTAGAAATTGAAGTTCTTAGCTTTTTGACTCATATTCTTAGTTTTTTTTACTCAAGTTGGTGCCATGCACTACATCAAACCAAATGAATCTCAAGTAGGAAAATTTGTGCCATTCGTTGATCCTTTAGGTATTATAGTTGGAAAGAGATACATATACACTTAAGAACATGTAAATATACATGATAAAATTATACAAATGATAAGTAAATTAAGAACAAATATTATCAAAAACATTAAGTTTTCTAGGATAACAACTATAATTTATAGCTTTTTAATAAATTAGTAAATGTGGTTTTGAAAATTGTTTTTAGATAAAAATAAAACATAAAATAATTAATAAAATATATGAGTGTATAGATTAAGAAAAAAAATGAGATTATAGGACTATTCTCACTATTAGTCTAGAATCTAATTAATTATATCATGAATTAATATTAGAATTATCCTTAAATTTTTAACTTTGGCTTGGAAAATCTACGCAACTAAGACAAGACTTCATAATTTACATTTTTTGACTTTGTAATTGATTTAGAACACAATAATTAATCAACCTAAATCATGCACATCCTAGTCATATTTCTTAGATAATTCATTCATTGTAGTTCTAAAAAAAATGACTAAATTGCGCAAGATTACAATTCTTAACAAATTTTAACAAAGGTATTGTAAGTCCTGTAGGCTTCTATGTCATTGTTGGCTTCCTATGTGTAAAACATAGATTCTTCTTATTTTACTTAGTATATCTATTTTCATTTGTGTAAGATTGGTTACTGCAGATCATTAATTTATGCACGCACATAGTTAAGTACACTTTATATGCAAGCATGTTTACACACACCACGAGATTGGTTTTTGTACTGTGCATGCTAGGTGGAGTGTTGGTTTTTGATTAGCAACTTAACATTTTTTCTCATGTTTTTGGTTTATTTTGGGTATGAGTAATTATGAAAATTACTCGACTATTTTTGGAAATGAAAATTTTTATTTTTAGTACCTCACCACCAACCTTGCCACCACCTTTTGCAAGATGGCTAGCGAAGTGGTCGTTCGAGGCTCTATAAATACCCATATTTCTTCTTATTTTCTATCCAAAAAATGTTGCAGAACTCTATTAAATTAACATCTCATTTTTCTAATTTTGGATCATTAATACCTCGAGTATTATTTGATAATAGTGATGCGTGATTGTGTGAGTAAAACTATGCTTGTTAGTGATGAGTACTCGAGATAGTGTTTGTGTGTGGGTTATATGTGAGCCGTGTGTCAGTTGATAGTTTCCCTTGTACAATTTTTTTTATGTGAGGAGCATGTGTGGCTATACGTCGTGTATCAATTGGTGGTTTACATTCATGTAATGTTTTTTGAGTTTCGGTACTAAAATCAATGGATAGAGAAAAGAGAGAAATGCAAGGTATTTATAGAAATCATCCAGCCACCTCGCCAAAGGTGGTGGCAAAGGTAGTTGAAAAATTAGTGGCAAGCGGGTGGTGTAGTACCAAAATTTTTTTTTTTTCGTTTCTAAAAAGATCGAGTAAATTTCACAAATATCTACACCCAAAGTGAACCAAAATCCACTACTCTCAACCTATCACGTGTATAAAACAACCAATTTTCTGGTGTGTGAAGACATGTTTTTAATCAAAGTGTTCCTAACTATGTATGTGTCCACATTACTGATTTACAGTAACTAGCCCTACACAAAGAAAGACAAAACATTGAGTAAAAATAAAAAAATACACTGTGTTTTGTACACGAAAAGCCAACGCACATAAACTGAGTACAATAGGACTTAAATACTATAAATATATAAAATTAAGATATAAATATAGATGAGCACATAATCTTATCAAATACGATCCATACAGATTCAGATTAAAAGATTTTATAATCAAATACAATCCAATGTAGACCATACTACTATTAAAATTATAAATAAAAGCATATTTTTATTTTATAATATATTATATTTAAATATTATACATATCACAATTATAATAAATTATTATTTTAATTTAAAAAACAAATATAAATTTTAAATGATGTATATATAGTATTTTATATACGACGATAATTCATAAATTAGTTTTAACATCAACTCAATCTTATCTGATTCGAAAAATTTAATCTGTTTAGATTCAAGTTGATTCGATTGATTACATCATCAGATCATATTCAAATTAAAAAATTTCAAATCTATGTCAGATTAGTTTGGATTCAAATTGGTAAACAATATGTGATTTCGATCGGCTACTTACCCGTACATGAAATATATGTATTAATAATGTATAAATCAATTTGTTTAAGTTTCAGTTCATTACTTAAAATCTTAATCAATTCAATATAAGTCTATTTTTATATTTACAAAATCAAAACTAATGTATTTAAATATATAAAATAAGAAAATCCTTTAGTCCGACTCGATTTTAGTCGGTGGTTTGATTTATCAAGTTTTATGTCTTAACATATCTATATTAAGAGAAATTTTTCTTGCTTGTTAGCACTTTAATTTTCAATAAGGTAGTGTAATTGTTAATTGTTAGATTAAGATAGTTTAAGCATTATTAACTAATAAAATTGATAGGGATTTTATCACTTATTTAATATTATTTAGCATTAGTTTGGCTTCATCGCCTGTATTTTGCTGGTGTCGTGGTGCGTAGCAGAAGCTAGCACAACAAAAACAAAATGAATGAAAGAAAGAAGGAGTTAGCAATAGAAATAATACATAGTAAATTTAAAAAAACTTACTACTACCAAGAGGACATTAGTTTACTAAAAAACTTAAGACTATTTAAAAAAAATACAAAACAAAAAAATATTGGAGTATTTTAGTAAATTTAAGATGAAAGAATAATTAACGCTAATATATATGGCTTCTATATATAGTAATGATAATGAAAACAATAAATTGATACTAAATTGAGGCATATAATGTGAAAAAAAATTCAGCTATACTTGATGGCAAGATACACTTTGAATATTAAAATTTAAAATTTAAATAAATTACTTCGTATATGTAACATCAGGCATTATTAATTTTGACAGCTGAGTGGCATACAATTGTCCAAACAAAAATACTATCTATGATTTTTTTTTTTTTTTTGGTTGCTAGTAACATGTATAGCTTGTTTACACATGCATATTTTTTTAATACAATTACACATATGTACATTTGTTTGTTTATTTATTTTATTTTAAATAATAATTATACACTTATATACCAATACACCACACATACGTATACATTGAGTGTATTTGAACTCACGTCATCAAAATGATCATAAATAACATATGTTATTTTATTTGTTTATTAAAAATAAAAATTTAGAAGTTTTTTATTTAAAAAATAAAAGTAGACTACATGGTGCATATGCAATTAACAAACACTTAATATATATATAAAACCTCAAAATTTCTTAAATATATTAGTCTTTAGAGGAAAACTTAAACATATGACAAAATTACCAGCAATAATTACACTTATAAAATTTACGAAATGCACTTGATATATAAGACCTTATATAAATTTTAGGTGAGGTATTACCCATGAAACGTTGGAACTTGAGGTAATTAGATCAAATTGTAATTCAATGGAAAAAGTAAGAGTTATATATATATCAAAATGCATGAAAAATCTATTGGTATTTTTTATTTATCCTTTTTAAAAAATATGAATTGTGGATCCTAATATAACCATCAAAGTGTAGTCCCACAAGTAAAAATCAAAAACAAAAAATCACATCTAAGGGGACAAATTAATAACGCAAAAAAATTGTAAAAAATAACTCAATTATTCAATTAATTTTATTTTTAATCAAACTCAATAAAAATATTTTTTTATAACATTAAAAAATATTTATTTATTTATATTATAATAAAAATAAATATTTACTTTCTGTAAAAATTAAATATATAAATAATATTATATCATATATATATTTCCCTGTACCACAAATAATTATATCTAATTGGGCCAAAATATGGAATGTAAGTTATGACATGAAAATGACAAGTAGGCCAAGCGAACAGATAGTGTTGTCCTCGTGTGACTGGCTTCATTCTCATGCATTAACAAGGGATGTTAAATTGTCAAAGAAGAGTTTAGCAAAAACATTTGTGAATGTACACTTTATATGATCCCAAATTTATGTGTTTAAGATACTTTTCTCCGTAAACATTGAATATGTAAACTTTAGTTTCCATGCTTTAAGAGTTTAAAATATTTTAGAGTATATTAGATAGATTAATTACAATTATTTTATAATGAATTATAAGTATCTCTTAATAATAAAAATAGAATTTAATTTCATCTATCAAATTAAAAAATAAAATAAAATAAAAATTTATAAAATTATAAAACAATACATGTTCATAAATAAAAATATTAAACGCGTATGAAAAAAATAATAGAATAATAAAAATTATACACATATTAGTAGAATAAATAATACATGAAATAATTTATTACAAAAAAATTTAGAAGAAAAAGAATAAAATAATTAATAAATTAAAATTAAAATTAAGAATAAAAAATAAATAATTGTTTAAAAGAATTTATTTTAAGAGAAAATTTAAAATTTTTAAATATCAAAATTAATTAATAATCTAGATATTTTAAAATTTTAAATAAAAATAACAATATTTACAACACAAAAAGTTTTAAAAAATTTGACAATAATAATTTAAAAATGCAATTTTTCTACGACAATGATGTGAAAAACTTGATAATTGCTAAATTATTGAGTTTTTAAGTTACTATAATACTCGACAGTAACACCAAAAACTTGATGTATTAAAATTAGGCATACAAATTTTATATAATTTATAAAATAGTTCGCAAGTACATGAATCACTTGTAGAAAATAACAAATATATTTTTAAGGTCAATCTAAATAAGAATTATTTATGGTTTTTAAATAATTTAACAAACCTTAAAGATGAAATTAAATAACCTAAATATCTTATCATGATTATTTTGGATTGAGTTATTAAACTAATAACATACAAATGAAGATAGATTCAATAAACATTTAAGAAAATAAATATTTATCATTCAATGGATAATTTATGAGATATATTAGTTAATTAATCATGTTTGTTCAATATTAAGTATGATATTAAAGATATGAATTAAGATTAATTATTTTTTCATATATGTATGAAAATATCATAAGATATGAATTACTTTATTTGTTAATTAAACTTTAACTTAACACCTTCAATCAAACTAACAATTTAAACTTCAAATAAACTATGCTCATTTTTTAAGAAATTAATAAATCATTTAATTATCACTTTTGGTCGGATCGATAATTCAAACTCCCATCAAGGTGTCAAAGTTAGCTTTATGATTGAAATATTTGGGACTAACTTTTAGATTTTAAAATTATTATAAAGAATATATTGTCAATATATCTTCAATAATAATGTTTATAAAAATCTTTGAATGACTCTAAATTAGATTCAAATAATTTAAATCTTAAATTTTACTCTCTTGTTTATTATGTAAAACATTTCGTCAATATATTTTTCTTTTATAAATTTCATCTAAATCTTGACGAAGATATAAAACTTAATTCATTTCATAAAAATGTTTATCTATTTTAATATTTTATAAGCATAACGATATTATTAATATCACATGCTACTTGTAGCATAGTTTGATAAATGATCAATAAAATAAATATATAGCATGTAAAAATAATACTTAAAAATATTCTGAAATAAATAAATTTCAAATATACTTCAATAGAATCATTAAAGTTGCTTTTAGAAAAACTCTAGATATAAACGCTACTCTGTTTTTTTAATTTAAATCTAAAAACTATTATATTAACTAATTTTGTTCGACTTTCAAATAAGAGAAAAAATTTAAAGTAGTAAAGAAATGAAAAAAAAAAAGATAAGAAAGCACAGTTTGAGCTTTACTTTTTCCTTGATGCCACGACACACATTTCATTTATGTTGTTGCGGCATACGCAGCTTGCGCATAGTTTGAAAACGATATATCCTTTTCACACCATGAAACACAAAGTTTTCATACCATGATCTGCATGATATATGGGACGTATTAACCTCTTCTTTTGGCCTTCTGCAATGACTTACAAAGTTTTTAAGCTGCAATAAACTGTATCAATGTAATCCTAATTTTGCATATAATTATTATTCTAATTTTCAAAAGATAAGTAATATTTTACAAATGTTTTCTTTAATCTTTCTATTTGTAATTGAGTGTTTAAGTGTAATTCTTTAAGTTGATTTATTTTAATACAAGAAATGACTAAAAAAAATAAAATATATTTATTATTCTAAAAAGATAAACTTATGTAAAATAATATTAAAACAAGTAAATATAAATCTATATAATTATTAAATATACATAAAATCATGATATATTAAGTGTTTTTGAACATTTATCATTTTATAGTTATTAAATATACATAAAATTATAATATATTAAGTATTTTTCATCGATTATCATTTTCCCCCAACTTATCTTTCAACAAAAAGTAAAAAAAAAATTAACTTGAGCAATTATTTAAATAAAAAACACTAGATGAATTACTGATTGATCAGGAAATTAATTTTTTGTGTTGCGATAGATCAATTAATATATGAGATGTGAAAGTCAATAAATACATTCTTTATTCTTTACTTCTAACCATTATTTAAACTAACACATCAATTTCATTTAAAAACGACAGATATTTTTTTTGAAATAACTATTATATATTGAAAATAATCTTTATTTTGGATACTTCTAAGTTTTTCAAATTTTTTACGCTCAATTATTCAATTAATTTTATTTTTAACATCTTAAAAAAATATTTTTTTATGTTATAAAAAATATATGTAAAGCATTTCTGAATATGCAAAAAGGATATATATATATGTTTGGTAAAGCATATCTTGAGTCCTAAGATAACAGTGACCTCCTATATATAGTTAAAGATCCGAAGAGCTAGTACACTAGCTTATATTTAGCCCGAATAACTGATTCAAACAAGCCCGTTTTTAGCTCGAATAGCCACTCCAAGACCAACCCATCTTCAACTCGAGGAATCAATTCAAGATAAGCTGTCTAAACAAGGCTTCACTCAACTCGTATATATGTATAAATTTACTTGAGTGCACCTTATCTCAAGGGACTAGGTATATCCTTGAGCTGTATTTATGCTTCAATGTAAACCCAAACTTTAGTACTCATCTAGTGAAACTTGGCTAGGTGAGTCAAGTTTGTCAACTTTATTGTATAAATAGACAAGCAACAGGATCTTATTGGGACCTTTGAACCACCGTTAATTGTAGCCATCTTTGTAAGACTCTTTCAAATAATAAATACATGTATTGTATAAGGAAGTTAAAAATAAATGTTTTTCTATAAAAGTGATTATGATATACAATTAAATTTATTTTTTAATTATTACGTAATAAAAAATTTGTAATATAAGCTCTAAAAAATGTTTTACTCGTGTACTAAATATTAAGGCATAAAAAGAATATATAATGATTTTAAATCTCAAAAGTTAAAATATAAGAGTATAAAAATAATATAATATTTTATTATTATTAATCTTATCATGCAAATTATTGACCATGTTATATATATATATATACTAAGACGTGGGTACTTGTTACATGATATAAACATATAATTGACCAACTTCTCAATAATTAAATTTTTTGAAAGTATTATTAGTAATGAATAGTACATTCAAATATGGTGTCTAGCTATAAGCATTAATATTCAAACGTCTGCAACTAACATTGTGGAATTTTAAATATTTAGACATATAATGAGTATAGAATCATCTGCACCACAAGGTATATATGTGAATATTATTATTTGCCAACGAATTCGTGGCTTAGCTACATGAATCTTAATTCATGTGCATGTTATATATAGCTCAATTTTTATCATAATCCATGTGTTAATTGTGTTGTATTAATCCTCAAATTGTTCTGCTAATCCTCAAATTGTTAAAGCTAGGATCGGTGATCAACTAATAAAATTCAGTGCTTAGCAATTGTTTCATCTTTTTCCTTTTATCCATATATAAAAGAATAATCCATTATCAAAGAATACAACAACATGAGCTAAAATTTGAAAAATAAGTGAACATTCATGTAACTAAAAATTCCAGTACGTCAATCAAAACTGTTCAAATAATGAAGTACAAATTGACAATTACCAAACACACATCTCTTTCACAATCATCCACAGCTTACATAATAATACAAATTTACATTATTAGTGCAGAAAGACTAGCTAGAAAGTATGAATGCGAAAAATTAGCTTTGAATCTAGCATTATTTTAAGAAAGTTACATAAATATTTTTAAAATGACAGTTACAAAATCCCTATTATGCATGTAAAATTCTAACGAAATGTGACACTTCAAAATCTATTTTTTAACTAATATATATTAATATAGGGCACATGAGTACTCGTACTTAGAATGAAAAAAAATACAATATTTGCTAGTCTCATAACAACTTAATTAAAGTATTTAGAAAAATTGATGATCAACATGCTCTAACATTATATCAAGAAATTAATATTATGTGTGGCACCTGCTTTTGCTTTGCAGCCTTTCATTATATTATGCATAATTTTTTTTTTAAGAACAGGGTGAATATGTACAAAATTGGCATCAACAGAAATTCAATCACTTACCCGTAATTAGGATTTGAATCACAAATCGGCAACTGTTAAAGTCGGCTTGGTGCCGTTTACCTACAAGTTAGCGGAACTGCTTTTGTTATGCAGCCTTTTGATACATTTTCCTTTTGTGTGTGTCAATAATCCATGCATACACTTGCAAGGTAATAAAGACAATGAAAATTGTAGGGCCTAAATCGAATAACGTATAATTACATACATACAATACATTAGGTCCTTTTCTTTTGTACCCTAAAGAAAATATTAGATGATCAGCGACTCCAAAAGCTACTCAACATGCACTCTCTGCCAAACTTAATTCTCAAAAGTCCCTACTTTAGTTGGATCTCGTATCCTTTACATCTTTTTTTCTATTTATCTTTACTCAACCAGCAATTATAGACACAACATGCATGTTCGGTTCCAATCACTGTTTCAATTTCATAACCCTAGCCTGCAGCATCGACATGAATAAAGTATGAATATCAACGTGAGCCATAATATGACCAGGATGATTGAATCTAAATGCATAATATATGACATACTTTCCTGATTGTTCAATTAATTCACCCTTATTTATTTGTTCTTGAACCGTTTTTTATAAGTGGTAAAATAATAAAGAATATCATACATTATTACATGGATATACAAAAATCAAAATAAGAACTTTTTATTCTTCTTTCATTTATTCATTGGTTTTGACTTCTTCATTTTGAAGATCTTTGTTTTTATATACAATTTACTTCAGGTAATCGATCTATCCGATTTAACTTCCTAAGTATATAAATTAAATAAATTTATTAATCAATTTATTAACTTAAGTTAGACTAAAATAAATATAAAAATAGTTATAAATTAACAACTTAATATTAACATTATTTGTCTAACTTCATAATTTGATGACCTTTAAGTATGGTTAGAAAGAATATTCTACATTTGTATATTTTGATGTTCTTTCTTAATAATTTAAAATTCATCCATGCGTTTATAATGCACGAAGTCTTTCCATACTTGGTTTTATCCACGGGTGATCTTCAGGGATTTTATATAGTTCTTCTTCATTACTTGGTTCTAAGTATGAAAACACATAATTTCTAGTCAATTTAGAAGTTTTGTACATATTCCTTTCATGCTTTATTTATAATTTTGTATCACTTATTAACCCAATTATTAGAGACTTTAAAACGATTTTATAAAAAAACACATTTGAAAAGAGATATAATACAAAAATGATATAATATGTAATTAATTATAAAACAAAAGAGACTTACATAAATGATTTTTCATATCTTGTACTTTTCACATTCTTCAACTTTACTTCAATCATTTATATTGATTGGTATACTTGATTTGAGAAGTCTATCGATATAAGATTTCAAATGTTGACCATTTTCTCCTAATGTATTAATACTTGCATCGAATTCAATAGTTATTTTATCATATGGATTAAGTAGAGCATCAGATATATTAGATCAATCCCTTCTTTTAAAATGCCCCAATGAATCATTTGGATTGATAATCTATGACACCCTAAGATCCATAAAACATATACAAAAATGATGAAATAAAAATTAATACACAGTTTTAACTCCAAACATATAAACAAGAGTTATTATAATAATATATAACATATATTATGTTTAATTAGGTTACCAATCGTGTGTGTGTATATATTCCTTCATATTATGTTTTTATTTTGAGATCAATAATGTTAGCATCATGAATTTTTTTTATTATACAAAACTAGGGAGGAAGATTGTATGTTACCATAATTACTCGTCAATAGCTATATATGCTACTAAGAGAACTGTGTGGATTAATTCCATCAGCAGTAATAGCAAGATAAATATTGCATGGATCATATGCAAATTGACGGGATAAATTATCTACTACTTTCCAAATTGAAGAATCAAAATGATGACGTAGCATCCCATCATCAGACCGATTCTCTAAATAACAAGTCAACATATTTGATGTCTCTTTACATTTGAACAACCTTTAAAAGTAAGGAATAGAAGGAAAGTACTAAAGAACCTTTGCGGGCATGCCTTTCTTAGGTGTTGTCTCATTTGTATCATACTTTCATCTTGATTCTTTACACACTAAACAATCATCTAATGTCTCATATTTTGTCTTAGAAAGAATTCAATCATTTGGATAAGCATGGATCTTATGATATTCCATTCCAAATCGATTAAGAAATTTCTTCATTCCATACATTGAAGATGACAACTCATTACTCTTAGGAAACATATTTATTAGTACATTTAGTAATTTTGTGAATATCTTGTCAGAAAAATCATTTTTTGTCTTCACATTGTACAAATGAATCAATCTCAACATTTTAGTGTATTTCTTGCATTCTAGATACAATGACTTTTTGGCATTTTCTGAAGTTTTTTGAAAGGCTTTGGAATCATAATTATATAGTTTATCTTTCATAGTATAAAACATATTTTCTGTCTGTATATTATGTCTGGAATGCCTATTTTGATATGTATATAATCCACTCACATCCTTATTTATTTATTTCCTATGAATATCATCAATATCTTTCTCTATGATAATACCAACAATTATAACTCTAAAAAATACAACTATAGATATGGTGATACTTAACCTCATTAACAACATAAAATTTTTCATTTTTACATTTAGCACTTTGGTATCAAATTATAATGATTTCATTATTATTATTTCTACAAGTGAATTTCAAAAAAGTTTTAACTCTAGAAATACATAGTCATACTCAATTCTATACTTTGACATCCAAAATTTTTCCATTTTCTATTAACAACAATAAACATATTAAATATGTATCAAATAAAATATAAATGTATTGATCATAAATATATTTATGAATTTATTATATATGAAGTTTATAATTAAATTATTAGAATATCAATCAAAATATCGTATAAAAATAAATACATAAAATTTAAATAATTAATAAATTCACTATAATATTAATTAACAATATATAATATTATTTAATGCATATATTAATAAGTTGAAAAAAATTTAAATTCATAATAAATTAATATATATTAAACATTATATATATATAATATGAAATTAGTTAAAATAAATAAATAAAAAATAACTTGTATTTAAGCTGAAATAAAAGTAAACAACTTACATAAAACAAATATATATATATATATATATATATAATTAATAACACATAATATACATAAAAATAAAAAAATAAAAAAATAATTTTACAAAAATTAAATAAAAATATAAAACATCAATAATAAGTGTAAAATAAGTTATATAAATACTTATAATAATAAAATAAGTGAGAAAATAAATAAAAAAAAAAGTTTTATAACTGAGAAAATGTAAGAAAATGTTAAGTGTTATGCTAAAAAAATGATGCATTTAGATCAGAAAGAGGAGAGGAACAAAACTCAACTAACGATACTAAAAATAGTGGTCGAAAATGCATGAAATAACTCAGAGATAATGCATGAAAAAAATACATATAGTGTTGATTGACACGTAGAATCGACTTTTCGTCACACGTGTTGATTGGTGTGTACAATCGACGTCATATATAACCTATATAATTTTTTACTTTTTAAATTTTTTTATTTTAATTATATTTAAAATAGATTTTTAAGCATATCAACTTATAATTAATTATAAATATTTTTTTAAAAAAATTAACTTTAAATCCTAAGTACTCTTTATTGTAATATTGTATTTCTTAAAGGACATGAATTTGCCAACCAACAGTGTTTTTTTTTTAAACTTGAGTGTAGCTCTATAAGAGTGATACATGTAACTTATGAATTTCACTCGTGTCACTCTGCTTACTTTTTTTAACCTTTTATTACACTTTTTTTTTACCAATTTACGTTCTAAATTAAACACATATTTCAAAATAAAACTTATTTGAATAAGTAATACCTATATATCAACACTTTTCTTAGATACATTATATAATTTGTTGTTGCTCTATTGTCATCGGTCATTGGAGTTCAGCTTTGGCAGCCTTAGTGCTTTTATATTCATTTACGATAGGAAAATATTTATGAACGTTTTTTCAAGTAGTTAAAAATAAAAGTATTTAGTCACCTCATACAATGATCTTCTTTATATTATATAATTAATGACGGCCATTATCACGATTGAAGAACACAAGCTAAAACTACAACATACCATAATTTATTTTTTTGGATAACATAACAACTAATCTCGAATATAAGAAGATTTAGTATCTCTTAATTAAAAATTAAACAATAATTAATAAAATAAGTTTTTAAAAAAATCCAAGTCTCATTGATTGTTGTGAACATTGGAATGGAGTTAGATGAGCACACGTGAGGCTTAAGACCCCCATTTGTTTCATAGTGGCTACAAAACCATGTGAGACTGTACCATCTACAATTGACTCGCTGTCACAAATAAGCCATCCTTTTCTTATCGAGCATGTTGGTCTCGAGCATTTTAATGCCATTCCTCTTATTTCCAAAAACCCCTTTGAATGCTAATCCCCAAAACAAAAACTAATGTCACACCCTTTGTAAATTTGACATTTGCCCCCTTGGGACCATTTTGTGAAAGCACCAATGGAAATAGGGATAGTAAAAGGGGGCTTTGGGCTTCCAAGCAAATATATAGTGCATTTCGTGTGTTCCCTTCTAATGCTACACATTGTTCTGATTTTAGGTCTCGGGGCTATAAATAGCCAATAAACCCTTTAACTCAAACTCATTACTAGGGTTATTTTATTCATAAGCATGATCACCAATGTGACTATTCTTGGTTGGGTCACTAATTAGATTAATGCGTCTTTTAGGCAGTAATATTGAAATTAATTTCTATTAATATATAGTTTTTATTATATATCTCTTCATTTTTTATGTAATTTAATCTCGTATAACATTATAATGAGAAATTATTTGTTATTCTTAGAATATTTAATCACGTTTTTATATTAATGAAATTCAAGACTAATTACATTTTTTATTTGAAAAAAACAAAAAACAAATATGATGTAAATATAGAAAGCAATCTAATTAATAATAAGTATATGGCAGAATTAATGAATAACACATGCATGTTAGAAGAGAAATTTTGTTAATAACAGTAAATTGAAGAACGATATAAGATGTGTTCCTTTCGGTGCCCATCAATACCTATTGCAGAATTAATTTTTAAGTTAAAAGTTCGAAATTCACTTGACTCATTTTTTGCAATTTGATGCACTATTAATGGTAGGAAAAAAATATGAGTAATTTTAATTAATGGAAATAATATTCACTCAAACGTTAAACTTCACAGGTAACACGTTTGATCTTGAAAATTTAAATGGCTTAGTTTCAAGTTCAACTAGCCTCATTTTGAGAACTGGTTAGCTTTGATTATCATCACTACCCGTGATGTTATAAAAATGCGTATGGCTTCTCACAAAATCAAGATAAGATGCAAAATGGGAAATGATGCATGTTTCGGGAATTACTTATTTTAGTTAAGTACACCACAAAAGTTTTTTTTTTTTTAAAATTACAAATTTTTTGTTTAATAGTTCATGCATATGCATGGAGCCATACATATAATAACTATGACGTTAAAAAAGTAGTTTTTGGCATAAATGCTTAACTAAAAGCACTTACGGGTTATATAGAAAATGTCATTTTATAATGAAATATATTGATAATACAAATGACATTGGTTGGACGAATTGCTTAAAATGATTGAAGGAATTGCAGTACGAATGAGTACGTATCATTCCAAATATTACTATCTGTTAATCGCAAAAAAATATTACACCTACGCGAGCTATTTAATCCAGAGAAATAATAGAGCACGTATTTTTTCAATCACTTTTGTAAAAACATAATAACATGTAATTAAATCATTTTAAAAAAATTAAAAATTATTTATTTTTTTAATAATTATATCACATGTTATCGTATAAATACTGATGTGTAAAAGTAAATACAAATTTAGATAACCATAATATTTTTCTTTAATTTATTATGTATTTTAACCTAAACTCTAAAAAAAAAATATTTTTATTTAAGAGTCATGTTTTCATTTATTTTATACTAGAAATTGATAAATAGTTACAAAATAACATTATTTTTTAAGAAAATATATTTTAATTTATTTGTTATATAGTGTAAGTCATTTATCTCTTTTTAAAGAATCACTCCAATCCATTTAAAAGACTTACAAATTTAGAAAAAAAAATTAAATATAAAATTGATATTTTAAAAAAAATCTATTATCTTTTATAAAAAAAAAATAATTTTTATATAATATTAGCTTATATAAAGAAAACTTACGTTACACCTACTGAATTAACGAAACCTTTTATCAGTATTACTAACCCCAAAAAAAAAAGTGTAGACCAATGCGATATTTATTATATATAACCAAAAATTAAATAAAAAATTAATATATTTTTTACTAATAAATAAACTTAAATATATATTTTTTAAATTAAGGAAATAAACAATGTATAACACCTAAACAATTTTTTTGTTGATTGGGCACTGCTATTGTCTAAAGAATATATTAAAAAAAAATATCATATTTAGTTAATATTTGAAGCTGTTTCATTTGATAAGAAGATATTACCTTTCACGATACCCTTTTGATTTCGTTTTGATAAATTTCAATTGAAATCAACTTTTGATATAATCACAATAAAATCGAGATGTAGTTTCTCTTACAAAAAGCAATTTCGTGATAACCAATAGAGAGGAACTGAAGTGTTTCCATTATATGTAATAATGATACCCAGATTTAATAATGCACCAAATTCTTATACAAGGATTAAAGAGAAAGCTGTCAAGTTGAGAAAAAAGAAAAAAAGTAAGGAGGGTATTATTAATCCTTTATTCGTGGCTTGTACAACACCATAGTGGGTATGTTTCTTACATAATTGACGATTTTGACATTAGTTATAATTTTATATATGTAAAAAAGTATATGATCATAGAGTGCGAATATAAATCATATTTAGTTTAATTTATTTGATTTTTTAATTATATATCTTTATTTTTTATTTTTTATTAAATTAGAGATAATATTTTTCTATTTTTAAAATATAAAAATAAATTAAATATTGATTTAAATAAATTTTATACTAAAAATTATTTTATATATAAATTATTTTTTAAAATATTTATAATAATATTTATCTAACTATATCATAAAACTTGTTATCCAATATAATTAATTCAAATGTATAAATTAATTATAATATAATTTAATTTAATATATTTATATTTATTTTATTTAATACGACGTTGAATAATAAGTGAAGTAATTCAGATATCATATTCATAAGTTTTTTTGTCACGATATTTTCATCACTTTATTCTAACGGAGATATTAGTTACTTATTAATAAATTTTTAAATATTTTAATCATTTATTTTAAAATTTAGATTTTTTGTTCTATTATTTTTTTAAAAAATTTAGGTAAGATCAAATTGAACATTTGTAATAATAGATGTTTTGAAAAATATATTTTATTTTTGAAAAAAAAATTTAACTTAAAATAATTAAAGTATTTATGAATAAAAAATATAAAAATAAATTAATTCATATATGGCACAATTTTTATATTTACCATTGATAAAAACCTTTAAAACAGCGACATGTGTGTCATATCTCAAATTTATACGCAAAGATTTGATCAGATATATACTTTTGAAAGATTAATGAAAGCAAAATTGAGTGATAAGTATGATAATTGTGAATGAATGGAAAGATACTGTATAATTTTATTATAATTAAACATACACAATATATCAAATAAAAAATAATCATTAATATTTATAATAAAAAAAATCATGTTATATAATAATACTAATCATGATATATATTATTAATATAAGTTAATTGATTGCCTGAACCGTAATCATTTTGTTTTAATTAAAGTGAGCTTGAAACTAGTCCACCTTCTATCATTGACCCACCCATCCTATTTCTTTGTAAGGCCTGGCCTGGTAAAGTAGGGTAGGTTTATGTGCGCACCAAAACCTAAAAATACTCCAAAAAAGTAAACTAAGCTCTTTGCTTTTGACTCTACTTACTTTCCGCTTCTCTTATCTCCCCAAATTTCTTTCATATGGCTCCACAACAAAAATCCCCCCCAAACAGAGATCTTAAAAAGTCGTTTACATTGATTCCGTTTAGAGTTGTAAAGGAGTGAGATAGATTGTTCGTTTGTGGGAATAAAATACTATATTTGTTGTTTTTTTTTAATTTCTTAAATCTAAATTATATATTATTAATTTAATATTTAAATATTTTTTTATTAATAATTTTATATTTATCACATATATACCCTCACAATCATTATAATATATTACGGCATTAAAATAATTTTGAAAATTAAAAAATTATTCAATTTTTTTTTATCATTTTATGGAGAAAATCGTAGAACAAAAAAAAAAACAATACAAGTTGCTTTTCAAGTTTTTCTTTTAATAACATTTAGAAACTCGCATAATAGTAGATTTTGATCCCAATGTCTTAAAAATCTAACATAATTTTGAGTTTTTAAATTATCTCATTTTTTTCTTTTCTTTCTTTGTTTTTTCAAGTAAATGACCTCATTTTCACTTGCTTTGCTTTTGCCTCATTTTATGAGAAGGTATTCTCCAAAAAGTGCCTCATTTTATGCGAAAGTTTTTCTCCACAAAGTGCTTTCCTTTACGTGGTAGGTTTAATAGCAACAAGTCCTTATCTATAGCTAAAAAGTACATCATCTTTGTATTAATAAACGGTGAATGACTCTCTATTCATAAGATTATTTTGACTCCCCTTACTTTACATGGAAGCCCTATGAAAAATTACAAACTAAGAAAGACGACAAACGCAAATAATTGCTAGATCCACGGGAAATCAAAATCAACAAAAAGAACAGAAGAAAATTAATATTAGTTTCCTTTCCTTCAATTCATGAACTGTTTCGTCACTCTTTGCAGAGAAACCTGGAATCTTTATTTTAAAAAAACAAATTGCTAATACAGAGAAACATAGAATTTGATTCACTAAACTAATTATATAATTCGAACAAAATCATTAATTAAGAGAACATTGACCACCCTCTGCTTTCCCTTCCCTTCCCTTCTTTTCCTCTAGTATGTCTCCGGGTTCCTTAGGCAACAAATATTGGTTCAGTTTCTAGGCTATCACTTGTGCTTGAGAACTTTTGCAATTCTATGAGGGCAGGATCCAGATATTAGGCCTTTCACTAGGTCAAATATTGAAGCTCCTTTTGCCTTAAAACTTTATCCTTCACAATACAAATACAATACTCCATGCATGAGTCACACATGCCTAGTCATTCATGACCTTCAGCTTTTGCATCTCTCAATAACTATTGAAATGGAGATTCTACAATCCCATTATTATATAGTAGACTAGAGTGATTGGTAATGCTATTAACATTCCAAATATAACCCTGCAATATTACCGATTTCAAAAAAAATAAAATTAGCTTTTCAACATTTAGAAAAGGAACATTATTATAAGAGTTTAATACATAGTTAAAACTTCAAAATTTTACTTACGCAGTGCTAAGAATGGTAGGATGAATATTGTACTCTTTGGCAAAGACAAAAGGCACAATACCCTGAGGAAGTGCAGCCTATATATAATTCACACGCAACAATTTTTTGACAAGTGAGTTACTAATGAATTGAAGGAACCAATCATACGAAAGAACTAATTATTAACGTATAAAGATTCGATTACTTAATTAGCTACTTAAAAAAAACGTATAAAGGCTTGGGTATTTTAAGAAAATCTCTAGGTAAAATCTACTGCCTTCAACTATGGCTTAAAAAAACACTAATTACTAACTTATAAAATTGAATATAAACAATAATAACAATAATAAACTTTTCAAAAAGAAGACATTGGAACTGAAAGCAAATGGTAAAACTTTGGATGGGAGAGAGTAATTAATAGATTACCTGAACAACAGCTATGTGGAGGAGTGTACCCCGGAGGCCAACAGCAATTGAAGCAGCAGCCATTACTGCTGGGCCAGTGAGAAATCTCACGGCCATTGCAAATGTAGCTACTGAGTTGCCACATGCTATTATCTTGGGTTGGAGAGCCATAAAAAGACCTATTTCAAATTAAATAATCAACATAGTATCCTTATAATCTCTCTTCTTTTGTTGTGTTTACTCTTTTTCTTATTTAACTAAAAAGCAGCATTAGGATAAATTCTTATCCCCAAGCATCATCTTAAACTATTCCAATTTATTGAGTCTAATCCTCTTAGAGTAGAGCACACATATGATTCAACCACACTAATCTTTAACACCCAAGGTCGATTTTTAATTTAACTAAACTATTATGACTCATAGTAAAAACAGTATGCAAAGAGACAACAATCATTTAGCTTCGAGTCTTTTCAATTCAACTACCTTTACTATTTCACATACTGGGGACCAAAAACAGGTATGTATAACAACCAGTGCCCACCGACCCTTGACCTTAGACAGCAATGGACCAAACGTCACTTGCAGCATGACCCCACCTGTCGGCTGCTAAAATATAATTTTTGAATTTTAATCCAATTAATGATTGAAAATAAGGGCTCAAAGAGTTATGTGCATGGCTGAGTTGGATTATTTGAATCCATACTTTGCCAATTGACAAATCTACAAGTCTCAGTCGAACCATGTTCTGATTTTTATCTTATTATTCAAATGTTTGATTGACCCATGATGTTATTTTTAGAACTTTAAGAACCGAATTATTGAATTTGAATAAAATTGAAAAGAAAATGTTGCGTAAGCAACATTTGCACTTACCCAAACTGAACATAGCCATTCCAAGTCCGGCATCCGAAAGTATGGCGATTGATTTCCCAATTATTTTTGGCATACTTACATGCCACCTACACAAACGATAATCAAACAACGTTCGATCAAAAAAGAATTCAAATTTAATTAAAAGACGAGAATCTAGAAATATCAAAATAAGCATTGATTTCAATTGAAGGGAAAGCAAAGAGGATCACCGGAAAGCAATAAGAGACCAAACAAGACCAATAAGGCTGGAATAAGTGTTTGGATTTCTAATAAGCTTGCGCCAAACCATGATCAATATCAAACGTGTCATTACACTCGCCGGCGGCATATGTTTTCCGGCACGGGCATCTGGAGCTCCGGTAACCTTTGGATGTAACTCAGCAGTTGAACTAGACCCCAGTTTGTTAAGCTCAACGGGTCCGTCCTTTTGTCTTTCTTCTTCTCCCTCAACTCTTCCGGTAAAGCTCAGTGCTTCTCCACCAAATCCCTCACTCTCTGAAAAACATTTAATTAAAAATGAATTTAAAAAATTACGCTAAATAATTTAATTAAAGAAACTCTTGATACGATTATCAGAGTACTTTACCTTTGCTTTCCCCATTTTGCGGATGATCAGAAACCAACATTCTGATCTCTTTGGCACTTTGATCGGACCGTCCAGATTGCTCAGACACACCCAATTCATTTCCTCCAAAAACATGGAGTCCTCCTTCAGATACCGGAGAGGCACTTGAACTCCACACAAACATATGAAGCTCCTTAGCGTCATGACTGTTATTATTATTAGCTTTATTCACAGAGACTACCGATTGTTGTTGATTTTGTGAGGGCAGTTGTTGCTGAGTTTTCTTAGTCTTACCAACAGAGGATGCGAATTCCGGGTTTGGTGCGGGGTAAGAAGCGGGTGCCGTCTGTGCTGGATAGAACCCAAATCGTGGAGAAACGGCCATTGGAGCACAATTTTCCTCAAAATTTGATGGCCTCGGTGTTGGACCTCTCGAAGAAATGGAGTACATATCGGCGGCTCCGAAATTCGAATTCCGACTTTGAAACCCGGGAACACCCATCATAGAGTAAAAGTCGGAGTTGTTAAAATTCGAACCTCTTGGCGTAGGGTTTCTGGACGAACTCAAGCTGTAAATCTCTGCCCCGGTTAGGTTCGACGGTCTCGGTGTCATTGCAAAAGACCTTCGAGACGCGTTCGATTTTCTGACAGTCACGTGAAGCTTTCCATCGTCGCCAATTTCAGCGTCAGTTTCGAGGAAGTCCCGACCGTCGAGTGAAACAACGTCGGAGTCGACCTTAAAGGACACAATCGAAGCCGCCGTTTCGGGAAACTGTTCCATGATAAGAAGTTTGGCGCCACGGTACTCGAAGAGAAAGAGAAGAAGCGTGTACCAAATGATACACTGAAGTACGACAACCTGTACCATGAGACTTCCGGCGTCGTATGGATCACGACCGTACATAGCAATCAACAGTGGAATGCCCATAACTAAAGTGTTTGGCAGAGTAGAAAGTGAGAAAATTGTAATCAACCACTCTAAACTTCCATTTCTGGTGAAATTGGCCCAAATTCCAAGAACAAAGAGCATGATCACTTTTTGAAGCGTATCGGCGGCGATGAATCGGAAGTTCATGGCATAAGGGTTGTTGGTGGAAATGAAATGAAACGAAAGTAACGGAACAGCAAAGATAGCGACGAACCTGTTGATACCAGAGCACTGGTCCGGCGAGAAAATCTTCCACCAGCGAACCGAACCATATGCTAAGATCATCGCTACGTACAGCGGAACAACCGCCGTTAAAACGGTGTAAAGGTCCTTCCAACTAATCATTTTCCTTCCAACTCGCGGCGTTAAATAAATGAAGGGTGGTTAAAGCTTTGTGGCGTTTTGTATTCAGATTTGATAGTGGTAGAAAAGTACAAGTGGCATTGAGATCAGAATTACCAAGAAGGGCAAATTTGGTATAAAAAAAAGGAAAAACCGTTGATTAACCAAATGAAGTGTGAGGGAGGGGTTGTGAATATAGTTGGGAGAGTTTCGATTCTGCGTTTGAGTTTGGAGTGATGAATGTAAGAGAGAGAATTTACTGGAGTTGTATTTTGGACGAATATATATAGGCAGAGAGAGAGAGAGAGAGAGAGAGGGGAGTGGTATGGTCACTGGTCAGTGGTGGATATTGGATAAGTGCCTAAGTGGATTGTATTTCAAAGGAGTGAGAGTAGCTGTGACTTGAGAGCGAAGAGTGAGAGGCTTTGGGTTAGAGTTAAAACCGCTATATATAGTTATTTTAGTCCTACATTAGCTTAATTCCTGTAATGCTGATCATGCACGTGTCATTTTTTCTGTGGTGTAGGTTCTCGATGACACCGACGTTTTTAGTATGTTTTGTTTTATAAAAAAAATTTCTTTCTAAAATTATATAAACTCGAGAGAATGAATATTATCAAAAATTAATTAATATTTTTAATACAATAATTGTATCCTTATAAATATAAGTTCTTTTAAAAATACGAGTAAAATATATATTTAAAAAAATTTATATAGTATAAAAAAATTAATCGATTTCTAACTATTTCTTTTATCAAGTACATGTTTTTTATTTTAATATAATAATATAAATTAAAATAAATTTAATTATTTTTGAAAACAAAGTTACTAAAAATAAGCTATTCAAAAATAATGTCTAAAGTGATATATTTGTTAAAAATACGTTTCATCCTAATAACATTTAACAAGTTATAATTTTTTTAACGAGCTAAATCTCAATGAAAATTATATGATTGGAGGTAAAGATTGTGACAAAAAATGCGAAATAAGGAATGAGAATCTCTTTATTTTATAGTTTGAGGTGAGATAAAAATAAATATTATATTTTTAGTTCCATTTTTTAAAACTATATACTCAATTTTAATAAATAAATAAGACTTAAATTAATAATAAATAATATATTATATATTTAATCTTTTATCTTTAAATTATATTTTTATTTTATTAAAATATAAAAAAATTATTTAAACTATTTATACTCTAAAACTTTAAAATTTTATAATTATTTTATAATTTAATTTTACTGTTTCAAAATAATTTGTAACAAGATTCCATTGGTGTTATTTAATATTAAAAAAATTATCTATTTATTGTTATATATTTTATTTTTCTCTATTTTTATATAAATATTGTTTATTATTTATTGACTTGAAATATTTATTATTAGATTATTTTTTCACATATTTTTTTCTTTATAATAAAAATAAAAAATATATAAAAATACAAATAACATTTAAAAAATATTACTTAGATTCTTATTTCTCATACGAAGGTTATCATTCCCTACACAGGATATGTTCACACAATGATTTTAAGTAAAAGTTGGAGACAAATTCTACTTTGTCCCATTGACAACTCTAATTTTTATATAATTTTACTTTTTACCTCTTACAAAAATATATTTTTATATTATTTGAAGAAAAAATATGTATACCTTATTTATTTAAGATGCAAAAAATACATGTTTATTATGTTATAAAAAATATATGTACATTGCATTGAGGGATTAAAAATGTGAATGCATGATTGTAGGTTTTGCTATATGTTAAAGTTGATTTTTTTATTTACCATGTTCCTTCCAACTCAATTTTGCATGGGAGGAACAAACAATCAGAAAGAATGTGTATCTTGTAATTGTATAATAAGATAAGTTGTGGGAATTAAAATAATATAGACAAGCCCTCAAGAGATATATACAAATATCATAATATTTGATATTATATAATTAATAATTATGATAATTAACTTATGGGAGAATATTTTTCTAATATGCTTTTTATTCACATTTAAACCTATCTATTAATTGTGTAATTGATGGTTCACTCACTATACTTCTTTTGGCCAATCAATGATAACGTAAACTAATCATAAGGTGCCAAGCATACATGATGAAATTGTCCTCCAAAATCGCCCCTAGACCTCTTAGGTCATCACATGAGCTAAGTGGTCTAGCTAAGTACATAGTTGTATCTTGTTAAGGATGTTTTAACTATCTAAGCAACTAGTATCCCTAATTTCTCTACCCATCAATAATCTTGTTGTCTGAAGTTTTCCAACATTTATTTTTGTCTCAAGGAAAGTACTTATTAAAAAGTTATAATCTATCAAATTTTCTTATGAAAAGTCAAGGGTAAGTTATGAATTTTTACTCAAAGATCCTAATAATTATTTGATTAGATTTTTGCTTATCTCATTTACTTGAGACCCCTGTATCATGGGCTTAATGAATGGATGAGATTGAACTTTTAACCTATATATAGGGAAAGTCTCCATTAGTTTCTTTCACTTTAGCCCATTTAATCAACTGTTAGAGCTTTTGTAGAGAGGATTTTACAAATAACTTTCTATGTCAGCATCTCATCATTAGTAAGTTGATCAAAACTTTTTTTTTCTATTTGAATCCTGCATGAACACCAAGATCATAAAGACAAAATTATTTTTGTATATCACCTTCCACCCTACACTAGTGGGATCCCAATTGGTAAGCAAGGAAATTATTTGAATGGTGTACTACCCACTTCATCTAGTTACAGTAAATTTGAAAATTTCTTTCATAGGTACCCTAGGTTTAGTAGCAAGAAGCATAGACATAGTAGAAGATATATAGATACATCTATAAAGAGACCTAGAATGGAAAGTAGAAGTTCAGAAGGATCCAACCATAGGGATGAGTATTAATGCACAAATTTTATATTTATAATAAGCGATAAGTATACTTATAAGGTCGATCTCAAGCGGAATTCTAATGGTTTTAAATAATTCTTCAATTTTCTTAAAATTTTAAACAAATACGAAAATAAAACCTAAACATCATATCATAATATTTAGATTTTGAAATTCCAAAACTAACAATAATAATTAAAATAGCTAAATATAGTTTTAACACAAACAAAATCAAGGAAGATATATAATTAATAATCAATGGAGAATTAATGAGAATATTTAACTAGGTTATCATACTTATTCAAAAAAATTTAGGTTGATTAAAGTATAAATTCAGATTATTAAATTTTCCTTTTTAATATGAAAAATGCATTCAGTGTGATAATCGGAAGCACTAAATGATTGGTTAAACTATGTTTAATGCCTAAATAAATAACAAACCGTTTAACTCATTACTCTCAATCAAGTCACCAATTTAAACTCTTATTCGAGCTATCCAAATTAGATTTAGATAATGTATCTCAAATCTAATTCTCATATTTTAAATTTATTATGAAGAATAAATAACTAATAAATTATTTATAAATAAATCTCGTAACAAATATTGAATAAAGAAATAATCTTAATTTATTTAATTATTAAAAATATTTACATAAATAATCTATACAAACATGACAACGAAACTTAAATTTTATTATAATAATCAATCAAACATACTTAAATTAAATTTCATGATCAATATATTAAAATCAATATTCACTCAAGAAAATATAAAAAGATTAATATGAAAATAAAATAATACACATCATGTCCCAATATCAACAACATATAGATGATGTGTCTGATGAACAAAATAAGCATCGGGTTAGCAAAACTGGTTTTACAAACACTTTGATTTAATATTTATAAAGTTTTCGCAAGTGTACGATTCATTTTATAGAATATAATAAGTATATTCTTAAGATCGATATAAAAAATGAATATATTTGATTTTAAATTTATTATTTAAACTCTTAAAAATAAAATTAAATCTTTAACATCCTTTTATGATATTTTGACATTTTTTTATGTTTTCTAATCTAATAACATAATATATATATATATATATATATATATATATATTCAATAAAAAATTATGCAAATTATTATCATTAATAACAGTGGAGTATTATGAATATAATAATTAAGTTAATTATACTTGCTTATATCATTTAGGTTATTAAATATATAAATTGATATTTATTGATTATCTCTTTTTATATAAATATCACCTTTAGTAGGGTTAGATATTATTTATTAATTAAATAAATCAATTAACACTTATAGGTAAGGTCGATAATTAATTAAATTAATTTATTTTTTTCTAAGATATTAAAAATTAACAATTTAAATGCCACATTTAATGAGATTAGATATTTTAAATTTTATTTAAGGTGTTCAAATTAAACTTAAAAATTTAATTATCCGAGTAACAGTTTTCAAGTTTTAAAACCATTACTAAAAATATATTTTCAATACACTTTTGAATAATAGTTCTTATAAAAACTTTTGAAATAAAATTTTATTCTAACTACTAGACGATTATACCAATAAATACAAGGGTACTACTCTAAATCAAACAATATAATTAAACCTTAAAATCTAATTTTCAGATTTAAGTTTGTAATGAAAAATAATATATTTTTCTCTCACAATCTTAATATAAAATCTTAAATAAAAATAAAATCAATTTATTTTATAGAAATATTTTACCTATTTAATATTTCGCAAACATAGAAACATTATTATTATATCATATTTACAAATAGCCATCTATGTTAAATTTAATCACAAATAAATTAAATATAACATATAAGAATAAAACATAAAAATAATCGTAAAGAATTTATTTTAACATTATACCTTAAAAGAATCCTTAGAAAAATTTTATGCTAATTTTATTTTTGGAAAACCTCCAAACGAATTTTCATTTCCGTTTATTTAATCAAAACTAGAAATTTACAAAAACATAACCAATTCTTTTCAAAAAGAGAAGAATTTTAAAACTAAAAAAACTAAGAAAGCTTTCTAAATAGAGAAAGATAAGAGTTACGAAATTTGAGATTTGAGGGATGATTTTTACGATGGAGGAGAAGGTTCTTTTATAAAGGAGGAAAAAGGCTAAAAAAATGAAAAAAATATCTTGAAAATGGGTGTTGGATGCGTTTCGGACATGTTGGCATGCGTGTAGGTAAAGGTGCACATGGCTAGGCACTTACACTGGTAGATGGACGCAAATAGGGACATGAATCTCAACATGACATGCGCGTAGCTAGGCATTCGCGTTAGTAAATGGGCGTAGACAATGAGTGGATCTCAGCGTGACATGTGCGCGGTTGCGCACAAAACAAGCTAGGCATGCGCATGAAAGGGTAGTTTTGTCCGCTTTTTCCATTAGTCCATTAGACTCTTCCTCATTTTTTTTCACTTATTTGTATAATAAATGAATACTACACTTTAAATATTTTGATGTATTGCTTCCAATATTTTTATTCGAGTCTTTAAATTATTTATGAAGAGAAAATACCTAAAAAACAAGATAAATACTCGTGATTCTGAAAATATAAATTTATATAAAATATGATAAAATCATACAAATATAAATCTATTCAATTCATTAAAGTATATTAAATCATGATAATTTTAGTACTTTTTAAGCACTTATCAATGTCTTGCTCCAAAATTGTGATCTTGAATTTTCAACAATATTGTTTTCTTTCTTGATCTTGAAAAACTCCCTAATATTGACTTTTATTTGTTCTTGTCTAATTTAAATTTTGTATAAAATAAAACTATAAAGTTAAGAACTAAAAAACTAAATAGTTGAAAAAGCTCCCTAAAACTTAAAATATAATTAGGTATTCATAAGAAAAGTTGTGTACAAAAGGCTTTAGGATCAAAATTTGGCATTGCATGTCGCGATATGACATTTTCCATGCAGCAGCACAAGGTTCGATCTCCTTTCACAATTTCAACCCGAGTAGGGCTCGTTGTAGCACACTATATTTGACGTTGTGGCACTCAAAGTTCAATGTGACCAATAATTCTTTTCGAGAGGTGTGTGTCATGGCATACTTAATTCTTCTTCATCGTCGCACACTTTGTTTGTCTTGAATTTTTGCCTCATACTCCTTAAAAATTGGTTAATTTTGATGTAAGGTTTACATACCTTAGTCTTTTAAGCTTAAAGGTTGCAAGATAAGTGCTCCAAGTGTTGCTTTTTATGTGTGAAAAGTTTATCTATTTTGAAGTTAAAAACATCTGAACTACAATAAAACATGCCTATGATTCCAAATAATTAGATTTATATAAATATTCATATAAGTAGGCTATAATCAAAACTATTTACTTTGATTAAACACAATAAAATTATGAAATATGAGTATTTTTCAAGAACTTATTACAACCCTAACAAGTTTCTTGCTAGCCTCTAGCGAGTAAAGTGATTTAAAAACTTAAAAAAAATAAACTAAATTATATTAACATAAATTGTTGAGACAAGTTTATAAAAACAGTGTAGGAACAATATTATCGATAACTTGAAAGTAACTGCTTGGGTTGAGTCGCGGACTAGGTCGCTCTCTTTAAGACGTTTTGCGGCTCTGCCCAATTTGTGCAAGCAAACACAGCCTCGTCGTCCCCAAGATAAAACAGCCCAGAATCTTAATCTCTGTCTCAGAACTTCACTGCACTGATGAAGACTGGAATGCTACACCTGAAAATTTGTTGCTTCGAAAACTAAAAAGAAAACTTAGAAATTGTAGAGAGAATTGTTTTTCGTAGGGAGATGAGATTGTAGATTGTTGTGTATCAAATGAGAGCTGAAGCCCTCCTTTTATAGGTTTTAGAAACCGTGTGGCAATTATGAATAAAATGGTAATGTTTGGAAATTAAGAGCGTAACGACCATTTTGATTAATGAAGAATAACGACCATTTTCATATTAAAGACGAGTAACGGATAACGGATATTTTTTTGTGTGAGTAAATACAAGCAACGACTCTTTTTTCTGAATAAAGAAAACAAACGGCCATTTACCGACCATATTCTTAATAAAAGAAAATAACGGTCATTTTTTTTTCTTAACAAAAAAAAATATATATATAACAACCATTTTTTGTAAGTGAAAAAGTTTTCCTTTAAAAGAATATTTTACCAAAAAATAAAATACCACCTCACACACAAGCACAAGCACACGCATACGCACTCGGACTCTGCCAAGACGGCCGGCTTGGCCGAACGGACGGCATGGCGGCGCGCTACAGACGTATGTGGTATCACATTTGCCTAGGTTCTCTCCCCTTCCACAAAAGTGGGTGCCCCTTGGGGCCCAATCCTAATAGCCAACTCTTCACTATTTATACCTCTTTAAAATAATGTAAAAAAGCAATATGGGACAAGGCACATTTTCCAACAATCAATTTTTTAATAAATTTCATCTTTTTTTCCAACAATCCCCCACTTGAATTTTATATGAAAATAATTTTCATCGAGCAACCGATCAATTAAAATTATAAGATTGTGCATAAGCGAAAAGGTGTCTATCGACTTGAACCTTTGCATAGTGTTGATGCTTTAGAATATACTAGAGTAACTCGTAGTTTTGAACTCTATCTCTAACAATCATCACACACACAACCTTTCCAAGGTGTAGTTCTAAAAAAGAACGTGCTTTACGGCCATGCACGTGTATCCCAGTATAGTGAACGCTCTAGTAAAATTTTGCCCAAAATATTTTTCATAGGAAGCAGCCTCACTTCCACATTCACATAGGTGAGTCTATCAAGAGTACTCCTGTAGCTATGTACTCCACTCCACATAGAGTATAGAACTCATTAAGAGTTTAACAATTAACTCATCCTTTTCTATCACTTCAGGACTTCATGCTTCTAACAATATAGAATGGGATTTGATAAATAGCATGATACATCTCATATCACTTCATGACTTGTTATTACCCTTTAAACTTATTTCTTGGGATCTCCAGTCTATAAGTTGGGTTACCATCATAAGTGACTCTTCATTCTAAGGGCATTAATCACATTCCTTTTGAGGTTTTGAAAACCTTCTCTCTTGGTAATCCTTTCGTCAAAGGATCTGCCAAATTTTCATCAGAACGTACATGATCCACTCTTACAACTCTCATAGAGAGAAATTCTCTAACAGTGCTATGTTTACGACGTATTTGTCGTCTCTTGCCGTTGTAGTAACGGTTCTGAATCTTTGCAATAGCCGCGATACTATCGTTGTGGATACAGCTGGTATCAGTCTTTCCCATAAAGGGATCTTAGCTAACAGACTTCTTAGCCAGCCTACTTCTTCACTAGCAGTGGCTAGTGCTATCATTTCTAACTCCATTGTAGATTGAGCCAATATTGTCTGTTTCTTAGACTTCCAAGAAACAGCTCCACCAGCTATGTTAAATATTTAGCCACTAGTTTCTTTGGAGTCTTCTGATAAAGTGTTCCAATCTGCATCGTTGTATCCTTCTAAAACAGCGGGAAACTTTTTATAATGTAATCCAAGGTTCATAGTTCTCTTAAGGTATCTCATAACCCTTTCAATAGCATTCCAATGCTCTATACTAGGTCTACTGGTAAACCTACATAGTAGTCCCACAACATAAGCTATGTCTGGTCTAGTGCAATCAGTAGCGTAATGTAAGCTACCGATGATGCTCGCATACTCAGTTTGTCTAACACCATCTCTGGTGTTTTTGAACAACTTTACACTAGGATCGTAAGGAGTACATGCAGGTTTACAGTTAAAGTAATTATATTTCTTTAAGATCTTCTCAATGTAGTGAGATTGATCTAGAGAAATTCCATTTTCAAACCTAGTTATTTTTATACCAAGGATTACACTCACTTCTCCGAGATCTTTCATATCAAAATTAGCTCTTAACAATGTTTTCACTTTATTCACAACATAAATATTTGATCCAAAAATAAGCATATCATCCACATATAAACATATAATAGTGCAAATATTATCTTCTAATTTATAATAAATGCATTTGTCACTTTCATTTATTTTGAATCCATGTGAGATAACTAGATTATCAAATTTTTCATGCCATTTCTTAGGTGCTTGTTTGAGACCATACAAAGATTTATCTAACTTACAAACTTTATTTTCTTGACCTGGGATAACAAAACCTTCAGGTTGATCCATATAAATTTCTTCTTCTAAATCACCATTTAAGAAAGCAGTTTTAACATCCATTTGATGTACTACTAAATCATGGATAGCAACGAGAGAGAAAAGTACACGTATGGAAGTTATTCGTGTAACTGGTGAAAAGGTATCAAAGAAATCTACATTTTCCCTTTGCCTATATCCTTTAACTACAAGACGAGCTTTGTATTTTTCAATAGTACCATCGGGTTTTAATTTCCTTTTTAGTATCCATTTACATCCAATGGTTTTGCAACCAGGAGGTAAGTCAACTAAATGCCAAGTCTTATTATACTCAAGTGAGTCCATTTCATCATTTATGGCTTCTTCCCATAAGTTGGCATCTAAAGAAGATAATGCTTCTTTAATAGTTTGGGGATCTTCCTCTAAGGTATAAGCATAAAAATCAGACCCAAAATCCTTAAGGGTTTGAGCTCGTTTACTTCTTCTAATTTCAGTGTTTAATTCTTCAGTTTGTTCACTAGTTTTAGTTATAGGTAAACTACTAGAAGACGAGCCCCCACTATTCTTAAATTTAAAGGGAAACCTATGTTCATAGAAGTCAAGATCATTTGATTCTATAACTACGATCTTTTAAGTTATAGAATTTATAAGCTTTACTATTCACAGAGTATCCTATGAATACACATTCATACGCTTCTACTAGCAAGTTTATTTCTTTTAGGATCGTGATTCTAACATAGGCTAAACAACCCCAAGTTTTAAAATAAGTTAAATTAGGTTTCTTATTTTTCAAAATTTCATATGGTGAAATTTTATTTGTAGATTTAGGCACTCTATTTAGCACATAGCAAACAGTTAATAAAATTTCTCCCCACTAATGAGAAGCAGCACCAGAGTTTAATAAAATTGCAACAACTGATTCAGTAAAGGTTCTATTTTTTCTTTCAGCTTTGCCATTCATTTCAGGAGAATAAGGTGCAGTTTTTTCATGAATGATTCCATGAGTTTTATAAAAATCATTGAAGATATTGGAATCATATTCGGTGCCTCTATCAACTTGAAACCTTTTTATTTTTCTCGTTAAGTTGATTTTCAATCTCGATCATAAATATTTTAAACATATCAAATGCTTCACTTTTATTTTTCATTAGATATATATAAGTGTAATCTGAACAGTCATCTATAAAAGTTATAAAATAGCGTTTTCCATTTCTTGTTAAATTTCCATCAAGTTCACATATATCAGAATGAATTAATTCTAAAGGTTCAGATTCTCTAACTACTGATTTATGTGAAGTTTTGGTTATTTTAGCTTGACTACAAAAATCACATTTTTCAAAATCATTTAAAGATAGTTTAGGAATTAGTTCTAAGCTACTCATGTTCTTGATTATGCGTTTATTAACATGACAAAGTCTAGCATGCCAAATATTAAAAGAACTCAACATATAAGCAGAAGAAGAGGTTTTATTGATTTCAACATTTAATTTGAACATGCCATCAGTGGCGTACCCTTTCCCAACAAATATATTATTTTTAGTTATAGTATATAAATCAGCCCCTATAGTTTGAGTAAACCCAGATTTATTAAGAAGATAGCCTGAAACTAAGTTCTTTCTCATCTCTGGAGTATGCAGGACATCCTTTAAGATGACAGTCTTTCCAGAGGTAAACTTCAAAACCACCTCACCAGTACCAGTAACTTTAGTGGAGTGGGAGTCACCCAGCAGCACTTTCTTATCCTCAGAATCAGAATATGATTTGAACATGTCTCGATCATAGCAAACATGGCGAGAAGCACCAGTGTCTACCCACCACCCCTCGGATCCACCAACAAAATTGACTTCAGATATCATAGCAATAAGTTGATCTTCGGTAAGGTTCGTCTGTGGGGCAGGACGATTCCTGTTCCGGCAGTTCCTAGCCAAGTGACCAGGTCTATTACAACTATAACACATGAATGTGTTATTCCTTAAGGGGGGTTGAGATCCATTCTGGGGAGGATAGTTTCTATTTCTATTTTGGTGGTTGCGATTTTGATTATTAGTACGATTATGACTTTTCATATTTCTACCTTTAGGTTTCAGAATTGTAGAAGAGAGTTTCTTATTGGTACTAGTATTTGAGACTACGAGTACTTCATCTCTTTGGTCTTGCTTTCGAGCTTCTTCTTCTATTCTTAAACGGGTTATAAGACTTTCTAAAGAAAATTCCTTAGTTTTATGCCTAAGTGTATTCTTAAAATCTTTCCAAGCAGGGGGTAATTTATCTATTATAACAACTACTTGAAATTGTTCATCTAAAGTCATACCTTCAGAAGTTATTTCGTGTGCTATCTTCTGCAGTTCGTGTGATTGAGCTTCCACTGATTTGCCATCAATCATTTGAAACTTCATGTATCTACTGACAGCATACTTCTTAGTACCAGCTTCCTCAGTATCGTATTTCTTTTGAAGTGCTTCCCAAATTTCCTTAGCAGACTTATCACAGTTATAATAATCATACAAGTCATCAGCTAAACCGTTAAGAATATAGTTTTTGCATAGAAAATCATTTTCAATCCAGGCATCTAAATCCTTAGTTACAGCTTCAGTAGGAGGATTGGACTGTATTGGTTTTTCAGTAGTAAGAGCAAAAACGACTTTTTTCATGGTTAAGAAAAACAACATTTTTTGTCTCCATCTTTTAAAGTGTAGGCCCTCAAAACGGAATGGTTTGTTTAGATCAGCAGTTAGCATTTCAGTAGACATGGCAGATTGAATACGTCTTAAAATTGTTGAGACAAGTTTATAAAAACAGTGTAAGAACAATATTACCGATAACTTGAAAGTAACTGCTTGGGTTGAGTCACAGACTAGGTCGCTCTACCCAATTTGTGCAAGCAAACACAGCCTCGTCGTCCCCAGGATAAAACAGCCCAGAATCTTAATCTCTGTCTCAGAACTTCACTGCACTGATGAAGACTAGAATGTTACACCTGAAAATTTGTTGCTCGGAAAACTAAAAAGAAAACTTAGAAATTGTAGAGAGAATTGTTTTTCGTAGGGAGATGAGATTGTAGATTGTTGTGTATCAAATGAGAGCTGAAGCCCTCCTTTTATAGGTTTTAGAAACCGTGTGGCAATTATGAATAAAATGGTAATGTTTGGAAATTAAGAGCGTAACGACCATTTTGATTAATGAAGAATAACGACCATTTTCATATTAAAGACGAGTAACGGATAACGGATATTTTTTTTTGTGAGTAAATACAAGCAACGACTCTTTTTTCTGAATAAAGAAAACAAACGGCCATTTAACGACCATATTCTTAATAAAAGAAAATAACGGTCATTTTTTTTCTGAACAAAAAAAAATATATATATAACAACCATTTTTTGTAAGTGAAAAAGTTTTCCTTTAAAAGAATATTTTACCAAAAAATAAAATACCACCTCACACACAAGCACACGCATACGCACTCGGACTCGGCTCGGCACGGCCGGTCGGTCGAACGGACGGCGGCGGCGGCGGCGCGCGCACGTGTGTGGTATCACATTTGCCTAGGTTCTCTCCCCTTCCACAAAAGTGGGTGCCCCTTGGGGCCCAATCCCAATAGCCAACTCTTCACTATTTATACCTCTTTAAAATAATGTAAAAAAGCAATGTGGGACAAGACACATTTTCCAACAATCAATTTTTTAATAAATTTCATCTTTTTTCCAACATAAATCATTTTCTTAAATTATCATAGTTGCATTTAGCATATGTAACAAACCTTTAAACTTCTATGTAGCACGAACAGATGACTTAAAGTGTAATGAAGGCTTTTAGTGATAATACCCATAAACATCCTAACATGCAAAAACTAAACTAAAAATAATTCACATGGAAAATAAAAATAAACTAATTATCATATTATTCTATGATATTTTCAAGAAATCAATCTAACAATACATAGACTCAATAATTTTCTTAAAAACAAGTAAAAGATATGATAATTTTGGAAGAAAGATTTGTAAAAAAATGAACCTAACTATCCCTAAACCAATAAAAACAAATAAATGAAAATAAAAATAAGTGAAAATGTAAACAAATGTTTAATAAGAAAATTAAAATTGCCAAAATTTATGTAATGTAACCTTTTCCACCCCAACCTAAAATTTACATTGTCCATAATTAACAAATGCAATTAAAGATAAATAAGATAGAAGAGAAAAGTTACTCATTTACCGTAAGTGATTAAGTATTTGTTGTGAAAATTTAGATGCATCCATAATCTTAAACATTTTAATCCACACAGATAGAATATTGTTT
This sequence comes from Hippophae gyantsensis, assembly GCA_030763125.1. Taxonomy (NCBI): domain Eukaryota; kingdom Viridiplantae; phylum Streptophyta; class Magnoliopsida; order Rosales; family Elaeagnaceae; genus Hippophae; species Hippophae gyantsensis. The sequence goes on from CM061032.1 coordinate 6,366,173, forward strand.
ACTTCTTATATATCTCAAGAAACAGTTATATTTTTCAAAAGTTTTAAGTATAATAAACATTGATCACAGAAATAAGAAATAAAACCAAAAGAAATTACATAAAATGAAGTAAAATCCAAAAATAAAAAATAATAATAATTAAACAAACTAAAAGAAAATACATAAAATAATAAAAACTTGTAAAAACCCACGAGTAAATTTAGAGCATAATCATCCATATTTTTTATTCTTAAAGTGTTTATCAATTGAATCAATATGAAGCTGAAATAACAAAAAAATAACAAAACATATTTTTGATTATAAAAAAATAGATTGGCTAAAGTGATAACAAAATTATGGAAATACAAATCTATTTTGACATTAAAGTGCATATAAATCACATTATTTTTAGTGATTTCAAGCACTCATCACATTTTATTTATAAAATAATTTATATTTAAAATAGTATATGATTTATTTTATATAGTTTTTTTACATATTAAAAAAATTCATAAAAAATTATTTAAATAAATATTTCTTTTTTATATATTTTTCTTAAATTTTAAAAAATTATTTTTTAAAATTTGTAAGTCCTATAGTTCTTTGTGTCTTTGTTGGCTTCATGTGTGCACAATAGAGAGTCTATTTATTTTACTTAATGTATTTATTTTCCTTAGTATAAGGTTGGTCATTGACGATAAGTAATGCAAACACATATATAGTTAGGTACACTTTGTATATGAGTATATTTAAACACAACACGTGGTTTTTTTTTCATAATGTGCATGCTAGGTGGAGTGGTGTGGTGTGGTGTAGTTTTCAATGAGTGAGCTTGAGAGGAAGTCGATGTTGTTGCTCTTGTTTTTTCATTACGTGTGTAGGTATTTATAAAAATTACTCATTAATTTTTTGAAACAAAAATTACAATTTTTATGTGCCTCATTGAACCCCTTGTTAGATCACCTTGTTGAACCCCTCGTTGGCATGATACCCTGTGAGCTTGGGTGACTTTTATGAATACATCTTCTCTCTGTGTTCTTCAATGAGAAAAATACAATGAAGTTTTGTCAAATAGACATCTCGTTTTTTTGATTCCTAATCACTATTACCTTGAACGTTGTTTGGTATTAGTGATTCGTGATTGAGTTAGCAAAATCATGCTCTTGAGTGGTAAGTACTCGAGATAGTATTTACTATGGGTAGTATTGGTTGAGATCCCAAATTATTGGTTATTTATTGTTCGTGGTTGAGTATAATTCCCACATTAGTTGTTAATTGTATACGTTTGAGTGTATTTTCCACGTTGGTAGTTGATTGTTCACAATTGAGTGCATTTCCTATGTTTTTTATTTGTGTGATTATGGTTGATCCTGGTTGAGTGGTTTTCCACATTGGTTGTTCAAATCTTGTACATGCTACTAATCATTAGTAATTAATTGTACTAATGAAGTCATTACGTATGTAACAAGTGAGGGTAACAATAGGTAGTTAGGACAGAAATCCTGACTAATAGAGGTATTTGTATTTATAATTCTATCAAATTGTATATGTTTATTATTTTTAGTGGATTATTCACTGTTGAGTTATTGTCATAAATAATTCGAGGATGTTACTACATAGGTAGATGTTCTATGTGGGTTTAACTCGACACATGACTGTGTTTCTATCAAGTATATACCAACATACTATCTTTAGACTCTGATTAGAAAGTTTATCTATTTTTTTTGGTAGTTGTATGCTTTCTTTCATTTCCTTGTAGCATACTTATAACTTTTTGTTTATTGCTTTTGCTAAGTTAGTCTGTGTGTATGCGAGTTTGGTGTAAGTCTCTAAAGAGTCAGTATGTTCTTACCCTAGTTGTGTACTAGATGTTAGACTCTTTTTTGGTATGTTGTGTTGTGTGTGTTTGCATGCTTTGAGAGTATAATTATCATTTAACGAATATATCCCCACATATGAGATCTATAAGTGATTGGAAATCCTTTGATGTGTTTTCTAGTATGTATTCTTGTTTCAAATGCTATTTGATATTTACCATGCTTGCTTGTTACTAGTCTAGACAGGAGCTTATGAGGCACACCGTCACTAGTATGTTTATCACAGATTTTTGTTTTCTTATCTATTGATTATTTTAATTGTGTGTTGAATTTAACATGTTTTTTCTATTGTATTATTTGCTTAATTCACGTTGTTGGAATAAAACTTACTGGGTTTGTATTTTCACCTCTCATCTAGGTTCTGATTTTCTATTATGATTAGAAGATCAATTGACTTCTGTGTAATTTTTTCTACATATGAAATTCTCAAAAGTCAAGACACAATTTAGAATTAAAAATTCAAACAGACTAAGATAAGTACCCAGTATGATTTTGAATCATGTCCTTGATGTGATGAAATTTATAAATAATCATATAATTTTTATTTTATAAAATATGATTTAACTTCACAACTAATTATAAATAATCATATAATTTTTATTTTGTAAAATATGATTTAACTTCACAGCCAAACATTCATCTGTACAAAAAATTATAATCATGTTATTTAATAAATTATAACAAATATGACTTATGTCACAAAACATGTTTTGTACTATTTGTGTATTTGTTTGTCATGAAATTTATAATCATTTTGATTTTCATAAACTAAAGAACTTGTTAACAAATTAACGTGATAATTGAATAATAGTTTATTATAATTATTGTAGTTTTATAAATACATCAATAAACTATTTAGTTTGTATATTGTTTATAATACAGATTTATTCTCGATCAATTTTTACTATTGAATTATCAAAATGCTTCATTTATACAATGTCCTTATTAGTCTTCCATCCATTAGCTTGTAAAAAATAAAAATAAAATCAATTTTTTTTAAATTTACTGTTTATTATATTCCTCATCAATTCTTGACAAATAGCCTACCTCTTCTTCATTTTTCGGTTGATGTATGCTAGAGGTACCAGACACCCTCTGATATTTAGCATTTGAGATGGGTCAGTTGAACTCTTTGCCTTTAAGAGATGGATGGTACTTTTAGCTTGTCATCTTTTTTTTAACTTGTTTGTACTGATTGAGAAGTACTGAGAACCTATATATAGATAATAACAAAGAATTAAAAAAAATTGAAGGCACAAGATTATATATTTGTTAGAGCTTTTGTTGGGTTTGTTGCAAGTGTGTACGTTAGTAAAAGCATTGAAGGAATCTAATGAAAGTAGTAGTGATGTGGAATTGATTCAAAGGAAATATGTATAAAGAAAAAGCAAGACATGATGATAAAAGTTTGAGAGTACTTGCATATTTGTTAAGCTGTCAAATGACACTGGAGAAGTTACTATGCTTCAAGTAGCGAGGAAGAAGAAGAGTGAAGAATTTGTAAGAATCCCAAACAATGAAGTTGTTGCGAGCTTTGTTCCAAGAAACGAGTGAGACAAGACTAAAGAGAAAAATGAGAAGAGTTAGGTTAGAAATTGCCACAGGAGATTTAATTGTTTATTGTTCAAGAACTAGCTAGTAATGAAGATAAAGAACAATGAATTTTATAGATTTTTTATTTATTTTTATTTTTTACAAGTAGAAAAGTGACAAAATAGTATGAATGAAAATTTTGAGTATTTATAAATTTATTTTATACTTTATATTTAAAATAATTTAATGATATAAATTTACTTCAATTCAAGTTCTTATAAGAGCAATTTAGGTTTGAACTTAGCCAAACATTTATACTAAAAGTCTTGTAAGAATTCGGTACAAAATAAATTTTTAATACAATATATATATATATATATCTTTAAATATTAAATATTATTATTTTATAATTTAATGCATTATTTAAATTCAAATATTAACTAAATTCAATTCAAAAATAAAAAATCCACTCTCGAATCTATACCAATATTTTAGTATACAGTTTTTAGTTTATATTCAATTTAAAAAATTCATGCCTGAATGTATATAAATATTTTAATTATTTTTAGCTTGTATTTAATTTAAAAAATTTACTATAACCTAATCTAAAAATATATATAACTAGAAAATACATAAATCGAATCTGTCCCGAATCATAAATTTTACATTTTGGACAACCCGACTTGCTTGAATTTACAACCTAACATTTATTATGTTAAACAAAATTTTCTAACGGTAGTGAGAGATCGACAGGACAGGACAGGACAGTGGAGGGAGTGATGTTAAGTGAGAGAGCAAATAAGAGATTTAGGCGGGAAAGTGAAGATATATTTTACAAAAGTAAGAAAAACGTCAAATATACTTTTAATTATGTTTGTTGGTATTATTTTAATTAAAGATGAGAATTATGATATTAAAGGTAAATTTTTTTTTTGTGTATTTTTAAATTCAATATATTTTTTTAAAAATATAAAGTTATATCTTAAACATTTAAGTTCAAATTTAATAAATAAAAACAATAACAAACATATAATCATATTTTTTATTATTTTGTAATTCAAATAAAAACAAATCAATTTAGCACCCAAAAATAAACAAATCCAATCAATCAAAAGCCCTAAGAATTTGCAATTATCTATGATACTTCACTTTTAGTACAATAGTATATATCTATGAGGAATGTTACGGTTTGGGTTCATGTGACTAGAGAGTAAATTTTAATTTAAAAATAATATATATACAAGCTTTTCTAAAAATATAAAATAAACTATTAAAAAAAGAGAAGAATTTGCAAACCTATAATAAAAATTAGAAATATTGCGCGCCTGTCTATTTTGTTTTTTTTTTTTTGGCATGCCATGCAATCATATGGGTTCACTATATCACCTAATACATTGTCTTGTAAGCTATATATGATCATGGGTTCTAGATTAAGCCATTATGCTGTATGCACTTTTAGGAACACTAAGTGAGGTTTCAACTTTGGCACCTTATCTTTCACACAAAAAGGGGAACAAATTTAAAAGCAAAAAGGTGATATAAGATGTTAAGATGAAGTATATATACGTACTCTTACACATGATTTTCAGCTAATCGCATTCAAACAAGGGTTTTAAGTTAGATGGTTGGCTCTCGAGGTAATTTAATTTGCTTATATATATCAATTACTTAAATAGACACTTTAATTTTTTTTTATTTTCACAACATACATTTAATGTAAAAATGAAACAAGCTCACTCATTTTTAAAATAATATAATATTATTTTATTAATAAATTTTTTGATAAAATAATAAATTATATTTAAACAGATAAAATTATTATTTTTTAGTTTTTCCTTTTTTATACATTTTCTCCTGGTTCATTTTTGGAGTCATTTTCCAACTGATATATTATATATATTTTTCTTTTTCGGTTTTTCAGAGAATTAAGAGAATTAACAAAAAATATCTTTAAAAATTGGTGATAATGTAGTTAAAATATGTTGAAATTTTGATCTTTATAGTTAAAAAATTGTTTTAAAACTAAACCACAAAATAAGGTAACGGTACAAAGTAGAGAAAATTTTAAAATGGATAATAATTTTACGCCTATTAAATATACTTTATTATTTTATCATAAATTTTTATTAATAAAATAATTTTACTAAAAGAGTGACATAAATATCTCTTGAAAAAATAAATGATTAAAATATTTATTTGATATAAAAAAATGATTTTTATATTACTTAATCTTTACCAAAATTATCTTAAAAATAATATAAAAAAAATAAAGAAGAAGCAAGAATAATCCATATAATGGTGTAGATGAGAATCTTAATTAACAATTGGAAAAGTTTTATCATGGGATATATGTATATGTTGAAACTGTCTTATAAAATAAAAATAAAATCTTTTATATTCTATTATTTTATAAATATCATTTTCTTAACATATCTATCTAGTATTATGTTATTGATTGTAATATTTATCATCGATAATATTATCGACATCACCATATAGTTATGATCGATATCAAAAGAGTTTTAACGTAATCTTACTTAGAAGTTTCATCTTCGTTATCTTCTTCGTCATCATTTTTTGAAGCTTCTATTAAACCTTTTACTGAAAATGAGTTCAAAATAAAGAAATAAACTAAAATAGGTTTTTAAAAAATAATGAGAAAAATTATAAACAAAAGACATAGTTACAAAGTTGAGAAAGATGTGAGTATTTAATAGCAAATATTTTAAGAACAAACCAGCTGGGAAATCACCATGGTTTTTAAAACTTTTATGCAAAATTTTATGAGAAATTATAAAAAAATAATATTCTTAAAATTTACAATAATAAAAATAATATTTAAATAATGTTTAACGTTTAAATAAATTTAATTTAATTTAAAAATAATATAATTTGATAACGTTAAATATAAAATATAGACATATTAATTAGAAGTTTTTTTGAGCATATCTTCCATACAACTTTTTACAAAATATTTAATGTATAAAAAATATTAGTTTTTTTATAAATATATATATTCTTATTTGATGTACACTTATAAAAAGTAAAGTCTTAATAAAAAAAATCAAAGAAATATCTAAAAGCTTAAAAAATTTATTTTAATATCTACAAAGATGCTTAAAAGCTGCAATCAAAATTAACTATTATGCAATGATTTCAAAATACGAAGAATCATTGAGGATAATTATAAAGATTTAACATTAATTTATTAATTATGCAATATTTTTATATTCTTATGGGTAATTTATTTTATTGAATTTTTTCAAAATTTTATTAAACTTTATTAAATTAAATTTTAAAAAACCAATTAGTTAAATGGAATAATATTAGTTATTTTTATATCATAAAAAATAATACTTTTAATTTTATTTGTTCATTTAATTTCATCTATTTTATACCTTTTTGAGTGGCAAGTATTTGATCTCTTCTAGGTTTAATATTTTATTAAATAAATAAAAAATTTATGATAACATTGAAGTTTGTTATATATATATATATATATATATATATATATATATATATATATATATATTATTCACGATTCATTATTATTTTGATTATTTTAAAATAATGTATTAATTTTTTTAATATTAAAAATATATTAGATGAATATATGAAATAATATTTTTTATTCTAAATTTTAAAAATATTATTTTTATTATTTTAGAAAAAAAGTTCACTTACCCAAAGAGAAACACGCCTTTTTTTTTTATATCTACAAATTTTAAATCTTTTTTTTTTTTTGAGATTTTTAACCATCTCCGACTCACGCTGTCTAATAGTTGGGTATATTGAATATAGTGCATTTTTAGGAAAATAGCCAACTTTACACGCCAAAACACACAACTTTGCGATATTTTCAAAGGCCATATTACAAGTAACTTCGCAAAATGTGCAAGGCATTACAAAGTATGGTAACTCCTCACACAAACCAAACTAAAATTGTTATATATAATGATTTATAAGGCATTACAAAAGTGGTGCCAAATTCGTAAAGCATTATAAAAGTGATGCCAAATGTGTAAAGCATTATAATTCACCTTTAAGTCACAAGCATTCATAACAACTCATATTTTTAAGATCTTACAAAAGTTGTTCAAACAAAATTAACATTTATATCTTCCTCCATCAGAAAAGCAAACGTTTGTAAAATATTACGGCCTCAAATAATTTTTTACAAGTTAACATAAGCCTTACCAAAGTCAAGAAGAAATTTTTAATTAGGATCCATTAGTAATCATATTAATCTTTTTTATACCCATTCTCACATAAATTACCTTAAAAATATCCAAAATATTCAAAGGAAACATTGGTAAAAAAAAAATCCTTCCATTTTTATATAACTCAATTATCTATATAATTTTATTTTTAATCTCTTTCAAAAATATATATATTTTACGTTAATAAAAAATCATATATTCAATACGTATCGGATTTAAACTATAAATTTATTTATAAATGTAGATTATGTTATATAATTAAATCAAAACAAATTATGCACACAAAAAATTAAAAAGATGTTTTAATTATATAAAATTTTTACTATTATTTTCTCTCATTTTTTTCTTATCTTTTTTTTCCTCTCTTTATTATTCTTTTAATCTATTATCTAGGTTTAAAGCTTTGTATTTAGAGTATAATATTTAGCTTTGAGTGCTTAGAATTTAGGGTAAAGGGGAAAAAGAAATAACAAAGAATTTTATTCAAATAAAGACAGACGTAAAAAAGAGAGCAAAATAAACAAAAATAAAATAAAATAAAAGAAGAATGAGAAAAAAATAAAAGTAAAAAAAATAATTAAGTTACCTTTATTTTTTAAGTACATAAAAATTATTTTTAACTAAATAGGTAATTACAAAGTATCATTAAAACACCTTAACAATAATAAATATTAAAATAATAATAATATGAATACCAGTGAAATATTCCCAATTTTAAGACAGGTGAGGTGTAATTAAACATATCTATACATGTACGATCTATAGACATGATTTAATCTGTTTAATAGACTATGACCATTCAAAGAAAAGAAAAACTAGGTTGGCGATAAAAGTGATTAAAAAGTATGATTAGAAAGTGTTCACTTTACGAAACTAATGGAGTAATGTTCCCAACCAAAGAAAGAAAAAGAGAGTGTACAACCTTAAAGTTAGATTATTTATAATTTAATTAAAAGATAATACATATATTACCTTTTAAATTTATAATTATAAAAATAAAATTTTAAATAACTTATTTATATATTTTTTCCATAAAAAATTTCAATCAAAACATTTTATATATTAAACAATGGATAAATGTTACGAGTTTTAATATCAATGTACCATGTCAAACTTATATCCATTTTATTTAATATTTTTTAGTTTTTATTGTTATAAATATTAAGATTATTATTTGATATGTTTTTATAATTTTATTTTATATAATGAGATTAGATTTTAGTTATTTTCAAGAAAAAGTACCATAGCTCTTAAATTAAGTAATTATTTTCATTTAATCTCTTAGGTTTTAAATGTTATAATTTATTTTCCTTAATTTTAAAAATGAGATAATTAAAAATAAATTATATTATTTTAATAATTTTTTTGTTAAAATATTAAAATTTGACTAAATCAAGAATCTTTAACAAAGATTAAGATAAAATTTAATGTATTAACTACAATAACTACACCAACATAAAATTATCTAAACATGTATCTTAATTTTATAAAAATTTAAAATTTAAAATAAAATAATGGAAATCAATAAATATTAAGATATAATATTTTATGAAAACAAATTTTATATTAATTGTTACTTTTTTATTATTAAATGAATTTATTTTAATATTGTTTAATCACTTGACATAATTAAAAAATATTTTAATATAAAATTATTAAAATAATATATTTGTCCTTAGTTTGTTATATTTTTCTAAGCAAGAGTATTAAATGATTCCATATATAATATAAAAATTGATAAATCAATATTTTGGGGTATTATTTATGTATTTTATTCAAAAAAATTTACTACTTATGTGTAATTTTATCATTTTACAAGTATATAAATATTTAAGAAATTTTCTTCAACTTTTGAATTTTTTTTTATCAATTTTTAGAAGCTATTGGCTACATTTAGCAAGTGACAGTGATTGAAAATAATAATGAACATGAACATAAACAAATAGAACAACCTTAGGTGGATTTAAATAGAAGGCACATGGATCAGAATAGTAACCATGAACAAATAACATGAAGAGTAGGCTGTGTGGATGTACTTACACATGTATGAAGGGCCAGACTAATGGATGTAGATAGTCAGTACCGTGATGAACTTAGCAATAAAAAGCCGAAATAATGTAGTTTCAACATCGATTAGTGCCCACGTTTGGCTCAAACGGCGTCAAAATTGGTCCAATTCCAGTGTCACTTCACCCTTAAATGTGCAATTTTCACTTCCAACCATCACATTTGACTTGAGGAGAATATCCCTAGGTTAATATATGAACCTTTTATATCGCTTTAACCTTTAAGCTTCTTTTAACTAGAATTTTGCATGAAGTTGAGAGATAGGAACCCCCCAAAAGAGGCAGCGGCTCCCTTGATTTAGTGAAAATTTAATACTACGAGTAATTACTAAAAATCACTTAATTAATTGAATTTATTATCTTGTTAAGCTTAATATTTACTTTTTAATAATTAAATGATCTTTTGGCCTTAAAATATTTAAATGATATTTCTATGTCAAATGGTGAAAAAAGAATAAAAATATAATTTTTGAGAATTATTTAAAATTGTAAGTTCGATAAGTCATTTATGTCTTTGTTTCTTTTTCTTATGAACAAAACACGAATTCTATTTTGTTTGTCTAGAATTTTGTTATCCTTTACATAATGTCAGTTACTAATGGTTAGTATTACACGTACTCACGTACTTGCTTGTATGTATGTATGTTTTACATGTCCCAGGGGAATTGATCGTTATTATACATGCTAGTTTGTTTTTCACATTTTGGTTTAAGTTGTTTTGTAGGTATTTTTGAAAAATTACTTAACAAATTTTATAAAAAAAATGGAATACTTTATGTCTTGCACTTGGCATGTAAGTGTGTAATAGCTATTAACCTCATTAGATGATAAATGTTTAAAAGAACTTAATATGTCATTATCTATTACAAAGGCTTTGAAAAAGTTACATAAGTGAATAAATGTTTAATACCTAACAAGAGATGAAATTTATAAAACTCTCGTAAGTGTATGAATTATTTTATAAAAAATGATAAGTATACTCTTAAGGTCGATCTAATGAAAAAATATATGTAGTTTTTAATTTATTATTTAAATTTTTAAAAATAAAATTAAATCTTAAACATCGTATCACAATATTTTGATTTTTTTGTTCCCTAATTTAATAACATAAAAAAATATAGATATGAATTCAATAAAAAAATATGCACATTTTTATCATTTATAATAATATAGTATTTATGGATATAATAATTTTCAGTATTTTTTAAACAATTATTAATTGAATCAATAGAAGGTATCAAAGAGCATGTTCATTGTCTTACTATAATAAATTTATAAGTGGAAATATGACCGATACTTATCACTTAGATTGAATCTAATTATGTGTCATTTTATATTTCGTTTTTGTGATCCTTTTAAGTTTTTTTTTTTAAGATGAAAATCACTCTGATAATAAATCTCAATATTATATAAATTCCTTAACTGTAAATATGGCTTCTAACATTTGAAATATGTTATTCCTTTCATGAAGGTCTTAACATGCCTGTTAAGAGTGTATTTTTATTATTCGCAACACATATGCAGTGGCACCAATTGTGAGACATATAAATGTATACAAGACGAAAAGTTCGATCCTCAATATGTGCAAGTTGTAATGTTATTTTTTTAAAAATTACTTATACATTGTGGAAGCTGATTTCTACATGTATCTTGTTTATCCTAAATCTAACTACTCAATCTTACAAAAAAAAATGAAAAAAATAATTGATATTAAGGTTTCAAATCTATCGAGAAAGTATCTTATAATTATTTTATGAACTAATTTATAGGAATTGAATTAATATAAATGAATTTCAATAAGATATATTCAAATCCTTTAAAGTTTTTAATAATATTTAATTTATTTATTGGATGGTTAATTTATATAGAAAATATATTCTAAATATATTTTTTTTTGTGAATTAAAATTTATTTGTTGACTGTATAGTATGATCGTGACTGTATCTCTTTTACTTATTAAAGATAAATTAAACCACATAATGGGTGTCATGTATACCTAATAAATTTTCCCTACAACATATACATGCAATAAAAGTAATTGAAGTTTATTGAAAATAGAAAAATAATTGAGGAGAACTTTTATTTCTAGAAGAATACATTCGGTAGTAGGCACCTCTATTATGAGAGGAAAGAAACATACTGATGCAATAATAAATATCTTATTATATAAATATATATTTATATTAATTATAATATATCATTTAATAAAATAAATTTAAAAATAAAAATTATTTAATTTTAAAAAAATTCATCACCCAAAATAATATAAAAATATAAGTGTAAATATAAATATATTTAACCTATCATAAAAAGTATAAATTTTCGTGCAAGTGGGGGAGAAATGCTAACAAAACATATGTTTTAACATAAATTATTTTTTATCTTAACACATTTTAAAATTATTTAAAAATTTAAAATTTAATTATAATTTTGATATAATTTTAACACGTGATATATTATAAATATTGCATGAAAAATGTAAAAAAATAATTTTATTGTATCATGACTCATGAATCGTGTCACTCTCTCTCCTAGTTACTGTAGTAAATAAATTATGATTATAGATTTAATTTATTAATTTACTGAATATCAAAAGCTAATTAAAGAAAGAAAAGGAAAAAAATAATAATAATGAACAAAACAGTTTATTTAATGTTGAAAACCTCTAATTTAAGTGCATGATTATGACTTGATTGTAATTTAGGGACAAACCATTAATTATATGTCTAACAATCTCATGTCAGACAGCCCACAGTCCACGTACGAATTACATAGTTCACATGCATCGTAATGTGGACACTTAAGCTACCCTTTCGCATTATTCTGGGAAGGTTGACTCAATCTTAATTCTTAAACCGTTATCATAACAAATATGCGAGAAAGTAGCTATACAATTCTTCAAGTTATTGAAAAAATTATGAATTATTATTAAAGTATGTAATTATATAGTATTTTAAATTAATAAAATTTAATTTTCACATAATTTTTTTTAAAATAAATATTTAATATAAAATTTAGAAATTAAATAATTTAATTGAGGAAAATTATATTATAAATAATACTTCGTAAGATTAGTTTGATTTAATCTTTTAAATTTTAAAAGGTATTTTTTTAATATTCTAATTCTAAAAAAATATATTGAGTAAAGGTAAATAATATTATTTTAAAATTTTATTTATTATTATATAATAATTAAAACATGATAAAATACAAGTTATTAAAAAATATAAAATTAAAATTTAATATGAAATTATTTTAAAAAATAATAATAATATTATAATAGAAAATTATTAAAATATATATTTTTTATTTTTTTAAAAAAATAATAAAATATTAAAATAAATATTAATAAAAATTAAATATTAAAACAAAAAATTTCTTACAAATTTTCAAAGAAAAAATATTATTTTTCTTTAATTAACTCATTTTTTAAAAATTGATGTATCATAAAACATATTTTTAAATACATGGGAATACATGCAATAAGATTTAATTTGAAGAACTTAATGAAAATTTTCTCTAAATATATATCCATTAATTTTAAAATTAAAAAAAACTTATGTAATAATATTAATAAAATTAATTTTTTCACTGTCACAATAAGAATATATAAAATGTTTTTTAATTATATTTTAATATAATTATTATAAAATAAAATTATTATTAATATTGTATCATTAATATTATGATAAAAATAATTTAAATTATGGTAATATTTTAACTCAAAAATTTATATTAAAACTTGATTATATCAATTAATTCACGATGTGTTAAGAACCAATGAAATCTCATAGAAAGTAGATTTCGTGTTTGTAAGGTTGTCTTCAAAGTTTAGCCAACCATGCCAAAAGAAAAGAACATTCTTTTTGAGATATTGGAATTGATTCACTCAGCTCCATTCCTAGCTTTGTCATCTTTCTAGCTTGGGGATCATATCTTGCCCTAAATTTCTCCTAAAGAAAAAGAGCAATTTCCAAAATACAGCTAATTAAGAACAATCTTATCTCTTTGGGTTTATTAGTTTATATATTTTGAGAGAAAATATAAGATAAAAGGGGAACATATTTAATGGGGATTTGAGAGATGTTGAGTCTGTGTTTGGTATATATATTTATGTAGAAAAAGGAAGTTAATAAATTATACTGGGAAAACGTTTGATCGAAACAATGGAAAATTATTCACTTCTTATTAATTTATAAATATGTGATGCGTATTAGTGTATATTCATAAAATTTGATTAATTTTAATTTTTTAGGTAATTATGTATTACTAATTTCACAATTTTCTAAAAAGATTTTGATATAAGCAATCCTTTATAATTGATTTGGAGTATCACCGAAAGTTATTAATTACTGGTGAATATACTTATTATTAATTCATTTTTTCAATCTAATTTTATTATTTTTTTTAAAATTATCTTAATTTAAAATCATGTTATCACGTAATTTAAGAATCTAAAAATAAATAATAATTTCTTGAATTGTCACTTCATTTATATAATAAATTAATGAATAATTAATTAAAAAATAAAAATAATATTTTAAAAATATTTTAATATACTCAAATATTTTTACTATTAAAAAAATCTGGTACATTATTTAATTTTAAATATAATATAATTAAAAATTATTTAATATTATTAAATATTATTTTTATTATTTTAAGTTTTAAATTTTTTTTAATAATTTTCCTAATAATTTCTCTCACAATCTGTCCACCATATTCATCGAAAAATGGTCCAGTGATTTTTTTTTTCAACGCCATTTTTATTTTATTGCGGCCCGTTATATATGCAGAAATTCATATCGAGCTTCTCCTTGAAGTCATTTTTACGTCACTCAGCCTCAGTTATAGCACAGATGTATTTAAACACTGTTGGAGTTATGGCTAAAAAGAGAAATTAATTAAGAAAAACGAAATATCAAAAGTTGAAAAATGGGTTGAAGGCAAAAAGAGATGGGCTTTACATATGCGTACGTTTTATAAAGCCCAAGTATAATTAGACAAATGGTTATGGTAAAGTGTTTATTAGTGGAATTACTTATGGAAATTGCTTTGATATTGGTGTGTGTGAGATGATCCAAATTCAAAAGGGTGAGTGATAAATGAGTTTGAAGTTTCGTGTGCGTGTATGAATTTGTGTAAAAATCTCTTCTTTTTGGTGACACGAAACTAAAGAATATGATGTGATTATTTTGGGTTATTTGTTTTTTGGTAGACCAAATATATATGAGATTCAAGCGTAATTAAGATTTAAATTTGAGTTTTATTTTGAATTTTTGGTAATTTTATTGGGATACATAATATATTGAATATTAAGTTAATATTTTTATTTAAAAATTTATAATAACAGATCTAATTAGGATCAAGGTGTAATAAATTTTGGAGGATATATCTAATTATATATGAAAATGGGTTCGAATCTTATCAAAAATATGATGTGTTTTTATTGTTACAAGAAATGATACATCAAAAAGTATCGTTAAAAAAGATTAAAGGCCATAACAGACTTAGAAGAAAAGACAAGGTGCTAAAGGGAAAAATGTGCCTGAAATTTCTAATGTCAAGAATGATGCAATTTGTGTGATAAATGGTGATGGTTATATGGAGGATTGGATTCTTGATTCCACTTTCTCCTTTAATATATGTACAAACAATGAGTTGTTTGATAGCTACATACAAGCCTTGTTAACACATAGAGCACTCAAATAGTACCTTAAGAGTTAAAAAGACTAAGACATGTAAACCTTATATCAAGAATCAACTAATGTGTAAAGAATACAAGGAAAAATTCAACAAAAGCATTGCGTGTTGTGGCAAAGAGTTTGTGTGCCGCTTTGCACATATTCAAAATTTTTATTGGTATAGGTACTGATAAGTGCTTGAAAAATATTCGTATTTTATGATTTTATTATGCTTAGTTGAAATAAATATGTTTGATTATAACATGTTTATTTGATTATTTATGAAAATCTATCTGTTCAAAAGAATGGATATGTTTTGATATATTTCATGTGTTTTTAGCTTGAAAATAGATAAACATGTCAACACATGAAAATATAACACTTGTAGCACTCAAATAACACTCTAAGAGTTAAAAAGACTAAGATATGTAAGTCTTATATCAAGAACCAACCAATGTGTAAAGGATACAAGAAAAAATTCAACAAAAACATTGCATGACATCGTGAAGGATTTGTGTGCCATAGTGCATACCTCTCTAGAATCATACTGGATAAGTTGAACATTTTGTGTCATGACATGAAATGAAGTGTGTCGCGACAAGGCCTTCTCATGCTAGATTGTGCAAGCATGTTAAAGCTTTATGTTGAGGTGAGAAATAAAGTGTGCCACGACATGCGATGTTAATTTTTTATTCCAAAACTCTCTGTACAATATTTTCTTATAAATAGTACTTTAGGTTTATTAGGTTTTTATAGCTTTTTTAATATACAATTTATCCATATACATTTTCTTAAAATAGTTTTATTTGATTTTCTTAGATACAATATAAATTAGATTATAGCAAATCAAAAGCAACGTTTCAAAGATTTTTCAAATCCAAGAAGAGAATTTTTTTTTGCTAAAGATTCAATAATACTTCGAAGATAAAGATCATAATTTTGGAACAGAACACATTATTCATCCATTGTTGATATTTAGATCTAATTTGTAACATTTTATTTCTAGATTAATCTTTTTATATTTTCTTGAATTAATGATGATTTTAAACCATTGATCATGGATTTTAATTTAAGCATGTCTAGCCGATTTTTACAATTAAAATTTAGCTTTGTTTTCATGTTTATTTGAGATTATTTAGGTGATTTTTTTTATAATTAAATAAATAAAAATTATTTCTTGATGCAAGATTTGTTACAAGATTTATTTATGAATAATTTATGGATTATTTATTCTTCATAATATATTAAAAATATGAGAATTATGTTTCAACACATCATCTAGATCTAATTTAGATAGTTTGAACATGAGTTTAAATTGATAACTTGACCGAGGGCATTGTGTTTTACGATTTGCTATTTTCTTAAGCATAAGGCATAATTTAATCAATGAGTTAAATAACCCAATAATAGTTCATTGATTGGTTTAAATAACAAATAAAAATGATTCCGACCGAAGGAATTTTTTATATTTAAAAGAAAAATTCAATAATTCAAGTTTATATTTTAATTAACCTAAATATTTCTAAACAATAATGGTTAACTAGCTAAACTTTTTATAAATTCTCTATTGATTTATAATTTATCTGCTTTGCTTTTGTTTGATTCAAATCTATATTTAGTTATTTTAATTATTTGTTGTTAGTTAGGATTTTCAAACCAAAACATTGTAATAGAATATTTAGGTTTTATTCTCCATTCATAGTTTGTTTAAGTTTTTAATAAAATTGAAGAATTATCTAAAAACACTATAATTCTTTGATAGAACGATTTTAATAGTATACTTTTCACATATTATAGGTGGTTTGTGCTCTTATGAGCTTTGTAAAATACATGTGTGTATCAAGTTTTTGGTAGAAGATTGCTAAAGATTCAATAACACTTTGAAGATCAAGATTATAATTGTAGAGTAGGAAACATCATTCATTCATTGTTAGTATTTATTTTTGAAATTAGTATTTTATTTCTAGATTAATTTTTTCATATTTTCTTGAGTGAATGTCGATTTTAAATCATTGATCATGAATCTTAAGGTAAGCACATCTCGTTGATTTTTACAATAGAAATTTAGTTTTGTTGCCATATTTGTATAAATTATTTAGGTGAACATTTTTATAATTAAATAAATAAAGATTATGTCTTGATTCAAGATCAAGATTTATTAAAAATTTATTTATGAATAATTTATTAACTATTTATTCTTAATAATAGATAGAAAATTTGAGAATTAGGTTTCAAACACATCATATAGATCTAATTTGAACAACTTGAACAAAAGTTTAAATTAGTGACATGATCAAGAGCAATGAGTTAAATGGTTAGCTATTTTGTTAGGCATATGACATAGTTTAATCAATCAGTTAAACATCCCGTAATTGACCATTAATTGGTTTGGTTAACAAAGAAAAAAGATCCTAACCGAAGGCATTTTTCATATTTAAAAGGAAAAAATCAATAATCTGAGCTTATAATTTAATTAACATAAATATTTCTAAGAAAGCATGGTTAATTAACTAAATTTTTCATAAATTCTCCATTTATTATTAATTATATATTTTCTTTGATTTTGTTTGAGACAAATTTATATTTAGTATTGACATTCATGTAATTGTTCTTACATATGGGTATCTTCAATGTGTACCTTTGTAGGGGTGGCACGATAGTATTTGGATAGATTAAATGCTATTTCTACATGATCATTCACTGGGTATGTGTTTGTTTTGTGTGTATAGGTTGTAGGTGTAGTTGTAGTTATTGAACTTTAGATGTTTTGTGGGCATATGCATTGAGACCTTCATGTTTCAGATTACTAGAGTGTGGATGAGTTGATCCATGAGATTGGATGGGGCACACAAGATGGATGCACTTGGAATATGTGATTTTTTCATGTTTTGATTTGTGTCGTTGTCTTGTTCATGAGAACAAAAAACTTTAGATCTTGTCATGATTGATGGGTGTCTGTACTTAGTTGTATACTGTTTTGACATGGAAAGCCAAATGAGGTGATTGTAAGTTCTGTTATACTTTATGTCTGTGTGTTGGCTTCCCGTGTGTAAAAATGAAGTCTATTTATTTTACTATGTTTTGTCTTTCTCTATGTAAGATTGGTTACTACAGATCAATAATGCATACATACATATAGTTAGGTACATTATGATTGAAATCATATTTTACACACATAACAAGGTTGATTGTTTAGTATGCATGCTAGGTCATATTTAGCTGATTTTGGCTTGGTTCTAGTGCGATTATTTATAAAAATTACTCGATAATTTTGAAATAAAAAAATAAGATTTTTGGCACCTTAACAAAGGCCTTTGCCAGACCCCTGGTGATGTGGTCGACAAGGACCCTAGGTGAGGCCTCGATGAGAGTAGCCATTAGTGGTTGGTTCCTTTTATAAACATCCCCTCATCTTTGTCTCTCTTTACCCATTTTTATGTACCAAAACTCTGCAAAAATTGGTTCTAAAAATTACATTTTATTCATAAATTACTTTGAGAGAGTTCTAGTATTTTTGCTACAGTGTTGTGGACAAAATAAAGTATTTGAATATGGAGAAATTTTGATTATTTTACTTTTTATGTGAGAACAAAAATACTATAAGATTGGGTTGGGTAGTTTGGTTGTATTTCTCAAATCGTTGTTTGTGTGTGATACATGGTTAAAAGTGTTTCCCATGTAGATGATTTGTGGTTTGTAGTTGATGGTATTTCTCATGGTGGTTATTGGTTGTTTGTTATTAAGGGTGGTCTTCAAGTTTGACTATTCGCTTCACTTCATATTACTGTTCTATGGTTATTGGTCACACCTTATCGAGTGGTGTTGGCTTTGGAAGAAAGCCAGGTTTGTGTATCGGACCAGGTTATTTTAGAGGCAACAAGTGAGGGTAATAATAGGTAGTTTAGATAGAGGTATTAGTGATTTTATTTTTATCAGGATTATTATTATTTTATTACTTAGTGAATTTGTTTGTTGTCGAGTGGTTTTCATAAACAACTTAAGGATGTCACCACATAGATAGAAGTTATGTGTATGTTTATCTCGTTACATTTTATGTTGTGCATGCTTTCTTGTTTTGCTAGTACAATCTGAATTTAAACTGTGTATATTATAATATACTAAAATTTAAACTCTCATTAAAATGTTTTAATACTCTTTACTTGCCTTATGTTTATTAAATAATTTATTTATTGCTTATTTTTTTGTAACTATTTAAGATTATTATTTACTATTATTGTTGTGCTCTATTAAGTGTTGATCTTTCCGTTTATTATGAATTAAGATCGAGTCCTTAAGGAGTCAGTATCTCCTTACTCTTGTAATGCATTGAGTCTTGAACTTTTTCTCAAAATTTGTACATCATGATGAAGATAGAACAAGATGCCCTATTACTTATACTAGAACAACAAGATTTTGTATTTATTTTGACTCAAATTGTATATTTTGGCAACTAATAGTGGGTCGATCTAATGTCGAAATTGAATATCATACTTTAGAATCGACTGTTGTTGAACTCACTTGAATCACCTATATTCTTCATGAAATTGGTGTCCTCGTACCATAACAATCTCAATTATTCTGTGACAACATAATGCTATATATATATGATTATCAATCATGTCTTACATGCTATAACCAAGTACATTAAGTTAAATTGACACGAGAAAAAGTTGGTGACAATCCTCTTATCACTAAGTACACACCTTCCAACCTAGAAATTTTAGATGCGCTTACAAAAGCACTATACAATCAAATATTCATAGAACTTTCAAGTCAGTGAGTTCAAGTTATTCCACCCACTAGCTTGAGGAGGCCTAATAGGGATGACGATAAAAGACAGAGTAGAACAAATATTAAAACATCCTAAAACCATTCTAGTTGTTGGAGAGTTTATTGGAAAATATCTCCATCAAATATCATCATAAAGCACACAACTACATTATTATTACCAGTTTATTTAAACAGGTGAAAAACAACTTGAAAATAACCAGCTTAGAAAAAAAGTTTAAAAAACCAGTTCACCAGTTCACAATCTTCACGAAAAGGTAAAATGCTTTTGTTAGTTTTGGTTTTTCGTTTCTTCTTTTTTTTCTTCTGCATTTTCTGGGAAAAGGCTGTGTTTTGTTGCTTTTGTATTTTCTGGGCAAATAGGCAAAGGCCATTGCCTGGTAATGTGAAAATACTTCTCCGTTATCTAGCTTTACAATGAGCCATTAATTGGCATGTATTGGTCTAGGTGTTTATCTTACGGATTTAGTTTCATATGGAATAATTAGGATTGTTCAGTTGTTATCATGCTCTGTATATCTAGCTCCATGATGGCAAAAGCTATTATTAATTGTCCACTAGGGAAAATATCAATAAAACGATATTAGCTAAAGACTTAGTTTAGCTAAAGAACATTAGCTAGATCCACATTACTATGAACATTTTAGTGGTAGATACGGCAACGTGTTAAGTTAATTAGGAGCTGTAGATACGGAAACATGTTATATTTAGATCAAGTTTGACTGCAAGTTTGGCAACGTGTTAACTAGGAGTGGCAAAACCTACAAGCTTGACTAAAGAACCTTAATAAAATGAAAGAGTATAATAATGCACATATATAGTATTGACTTGGAGCAAATAAGGTTTGGTTTATTTTGCTCTTTTTTACTTTGAAAATTGGTTAAAGTTTTTGAATGAGTAATTTTGCTTTTGCATTGTAGAGGTGGAAAATGTGATGTGTGAAATTATATGAGGAAGATACCATAACCTAAATAACTAGATAACAAAATCTGCAACATGACAAAACAAATCTAAAGAGAAACATGACGAGTTCATGCAATCATCAATAAATAAGACTTCACAAAAGTGGTACTCAAATAAAGATCATAAGCGATACTAGAATCAAAGCTTTTTGACATGGGGAGCCACACACTTGGACTAGGGGTTGTGGGAAATCTTAGTTGATCTGGTTTGTCAGTTTATAACATTATAATCTTCTACTTGTCATAACTACAACAAATCTATTTTGAAATAAGGGTAGAGTTCAGCAAACTAACATGATAGTAATCTTTTGAAATTATCATACATTAAGGGATTAAATTTGATCATTGTGGTATATCTTGAGCTTATAGTCTATTAAGCTCTTGGTATCCTAGTTATAAATGGATATCAAGTTGGTTAAAACAATTGATATCTGGTGACTTTTTGTTGTTTAAGGGTATTTTGGTTTTTTGAAGTATTTGTTTTAATTTGAACCCAAGCAGTGTTTCTTGTTCGATTTTTGGTATTATTGAGGCTTTATGTAAAGATAAATGGGTTTATTGAATTGTATATGTTGGAAATAAGCTAGGTTGACTTAGTTATATAAACTTCAACATAACTTGTTTGAAAATGAAGTTTGCCTTTTTTACTTTTGCTCTCTATTCAGATTTTCAAATGCCAATGACTATTTGATTTTAAAAGTATCTTTTGATTTGATCACACTTGTCAACATTTGCTAATTCTAGTTGGGAGTTAAAGACTCTGGGTTTTGGGTCTTCTTCCATTGAGCTACTAATGAAATTTACAAAATATATGCACTTATTTTAGTTATTTATTTATGATGTTAGAAGTTGTTGAAAAAACATTCTTCTAAAAGCTTAAGTTAGTAGGAAGAGGATAAACATTATTTTTATACATTTTTCGCTTCATGTTGGACCTATGTACCATACAAGTCAAACACTTACAATTCAACAATTAAAATTATTAGGTCTTGAACACAAGATGTTCAACTCTGATATCATGTTAAGAAGTTATTGAGAAACTAATTCTTTCAAAAACTTAAGGTGCTTGTCTTTCAAAAACTAGTGAGAAGAGAGTTAATATTATTTTTATACATTTATCATATGAAAGGAAGCTCTATGCTCATGAAACTTTAAAGAATAGCACTGCCAATGATAAGGTGCTTGTTGAAACTAAAATGAATGCTGAGCAAATTTTGGATAGACTATAGGATATTGGTGTACAAAGGGAAGGTGGGATTCATCCTCGTCAATGATAGGTTTTGAGCTCTTATGCTTCTTTCTTTTCTAATATTTTTTTAGAATTCTTTTATATTACAATGAAATGTTTTCTCATTCTTTATGGCTTCTTGTTTTGTTAATTGATCTACAAAGTTGCCTTTTCTATTGCACCTCGAGCTTTTCTATTGATATATTTGGTAGAGATGTTTTCCATCATTTGTCATTGTGGCACTTTGAAACTATGAGATTCCAATTATTTAACAAATCTAGAGTTTGTATGATTCTTGATCTCCTATGAAGCCAATAAAGATTTGTTCAATGACCTCTCATATATTGTTTGTGTTTTTAGCAAAGGATTTGGAACAAATTGAATACCCTTAGTATGTTAGCAGGTGACTTGATACCCTTGTTTAAAATGCAGATGATCAGACGCGATTATTTACTGGTTTCAGACTACTAGTTGCATTCCTTGTTTACATATGAGTGTATGTTTACACCATATTTTATGTTTTTATAATTGCTTTGCAGTGCTCTGATTTATGTATCATCATTCTTTTTGCAACCATGAAAAGTGATTGTTCAAGATAAGGATGGTAATACTTGCATGCAGTGGAAATTCCATGTGATATTTAAATTATCCTTGTGTCATGCAATATTACTATGATCCAGTCTCACGCCATCAATTTTGATAAAAAACGAGGTTCTTTTTTTTCTTCCTAGAAACAAGAAATGTTCCTAAAAGGAGATAACAAATGAAGAATCATAATGCTGATCCAAGTGAGTTCAAATAAAAAACTAATATATTGGAACCGTGGGAAACTATTTGGATTCAATGCATAATAACCCACCGGAGGATATTATGGTGGTTTTGAATACGTAATTATATATTTAAGTTTTTGTAATATAATTGATGAGTTAACTTTAAATTAATTTGTTATATGATAAACATGGTTATATATTGAAAAGCTTACAAGAATTTGTATAACTATACTTAGGTACTGACATTTCACATTTGTCATTCACATAATTATTTATCGGCGTTTCCTTCACCTCTTTTTTTTCTCTTCTTTACTTTCCCATTAAGTTTTATTTGTTCTTGCATTTTTTTGACTTTATAGTTTGGTTTTTCATATCTTTTGAAATTTATGTCATGCAATCTTTGAAGTATCTTGACCCTTGCCAAAGAAGGGAGAGGTGGATCATCACGATCAATATAATACATCTTCTTTCCATGAAGTAGGTATTCAATAGTGTTATCATATAGGACATGCTTTATAGCCTTTTTGTCGCATAACCATGCAAGTTTTCATAAGCCAGAAAGTCATTTATGGTCACATACCCACTAAAACTAATAATGTTAATGTTGTGAAATTCTTAAAGGATTCAATATTTAGTAGATTCAGGATGTTAGAGTAATAATAAGAGATGAATGTAACCATTTGTACAACAAACTTTTTAATGGAGTAATGAAGAAGTATAACATCACACACAAAGTATGTACTCTATATCATCCACAAAATTTTGATTAAGTTGAAGTGAGTAATTCCCAAATCAAATGGGTTTTAGAATGCACTGTGCGCACTTCAATGAAGGACTTAGAAATTAAGTTGAATGATGCCTTATGGGTATACCACACAACATAAAAGACACCAATTGGGATGAGTCCTTATCATTTAATTTTTGGAAAAACATGCAATGTACCCCTCGAACTCGAATGCAAGGTTTATTGGGAAATTAAAGAATTGAATATGAATATGGATAAAGTAGGAGAAAAATGGTTGCTCTAACTTAGTGAGCTTGAAGAAATTAGGGACAAAGCTTATGAAAAATGCAAATTTGTACACAGAGCGCACAAAGCGCTATCACGATAAGAGGCTAATTTGTATCTAGAAAGTTTGGGTGTGGTTTCGTTTAGCTGTAAGTTATATTTCGGTTAGTGGTTACTGTTGCGTGTTTTTCAACACACGAACTCGTGCAAGCATACACGGTCACAAGTAATAAAGATTTGTAAGTAAAGATCGATCCCACGAGGATTTGTTACTATAGTTTGTCGAGTACTAAAATTGTATCTCTCTGATTTTATCCAAAACAATCGTTGGTTAATAAAAAAGTAAAATAAGAAAATAAAAGAAATCTAGGATTGCAATTTTTCACCAAACTAATCCACTCAAATCATATTATTTTCTTTTGATTTATATTTTTTTGTACATTTAATTTGTCAACCGAAAACTTCTTTTTTTATTATTCATACATCTCTTTCGAGCTCCGTATAAACACACCTCGTTAAATTAATTAACTATATCTCTATGAAAATTAAATTTACCGAGATTCATTACGTTCTAAGTTTTCAAATGGCCACACATACAATTAGGGTATATTTCTATCCTTCGTCATACATGTCATTCTATTTACGAGCAATACACACACAAATGCCTTTCTCAAGTTTATTCATGTGCCACGGATCGTTTTGATAAGATTCGTAAATAATCAAAAAACATTAAGAACAAAATAGAACGAACAAATCGAACGTCTTATAAATCTAACAAAAATAATTAAAATTAAAGCTTCATAAATTTAGATTAAATGCAACCCTAGAAAAATTAAATTACTTCATAAAATTAAAATAAAAATTATAACAACTACAGAAAAATTAGATGAAGCAGAAATAAAATTAAAACATCAATTAAAACAATTATTTGGCACACGCAAAACACAACAAAAGCCAAAAATGGCTTCTGCGTGTTTTGCCGTCCAACACACAAACACAATAAAAATTACAAACTGAAAAAACTAAAACACTCTAAAAACTTTCGAAAATTAAAACTAAATCTCTACTCCAAAAACTACTCTAACCAAACTTTTTTTCAACTAAAAACTATCTCCTATTTATAGAAAAAAAATACATCAATAAAATATTAAATTAAAATCTACGCGGGGGACAAAATGGTGTGGCGAAAATATTAAATTAAACGCGTGGGGGGACAAAAAGTGTTTCGAAAATGGGATCGAGGGAGTGGGTGGAACGCTGCGCGTTCTGTTTTAATTTTCTTCCACGCTGCCACGTGTCGCGTTCTGATTCGCGGACACAATTAGTGGGACACGTGGCAGCGTCTCATTCGTTGAGGGGAAACGGGCGCACGAAGATTTGTCACACGGGATTGGGGCGCGCGCAACGTTGCGCAACGGCTATAACGCGTGTGAGATTCTGTGCTTTTGCGTCCACCGATATGTGCCACGCGTCCGCTGATGATTCGTTCAAGGGAAAATTGGGACACGTGGAAGACTTTGATTGGCTCAGGGGAAGATTGCACGTGGTTCAGCCGCATAGAACAACGCCGCTGGCGGCGTGTGGCCAGACACGTGGGTCCCACCGCACGCCGGCACACGGCAGGTGGGGCCCACTGACATGCCGAGCCGCGCGAAGGAATCTTCCCTGCATCCATTCGCTTTGGTCGGGTTTGATCTACACGCGCCAATCGTAGCCGTTCCTTCGTTGATCGGACGGTCCACCTTTGGCGCTTGTTGTTAGCGCGTGATTCTTCTAATCTGCGCAGAAAATTCAATTTTCTTAATTGTATTTTGACCCACAAATATATTTCAAATTACATTTTCAACTTTATTTAATTACAATTAACCCCTTTGCTAATTTTAAATTAAATTTTTAAACTTTTAATAATTAAAATGAAGCCCAAATTTAATTTAAATTATATTTTTGATTTTTATAAATTGTAATTAAGATCTATATTATTTGAAATTATATTTGTGGATAAAAATTTACCATTAAGAACATTTTCGATACAATTTATTTAATTTTCTTAAAATTTATAAACAACAGTAAATCCTAATTTATTAAACTAAAATTAACTAAAAATAGAGAGAATCTAGCAATTATAATTAATAAAATAGGTAAAAATAACTATATAAAATACAGTTATCAGTTACATTTGTGCAATGTTTTCTTATTCACTTTACAATTTATTGGTCTGCAGTTACTAATCACACTACATCGGGTGTTGTGGGCTTTGGAGGAGAATCTGGTTTGTGTGTCGAATCAAGTTATTACAGAGGTAGCAAATGAGAGCAACAATAGGCAGTTAGGGTAGGTATCTTGACTAATAGAGGTATTTGAGTTTATATTTTTCTATCGAGTTTTATCTATTTATTGTTTTTAATGGATTGTTTGCTTTTCAGTGGTTGCTTAAGGTGTTGACACATAGATAAGGTTTTTATGTGAGTTTACCTCATTATATTTGTTGTTATGTATGATATGTTATTGTGATAGTATAATTTGAGTTTCTATCGTGTATGGTTCAACATATTAGATATAGACTCTGATTAGAAAGCTTATTTATTTTGTGTAGTTGCATGCTTTTTTTTTCCTTGTAGTATGCTTATAGATTTCTAATTATTACTTCTGCTTTATGATCATGCATTTTTAGTATGAGTCTCTAAGGAGTTTGTATCTTCTTACCTTGGTAATATACCAAGTGTTGACTCTTTATTATGGTTTGCTATGTAATATATGATTACATCATGTAAAAGTATAATCATCATTTATCAAATATGTTCACACATATGCGGTCTTTAAGAGAATGGAAATCCCTTTTAGCATTTCAGTATGTATGATTATTTTGCATATTGTGTGATATTTGCTATGTTTATAAATGTTGTTTACCTAGAGAGGAGCATATGAGGCACATCATCACTAGTGTGTTTTATGCAATTTCTTCTTTCTTACTATATGTTGTTTTAGTTGTATGTTGAATTGAGAATGTTATTTTGTACATTCGTTGTGTTAATTGCTCAATTCACGTTGTGAGGTCTGCTTAGATGAATTGATATAGAATTTATGAAAAGATGTCATAGATTGACATTTTCACCCTTTATCTAGGTCATGGTTATCTATTTAAGTCGAAAGAACAATTGACATTTGTATAATTATTTTTAAGTATGAGAATCTTCAAGTTCAGTAGAAGCATGGTGTTTAAAAAATTTCAAAATAAATAACATTTTATTTTATTAATACATTTTCACAAAAAATAAAGAACTTATCCTTATTGAGTTAGAAAAAGCTTGGAATATGAACTTAGCACATTCGATCTTGCAAAATTTTCTCACACTAATTGATGAAATGG
The DNA here is from genome assembly GCA_030763125.1 of Hippophae gyantsensis. Classification (NCBI taxonomy): domain Eukaryota; kingdom Viridiplantae; phylum Streptophyta; class Magnoliopsida; order Rosales; family Elaeagnaceae; genus Hippophae; species Hippophae gyantsensis. Next base: position 6,393,656 of record CM061032.1, read on the forward strand.
GAAAGCATGGGCTTTCTTAACACTTTAAGAATGATCGATCACCAAGTTCAAGTTCCTACTAGAACCATAGGTCGAAACACACAAGAGGAACAAGAAGAAAACAATTTTCTCTCACAAGATTTGTGTTTGGTAAAAAAATTTCTCTAAAATTTCTCCAAGTCTAATAATATAGTTGGCCATAACGAAAAAAGTTCATCCTTTATAAGTGAGTTTTAATCTCTTCTTTATAATGTCTATTAAGATTACACTTTAATTAGAATAATTTTACCAAGTCTTACCTTTTAACAAACCAATTAAGAAATCTTTTCAAAACAAACTCTGAATCTTTTATTGGGACGGTCACATGGTTATATTATGACTCTTAGCCAAAATCTTAACCTTTAAGATTTAGCTTTACCTCTCGTCGAAAGGTAAATCTAAATTCTATTTGTATCCTTGTTTGATTTGCAAGCAATAATTAAATCCTTATTTAATTATTCCTTTAATATTTAATTTAATTTAAAAGTTAAATCATATTTAAAATTTATTAAAATATCCAAGCTTGTCTTACATGCTTTATTCCACTGCCAAGTGTAAATGGTATTTTTTTCTTGTATAATTAAATATTTATTATTTAGTTATATTAAATAATATAAAATATTTAATTATAATATAAAATTAAATATTTACTTTCACAAATTATCAATAAACTCTCGTATATTCATTTGACATTTATGACCTTATAAAATATCATAATAACAAATATGTTTATTGATCATTAAATGATTAATTCGTATTAATTATTTCATAACAAAGTGTAACATGGGTCATGTTGTTTATGAAAAAGATTCAAAGACCTATTGAACCATGATTTCAAGCTTAAATAAAACTTGTCACATCAATTAATCCTTTAATTAATTGTCAATTTTTATTTAATTTTAGATTTACTTTATTATAAATTTAGAACGAAACACTCTAATATTACAGTTAATATCAATCAAAGTTTAACATGATTGAGTAATCTATTGATATAACTACTAGGTATAGTTCAATCTTCTACGACTTGGTCAAAATGTATGTTCTACCCATCTAACCATCGCTTCTCCTTGAATACCAATGGTTCTCATGAATAACTTTGCTATGATTATATCACAGGATGTGCACAATTATTCAAGCTTTAGAATTGGTAAACAAGAGAACCTTTTCTAATATATGAGAACATATGGAGAACATATGAAGTGAATTTCTCATCTCATGAGATAATCTATCAACCCACCATGAATATCGTGCTATCGAAATACAAGGCGTCTTAGCCCAACAATCAAGGGACATCATCAAATAAGTCAAATATCAAGGTGTCATGAGGATGAGCCAATTAAATTACTTAGGATTAAGATCATCCTACCCATGTTCATCGATGACATAAGGAAATAGTTATGAGTAAACAAATGGTGTTAGTGTTTCTAATATTTTTGATCCAATCCTTTATGATCCATATCACACATAAGCACCCCTAACTAGATGTTTTCACATTAGTTACTTCAGTTTAGGGTCACTACCATTCTCCGATGCATATGAGCCATACTTTTGACATAATGAAAGATCCAATACTTTAATTAATTGTCACGGACTATATAAATTATTGTATTTAAACTTAATCATGTTGTATATACTCCTATATATCGAGTTTAAGAAGACACCACAAATAATTTTAGATTTTCAAAATTTATATAATGAATTAACACTAATGCATATAAATTAATATAGTTTTATATATTCTAATTTCAATAATAAAACACAAACTTATTAGCATTTTAGAGCTCTAATCCTAATGTGGTGAGCTCTACCTATCTCTTCACACTCCAAAGATATGAGTACCACTAGCTTAAAATGTTGGAGAATACAACACCTAATGAACACAATCCAACACAACCAAGCCTTAGAAATGGATATCAATAATATTGGAAATAAATGTACGGGCAATAAAGGAAATAACATACCAAGATTTATACTGATTTAACTGAATCAATGTGATGAGCTATACTCCACTTATTCACCCTCCAAAGAAATAAAATCTACTATATTCAAATGTTGGAAAATACAATTACGATAGAAAAATAAGATGAAGAGAAACACTTACTCAAGAAAATAGTACTCAAAGAGACAAACTCAAGCTTTCACACTCAATAATGGTGAATCATTCCTCTACTCTTCTCTAGCAACACTCTAGCACATCAAATACTCTTAAACTTCAAGGGCATATTTAGGAAGCTTATACATGATCCTAGAGATATTTACAAAAATGCACATTTAATCTCGAGCCCCTAGTCCAAAAGTTAGGACTTTACATGTCATTTCGCAATAGTCTATGAGCAAATTTACAAAGGGCATCTAGGCACCACTTTAAAGTGAGAATGCCAAAACTACATAGAAATAAGGGATCAGTGTGTGCTTGAAGGAGGAACGGTCATTGACGAGTGTTTAAAAACTCTAAGATTTTGTGATTTATTTGCACTTAAATGTTAAAAATATATTTAAATTTGCATAATTTTATCATTACTTAAGCGAATTTATATATTCAAAATCATTAGTATTTTTTATTTTTTTAGATATTTTTAACTTCAAATTGATTCAAAAGATATACACTTGGAGAAATCATGCCTAAAGCACTTATTTGCAACTTAAAAGAATAAAAGAATAACACATGTAAACCTTACATGTGTTCCAACTAGTTTGTAAGGGGTGGAAAAGGAAAAGAAAGTGAAGAAAAGTAGTTAAACATGGGTTGTAGAGGTAGAGATATTGTGTCACGGTGCGACTTTCTTGGGATGTGATTTCACGAGTATCAAAAGTGATTCAAGCCACGATGTGGATAAAAGTGATCGTGATGTGCGGTGATATTTTTCCTAACAAGCCTTTTTTCTCTATTTTCCCTCAACTATAAAAGTAACCCCATTTTGTTTTTTCTACACACCAATTCATATAAAAAATATGATATAAGAAACAAATTTTCTTTGAAAACTTACGATAGCTTTTAGTTTTATTTTCTTTAGTAGTTTTGATCTAATAAGAACAACTTTTTGAATATTTTTCAGATAACAAATAGTTATAGAAGTTATATGTAAGAATAAATTAATTTGAGGTATTAATTTTAATTTTATTCTATTATTTATAAATTTAATTATATATATATTTTTGAATATTATTTTCAATTTATTGATAATTTATTAAATCTGAGCATGTTTTGTTGGATATTGCTATGAAATATTAGTTATGTTATCATATTTATGAAAGATTAATTTAGGTAAATATTTTTATAAAATAAATTAACTTTACTTTTTTCATTTATGAATTGTACAAAGTTTATTAATGAAAAATATATTGACAAAATATTTTTCATAATAAATTTAAAATCTAATTTTAAGATCTAATTTAAAAGTATCAATTTAAATGATTTGTTATTTTCTTATAAAGAAAACATAAAGACTTTAATTAATTTGAATAACAAAGAAATCATTCCCGTAAGATTTTCATACAAGAAAACAAATAACCTTAACATATATCTTTAATAATCTAATTAATTTTAAACAAATATAATTAACTAATTAATATATCTAGTAAATTTTATATTATGTGTTAATTGTTAATCTAACTAATATTTATTGAATCGATTATTTATCTTTGATTTTATGTCAATAAATTAAACTTTTTAAAACCCAAATATCATTTAAATTTTATTTTTTGAATTTGTAAAATGATATATCTAATTTTTTTAATAATAAAAACATATGAATTTTTTATAAACAATAGTATTTTTTTATTACAAATTTTAAAATTTTTATTTTTATTTTCCAAAATAAATGTCCCAAACACGTTGTTATATATAAAAACGCATACCTATGAGAACATTCTCTACCTTTTCTGGTCCCTTCTTTTTTCTTTATTCTAAGAAACTAGAAAGTTGGTCATTCTGCACAATAAATTAATAAAGAGTTTATCATTTTGTTTGGTTCAACAATTAAGAGTTTGTCATTATTAGTGCCGAGATTACAGGGAAGATGTCGCCACTTTAGAGGACAAGTTTGTGGCAAAAACGGTGGAGACGGTTTTGGTGGGACACTTGTCGACGGTGGCAGTGGCGGCGTTAGTGGTAACACGCTCACAACGGGGACACATAGTGAGAGTGGAAGCAGGTAGTGGTTGATGACTGTGAGGGGACATAACAGTTGGAGGACCCACCTTCAACGCCCTCAGTTCGTCCACTTCTTTCTGTAGCCTTCTATTCTGTTCAGTCAATGAACCAAACCATCTCTTTAAGTATTCACATTCCATCTCCGTCTGTTTCAGCTTACTCCTGTGTTTGCATGTAATGAATATATTGTATTATATATCTTAGTGTAGTGAACTGTTCTAAGTACTAAAAGTTAGACATGGTAGTTATCTCTTAAAATTTTGATAATTATGTGTAAAAATAGAAACAAGTTTTATTCTAATTTTTAGGACAACTATTTACAAAGCAGCTCTCTCGTTTATTTTTTTATTTTTCCAAAAATCATGTTTCTTCATCTATAACAATTCAAAAATCCAAATACGTCCTATGATGAATACCGATAAAGTTTAAATCTTGGTAAAATGAAACAAACAACAAAACCTCATAGTTATTAGACAAAATGAATGAAAAGACAAAAAAAAAGGGAAGAATAATATTTCTTACAAATTTTTTTGATTAATAATTATATAATGACAATTTTTATAATCATGCATGTTTATATTTTTGTAGCGAAAAAATCATATAAAGTTGGAAAATGGCCTAACTCGATCTTATATTAATTTTTTTTTATTTTTATAATTATAAATTTTAAAAATATTATAAAATTGTTATAAATTTAATTTCAACCAAGTATATTTCCTCCCGAGTCCCCACGTCTAATTATTGTTTTTGTTTTCAAAGAACGTAATTATAGACGTTTGTTAAATCAGTGTTCTTTTTTATATGTTTTTTTAATAAACACTACAGATTCATATACCATTATATATTAAACTAGAGTTAGATCCATGCCCATCTATTATCCACTTGAAGCAAATATCATTGCAATAATTATGCAACCTTTGGGTGTGACTAGTTAATTAGTTGTGAGACAGGGGAGATAGGGCGGGTTATAATTCAATTCTAAGCATTCTAGTTTAGGACACCACCTTGGGATGTTGTAACTTGTAATAATGTAATAATAAAATCTTTCATGTTTTTCTTTGAGAAATTGGATGATACAGACCCTCTACATTATTTTTAATCGAATTTGGACACCCTATTTGCATGTTTCTTAAAATTTCATAATAAGTCTTTAACCTAATGTCTACTTGCCTCCTTCTATGTCCGTTATCCTTTACCTCTCGTTCTCTCTTCTCTTTCATCACTGGCCACGCTTGCACTGACAATGCTTCTCACTTCGCCACTGTCGATGACTTCAAAGAGTCTAGTTGCCCAAATCCAAGGTTTTATATCTTCCTCTATCTCTCACTTTTCTCTCTCTGCCTCTTCTTTCCCTTATATCATTTATCACTCGATTTTTGTGTAACATTTTTTAT